>OY754475.1:6250000-7500000 GCA_963575645.1 Xanthostigma xanthostigma | reverse complement strand
GTTTTATTTCTTTGACGTTTATTAAAGACATAAACAACAGCCGTCGCTAAGGAATAATTTGACATGTCAACCGGATGATGTCATCACTCCTCAAATGAAACGAGGTAACCTCTACTCTACTAACCTTACCGATGTGCACCGTTTATAGTTTATCATTTTCTCTAATAATATACTTAGATATAATAATAATAATGCGTTTAACGTCCGTTTCGCGACTTTATGTCATAACAGACGCCGTTCGCACCATTACTATTTTCCATCTATCACACTTACCGTTATTTTCTACATTTTTGAACTTCCACTTAATAGCAATGGGCAAATGAAGGAATTTTAGAACATTAGGATAAGGTAGGCAAACTTTGAATAATATAGATAAGAAAGAACACGTTTTTACCAGTACCTAACCTTAAAAGTCGCGAACCACTTTTTGTATAGCAATAGTGTCAAAAGTGTTAACACTTTTTACACATCTAATGTTCGTACATGTTAGTCGGTTAAAACAAGAACGAGGAAAGATTTACGTGAAATTATTTTCAACTAGAACTAAAACTTCAAAACCAAACCGATGTTCAATGCTTTCTAAAAGCTCTAGTCACGTATTTAAGTAAAGCTCGAACTTGGTCTTTCTCACTCCTCCTCCGAAACTATACCTTTCTTCGTCCATCTCTGATTGCATCTTTTATTAATGTAACGTGCCGTTTTTATTGTTCCTTAGATAATCGCTTTCATGATTTCATCTCGTATTTTATTCATTCAGAATTTTAAATAAGCTTAACGAACATTTCAATTTTTGTATCTCCCGTTTGCTTTTTCCATGAATTATTTTTCGTTTTATTTTTTGAAATATCGTCTACAATTAACATATTCAAATTTTCTGATATTCGCTGGGTACGTGACGGCAGCATCTATACCGTCTGCAAATTGTATCAATGAGCATTTTTCAAATAACTGCAATAATATTTAAACGAAACCAGCGGTGAGAGCACTAGACTCGCATTCGGGATGTACCGGGTTCGAATCCCGGCGAGGGCAGATGTGGCTGGGATTTTTTCCTGCTGCCTCTCGCCGAGAAACGGTAATTCCTGTACCGGGCCGTCTTGTTGAGGCTTTCCTTGGTTTCCCTCAATAATCTATAGTCTATACTAATATATAAAGCTGAAGAGTTTGTTTGTTTGAACGCGCTAATCTCAGGAGCTACTGGTACAAATTGAAAAAAATGTTTTTTTATTGGATAGCCCATTTATCGAGGAAGGCTATAGGCTATATAATATCATGCTACGACCATTAGGAGCAGAGCATTATTGAAAAATGTTGCTAAATGTATCTCAAAAATAAGCTTCTATTCAGGTAAATGCACTCACTAAATATATTCATATTAGCTTTGTGAGTACACAACTTCGAATGGCTCAATCGGTAGAGCATGCGCTTGTCAATATCAGGGTCGTGGGTTCGAGCCCCATGTTGGGCGAATATATTTTTATTTTTTTTTACTTTCTACATTGCTTTCTTCTAAGGCTTACTTATTTTAATTTTATTTAATTAATGAAAAAAATTATTAATTAAAAAAAGTATAAATACTGCTTTTTAACGACAAAAACTTTTGAACGGTAACTCCGATCATTATGAAGTTTGGACACAACATTCATCTCGGTAAACTAAGATGAATGTGTGTACTCATGTTCCTCCCTTCCCCATTCGTTCTTTTACACGCGGGTGAAATCGGACGGAACCGCTAGTTATTGTATAAAATTATTAAATTGCATTGCCAATAACCACGTATCGAAAAAAGCCAACAATTTATTTTTCTTCAGCAAAAACAAAAATCAATAACATTATGTCAGCAAAAAAAAAAGTTCTGAAGTTAAACACAGGGAGCTGAAAAAGAGCGAAGGCTGGCATTAATAAAGGACTGTGCGAAGGAAGAAAAACAAGTGAAGCGAAATAAATTGATTCGTTCGCTCCGTCTGCACGTTCAGTCATTAAATATTATATCCCCCTATAAACAGGGCTGACCATACAAAAAAAAAATAAATAAATACTTAAATCCAATCGAAGCTGTTAGTGTTAGCCCGCTTGATTTATATCCGAAACAAAATCTTAGAGCTTTCAGGTACGTAAGTTCAGCCACGTTTCAGGTTAGATAACATAATTACCTACCTAATTTATTCAAACAATTCGACAAAAAAACAGGTCGTACAAGTTTTCCCGGCATCCTTATAGAGATATATAAATGCTACGTATACGCTAGGAAAGTATCTTTTGACAGGCGACTTTTGGGCCCTCTCTTGGTTTTTTTTTTTAAATCTGGTTCAGTCAAAACCTTAGTGTCATATGTTATACCTACGTGTATTTTAATAAGGATTAATTGTCGAATAAAATGGGGAAAAAGCTATCAAATCGGAAGTGCTGTGTTGTTGATTGTAAAGATACTAAACATCCAGAGTTACAATTCCACCGTTTACCCGGATTTTCTTATGAATTAGAGAGGAAAAAAATGGACTACAGCAGTACGTCGTCAAGGGTAATTAAATTTTATTTTACGTCTGAAATCATTATTAAATACATGGAAAATATCATAATTGTTATTTTGTTAACAAAAATAAGATTTAAAAAATTTAGAAATTAAAAATGTGTATCATTTATGTAGTTTTTTTACTGACATTTTGCGTAAATATTTTTTTATAATTAAGAATAACGCTGGTTTCCATGTGTTTGTAAGTTTTGGGTGAACCACTTTTGAAAAAAATCAAACACGAGATGGCGCGTGTCAAAGATACTATCCTAGCGTATAGAACATTTGGTTGGCAGGTGGGGAAATACAAATGCGTTGAATGAGAAACAAACGACACGCCCTTTTCTGTTTAGTGTTCACTCGCTTACAAATGTTTACTCATGACCGAATTTTTTTATTCCAAGTCGAGCTTGAAAAATGTGACATTGGAGGAGCTATTTGTTCCACCCGGACAGCCCTGGGTGCAGCTCCGGTTCACTAATGAGCCGCGCTTATACCATTCATCGGGGTGGGATTTCGGATTAATTAATATCTGCTGAATGCAAGAGACGCGAACAGCGCGCGCTGTTTTTTAATATCATGATTATTCAATTAATATCAACAACATTCGCAATTAGCGACTTTCATATAGCATATTTCAAAATATAAATCAGCACTAACAAATAGAACTGACTTTCTTTCGCTTAGCAAAAATATACAGTTGAATCTCACCAAAATTACACGTCTCACATACTAAATTATTAACTGTTATCCGCGGCATCGCACGCGGTAAGAGAAAAGTACCGCGCACAAATCTTACGGGATTTGCTTCTTAGTTAAATTGATCGAAAATGGTTTTATTTTATATAGTTTAAAGGTCGCTAAGAAAAAGTGTCCATAGCCATAGCCTAAAAACTAATACATTTTTAGCTACAGATATGTTTAGCGAGATTTTAGATATAGGGATATCCATTGAATTCACAAACATGTCCATGTTCAACTTTCGTCCTTGTTTTTTAGAAATAGAAAAATAGTCGAAACCTAGGTAATGTTGTAAACCCTGTGTAAAATAATAATGTCATATTCGGATTCAGCGCACTCGAAAACACATTTCTAGAGCTTAGATTTTGTTAAGATTCTGAATTCAATGGATATCCCTATATCTAAAATCTCGCTAAACATATCTGTAGCTAAAAATCTATTTGTTTTTAGGCTATGCGCCCCAGGACACTTTTTCTTAGTGACCTTTGAACTATAAAATAAAGCAATTTTCGATCAATTTAACCAAAAACCAAATCCCGTAAGGTTTGTGCGAGGTCCTTTATTTATATATTAATATATGCGAAGAAAAAACGGTGTACTCATTTTTAAGCACAGTGCGCGCACGGAGGAGTGTCAGATTTGGCATATAGTTAAAGTTCATAGAGCAAAGGACTGGAGAAAGTTACAATTTATGTATATATGTGTTACACTGTTACAAATACTAAATAAAACATACGTTTTTTTATTTACTTCTGTAGTGTGTAGTATAAAGTGCCTAGACTCTTCTTTTCAGATCATCAAACAGCAGTTAACTGGACCCAGTACAAATAAATATTATCAATTTATCATTTCAACTTGCCTTCCGCTGTAATAGCAGTCGTTTCTCGTACAGGGGTTAAGGTGGTGGGTCGAACATACCCATCACTCCCACCGCGAACATAATTGTACAGCGAACGTAAGAATTAATTTCAGTTAAGCGTTGCATAACGCCGTATGACGTCCCATTCGTCGTAGTTAACTCGTCGCTTGGCAATGAAGATGATGATATATGGTGGAAGATACGGGTACACACGTCACGTCCGCCATAATATAATTATAATGTGATATATGACTTCTCGTGACGTCATCGGAACTAGAATTCAACTGGTGGAAAGCAAAACGAACTTACGATGTCTATCTACGGTCACAGATCAAAAGGGTTTATGCTTCAATTTATAGTTAGACGGGCGCTGCCACCTTTGGTTTGTGGCCAATTCGTAGCAGTGTGGACTGAACAAGTTTATTTAAAACTAGCAGCCCGGGCTTCAATCGAATTTGTAGATTGCCACCGTTTTGACGTGATAACGTCTTATAAATTGATGAATCACGTCAATATAAAAAGATGAAACATCGGCTGCATGCACGAAAAAGTGTAACGTTCCTAACGTTCTGCCTGACCCTGTGCGTGATTATTAAATATGATATTCGAGCGGAATACGTTATCACGTAAAACTATCGTCCGTAAACCGACTTTACAGACAACCAATTTTTTCGTCGACTTACGTTGCAAAACTGATATCCACTAAAAGCGTTTAACATTAAAATGGGTATAATACAGGGGTCGGCAACCTTTTGAGACGGAAGAGCCAAAAGTTATAATTTACAAAGTTTCTCAGTTTTTTAAGAGCCACTAAACATTTTCATTTCGGTATTATAGTATTTGCTTATATAGGTATAGTATATATATCCAAGGACGCGACGGGGGCGGTGCGGGTGAGACGCGAGTGGAAATGGCTGAGACATAGACATGGTGCTCAATCATGGATTGATTGGACGATTTTTCAGGATTTATATAATAAAATAATTATTTTTTGCGTATGGAACTGGAGAGCCGCAACTTTACAGCAAAAGAGCCGCAGGTTGACGATCCCTGGTATAGTAAGCTATCCTTAAGAGATAGACATATGCCATCGCGGACTTTTCTGTAGACTTATGAAAGAGGAACAATTCCACCATACATCTCAAAGGGATTAGGCAGCGTTTTCGACAAAAGCTTCCAGTCGGCTCGATTTTTTCCGACATCTTCAACAGTCATTATCATATTTCAACCAATTTACACAAAACATTAATGAATTATACACATGAACCTTTCTTTTGAATCACTCCGTCTATTGGTGAAAACCGTATGAAAATCCGTTCGGTAGTTTATGAGTTTATCGCGTTCAGACAGACAGACGCGGAGAAGGGGTTGTGTTTTCATATACATATACTTTTATTCTATACTGAGCATAGGAATAAAATCGCAATCGAACTATTAGAGTGCAAACATATACTTCTGTCTTTTTTTATGCCGTAAGCCCTGGCGTATCCAGGAGGGCAAAACAAGCACGGGGGACCCGGCTTAATAAATTTCTAATTTGCCCCCTTCTGGATCAAAAGCTGGGTACGCCCATATGAACGTCATAGAAAAAGACAAAGTTTTTGAAACAGAGATACTTTATTCAGATTGAATGCAAGTACATCAACCAATCCTATCATCGGAGAAATCAGGGAATTACATCGAAGAAAGAGACGCAGATATATTTTCGATACGCTTTGTTGCGTTCACTCACCGCACATTGAGTAGATAGGCAATGATTCATATAGTTAATTAATATAGATATATGGTTTTATATAATAAATCATTAACTCCGATATTTCAATATATTTAAATTCATAGACGCTTTGTATTTTCAGTCAACTGAAGTAACTTTAAATTCGCATTTTGTATATACTTACATTATTTTCAGTATTGTTGCCGTAGCTTTCAATGAAATAGAAGATTTGTTTACATGACTTAAGCTTTCAAAGCTCCACTAAAGCTGTAGTAAGTAAATGGTAATACAGTTTCACGGTAACGCGATTTTTGTAAACATGGATGTTTGCTAAAAAACACGCATAAGGTTTATTTTCTGCAAGTGGGCGTTTGCAAGTCAGCGGTACTGTAACAAAACGAATTTTGGTTAGACGAGCCTCAACCGATAGAACACATTAAAATTCTGCTTACGTAATACTCGAATGGCCTCTATATGTCTGTCCGTCGATATCTTCGCCGACTGTGAACCGATTTCGACGATACTTTTTTTATTTGATAGATTAATGTCTCAAAGTTGGTCCTATATAAGTTTTAGCAAAATCGGTTTAGCAACTTTATAGAAAATTAACAACAGGCAAAAAAATAATGCAAAAGTTTTAGTTGCTCTTCGGTTTTACTAGACACTAAAATGTAAAAAAAAACATTTTTGAAAAAAAAATTGAACCTCCTTCAAAAACGGTTCCTAAAAAGCGTAAAAAGTTTTGAGATCGGCGCCTATTTAGTTCCTGTCACGTTTTATGTAGGTACATAGGAATTAGTGATGTGCCGGATCGTTAAAAATATCCGCGGATACGGATCTGAATACGGATTTTTGGTTTCAAGATCCGCGGAAAGAGACTATCTGGTATGGGAAAAAGTTATTGACCTCTTTAAGAGTTAACGCTTATAACAGATTGTCTTTTTCCAAAGATCGATTTGCAATATTTCGTTATAAAGATAGTTTTTTAGTTATGTACTATTGGTATGGTACTCACTACGATAAATGTTTGCAATATAAAGGTGCCAAATACAATTTTAAAAAATAAAAAAATAATCTGAATGGAATTTAACAGTTTTTTCCAAAGATCGATTTGCAATATTTCGTTATAAAGATAGTTTTTTAGTACCTTTGAGTTATGTACTATTGGTATGGTACTCACTACGATAAATGTTTGCAATATAAAGGCGCCAAATACAATTTTAAAAAATAAAAAAATAATCTGAATGGAATTTAACAGTTTTTTAATATATAAAATTTCATCTATGAATTGAAAATTAATAAGGTAAAAGATCCGTAAAAGATCCGCACAAAAACTAACGAATACGGATCTTTCTTCTCACTCGGATATCCGTGGATACGGATACGGATATCCGGCACATCACTAATAGGTATATTAAATATAGGCGCCAACCTGAAAACTTTGTTATTTTACGCTTTTTGGTGGCCCCCTTTTTGAAGGAGGTTCAATTTTTTGTTCAAAACCGCTGGAACCTGGAACCTAACAGCGAATCTAGCGGCATAACGTGGCTCGTGTGCAGCGACTTTAACAATGTATATGTTGAATAGGTATATACGGTAAATTAGACCCTACGTAGGCGTTAATAAGGTAAGGTGGAATATTGGAGCCGCATGTGTAAGGTAAAACCGGGTAAAAGGACGATGCCTCACCTCATTCACTGTGTAACATAATTACAGTGTAATTAGCCAGGTCCGGACTAAAGTCAACTATACAGAAAAGATAATGGGCACAGCAATTATAATTACATTATTTTGTCCTCTCACTGAGACGATTTCATTGACATTTTGCAAACGTGTCTTGCTTGGTCCAACTTAAACTATAGGATAGTTTTTATTAAATATTTTGTACAAAATTACGGTGTTTTGAGAAAATAATATGTTTTAGTAAGGTTTATAAAGTTAGCATATCCACATCAAAAGCCCACGAAGTTAATAGTACCATAATTTGTTGCTATTTTGTTGCTAATTTGTTACCCCAAAACTGATTTTGTTGCTCTGACCGTTTTCGAGAAACAATGGATACGGTAGCGTTATATAAAGATGGCATAGCCAGTGGTTGTATCTCTATAAGTAGCTTAGATATACTCATTATGAAAGTACCATAATTTGTTGCTAATTTGTTGCTTTTGAATGGTGTAGTCACTTTCAGGCTAAATGATAAGAGATCGGTAAGGTAGGATATAAACCGATCGAAAAAAAATGTTAAAAACAAGAAAATTCATAAGGTTAAAGAAAAGCCTATGACACGAAACAAACACTTTATTGCTACGTTCCGAGATTAAAAATAAAGAATTATAAATAAAAAAAAAAACAAATAACTATATTATATACCTACTTGTATTAGCCAGTACGGCTCGAAGCGACAAATCAACAGCAACAAATTCATTCTTTGCGCATGATTTTGTTGCTAATTTGTTGCTCTGAGATTATATAAAAATTTATTTTGTTGCTGTGCATAGGAAAAAAATTAACGATGTGTTACGATTGGCAACTAAACATCAGCCATTACGGCTCAAAGCGGCGGAACAACAGCAACAAATTTATTCTTTGCGCATGATTTTGTTGCTAATTTGTTGCTCTGAGATTATATAAAAATTTATTTTGTTGCTGTGCATAGGAAAAAAATTAACGATGTGTTACGATTGGCAACTAACTTACATCAGCCATTACGGCTCAAAGCGGCAAAACAACAGCAACAAATTTATTCTTTGCGCATGATTTTGTTGCTAATTTGTTGCTCTGAAATTATATAAAAATTTATTTTGTTGCTGTGCATAGGAAAGAAATTAACGATGTGTTACGATTGGCAACTAACTTATATCAGCCATTACGGCTCAAGCGGCGGAACAACAGCGACAAATTTATTCTTTGCGCATGATTTTGTTGCTAATTTGTTGCTCTGAGATTATATAAAAATTTATTTTGTTGCTGTGCATAGGAAAAAAATTAACGATGTGTTACGATTGGCAACTAACTTACATCAGCCATTACGGCTCAAAGCGGCAAAACAACAGCAACAAATTTATTCTTTGCGCATGATTTTGTTGCTAATTTGTTGCTCTGAAATTATATAAAAATTTATTTTGTTGCTGTGCATAGGAAAGAAATTAACGATGTGTTACGATTGGCAACTAACTTATATCAGCCATTACGGCTCAAGCGGCGGAACAACAGCGACAAATTTATTCTTTGCGCATGATTTTGTTGCTAATTTGTTGCTCTAAGATTATATAAAAATTTATTTTGTTGCTGTGCATAGGAAAAAAATTAACGATGTGTTACGATTGGCAACTAACTTACATCAGCCATTACATTTTGCAGAATTACTATATCTATCGCACCCGGGTGAAACCGGGACGGACCGCTAGTTCGTATATGTATACTTCAATATGACGTATGTAAAACAGAAAAAAAGACAAAGGAAAATAACAAATGAAGTTCGGTCCCGCTGCGAACATACAACGGAAGCGCACGTGCGTGATTGCAGGACGTCTCCGGATGTTACGTGATGATGCAATAATACCAACAGCGCCAGCATGACCAACCGCAAGTAAATAAGACCAGACGAATATAATCACACCAAAAAAAAAAATAATGAACGGTTACGGAAAACAAGTACAGTGTACACTCCATTTAACGTCACTCGATATAACGACAAACTCCTTTAAAACGTCGTGATTACTTAACTCTAGTTGGTTTCCACTCTAAATAACGACAACAATACGTCGTCGTTAAGCAACAAACAGTGCTTGTTTGTTATTTTGTTGCCTTGTTGTCGGCGTCATGCGTACCTAAGATTCTAAGAAATTCGTTCTTTAGTTGGTTGGAATTATCTTTCGTATGTTTATCGATAAGTTATCACATTCTTAGTTGCAAACTGTGAATATATTTCTTCTCTCCATTTAACGCCAAATCTCAATTACGCCACAAAGTGCACAGTCCCTTGAGTGTCCCTATACAGAGTTTACACTGTATGTTATGTAATTTGTTACAAAAAAAAATAGTTGAATTAAATGCTACTTGATTTGTACCGTTTTAAAATTTACCATCAGCTTTAAGGGTCGTTCGGGACTAGTGCCAATGCGTAATTTCAATTTGTCGCTACTATATTTAATAATTAAATTAAAAACTGTTTCCACTAGTTTTTCGATTAAATAGAGCACTGGGGGCTTGGAAACGCCAAAAAATTAAATACTAATATCTACTAACCCGATTTCAAAAATTTTTCACCAATATTTAGAATGGACCTAGGCTATAGGTATATTATTGCGTTAAAATTAAAGCGCTTTTCGTGGGCGCAACGTAAGTAGCCTACAAATTCGGGCCATTTCCATTCTGAAGGGCCATTCTAAATATTGGTGAAAAATTTTTTGAAATCGTATAAAGTTTTACGGATATTACCTCCTTCATCCAAACTTTACCACTTTATTAATATTAGTATACAAGAATTTTAAGAAAGAATCTTTATTATTTATTTAAAAAAATTGAAATGTAAGCCTTAGAAGAAAGCAATGTAGAAAATAAAATAAATAAAAATATATTCGCCGACGTGGGGCTTGAACCCAAAAGAATCTTACACTCTACCGACTGAGCTATGCGACCTTATGACCGTCACGCGCTAATATTGCAATATTAAGTTAAGGCATTTCACCTGATAATATTTGTCGGACGGACTAATTTTGAGATACATGTTGCAACATTTTTCATTGATGTTCCGCTCCAATTGGTCGTAGCGTGATATTATATAGCCTATAGTCTTCCTCCATAAATGGGCTACCCAACAATTTTTTTTTCAATTCGAACCAGTAGTTTCTGAGATTAGCGCGTTCAAACAAACAAACACACTCTTCAGCTTTATATGTTAGTATAGAAGTATAGATATAAGCAAGCAGTTGTCTCGTTTCAACTGTACATGTACCTACTTTCATACAGTATTGCACGTTTGTCTACCGTCTAAGCTATGTATCAAGCATTTTTAATTTCAACTCTTACCTAATGTCACTAAACTTAACCTAAATTGAGTTCATTAGCACAAAATAAAGTAATAAAAACGCTAACTCTGTATTCGTGCACCTAGTTTTCACAGCTATTTTAAAGTTCGTAATAATGTAGTTCAGAAGAAAAGAAAAAAACTGTTTTAGTACCAAGTAACGACATCTGACAGAATTCGCTCAAAGTTATTAGTTCAGAAGCAAATCAGGTAGAATTTGCTCAAAGCTATTAGTTCAGAAGCAAATCTGTTAGCATTCGCTCAAAGCTATTAGTTCAGAAGCAAATCTGTTAGCATTCGCTCAAAGCTATTAGTTCAAAAGCAAATCTGTTAGCATTCGCTCAAAGCTATTAGTTCAAAAGCAAATCTGTTAGCATTCGCTTAAAGCTATTAGTTCAGAAGCTAATCTGGTAGAATTTGCTCAAAGCTATTAGTTCAGAAGCAAATCTGTTAGCATTCGCTCAAAGCTATTAGTTCAGAAGCAAATCTGTTAGCATTCGCTCAAAGCTATTAGTTCAAAAGCAAATCTGTTAGCATTCGCTCAAAGCTATTAGTTCAAAAGCAAATCTGTTAGCATTCGCTTAAAGCTATTAGTTCAGAAGCTAATCTGGTAGAATTTGCTCAAAGCTATTAGTTCAGAAGCAAATCTGTTAGCATTCGCTCAAAGCTATTCGTTCAGAAGCAAATCTGTTAGCATTCGCTCAAAGCTATTATAGTTCAGAAGCAAATCTGTTAGCATTCCCTCAAAGCTATTATAGTTCAGAAGCAAATCTGTTAGCATTCGCTCAAAGCTATTAGTTCAGAAGCAAATCTGGTAGAATTTGCTCAAAGCTATTAGTAAACTAAATACATTTTGCAGAATTATATCTATCGCACCCGGGTGAAACCGGGACTGGCCGCTATTGCATTATATATACAAAAAAAAGCTATAAACCAATAAAGTACAGTGAATAGGAAAAAGAACGTCAATAAAATGAGTCGCATCATTTTCTTCAGGACTTATTTATTTTAAATTTTCGTCGACTTTTACGTTACATTAAACTTGTGCTATTTTGGTTGGGTTTCCAATCTCTGTTCGCTAGTTTGCTTGAATTGGAACGTAAAATTTTATCTGAACAAGGACACTTTGTTCAGTTCTAAAGTTTGAGAAGAATTACGTACATATATGTATATCTTATACAGGCACGCATTTAGTATAGGACTTATAGACCAAGAGTCACCAACAGATTTCAAGTAGTCATTTCAAAGCTCGTGAAAATGTAGCTATTGAATCTTGTATACCTGCTGAACAATGAAAGTCGATTCTGACAATCCCTTGCGACAGAGACATACAACCCCAAAATAATTTGAAAATAAAAAAATCGGCTGTTATTTTGCCCTGAAGATCTGTTAAAAAATAGCCGATATGCATTCTTTGGTTACTTTTTACATGTGAAATCATTTATTCTATTATTCTATTGATAAAAGGCTAGCTATTGTACGTATTTGCAAAAAAGGGGCAGTAATCGAGACCCTTTGATTATGTTTATATGCCTAAATAAAGATATTAGTATTATTCGTCAATGCAAAATATGATATCAGGGTGTCCCACGACATGACTGTCATAGCCTGGGACTGTGTTGCTGGGGTGATTTCAAGTCAAAAATGTCTAATGAACATATCCTATCTGAGCTTGATGCATTTGAAATTTTAGATAAGTAGTAGTAGGAATTCCCTACTAATTTAAAAACCATTTAAAAAGAAATCGCTTTATTGAATTAGTTGCTCAAAATGTTCACCCAGTTGCTGTATACATAGTCTAGCTCTTCTTAGAATTGAAGTGGTAGCTCTGCGAAGAGTCTCAGGATCAGCACGAATAAATACTAATGGTGATTCACAGCCACCTGGTCTTTTTAATAATAACAAAACCAACAGCCGAACCTAATACCTGCATTAGTGGGCTTACTTATTTAAAATTTCAAATGCTTCTAGCTCAGTTAGGATAGCGTTCCGAGTATAAGTTTTGAATTGAAATCACCCCAGCAACACAGTCCCAGGCTATGGCAGTCATGTCGTGGGACACTCTGTATATAAAAATCTCGTGTCACGATGTTCGCCCGCGCTAATCTCCTAAACCACTAAACCAATTTTAATGAAATTTTGTATAATTAGTTCAGACGCCTGGTCGCAAACAAAATACACTTTGCAGAATTATATCTATCGTGCCCGAGTGAAACCGATCCGGGCCACAAATACATTTTGCAGTATTTTCCGCTAACACAAAATATATCTATCGCATCCGAGTGACACCGGGCCGGGCCGCTTGTGTATTTATATATTACATCAAATGTATTTTTATCCCTTGTGGAACCTCTACTGAGACCTTTGAAGTTTATACAAAATTTTAATTAAAATACTTACTTTATTTTGGAAGTTATAAAATAATGAAATTATCAAAGGTTTATTATACTTTTTACTGCCAACAAAAGAAATAAATTCGTAACCTATTTATAACGACCACAATACCAATGAAAAGAGAGCGAATGCATCCTGTTAAAAATTCTTTTATGATACTTTTTTTATATTTAAGTCCCTGCGAGAGACAGTCTGTATACAAAATGAAAAGAAACTGAGGATCAAGGTGGCTGTACTCCGGCAGTGCCTCTATTGTTGCAGATAGGTATAGTCTATCATCGGTTAGCCGTAACATTATCTTTACGTCACGTTTTAGTAGGTTACTAGCGCTCCGGTCCGGCTTCGCCCGAATTTATAGATTGTCGCCGTTTCGTTGCAAAATTAATCTCAACGAAAAGCGCTTTTATTTTAACGCGATTAATAGAGCCTATGTCCATCTCGAAGGTCCATTCTAAATATTGGTGGGAAAATTTATTGAAATCGGATGGGTAGTTTCGGAAGTTATCTCCTATACATCCAAATGAAATATGAATTCAGTCATTCCCTTTCTTATAAAACTTCGTCAAAAGATAGTTTTTATAATATTTAAAATAAATAAAATCGTCAGCTGGTTGTATATTGGGGGAAAGATTGTCAGCTGATACAGAAAAGCTGACGATTTTATTTATTTTAAATATTATAAAAACTATCTTTTGACAAAGTTTCATGTGAAAGGGAATGACTGAATTCATATTTCATTACGTCAAGCTCGTATGATCAATTGACGTAACATCCACCATCGTACAGTCAGGTGACGTTTTTTTTTTATAAAAGATCATTAATAACTATCGTTTGACAAATTTTCAATCGATAGGTAATGATAAAAAATTGGTTGTCTGTAAAGTCGGTTTACGGACGATAGTTTTACGTGATAACGTATTCCGTAATACATAACCTAAATTTATATAATAATTATAATAATTCGAATCTATGATATTGCATCTTTCGCTTCAAATTTAGGTAAATTTTATTTATTAAATTACTCACCACCTATAAAAATAATTTTTTTTATTAACTTTCTTTCTTTCGTATTTATTTAAGTCTCAAAGATTAACTGTCATACTATTTATAAAACAATTGTTTCACTGTTTATATAAAATTCCAAAACCTACTTACAATATTTAAGTATTTTCATACGTCAAAAAATTGATTTTTATAATGATAAAATTTGTAAGAAAACGATTTTTTCGAGAGATGAGACCTAGCGATTTTTTGCCCCCCCAAAATCCCTTTTCAGTAAATTTCATCCAAATCGTTAGGGCCGTTTTCGAGAAAAGCACGCACAGGGTCAGGCGGAACGTTACGAACGTTACACTTTTTCGTGCATGCAGCCGGTGTTTTATCAGTTTATAAGATTGGTGATTCATCAATTTATAAGACGTTATCACGTCAAAAATATTATTTTTTTTATCGTGCGTGGGAGGCTACAGTTGTCTATTCCCCCGATAGTGCCGCAGCTGACTAGCCACGATGCTATATGGTACTACTGTCTAGAGCATTTTACGAGTCATTCAGTCGTAAGGAAATGTACGATCTAAACCTGTCACTGGCTCCTAGACTAAGTGTATCAAATCAAAGAAATAACAAAAGAAAACTGTCTCACGTTTTGACTATTCTTCTTTTACGTCGTCGAGTTCAAGTTTTTGAAGTAAAACTTCTTTAACGACGTATCTGTTTGAAATGTTCTGTAGCGTTAAAGGAGAAACGATTCAACGGCAGGAAATTATAAGAGAAACTTCGGTGACGTAAAATGGTTAAAGCATTAATAAAACGAGTTAGTAACTCTAAAGAAGTTTCACTTCTCCCGTTAGGTTGTGTGGGCGAGGCTCACATGTTTTTTTTAACTTTTATTTTATGTATTATTTAATAACCATTAAATTTTACTTTTAAGTCGTTGTAAATAACGACGTAATTCACATTTTAATGGGAACACACTAAAATATTAGACAGACAGTGCGAGATGTGAGACCAAACTCTGTGTCAGAATGGCGTCGTGTAGCCACTGTTCATTTGTTTATTCTCTTCGGGTCGATCACAAGTGCTAGCCTAATAAAAATTCTCCTCAAATCAATATTTGTTTAATTTCCCTTAAGACAATAGTTGGTACCTATTTTTTGATCGATGTTATTCTATTAGAAATTTTTAACAGTTGTAAGAAGTTTCAATTCGCTATGCATCTTTTTTAGATAAAAAATACACAGGCGCGTAAATATCTTTTTTGGTGAGGATGAATTAGTTTTCCTTGTTCGCATGGTAGGCGTGGTTAAAAAAAAAACGGTTGTCTGTAAAGTCGGTTTACGGACGATAGTTTTACGTGATAACGCCATAAAGAAACATTGATGATCTCTCTGACGTCACGCGAGAAGAGAGAGAAATGCGTACAAGCCGACGCTTGGGCCGATCGTGCCACTCTATCGCTTATACCGCGCTCTCGCTTGCACGATCAGGCTCAGGCGGAACGTGACACTTTTTCGTGCGTGCAGCCGGTGTTTCATCAATTTATAAGACGTTATCACGTCAAAAAAAAAACAAACACATACATTCTATCTACCAGCCTTTCCCAATCTTTTTTAACGGTGAGCCCTAAGGATCATCGTCACGGATCCCTTGAAAAAAAAAGTAATTATTAAGATTTCGTAATTTTGACTTCTATAATTTCATTTAATTTTTCCCGCGGACCCTGGGTTGGGAAACCCCGATCTAGACTATCAGAAACCAGACATGTTATTGCCACCATATTTGCGTTATTTTTCAAAAACGCTTCGTCAACGTGAATCGAGCTTTAGCGTCGGACAGGCACGCAACAACAGGTTATTCTGAACAGAAGACGACGGCGTGCATTGATCGTCCAACTGACCAATAGAACAGCTTGTTGCAGTTAGCCGGGACCAACCAGAGGCCACGATATCGATGTTGTGTATGTGCCTAGGTATGAACTTGTCACGTGCGTTATAGGTGAACGCTTATACCTCAAAACAGGTCCGGATCCGGGTACAGCACGGCACGGTGGAAGCTACGGACATTCGCTGGATGCGTGACGGCAGCACCGCCTACCATCCGCAATTTTTCATGTGTCAAATGAACATTTTTTTAATAATAACTAAACGAAAGCTTTAATTTTCGAAATTTTTTTTACCCGGTTATAGTTTTTATGTTGAAAAACACATATTGCGTCTTGTAACACCACGTCTTTCAAAACGACGCCGCCACTGGTGTACCCTGGTGGTCAATTAGAGAAACAGAGGCAAGATGGCACCGGAGCGTATGAACTAGGAAGTAGTGTTCATGTTAAAAAACTTAAATTAATAAATGTGTTGAGTTAAATAATATTCATAATACAAACTTACGTTAATAAATATATTGAATTAAATAATATTCATGTTACGAACTTAAATTAATAAATAATAATAATTGTCAGTCTAATATTTATTTGGAATATTGTAAAAAAATATATATAATTCGACGTTTGCTTCCACGAAGGCAACTAGCGACGCTAGCGGACAATAGAGCGGAATTGAACTGCCTCGTTATTATGATTTTAAACCTCGAAGCTTCTTTATAAATGATACGACAGGTAGCCGCAACGAAAACGACATTTTTGACGGCCACATGAAATCATATTCTATAACCGTTGCATGATTTATTGCTCATTTAATCCACAGCTCACGCTGAGATCGATTCAGTTGTCCCCAATCTATAATCTGCACCCGGTCAATACACAAATCGTTATATTATGTCCATCATAAACTAGTTATCTCGGACGCCAATGACCTTAGTTATTGAACGTCTATAATCTACAATAACCCAACCAAACCGTTGGTATAGGTGAGCAATTTATACGGAGCAGGTTCGTAACTCGCAATACAAATACTTTGCGTGGTGGAAGCTACGGGTATGTGTAATCCATTACGTACAGCAAAAACTAGTTATCTTGTACGCCAATGACCTTAGTTATCGAGCTTCTATAAACTACAGCGTAGCTACTGGTATAGGTCAACAATTTATGCGTAGAACAGGTCCGTATCAGGGTACCGTCGAGTTGAAATACAAAAAAATGTTTGCGTGGTGGAAGCTACGGGTTTGTGTAATCCATTACGCGCACAGCATAAACTACAGTTATCTTGTGCGGCAATGACCTTAGTTATCGAACTTCTATAATCTACAGCCTAGCTACTGGTATAGGTTAACAATTTATGCGTAGAACAGGTCCGTATCAAGATACCGTCCTGTTGCAATACAAAAATATGTTTGCATGGTGGAAGTTACGGGTAACTAAACTTTTAACTATGCCTATACGACAGGTAATCGTCGTTTTAAAATCGATGAGTCGTCTTAAATTTAGGTCAGTGGCGTGCTATTTATTTTTAATTGTACATTTTCAAACAATTTTTAGTTTTATTATTGGTTTAACTTATGTCAGAAAACCTTGAATATGTCAGTGTCTTGATTAGCAGTTTTGCATAAAAGGTATATTTTTATGATAATTGTAAAGTTGTATGTTTTATTCCGACAAAAATAGATTATTATTATAATCCACACAATTATTAAACATTGACCATAATTCGTTTTGTTTTGACCACATCTATTATGATTTAAAAAACCAAACAAAGTCTTTAAGAAGTAGGTTTGAAATAAAATAATTAAAAAATTCTTACCTTTATTTTCTATATTTCGCAGTTAATTGATCATATTTCGATGTATATCTGAAATTAAAAAAAAATGCATTCAAAAAAGTATAAAGATACAATTAAATCTTGATAACGCCGTGAGAATTTCCGAGATTGTTGAAATTTCGTTTATTTGTTAGTAATTTATACATTACAAGCCCCCGTTCCTCTCATTAATGTTTTTAAAGTGTATGAACACAAACCAAGAACGATTTTTTACAGTGTATGAACGTAAACAATGAATATTTTATTTTATTTAATGCATTAGTGACACATATTATAGGGTACATACATTTTATCATTCTGCGCTCCTTCTCCTATGAACGTTAACTATGCCAAATCCAATACTCCTTCGTGCGCGCAATATGCATAACAGAAGAGGATTGTTAGATGTATTGGCGGGGTGACACAGTCTAGCTCCTATAGGGAACTCTTCAAAAAATTCAAAGTATTTACTTTAACATCATCTTACATTTTTGAATCAGCTTTATATACTTTTACAAATAAAGATAAATATGAACTAGGTTCTGATATTCACAACAAAAAAGCACTCTAAGAGTTCCTTATAGTCGCTTAAATCTGAGCAAAAGATCCCCACCCCATCTAGGGGTAACTATTTTTAATAAACTGCCTGCACAGATAAAATTAGCTACAGATGTAAAACATTTCAGAAATTCTCTGAAAATGTATTTGCTGGAAAACGCTTTTTATAATTTAAATGAATATTTACTGTAATGTTCATTCACCTGACATTTTTAATACTGTATTTTACAGTTTCTTAAAATAAAAGCTTATTATTATTATTATTATAAAAAGGGGTACAACGTTTTTTCTTCGCGTATTAATCAGAGATAATAGGGTTCGTCTCTTTGGGTACGGCTCCTTTAAAATTCGACATAAGCGATTTAATCTTTCCGAGAGTATCGAGTTAAGATTTTAGTTCAATACACGTGAGTTTACCTATCGTAGTAACCCCCCGTCTTATACATTCAACTAATTCGAAAATGTTGATTGGTAGTCTTTGTAGACATGGTAGCGAGAATGTCCTCCAGCTAAATCAGCCGCGGCGCTTCTACGAAAGCTTACAAGCTTACCGAAGAGCTTAAAGTCGCACAGGTAGGTCGATAAGTCTATTATACCTCCATAAGCCCCCGACTATACCTTCATCCATTACAGCGCCGGTGATTCCCCCAGATTTCGATGCTACAGCCACCTGTACAACAAGTTGTCCTCTTCCCCAACTGCAAACTTGACAACAAGATATGGGGGGTCAAAATTAAAAAAAAAAAATTAATAATGTGTTACGAGAACCCATTACAGAAGTGAAAGTTCTAGTTGCAAATCATACGATTGCATTTGGACAAGTGGAAAAAATGTGTTACGAGATAGTTTCACGTTAAGATATTTCGTCTGAACAAGCTAATCTGAACGTGAAACTATCTCGTAACACATTTTTTCCACTTGTCCAAATGCAATCGTATTATTTGCAACTAGAAGTTTCACTTCTGTAATGCGCTCTCGGAACACATTTTAAATTTTTTCGCAGGTTTACTGCAAATAATAAATAAGAAAACACAAGCAGACAGCAAAACTTTCGCAATTTTACTGCAAATATTGTTTTTTTAGCTCAAGTATTATTCTAATAAATTAGTCGAAAATTGTATGTATAGGTAATAGGTATACCTACTTAAAAAGAATAAAAAAAAAACTAAAAACACAAATTGTTGCGCGCTTACAACACTTACAAAGAATCATTGTTTATATAGGGTTACTAATAGTACAATTTCGTGACAAATTCCGTTACATAGGGAAACGAGTTTACCCCCGTTTTTAAAGAAGAATTCACTTCAAAAAATAAAAATTGGTTGTCTGTAAAGTCGGTTTACGGACGATAGTTTTACGTGATAACGTATTCCGTAATATATAACCTAAATTTATATAATAATTATAATAATTCGAATCTATGATATTGCATCTTTTGCTTCAAATTTAGGTTAATTTTATTTATTAAAATTACTTACCACCTATAATATAATTGTTTTTTTTTAACTTTCTTTCTTTCGTATTTATTTTAAGTCTCAAAGATTAACTGTATAATATTTTGAAAACAATTATTTCATTGTTTATATAAAATTCCAAAACCTACTTACAATATTTAAGTATTTTCATACGTCAAAAAATTGATTTTTATAATGATAAAATTTGTATGAAAACGATTTTTTCGAGAGATGAGACCTAGCTAAAACGATTTTTTGCCCCCCAAAATCCCTTTTTAGTAAATTTCATCCAAATAGTTAGGGCCGTTTTCGAGAAAAGCACGCACAGGGTCAGGCGGAACGTTACGAACGTTACACTTTTTCGTGCATGCAGCCGGTGTTTTATCAATTTATAAGATTGGTGATTCATCAATTTATAAGACGTTATCACGTCAAAAACAGCTCGCGTAATTACTGGACTACCCCCAAAGTACTACGTGCGACAAATTATTGTACTATGTTGTATGATTGTCTATTATTTTCGAACCATCAATATTCATATAGAGTACTGAAAAATGTGTTACGAACAAAAACGTGATAGAGTGACACCGGTTAAACGAATTGAGGAGGAGGGCGAAGTGAGATTGTATTATCGACCTCCGGAAGATGGATTTGTCGTCGCCGAGAGAGGGATATCCTCAACTACCTGCCCGATATTATGTGCGTGGAACATGCATTTACCGTAGGCAATGTAGATTAGCACACGCTGAACTGAATATCTACGTTGCTCACCAAAATTAAAGGAGCCATTATTTAAAACGCCTCATCTAAAACATTAAACTTAGTGGAAGTTTTGTGTGCACTTGGGTTAGGTTAAAATATTATTATTTTGACGTTTACACTAACGCCGTCGGTCGGTTTTTTGGGTGAACGTCAAAATATTCAACAAAAAGAGCAAGGAGTATAGTGCAGTGTATATTTATTTCATATATCTATTATAATTAACTATATGAATCATTGCCTATTTACTCAATGTGCGGTGAGTGAACGCAACAAAGCGTATCAAAAATATATCTGCGTTTCTTTCTCCGATGTAATTCCCTGATTTCTTCGATGATAGGATTGGTTGATGTACTTGCATTCAATCTGAATAAAGTATCTCTGTTTCAAAAACTTTGTCTTTTTTTATGACGTTAACATGGGTATACGCAGCTTTTGGCCCAGGAGGGGGCAAATTAGAAATTTCTTAAGTGAGAAAGACCACTTCTATACCTGTATAAGCTAGAAACTCGGGTTAGTGAAAAACCTCCATAAGCGAAAAAGAGATCGCGGTCCCTTGAACTCCTGCTTATCTAGGTTCGACTGTATAAAGAATTTTTGACGTGATAACGTCTTATAAATTGATGAATCACCAATCTTATAAATTGATAAAACACCGGCTGCATGCACGAAAAAGTGTAACGTTCCTAACGTTCCGCCTGACCCAGTGCGTGCTTTTCTCGAAAACGGCCCTAACGATTTGGATGAAATTTACTGAAAAGGGATTTTGGGGGGCAAAAAATCGTTTTAGCTAGGTCTCATCTCTCGAAAAAATCGTTTTCTTACAAATTTTATCATTATAAAAATCAATTTTTTGACGTATGAAAATACTTAAATATTGTAAGTAGGTTTTGGAATTTTATATAAACAGCGAAACATCTGTTTTCAAAATATTATGACAGCTAATCTTTGAGACTTAAAATAAATACGAAAGAAAGAAAGTTAAAAAAACAATTATATTATATGGTAAGTAATTTTAATAAATAAAATTAACCTAAATTTGAAGCGAAAGATGCAATATCATAGATTCGAATTATTATAATTATTATATAAATTTAGGTTATGTATTACGGAATACGTTATCACGTAAAACTATCGTCCGTAAACCGACTTTACAGACAACCAATTTTTTGTTAGGTATATTATGTATATAGGTGAGCTATAGTGAATAAACGGACTTCATAAACGTCACAGTTTTTCGTAACGCCACCTCATCGAGTTGCCTTTTCGCAAAAAATGTACAAAACGCGTCCAAAAATAGTTTTACTTCAATAAAATAAAAACGATAACAAAACAAAGATGTTGAAAACATGTTTTTTTTATTTAGAGAACGCCTCAAAACCAGATTACGCCCGAGGTCCTTAAAATGTTTAGGCAACTGGCTACAGCAACATTTTGATAACATAAAGTCAACAAACATTAAAATACAAAAGATTAAAAAAAATGCATATGTCTTCTACATACATAACCTATACGATTGGATTTTGAACCATTGCTTTCTATTGTTTATTCCTGTGTAGGTACTACATAAAAACAAAAGCATCGCTGTTTTTATCCACGTATGAAAAGATTAATTATTCGTACATATTATGGTCGTCGAATCCTTTTTTTTTTATTCTGAATTCCGTTTTTTACTTCATCCTCCGTTAAATATATATACCGAGTGTTCGACAAGCAGCCGAAAACTTAACTGATACCAAGTGTAGTAATATATTAAGACACTAGTGCTGAAAGTATTGTCATAAAATCTGATTTGACAATCGTCTAAAGGCCGCTGCACACGAGGCTAAAAACGCTGCTAGGAGTTCTGCTAGCCGGTAGGCTGAGTACGAAGCTGGAAATGACGTCACTGCGGGCTGCCTTGCTAGCTCAGAAGATAGGTTTTAAAATTAGAACAGGGGCTATTTTCCCTGCTAGATTTGCTGCTAGGTATCAGCAAGAACCAATCAAGAAGCAGTATCTTAACGTGGGCACTTGAACAAACGCCCATATGGCGTCAGTCGCAGACAACAGACACGTTTTGCTCTGTGTTTATATTCGAACTGTTACTGCGCGCGCACCAGATCTATTCACAAAACAAACTTGAAAAATAGTCTCGTGTGAAGCGAGCATTTAACAGCAATCAAGAAAACCAGCGCTAGAAAACTAGTAGGTAAATCTAGCAAGGAATCTAGCAGCGTTTCTAGCCTCGTGTGCAGCGGCCTTTAGACTGTGATCATACAATTACTGTTTCCATACGTCACACAAAAACAAAAGACTATCTACATAGAACAAGATCGCTTTTCAAGACATAGAAAAATGTTTCGAAGTGAAAATTATACAAAAAACCAACGAGCAACAGAGACAGTAAAGCAGGCGCAGTATTCGTTAACAATCCAAATAGATTCCAATATGGCCGAACAATCAACTGTCAGATATATAATTATATATTTATTAAAAAGTGAAAATCAGCTGTTATAGACGGTACGTGCAAAATACGTAGTGTGTATCTCGAAGGTATTGCTATTATGACTTGTGTGATTGTTACAACTCGCTGGTCGATCGTTTCAACACAATGTACTATAGACACATAAACTACTATTTTGAGTAAGCAACCATAAATAAATATACTTTTTTTAGTGACATTAGGCATAAAACTACCTATATAATATTGCATGTATTTTTTATGTTTAAATAAGCATTTTTTTATCAGATTTTAAAAATATTTACATAATTGTACAGTGTTGTCGAAAACATACGAAATTAAACAATACAATACTGTATCACAGTTTGGTTGGATTCGTTTTATTTTTGAATATTTTAAATTAACACAGTGTACATATTATTATTTCTAATTTGCTTCGTTATATTCGTGACTTCATCAGACATTTTCTGAAAACAATTTTGTTATAGGTAATATAAAAACATGTGTAATCAAGTTTTCTTTTTTTTAATTTCTCACTTGAGATGTTTCAGTGAATTGGAAAAAATTAAGAGAAAACATTCGGCAACGAGTAAAATATCAATCATTATTAGACACAAAAATTGTACCATCACATAAAAAATATGTTAGGTAAGTGTATTTTACGTCAGTTAATATAAATTCGGAAGTTTACAAACACACTGTACAAGAATACTTAAATACACCCTACGTTTTAAAAACGCTTTTATATCAACTGATTTTAGAATTAAAAAATAAATTGTCACATGCAGAAATATTATAAGCGTCATTTTTTATGTTTAATTAGGTATCAAAAATTTAGATGTTTCAAAACGGAACTTAACTTTAAAGCTCACTTCCAAAATGTTTACCCGACTGTTTTTCGAGTGTACAAAATAAAAAATAAAAAAAACACGAATGCGACAAAATGACTAGCTAAAAGGAAGAAAATAAAAATTAATAAAAAAAAAAAAAAACAACAAGAAACGCAGCTGCACAAAAACGAAACTAATAACTAAAAAGAACTCGGCTATTAGGCAGGGGCAATAAACACGTGCTCAGGGCCCAAAAGGATGGGAGGCCCCAGAAATATAGGAAAAATTCGCATTATATTAAAAAAAAAATTGAACGCCTATCAACGACTTTTTGGGAACCTGTTCAAAAAACTAACCCACCTCTCCCCTTTCTAGTACGGCTCAACAACATAATGGCTAAAAAACACAGGGAAAATATACGTAAATTTAAAATTATTCGTAGAAATCGGTGGAAAGATACCTAGCTAAAAACTTTTTAGCGCCTTCCAAAATCCTAATATTTAGTGTATGGTGGCACAGTGTCCAGGGTCCCAAAAAACTAATTACGGCCCTGCCTACACTGAATACAGGAAAAGAGGTAAAAAGAGCAAAAAACATCAACAAATTTGTATACATACCTACGTTATACATAAATTAAAATCATTTACGGGCAGTAATTATTTTCCATTAAAAACTAATTATAACTTTCGTGTCACCAGAGTTCCCGATTTCTTTCCTGTCGAAGGAGTTAAGAGGTAAATTTATTATAAATTTATTTTAGTTTCATTACATTGTTTTTAGCAAATAACTTAACACTCATTCTTTAGTGACCAAAATGAAGCGCAACATGTTAAATTGCATGCTTCGCATCAATCAGAAACGAGATTTTTGTATATCGCATTTGTGCTTCTGTTTACCTTTTTTTAAACGTCTTCCATTTATAGAAAGTTATTTTTTCATAAATGTACGCAATGCCAAAATGTCCATTGTATTGTTAAAAATTCACTAAACATAGCGAATTCGTGTTGTGAAAGAAGGGTTGCTATTATTATAATTGATAATAATGTTCATATTTTTACAATAAATAACTTTTCACATGTGATACGCAATCGATTTTTATTATTATTAATGAACGTTTATTGGCTGAATATTGTAGCGGATCATCGTGTATATAGAGTATCAGCATAGCATATGTGTTTCTGTGTGTGCATAACACATAATTTTGTATTTTGTTTCGTTGACTTTTATATTTGTAAATAAATAGTTTAACGTCACTGAACAAACAGTTTTATTACAATATGTTTTCAAAGTAACGATGATTCGGACCGCCTGGCTAGCGATGGAGATGTCGAAAAACGGACGATAAATGCGTTATATTACTATATAGCGCTTCAATTAAGTCACATTGTATATAGTGAAAATAGCATCCGTCGAGAATATTAGATTAACTAACGTTATCAGAGTTAGCGACAAAGACAGGACATACCGCGGCGAGTCTATGTTAGAATGAGATAGAACGAAGTGAATAGAGCCGCAGATAGCAGTGCAGTGCTACCATAACATGATTCTCTACTTTGCGTTATTATTACAACAAAAGCATACAGAAGTACCAACATCCAGACACCTTGTCGTTTGTAAACTTACAGACTGTCTTTAAGATAAACCTAATCTTAACTATAAACAGAACAGAAAACATTCGTATGTCCGCCCGTCACGCAAAAACTCCGCTGGACACGGTTTTGCCGCTGGGACATGTACTGGCTGGCGCGCTGGCTGCGAAGATGGAAATGACGTCACTGTGTGGATTTCAAAATTAGAAGCGGGGCTATTTATTGTGCTTGTTTGTCTACTTATTTTAAGCAAGAACCAATCAGAAAACGGTAAGTATCTTGTCACGTGGACACACAAAAATGGCGTCATGGTGTGTGTTCGGTTCAGAGACAATAAACGTTCACTTTTGTTAACATTCGAACTGTCACTGCGCGCGCATCAAACCCATCTACAAAGCCGGCTTCAAAAGGCGATTATTTTCTACGTAGACCAGTCATTTGTTATAGTCGATTGTCGCAAACCAAGGTCCAATACGATTTTTTAATAATGTTCTGTAATCCAGTATTATAATACGCGCCACGAATCTAAAAGGCTCGGAAGTTAGAAGCGAATGCGGGTCTACGTTTGTACAGTCTGTTGAAAAACTACAAACTCGCAACTCAACAAAACTAAAATAACAACTTGACAATAGCGTACTCGACTGTACTATAAAGCAGGAAAGCGACAAGTGACAAAGGCAACAAGCGATCACGGCCAATCACCGACGAGCGCACGTTCCGTGCAGGTAGCTGGGAGGTGATGGGAGTATCAACGGCTTTAAAATGTGCCTTTGCGACGCAGTTTGTGACTAATTTCCGAACCTTTTAGATCCGTGGCTTGTATTATACTGCGTCGGTTTTTTTAATACAATTCGACACGTTTTTTCACGCTTTATATTAGTTTCACTTGTAAGTTTGTATGTATGTATATTTGTAAACTCGTTTGGACTACAGCAAGTGGTTTATATAGTGGTATAATATGCCAGCACTGTAAGTACACTGGCTAGCCGTGCGGTCGGAATCACGGGTCGTGGGTTCTAATCCCGTCCACGCCGAAAAAAAAATTTTTTTTTCGGCAAATTTTTGACAATAAATCGAACTAAAAAATGTAAAATAAATATAGTTTAAAAAAACTAAAGAACACGCTTTATATCGAACTAAAATAAGCTAAAACAATAATGAATAAAAAATACAAGTATTATTGTGAAAAAAGCGTGGGGCGCTTTGTTCCACATTTTCGTACATCGAGCGCCCCACGCTTTTTCACAATAATACTTGTATTTTTTATTCATTATTGTTTTAGCTTATTTAAAAAAAAAATTATTTTTTACTTTTTAGTTCGATATAAAGCGTGTTTTTTAGTTTTTTTTAAACTATATTAATTATTTATGTATGTTCCGTGATATCTCTGCTAGTTGTGTACTGATTTTAATTAGTTTTGTTCAATTTAATTAGACCATACCATTACCTTCAGAGTGGTCACACATAAATCTTACAAAAATAGGTTCAGTGGTTTTTTCCCAGGCAAATCAAGCAGCCCTGTATGTAACATACAGTAAATACATGTTGATTGTGAATGCAGAATACAATCAACTGATTTAATCAATTTCTCGGTTCGCTTCATATTGCCAGATGCTGCTCTATAGAATTGTGCTCAGAGCACACCTACTCGATCCGGTAAAGCCAAATGAAACCCTCAGGACGTTGGTATCCGCACATCGACATACGATACGCCGCTCACTTCACTATTCTCGCGGGACGGAGAAAGAGAGAGAGATATGTTCATAGTTTCACAACTATACAGCGCTCTCTGTCGTTGAAAACAGTGACTGGTTTGTTGAAATAAATGTCTGTGGTTCCCCGGATGAATAATAAATTCCAATCAAGTGATTTATAATGTTGTCCTAGGTCAGCGGTGCGCAAACTTTGCAGGAATCCCACACCCACAGTATTTATATAATTTCTAAACGAAAAAATATTACAGGAAAACATACAAACAATTTTTATTTTTAATTTCCCTTAATTTCGTATTGCCTTATGACGAAACTAGCTGTATAAATGTTAGCATAAAATAGATTTATCCAAGTTCCCGAGTAAATTATTGCACATACCGCTAAATTAGCGGTATGTGCTTTATTATCGCTTTGAGCGTCAGAGCTGACTTTCGTTCATATAAGAAGTTATATCTAAGTTAATTTCACACGAAATCCATTCAAATTGAAGCTTTTTGAAAAGAGGAGATTCTGATCTATAAAACAGAACCATTTTTAAATCAATTCGAGTTCATAAATACTATTAAAATTGTAATTGAAAGTTACAAACAGCAGTTGTCGGTTGGTCTGTACGTATGTACGGATGTACGTATGTACGTACGTCACGACTCTACAGATCGCAATTTTGGTCGGATTGCCTTGGGTTATATTTTATTCACTTTGTTTACTATCAGACCAGAACCCTATTTAAATTCACATAAATGTGTTCAGTAGTTTAATTTTTATAAACAGTTTTATTTTATTATTTTTGACAGCTAATAGTTAAAATAAAAAACCTTAAAAAAACAAAAAAATACCTATTACTGTTATTGTAATGTAGTGTATTACGTAGAATAACTGCTCCACTTCTATACCATAATAACAACGCAAGCTGGGATATCAGAATGGCCGAGTGGTTAAACGCGTAGTCCAGTAATAGCAAGGTGCCGAGTTCGATTCCCGCTGACACCAAGTAAATTTTTTTTTCTATTCCATTTTATTTTTATTTTTTTTTCTATTTTTTTAATTGTTTTTTTTTTAAATCTATTTTCTCAATTTTTTTTCATTATAATATGTACAGTGGAAAACTTGCGGGATGTGAACTTTTGGTTTTGCCAACTATTTAAATTTAGAAAGAATGCATGTTTTCACACTTCAGGAGGTTGAGGTGTTAAACGAAGATAATGAAAAAAATCTGAAATAAAGTTTTTTTAATAGATTTTTTTAGACAAAATTTTCTGTAAAAGATCCAAAATCATTAGGAGATTTATAAAATGAAAAATTAAAAAAAAATGTACATGTAGTCTTATGGAAAATATGTCAACCTAGCATGCAAACGGTACATTTTAATAACCAAATAATGTCAGCAGTTCCGAAAACTAACTGGGTAAAGCATCGATGTCTTAAAAATATTTTAAATTTTTTTCCAATTTAATTAGGAGACTTTTAATCAATAAAAAATGTATTAAACCTTACCACTTTTCGATTATGGACTTTTATTCTTGCCAATTTGAACAATTTCAACTGAATTTTCAACTTTTTAATGATTTGATTTTAATTTTCATTACTTCTCATTACTTTTTTGACGTGATAACGTCTTATAAATTGGTGAAACACCAGCTGCACGCACGAAAAAGTGTAACGTTCCGCCTGACCCTGTGCGTGCAAGCGAGAGCGCAGTATAAGCGATAGAGAGTCGGTAAAAATATAGTTTGACAGCTACTAAAATTTAGGTTATGTATTATTAAATATGATATTCGAGCGGAATACGTTATCACGTAAAACTATCGTCCGTAAACCGACGATTATTTACTGCAAAAAATAAGTAAAATACAGATATTTACATAGATTTATTTTTTCTAACCTAACTTTCTACAAAAAATTCAAAAGTTAGTCCATTAAGTAAAATACTGAAATAATTAATTAATAATAAAAAAAATGATTTATTTATGCCTTTATGACAATAATTTATCGGTATCATCGACTTATAACCTTTTATAAAAATTTATTCTGAAAAAGTTCCAATTTAGAATTCGACTTACTTTTGATTGGGACTGTAACGCATCAACCTCGTTAATTAGCACGGTACATTCTATTCCAAGGTCATTGTAAGCGGACGTGCGTAAAAAGTGACGCCCGTGTATACAAAGAGCTTTTTACACACGGCTTACAATGACGCACGGTACGTGAATCATTATTTATTTACTGCGTCAGAATTAAATGAAAACTGCGTCGATAGAAACTTTATCGTTAAATTAACGACGTCGACCGTAATCGTGCACGTTCGTACAGTTCCGTAATAAGAAACACACGACAGTCGTGTGTGTGATGTATGACCCAATCCCGGCGCCATTCTCACAGGAGATGTGTTTTTGTTGATTACCTTGCTGACCCGACCGTTATACAACGAGACCGTCTAACTGACTATCGTAGGTAGGTACTTCCCCGGTTCAAATGACGACGCAAGTTAACGTTGGGCAGATGTTTTATGTTGAATTCCATTCGTTTTAAGTTCTCCCGAGAGATCGCTCTGACGACTTTCTCGCTACGTGCACACAGTGTTGTCAAAAACAACAACTCAACTATTTAAATTTTTAAATAAACTCTCGTTTCTCGGAATGAAGCGACATAATTGTAAGCGATACTATCTTGTTTTTCCCGGGCGGATGGATTTTATCGCTTGCTTTGTTGTGCTTAAAAAAACAGGTCTGTTTAAAGCAATGTAAAAATACACAAAGAAAACAATAAGGCTATATAGAAAACGTTTTATAGTTATCGTAACTTTCATAGTGATGATCAGTGTTTCTCAAACAATTTTAACCGAGGACCTAATATGCGTTTTTAGGCGCGAATAGCGTAAGCTAAAGAGCCTACCTATATGTACTCGCTTTGTCTGTGAATCTGTATGTCACGCTTTTTTGTGGATTGTGTACAGTTCAAAAGTCTTAACCGATTTTAAAAAACTTTTTTTGTTCGATTCGTCTCCGGGTAACTTAGATCCTAACGTCGCCCGATTTTTCAATGTTTGCTCCAGAGGGGAGCAATTTAATAAAGGAAATTTTTCGCTTATAACTTGCTCAATTTAAATCAGATCGGTTCGAAACCTGTCTTAAACGAAAGAGGAGAAAATTTTACATAAATTTCGTACAACAGAATTTGCTCAATCAGTTTTTTTATACACATTTATATTTTATTTTAGTCTGATCAAGCATGTGCTTCCGTTTAGTCATGTTGATGATTGCGATTTTTTAAAACAAATCGTATGCATTTTTTACTTGAAATATGTTATTGTTTTTTATTCAAAGACACTTTTCGTTATTCTTCGTTTCTTTTATCTTTGTGTACATAAAAATTAATTAATTTGGAAACTGCACGTTTCCAAAGTTTAAAATCGATCAGATCCAAGGGCGTAGATATTTTTTTCTGGTGGGAGGGGGGTAACGCAAAAAAATCATTTTTTTAAAGTTTTATTAAAATCACAAGAATACTTACAAAGGAAAGTGCCAAACAAAATATTAATTCCCAAACCAATTTTATAATTTTCAAGAAGTATTTCTAAATTTTATTTTTTAGCCAGGTATTCATATTATTTTCAGTTTTATTGTTTTATTATTATGATCCCGGGGGAATAATTACCCCCTTTACCCCCCATCCAGGCCCTTGATCGGATTTGTGACAGTGAGGTAAAATTGGATTACAAGATTTGACCACCCTAACTGCAGGTTAGACTGGTTTTGCCGCAAATTTCCTTGTTAGAATCGGCTGCTATATTTCTAGCATACTGGTTTTGGTGAAGGCTTTTATGTGCTCGCTTCACACGATTGCTTTGTAGATGGGTTTGGTGCGCGCGCAGTGACAGTTCGAATGTTAACAAAAAGCGAACGTGGATTGTATCTAAACTAAACACACACTGTGACGCCGCATTTGTTTGCGGGCGTTTGTCCATGTCGCTCACGTGACAAGATACTGTGTCTTGATTGGTTCTTGCTCAAAACAAGTCGACGACCAAGCAAGAAAAAATAGCCCTGGTTATAATTTTGAAATCCATATTGCGATTTTGTACGCGGGCCCGGAGTGACACTATTTCCATCCACGAGGCTGGCGGCAAAACCAGCATTTTGTGCAGCGGCTTTAACAAGCAAAGCTTGTAATAAAAGCCGAAAGTCATTTTTTTTTAGTTAGCAACAATCGCTAACAAAGAGCTCAATTGTTACGTAATAGCTCACAGGAACTTTCGCGTGGTGGAAGAAACGGAACATTTATGGTGGAAGCGAAGGGGCAGTTACGGAAATTTTGTTGACGAACTGGCTATTTAGATTGTTATAACGATATAGGGGAGGACGGGGTCAATTGTAACAGTGACTATTTTAGTGACATCTACCAACAAAATGAGAAAATGATACTACTGCAGTCACCAGCGACTGAATGTACATCAATACAGTAGTATCATTTTCTCATTTTGTTGGTAGATGTCACTAAAATAGTCACTGTTACAATTGACCCGTGTTACAATTGACCCCGTCCTCCCCTACTGTAGTCAACAAAACCATGTAAGTATGCAAAGTTTCGAGTCAATCAAATATGTGTGGCTCAAAATCGGATTACAATATTTAATTAATATAATTAGGTAATTAAAAAAATAGCAAATTACTCTTCCATTAAAAACTTACAGTTGCACTTCGTCTATAAACTAACAATATAAAATTCTTGTTTATTTTTTTGAAGACGATTTCAAAAAAAGAAAAAAAATGACCGTACTATAAATACGAATAAAAATACGAAATTTAATATGGAAATGTCTTATGGTTCTTTTTGAAAATTGCGACAAAGTTCTTAGAATAAGTTCATTCTTTTGAATTCAAAGCCAATAACCCCACAAAGAGACAGACAGACAGTCAGACGTATGTCTGTGGCCACAAGATAAAATCGCTTATGTCGAAAGGTTGACAATTTTCTTCACACATATTATGTTTTAACTATATATTAGATATCGTGTAAATCGAGATAATAATTAATTAATAAGAAAAATCGCAGGATTGTAGACAAAAAGTTAAATTTATTAGTGTACAACGTTTAGACTTTTTCGATTACAATATGAAAATTCAAAACAGTTACTAAAACATAGAATATACCAACACAGAATGGACTGTAGAAACATAAATTTACTAAGTGATAATAAGATCGCGTTGTCATCTCATCATTTCAACACTGGACATAAATTTCTATTTAATGAAGTTCAAATATTAGATAAAGAGTCAAATTGGAAGAAAGGCAATATCAGTGAAATGTGTTTTATTAGAAAAAACAGTTCTATTAATTATAGAACAGACATCCTAAATTTAAGTAGTCAATAAAACTATGTTATGAAATTGAACTAACTTTCGAACTTTTATTTATTATTTGTTATTGTTTAAAATTTATACATAAAATTGTTGCCATGTTTTTGTCTTATGTACCTTAACCATAGAGATATAAGTAACTAGAGTCCGCGAGTGAGCCGTGAAAGTGTCTGCGATTAAGAGAGAGAAGCTGCTTACAATTCCATATCACTATGGTAACTAAATATACAAGTATACCCCTCCCCTCTTCAGCGATCTGTCAACGAGCGCTCATGAGAAAGAGAGAGAGAGAATGCGATACGGAACGATTGCAGCGTTCTCTCTCTGAACTGCAGACACTTTCACTTCTGGCAAGCATACCCGCTAGCGTACTCCAGTACTTATATCTCTATGACCAAAACTTATGTTAATTGCTATGGTTAGTAATTTATGTTTATTTTCATAATTATTGTTTTGAATTTTCATATTGTACTTGAAAAAGTCTAAATCTATAGACGAAACGTCGTACACTAATAAATCTAACTTTTTGTCCACAATCCTGCGTCCACTATATTTTGTGAATATAAAACATTGTGAAAAACCAGAGACCCCTCCCCCTGCCTGCAAGTCTTGCGCACAGCCGTCACCACGTTTCTACCCATTTTGAGTAAAAATCAAACACTAATAACGGACACAATTTTTTCATCACACTTCCATATCCTTGCGGAACATGGAAATAAAAAAACATAAAAACGCAACATGATTTTTTCTTGTGTCCACAGATCACATCTTAACATTTGCATGAAATACTAGCACTGCTACGGTATAAGATTACTTTTCGACAAAGTCTCGTATTACTTTTTCAATTCTTATTTGATTTCTGTAAGCTACAAAGCAGCTTCGTGCAATAGTATTACGTCATACTTTCCACGGGACCGAATACAGTACAGTTCCCACTTCCCATTGAAGTGTTGGATTCGCCGCCGACAGTAATACGCCCACCGCGGCCTTACCGAAGTGGACGACAATTTCATTCGTAGGTTTTTACCAGGGCCGTACCGACAATGAGGCAAGCAGAGCGGTGCCCCAAGGCCCCCAAAGAAAATGAGCCCCGAACATCTTTCTGCTGTCGCAACTGTTACAGGAAGGGTCAGGAACATTAGGCAAGTCGTGCATACACTATGTAAACACGTAAGGTGCACATAGGGAAATTATCATTGCGAAAAAATACTTGGATCAGAGTTAGCCGTGACTGCATTAATTGTTATTTCTATTGAATTATCGTGGTAATCTTGAGGATTTCTATTTTATTTTGATTTATTTTTAAATTTACTTGGCTTTTTTAATAATAAAAAGCTCTTATAAATCATTATTTTAATTTTTTTTGTATAAAAAATAAAACAAAAATACAACTCCAACTGTTTGGAAACATTTCATTAAAAAAATGTCTGACTGGTATGACGTATACGCGTTGGTAAAACAGTGACCCAATGTCTTTAGGTTCAACACAAATAGGGGGAGATATTTGATCTCGCACCATATTTAAGTATTTTTGGGAATTTAATGTCCCATTAATAAAAAAAGTCTGATTATGTTGTAATCATTTGAATATTTTCTTCGGTAGTACCTATACACATTCATTTCGCAAAAGAATATTATCTGTCAAATTGAAAAACAAGATTTCAAGGCTCACTCTGATCCAGTCATTTTTTCCTAATGTTTATTTCCCTATGTGCACCTTACGTGTTTACATACTGTATATCAGAACAACTTAAGCACTTTTTAAAATCTACGTAGTGGGCCACAATTTTACTTCTTGCCCCGGAACCCCTGAGGTTCTCAATTACGGTTTTTTCATTGATATTCACTGTCTACATGACCTTGAGTAGCTATCGAATAGAACATTGAACCGTGAAATAATTTTTCAAATCGGCGCAGCAGTTCCTTACAAACATACAAAAACATTACTAGCGGTCAGGTCCGGCTTGGCCCGAATTTGGCCACCGTTTTTTTTATCGATTTACGTTGCAAACTTGGTCTCCACGAAAAGCGCTTTTATTTTAACGAAAGTTCATTCTAAATACTGATGAAAAAATTTTTGAGTAGTTTCGAAGATTATCTACCTCCTACATCCAAATTTACAAACTTTACCTCTTTATAATATTAGTGTAGATAAGCAAGCATCGTGTGCTAGTAAATAAATTTTTAGTACTAACGTTACATCTGCCCGAACTTTCAAAATGTTAACCTCATTTGTGTGTAGCTCCGAATGTAGGTCGGCATTACTTTGTTTTGCTTTAATCAATTCACACAAACAAAACATAAACGGAAAGTACGACAGCGCTATTTAATGAATTCATTTTTACACTTGAATTGGTTTTCTTTGTGTTTTATTCGTCAAAAAATATTGTAATGAATTCAAATGTGTGTCGGTGTAACTAACCACAATTTATTTTGTTTGTTTATTCAAGTGTAGCTAACATCATTACAGATGCGAAATATATAGTCGTATCCGTGGAGAATCTTCGAGTAAACGACTCACGTATAAGTCACAGAGGAAATCAGTTAAAAATATTGCATTTATATATCTCCAACGATTTAAGCACCTCAACTCGGATACAAGGCTAAAACATGACCAGATTATAAATGTTACAATTGGCGCCCAACGTGGGGCCAATATTTACACCAACAAAGCATTGCATTGATGTCTCTGGAACGGTTTAGAGCAGCGTGTCAAGAAATCCTTTAATCGTCTACAATCCTAATTTCCTATGTTACCAAATATATAGACCAAAACCTGGCCAGACAAGTGATACAATTGGCGCCCAACGTGGGGCCAATTTAAACACTAACAAATCTTTCATATATCGATTTAATAATAATAATTTACTTAGAGAAAAGCCGCAAAGCATTAATCTCTCTCTAGGATTAATTAAAAATAAAATTATACCTGTAAAGACTAGATAACAATAATAATTTAGGTTTTTTTATGCTTAGAAAGCTTCCTTTCGGCCTGTTTTTTGTCAACTCGCTTCGACAGAATTGTCACTGCTAATTTCCATATAGCTTAAAAAAAGACTGCCAGACAACGTATCTAAAAATTGAAAAATAAAGCTTGTATGTCGGATCGATAAACGATTCTCGAATTATAAATATATCAACGGACAGAGAGATGTTGCGTTTACCAATATTTTCAAAGTTCGTCGATAAGTCAGATTAAAAAAACAACTGTATAATTTGCGATAAGAATTTTTTCCAGACACTCTGTATAGTGTACAGTAACGTTTCATCAAGTTATAGTAATTTCACCTGAACAACTAGCTGTATATACATATATTATGTGGAAGAAACACAATAGCACTACATAATATTATAGCAATTGTAGCGACACAGCAGCAAGCAATGTCGGAGTACAATTCTACAATATAGTTTTGTTATACCTCGAGGCGTTATTTCCATTTCGGCCATATCTCACAAATCCTCTATTCGCCCATGCTACCTTTTCTCTATTCTGTCTCATTTAAGTAAGTCGTTCGCTTCCGACATGTTAAAAATACAAGACTTCTACTGTAATGATTATTTGTATTTAAGTTCAGATGGGTATGTACGATATAGTAAATAAAAAAATTCCAGCCAATTGGGTGACGAGACCATTCTAACTACAAAAATATTGACATTTGATTATATTAAAGAAAAAAAAAATTCTGATATCGCGTGAGGTGACGCGGGTAATGGCTGGTATTCAATACGATATTTGCTATTCGTTGCCATGGTTACCTACAGAATATGTTCCACGTCATGTAAAAATTGATCAAAGCATGCCTAACTAGTTAATTTCTGACAGATCCATAAAACAAAAGAGCGGCTGATTTTTTTTTCAAAATATTTCCGAAACTATAAAGTTTAAAAAAAAATGTTTAACGAAACTTTCTTGAAAAATTAAATAGAATAATAAGCCGTTATTGCCGCTCAATGGAACAATATAAATAATTTGCGCAATAAAATAATAAAATTGTTCCTCGTCATTTTTTTACCACACGCCGTAAAACAGATTTTCCTTTGAAGTAAGTTCCTTTTCCTTTGTTCGGTGTTGAATGAGACGGTGTGGTTATCGACCACGCAATCTACACGTAAACATGATCCACCCTTTGTCTTGAAACAGTACATTGTTTGGCCGATGGAACACCGAACACGCAAGGAGTTGAACTTCTAAATTAACTTGTTTTATAACCAAAATACATGGCTCTGTTCAGACTAATTAACCTCTGCCAATATAAACTCACAACAATAATTAAACTAACTCGCCGGAATAATGGAAACAATGCAAATACGCAAATGTTTCGCAGACAAATAATAATTAAGCTCTAATCACCCAGAATTAAACATTAAAATCCTGCCAAAAAATCTGAGTTGATAATTACATTAGCGTTGCCACCTCGGAATTGGATCTTGCCCGGAGATTGTCCGGCGGGGGGTTTACGCGGGAAATTCAAAGTCTCTAATCTATACTAATATATAAAACTGAAGAGTTTGTTTGTTTGAATGCGCTAATCTCAGAAACTACTGGTTCGAATTGAAAATTTTTTTTTTTGTTGGATAGCCCATTTATCGAGGAAGGTTATAGGCTATATAATATCACGCTACGACCAATTGGAGCGGAACATCAATGAAAAATGTTGCAAGCTGTATCTCAAAATTAGTCCGTCCGACAAATATTATCAGGTGAAATGCCTTAACTAAATATTGCAATATTAGCGCGTCACGTTCTCAAGCCTGGATAGCTCAATTGGTAGAGCGTAAGACTCTTAATGCCAGGGTCTTGGGTTCAAGCCCCACGTCAGCGAATATATTTATATTTTTTTTATTTTCTACATTGCTTTCTTTTAAAACTTACATTTCATTTTTTTTACTTCAACAACGGTGGTAATCTACAAATTCGAGCGAAGCCGGACCAAGCGGCTAATAATGGGGACTGACACTATCTCTGCGGTCGCCGGATACAGATTCTTATTTAAAAATTTCAAAAACTTAGGCACTTTTACTTCGTGACCAGGGCATTCTATAGAGCTTAACGAGGACTTACAAAGTAAAGTTAAGTCCCAGGCGTCTATGAATTCAAACCATCTTCCGAACGTGTTCATAGCTATTTAGAGATATCTTTGACGTGCAAAACGTGTTTATAGGATCCCAACATAAACTGAACTGTCCAGCCGGCGCGGTCTAATAATTACGCTACCCTGAGTCGTGTGTATTTAGGTATGGAAACGCGCAAACAGACATATATGTTCCCGAAGGATACGGGCGCGTGTGGAGAGAGGGAGCGAGAGAAGACACGGAATCGCTGAGGTTCCTTGGGGAATGTTAATTGCCTGCACTTTAGTTACACAAGTATAAAGTGCTGTGCTAAGTGTAGTTAAGTAAAGAGACACAGTCGTAGTTGGCTGAGGAAGAGCGTCTTCTTCTTCTCCTTCCCGTTCCCTTTCCGCCGTCACGCAGTCACACACATATGTAGTACGCTGACTTGAGTAACATTCTTGTGTTCGTTTGCGGTATAACGAAATCACTTTGAAGAAGATTAAAGGAGAGACACCCTTGGGTTATTTTGGAAAAAATCTGTTTTCTTCATATCTCGAGCGAAAGTACATACTTTCGGCATTTCGGATTACACGCACTGATGCGGGAAGCACGTACGTTCGGGCGGCAGTAAAAAAAAAACAACCTACCAACTGTTGTTTAGATGTCATTTCCATAACAACCCTATTACTTTTTAGCTAATAGTTCGTGTTTTTACGTATAAACTCAAAGCTGCTTGCTTGGGATTTATCTGTGTTTTTATGTAATTAATAAGCAATGATGAAGTTAACGGGATACAAGGCAATATTTTAAAACAAAATTTATTTAAAAGCACTTCATTTAATAGTCAACGTTTCGGCAAACAATTATTGCCTTCTTCAGGACCTATAACAAACAAACAAAACTCTACACATCTAAACATAAACTAAACATTTAAAATTAAAAAAAAAAAATTATAAAATTTTGTACATCAAATAATTATTAATTACGGCTTACTTTAAAAATGTCTATTAAAAGTCACAAGTTTGCCGAAACGTTGACTATTAAATGAAGTGCTATTAAATAAATTTTGTTTTAAAATTTTGCCTTGTATCCCGTTAACTTCATCATACCATAATACCAAGGTGTCTTATTTTATTTTATTAATAAGCAATTAATTAATTAATGTAATTAATAAGCGTACTTACGACCGAGATTTGAAGAAAAATAGTATACATCACACTGGCCGAATGTTTGATAGTCTTGCACTGCGCGGCGTGATGCCCTCGGCTAAAAACTATTGCTTACGAGCACGATACAGGTCAAATGACTGAACGGATGGGTAGACGTTTGGCATGTAAGTATGGAAGGCGTTGTTGTTTTTGGGGAAAATCGACACACTCGCAGAAGAGATATGAGGTATTATGTCGTTTCACCATTTCAACTCCACAAGTGGAGAATGGTACTAATTGAAATCAAAGTGGAATTTATAAAAATGACAGACTTAATTAAATATATTTAAATAACAATATCTACCAAAAAATTAATACTTACCTGAAAATTAATACCTACATTTAACTGATATTTACCATATCATACATATTATATTTATTGTATTACCTATATGTTAACCTAATTATTGTACAATATGCTTATTGCATAATATGCCTTACGGCAGAAGTGCTAATGACCTCAGAAGTCGAAGCACATCTTTGTTTTTTGTTTTCCTAAATAAAAAAAAAAAAAAAAAAATTCACATTTAAATTTTTCTTTTCCTGTTATGATATAATTTCCATATTCTAGTTATTTTTCCAAAAAAAAAAAAAAAATAAATAAATAAATAAATAAATAAAAAAAATTCATCAGAAAAATTTTGATAATAAAAAAACTAACTGTTCTTTTGTTCTGAAGATCTGTCAAAAAGAAATTAGGTAGCTGGAAAGCATGCTTTGGTTATTTTTTACACGTAGAACCGTATTTCACAACCGCGTTAACAGAAATTTTATATTATTTATATGTTAAATGTCAACATTTTAGAAGTTGGAATGACCATGAGTCACAACTGGCTGGGATTTTATTAGCAACACTTTCGTCGGTTCCTTTGAGATACAGTAGAGACGCGATAATCCGGTCTAATTAAAGCACAGCTGATCCGGATTATCAAAATGCCCGGATTACTGGATGTAATTTTAATTATCAAGAAAACAAACTAAAATGCTCATATTTTGCGGCTAACTGTTTATTTGAGGTTCCCTTTTTTAATTTGTCAAGAATTTCGTTTTTTACTTGCAGTGATAAAGTAACGTGTGATCGAATATGCGGCGCCATAGTGCGTTCTCTATGTAATTCTATCTGAGTTTGACAACGACTACATACATACTAAAACCACCTAACTTCTTTCACTTCTCTGACAACAAATATGTATGTAACTGTTTGTAACACACCGCCAGCCAATAGTGTTGACGAAAATAGTGCCGGTACAGCTACTCAATAACTAAGTATCATGATCCGGATTACTGAAACTGGAAAAATCCGGACTACAATGTACATAATACTATCAAACGACTGTCCGAATTACCAAAGAATCCGGATTATGAAGGTTCGGATTAATGCGTCTCTACTGTAATTACAAACAATGCAGGTGTTCATTTCGTCTTTAAAACTGTGCTTTTAAAGGCTCACTTTTTACCTTTATTAACTATTTAACAATTATGGACTACAACGCAGGCAGCTGCCATTCTCAAGTATTTACATTTCTTTGTTTGAAGCGAGTGTTCTCTTATTTAGATATAAGCAGTCAACCGTGTCAAATAATTCACACGGTTTGTACATTTCAAAAGCTCATTTCGCGGAATTTTTGAAGTTTAATACTTCTTTAATAAAAACGGGGGTAAACTCGTTTCCTATGTAATTGAATTTGTCACGAAATTGTACTTAGTAACCCTGCATAAACAGTAGTTCTCACCAAGCATCCGTAGCCCAGTGGTAGAATCCTTGCCTGTCACGCTGCCGGTCCGAGTTCGAACACTGCCAGAGGCGCGTAACAATTTGTTTTTATTATTATATCTTTTTAGAGTTGCAAATCATAAGATTAATTTTTGTTTAATAATCCGATTAAATATAATATTTTTTTTATTAAAAAAAAAATATACGAATAATTTTACAACCCATGGAGCTATTTATTATTTGCAGTAAACATGCGAAAAAAAATGACTACGTATTAAAAAATTTGTTTTTTATTAATTTTTCATTAATTCTTTTGATTCTTTCAAAAATATTCAATCATCGTGCATTCTATCTATATTAAATATTAAATAACTAATACTAATAATTTTTATATTTTTTTAGATTTTTCTGAAGAAGTTCCAAATCCGGATCGAAACGTTATCTTGTGTTATATTGATTTGTTATTTTTTTATTTTTTGTCAATATATTGGTCTGAGAAAAATTGGTCGACAATTTTATTTATTTGAAGAGTTCTATTCAGACGTTAATCAAAGATTTAAGATAGTTTCACGTTCAGATTAACTTGTACAGACGAAATATCTTAACGTGAAACTATATCGTAACACATTTTTTTCACTTGTCCAAATGCAATCGTATGACTGACTTGCAACTAGAAGTTTCACTTCTGTAATGCGTTCTCGTAACACATTTTTATTTTTTTTATATTTGTTCTCTAAAATACTCCGAACAGTGGATTAGATAGCTAATTATTTTGAAACATTTTTCGACCCACGGTCCTCCATACCGATAACATTTCTAATCGTACTGCGTCAAAATCAAACCTCTGACTTGTAGCAGTTATCTTGTAGTAATTGATGTGGTGGAGGCGCCGTGTTCAAAGTGGTGTAGGCGCCGGGTGTATTTTTAGCAGCAGCAGCGACAGCCAATTCAAAGCCAGTTTCAATATTACTGACAGTTAATTACAAGCTTTGCCCGAAAGCGTTTCGACATTGCATATTCATAAGTTCATTATACAACTGTAAACAATACTATCCGTTTAATTTTTAAATCGACAAAATACCGTACACGTGTAGATATATACTACAGTTACTATGAACCGTAAAAACCACAAAGCTCGAAGCCGTGTACTTATAAATTAATTTATACTAAAATCGTGATTAATTACAAAAATAATTTTAAAAAAGCATCATAGCATTTTGGGCTAATACTAATTAATATTAACGCGATATAATATATAGCCTATATCCATCCTAAAGGTCCATTCTAAATATTGGTGAAAAAAATTTGAAATCGGATGAGTAGTTTCGAAGAGAAGAAGAATTACATCAATTGATGTAAAATTACATCAATTGATGTAATTTTTCCCGTAGAATCCGAATCTGCAATAAAAAATAGGGGTTCCTATTTAAAATTTTAAAGTTGCCCCTCCCCCCGCCAACTGGGTGGGGGGTGGGGAGTCATGTGTGGTATCAAAAAATAGTTTTGCGAAAAATATTTGACACGTATTTTTTTTTTTTATATGATGCGTAGTATGCGAGATATTCAACCGTTCCGGGACTTTTGCCTCACCCGGTATATAAAATTCTCGTGTAACAATTTTGACCACGCTAATCTCCGAAACCACTGAATCGATTTTAATGAAATTTTGTACATGTGTCTTTGTGCAACTTACGCTATAGGATAGTCTTTATAGAATATTTTGTACAAAATTACGATGTTTTCTCAAAAAAAAAAAACTGTTTTAGCAACATGTAACGATATCTGATAGAATTTAATCAAAACTATTAGTTCAGAAGCGCAAAAAAAAACTGTTTTAGTACCAAGTAGCGACATCTGTTACAATTCGCTCAAAGCTATTAGTTCAGAAGCAAATCTGGTAGAATTTGCTCAAAACTATTAGTTCAGACGCCGGGCCGCAAACCCAATATATTATGCAGCAATTATATATCTATCGCAACCGGGTGAAACCGAGCTAGTCTCTTTATAATATTAGTATAGATAATGTACGCCGAACTGTAGAATATCTTTGCCCACTTACAAACCAGATCTATGTCTATAGAATTGTTTGCCGGATGGCGCTTATATAGTTCGGCCGTTGCTGGCCGAACCGTATAGCTCTGCCCATTGAGTTACTTCAGAGATGACTTTGCGAATGCTCTCGGATATACTTACGGGCCCCATTTTGAGAAACCGCTCTGCATTATTACAGGATAGACTATAGGTATAATAATCACGAAGTCTGTAAACAGAAGACCTAGCTTCCTAAGCTTGCTGTGTTTCGAGACGGACCGTTTTCTGGCGCACAGAAGATGGCGCCGTTCTCACTTCGCTTCTTTCCACATGTGTTCTTCATGGTTACCATAGTTGTTTAACTTCACAGACACTACACACATGTAAGCCATGAAGGCGAGTGCGTTACAGAGAAGCTGACGCCATATTGGTCCACCTCTACGCTCGAACTGGGTCTCCTGGTTACAGACTTCGTGGTAATAATATTATGTACACCTTGAAAATCAACAAATCCAGAACGGTATAAAGTCAAACGTAACATTTGCATATACCTTCATAAAATATATTCGAGAGCAAAAGTTGAACATTTGAAATTTAGGAAAGTCGTGATTTATTGCTCGGAAAGTTCGCTTCCTGCGTCAGCTTCAGCCGTTTCAGGTGAACCTCTTTGATATGCATGACATGCGAGTGACATTTTCCAAGACGAATTTTCCTACACTGCGTTCGTGCTCTTTCCTCGAATAACACTTGAAATTATTCAAATTAAAGACTTTAAATTCAAACTCTCGTATCAAGGACCGGCAAAAGGATTCGGATTATTTTAATATATTGAAATTGAAAATATTTAATAAAGACAACGATTCACTTGAAATTCCATCGCGTGTATAGAGAGCAAGTCAAGAACTAAACTCTACGTTCAAATCTTTGATTAACGTCTGAATAGAACTCTTCAAGTAAATAAAATTGTCGACCAATTTTTCTCAGACCGAACGATATATTGACAAAAAATGATAAAATTACAAATCAATATAACACAAGATGACGTTTCGATCCGGATTTGGATCTTCTTCAGAAATATCTAAAAAATATAAAAAAATAATTAATATTAAGTTATTTATTAACTAATCGATTAGTTAATAAATAACTTAATATTAATTATTAATTAGTTAATAAATAATAATAATAGTTAATAAATAACTTAATATTAATTATTTTTTTATATTTTTTAGATATTTCTGAAGAAGATCCAAATCCGGATCGAAACGTCATCTTGTGTTATATTGATTTGTAATTTTATCATTTTTTGTCAATATATCGTTCGGTCTGAGAAAAATTGGTCGACAATTTTATTTACTTGAATAAACTCTACGTTCCTATGCACAAATCCTCATTCGCTGGGCGCGTGACGGCAGCACCGTCTACCGTCCGCCATTTTTCATGCCCTCATAACATTGTGTCAAATGATCGTTTTTCAATTAACTGTAATAATTAATTAAACGAAACCTTTAATTATCGAAATTTTTAAACCCAGTTTACGAGATTGGTAACCCATTGCTAATGACGTCATAATTGTATTGGTGTACCACCATACGTACTGGTGAAACAGGTGTGACGTAGCATAAGTATTTAACCAGACGTGTGTGCATCCGACTTTGTGGAATTTTTTATTTTATTATTTGTTATTTGCAATAATGTCTGCTCAACAAAGTAAACAATTACTTGTGGTGGACGAGGTTAATAATAATACGTCAGTATATTTCGGAACGGATCAACAGAATGGCGTCGATTCATGACGTCATTAGCACTGGCCATAGTGTTTGTGCTGCGATGAATTCATTTGCGACGTTCGACCTACTTATAAGACATAATATTATGATATATATACTAAAAGGAGTTGACAAACCCGCAAATATGAATTTTGAATAAAAAAAAAATATATATTTGGTCTTTTACACTCCGTGCGTGTGTTCAATCTTCATCTTCCGGCAGTTCAGCCTTCGTACGGCGTTACAGATATTTCATTTCAGCCATTACAGATGTAGAACCGCCCTTCCTGTAGCTGTGCTGTCAATCTCATTTCCGTTAATGGCTATCACCCTTTTTCCCCTACATTATCAAGTACAGGTGTGAACTCGTAAACCAGTGTTGCCAACTGTTGTTACTTGTGTACTAATTCTACACGAAACAACAGCCAGTGGCGTATTTTGTCATTTCAAAGCCGTGACTTCTTTTTTAGCTCAGCGTAGGTCGTACAAAAATCACAATCTATACTAATATATAAAGCTGAAGAGTTTGTTTGTTTGGTTGAACGCGCTAATACTGGTTCGAATTGAAAAAATTTTTTTTTGTTGGATAGCCCATTTATCGAGGAAGGCTATAGGCTATGAAATATCACGCTACGACCAATTGGAGCGGAGCATCAATGAAAAATGTAGCACGATGTCTCTCAAAATTTGTCCGTCCGACAAATATTATCAGGTGAAACTAAATATTGCAATATTAGCACCTCACATTCACAAGCCCGGATAGCTCAGTCGGTAGAGCGTAACTCTTAATGCCAGGGTCTTGGGTTCAAGCCTCACGTCAGCGAATATATTTTTATTCTTCATTGCTTTCTTCTAAGGCTTACATTTTAATTTTTTTAAGTTTTATTACGACTAATTAAAATTAAATAAATCTAATGTTCAGCTCATTTGAACATACTGTATAATAACATGTTCTACTGATAGATCTTTAAAAGAGTGCATTTCCTACTTCAATGATTGAACCTAACCTCAAAATATACAAAAAAGATATTGGCGTACATAAACACGAACACTAAACTTATACACTCTAAGAATATATACAAACAAAACACAACCACTACTAACTTCCAAAAGTATACAGTAATTTTAATAACAGATATGTGTTTTATATGTCTATGATTTTAATGATGGCGTATGTAAACAAAACACAACCTAACCTCAAATGTGAATGTATAAAATATAAATACGGAATTCAATCAGCCCTCTCAAAAACGGGATGATTTACTAAATTACATTACTTTGATCAAAACTCGCGACAGATGAAACCAATACAGAGAAAATTTAATTTCCGTTCGTTGGAATAGAGATACCGGCGAAAAATATTATACCGGGAAATAGATGTGCAAATATATTATTATTAAAAATACGCAATCATATTTTATACCGGAGAACATAAAATTTATCTAGATTGAAAATAAAAAGTACATTCAAATTTTTATATTACAACGGAGTCGTCTAACATTTATTTTTTATTTGAATCAACATTACAAATAAATTATTAAACATTTTTTTCTGGAGCTATTTCTAAATTAAAAAAAAATTAAAAACTAAAACCCGTCTACTGAAAAGTATGAAACAAGAAAATATTCTCATCTGAGGATAGCCGTGGTCATATGCCACTTACCCTAACAAAACATTACATTTTAACAGTAGTAAGCGATCATGAATGCCTCGGTATATAAAAAGCACCGCCATCTTGAGTGATGCTTCTGGTTATTTGTTTAGTCTTGTGACCTTCTCATAACCATCGCAGTTTCTTTTTCAAAATAGAAAAAAAACATCGACGTATTTCAATTTATTTTAACATACAAAACAACAAGTTTCACAGCACTTCATAAATAAATGAAAATCAGAACATACCGAGAAACAAATAAGGATTTTGCAAGATTCTGCATTCGAGAAATGTGAAAACCGAACAAAAGAACATACTTTTCCATTATATCCTTTCTTTTCATTTTCGTTGCAGAAAAATATTCCAGACAAAAAAGTGTAGTACTTGGCAGTATGTCGATAGTAGACTGTACGAAATAAATAAAAAGCTTAAAACAATTTCCACTTGAGCGAGATGGAACTGATTTACATGGGACTTATTTTCACACGGTTAAATACAGACGATCACAAATTCAACATTTTTAAGCGACGCCCCTGTCATGCCAATAGAACAAAAAATTTATGTTATTTTGACAGTTCAATGCAATAATCTAGCCGCATTTATGAATCACTTTTTAAACAACTTAAATAGATAAACCACCATTCAACAATTATTGTTGAATGCTGGTTTATCTATTCAAGTCGTTGATAAAGTATAAAAATTAGGTATTAAAAAATTTATATTATTTTGACAGTTCAATGCAATAATCTATCCTCATTTATGAATCACTTTATAAACAACTTAAATAGATAAACCAACAATCAACAATTATTGTCGAATGCTGGTTTATTTAAGTTGTGTATATAAAGTGTTTCATAAATGAGGGTAGATTATTGCATTGAACTGTCAAAATAATATAAATTTTATATACATAATAAAAAATGTTGTTACTGTAAAGCGAGTGAGTATCGTCTTAAGCTATAAATACTAATATTATAAAGAGGTAAAGTTTAGATGTAGGCAGTAATCTCCGAAACTACCAATCCGATTTTTAAAAAAAATCACCAATAGAATGGACCTTCAGGATGGACATTAACGCTTCTCGTGCAGGCCAATTTTGCAAAGTAAGTCGACGTAAAAACGGTGGCCATCTACAGATTCGGGCGAAGCCGGACCAGTAAGCCACTGTTCAACAAATAAAATATAATACAAATCTCTGACATTGTCTGCGCTAATAAAAGAAAATATGCGAGTCATTGGACTTCAACTGTAGTACCAAGATAAAATCCTATCATAAAAACCAATCAGCATATTTTATTAAAACAATCTAAGTAGCTCCCGTAAATTTTATTAAGGAAAAATATTTCGGATTCAATTATAAAAAGAGAGGAAGAAAAACTTTAAAAGCTCTTCATTCGGAATATGATAAAAACAAGTGCCTTACACTCGGGTTTCATCGATTTGTTGAATATTGCTTTTAAGCCATTTATGCATTGGCACGACGAACACCGCCGATCAGATAGAAAATAGATGGCAAAAAAAAGTAATAACTTAATTTTATTACTGAAATTCAACTTCTGTAAAGTTTTCTTGTCAACAACCAGATTTATTAATTAATATTATATCTACATGTGAATTCCATTTAACACGCAATATATATACTTGAGTTTTGTTGATATGGAAATCATTAAAGCATTACTGAAAATCGTCCCACATAAAATGCAACATAGACCGGGCGCCCAAAGTACGTTCGTATGCATTTAAGAAAACTATAAGCTTGAACAAAAAACAAATGACCGGGCTATTTATATGGAAAATAGCTATCCAAAATATAGATCTAGCCGACAAGAATTGCAACTAGTTATCGAAAACCTGGAAGTATTGGAGCGTTAAACGGAATTGATTATTTTGTCCGCAAGCTTAGCGACATCCGGAAAGTGAAGAAGGATATATCTGCTCTTCCAGCATCATGCATAAATCATTTCAATGAACCAGGAAAAAAGTGCAGGTTATATACAGTTATTTAGATACGCTCCGTGGCACTTCTTCTACAGTAAACTGTTATCACGGTTTTTCAAAACGCCTAGGGCATTTCATGATTTCAAAGAATTCGTCTTTCCTTACACAAGTAACCTATACAGAGTGGAAAAAAGTTGTCCTGTTTGTCGCGGTCAGTGTTCCAACTAAGTGTATAATTGCAATTCAGATGGACTGCCCGAACTGCACTGTATACCGTGGCTATAACCGATAGCCTTGCGGTCGTACCGTGCAGTATGCGAGAGTTCTCATAATAGTATTTTAACAAATGTTCGAGTATACTGCTGTATAAACGCACCGTTAGCGGACGCTTGTTTTGTACTAGAACTGTTACTGCGTAGCATGTTTTTGCAGTTACAGAATTTAATATTTGTATTGTGTACACAAAATATTCGTTTTTCGTTATTTGTTGTTATAATAATAATAATTATAAACTTTGTTTAGGGCACAACAAAGCCAGATGGTTGTAAAAGTTGTTCCTTTCAGAACTAATATGTAGGTACATATGTATACTACAGCATACGATAATAACAATTATTATTAATCATTAAATAAATTCTAACATAAAGAAATATTAAAAAAAAAAACACACAATTAAAATTAACACTCATAATTATGAGAACACAGCGGCAATAGAAATACACACTCTGTGAAAATTTCAACTCTCTACCTATTACGGTTTATGAGATACAGACAGACGGACGGACAGCAAGAGGTTAGTAATATAGGGTCCCGTTGGTTTTTAATGGCGTTTGGATGGGAGTATAACATATTGCCGCAACTTGTAACACAAAACCTGCTTTTACGTGCGAGATACAACACAATTGTGAAATGGAATTGAAGAAGTAGCTTTATAAAAATATATAAAATCAATTGTCTAGAATTCTTTTCTCGTCTTTTAATTAATTGTCTTTCAAAGTTGGATTTAATTTAAAATGAAAAATTTAAATACCGACCGCCGACGTCGTTGTCAGTGATTTGTCAGCCTTAAAAAGTGTTTTCAAGCCTTACTAAGTGCGAACGAAATGGAAACACTCGAAAAATCCTTATCAAGAAGATTACCACAAGAATTCCAGTTACAAAGGTTGACACACAAAAAAAACGAGTGTGCTTTAAACCACACGACTGAAGTAAAACTTCTTTAGCTCCATCTATATGTATGTATATTGTTTATATATGTATATATTATTATGTATGATATATATGCGTATGTATATAAAATTGTTCAAGAACGAAATGAAATTACGAAATAATCAAGAAATCACCGCTAGAAAACTCGCAAACGAACTACTGACTGAGATATATATATACAGTATGTAAACACGTAAGGTGCACATAGCGAAATTAACATTGGGAAAAAATGACTGGATCAGAGTGAGCCTTGAAATTTTGTTTTTCAATTTGATAGATAATACCTATAGTCTTTTGCAAAATGAATGTGTAGGTATACTACCGAAGAAAATATTCAAATTATTACAACATAATCGGACTTTTTCTATTAAATTCCCAAAAATAGGTACTTAAATATGGTGCGAGATCAAAATATATCTCCGCCTATTCGTGTTGAACCTAAAGACATTGGTCACTGATTTACCAACGCGCATACGTCATACCAGTCAGACAATTTTTGAATGAAATGTTTCCAAACAGATGGAGTTGTTTTTTTGTTTTATTTTTGTACAAAAAAAATAAAATAATGATTTATAAGAGCTATTTATTATTAAAAAAGCCAAGTAAAATAAAAATAAATCAAAATAAAATAGAAATCCTCAAGATTACCACGATAATTCAATAGAAATAACAATTCATGCAGTCATGGCTAACTCTGATCCAAGTATTTTTTTCCCAATGCTAATTTCCCTATTTGCACCTTAGGTACGTGTTTACATACTGTATATAATATTTTGGAATGGTTCCGTCAACCAATTGGCTGGAATTTTTTCTATTGTAATTGCAGCTACAAACTTAATAACACAGGGGCGGATCTAGGTTTTTCGGGACCTAGAACAATGTCCAGTGGGGTCCCATTTTTTATCGGATTAAGAATCTTTAAATTGAAGTTTGAGATTCTTTTTTAATAACATCAAAACCAGAATCAAAACTTGACGATTTGACTAAAAAATAATGCTATATAAAATAACTTAAAAAATTATCGATCGACCCTCATATAAATTTGTATAGCGCGAATCATCGAAAAAGAAAGAACCTATCTTTGTATTATAACGAAATGAAAAACTTTTAACAGACACAAAGAAATACGCAGAAAGGTAACTCAATTGAAATCAGTGCATGTTAGTGGCAACCAAACTTCGATAGACTATGTCAAGGGTCTCGTTAGCTCATGAGGAAGGGAAGACAGCGTTCGTCATGCTCATCCCAAAGCCGGACACACAACGACAAGACAAGATAAATTATATCGACTGCAGAAAATCTTTTCTAGGTCAAACAATTTAGAAGTTCATAAACTTGTACAAAAATAGAAAATTTATACCTAAAAATATAGGGTGTCATGAATGTTGAGAGACCCATTTTCAAATCGAATAAAAATTAAATGACGTTATATTTGGAATAAAGAATGGTCCGAGCGTTATTGATAGTATTTCCTCTCCTCTTTCTACTGCGCCAATAAAAAACGCGGGTTTCCATTAAAAAAAATTAAAAATGTGTTACGAGAACGTCTTACAGAAGTGAAACTTCTAGTTGCAAATCAAACTATTGCATTTGGACAAGTGGAAAAAATGTGTTACGAGATAGTTTTTTGAACGTGAAACTATCTCGTAACACATTTTTTATTCAGAACTTTTTCTCCCACTCCTGCAAAATCCCGAGATAAAATGACGGCTCGTTTAAAATCGGACACCCGGTATAGCCTACCAGCAGCGCGCCTTCTTAAATAATAAAAAAAATAACACTTTTTCAATTGAACTGAACCCTTTTGTCTGTGTAGGGTTTGCGTCGTGCTAAATTATTTAAGACGTTTGTGCAACGCTTCATCCGAGATTAAAAGTATGTGTTCAGATTTAGAGCTGCCCGTAGTTTCCATGAATGCGATTCGATGTCGATTGATCTATTGGAACAATAAAATGCTAAGTCATGATTCGATCACAGGATACGCTTTCTTTGGAACGGTATACAACAACAAAAAAACCTTCATTTTTAAGGTCACTCGTGAAGGATATTCTGAATTACTGTCTTCTTCAATTATTGTTCTATGGAGGTATTTTTTGACAATGTCGATTCTATAGAGTGATTTTTAAATTGATTCTTTTTTTTAACAGCGTATAGAAATCAAAGAGACGAACAAATAAAATAAAACAGAAACGGGCTTTCAAAGTTTTATTAAATTTTATCCAATTTTGAGGTCGGTCCTGGCGTCCAGCCTCGTGTGCAATGGTCTCAACGTTTATTTTGCTAAGCACTTGGTAATAACCGTGGTTATTATTAGTAGAATAAGTCTGAATGTGTGATTATAGTCAGAGTGCCCGTCGGCAAAAATTTTATTGATACATACTCTCCCCAAACTTTGTATATGGCTTCATTTGGCCTAGTCTGACACCTATTTCCTCTATGACTTTTCTTGATTTTTGGGCGTTTTCCCTCTAAAGTTTCCAAAAGATGTCGTTTTGACGACATGTAAAAATGTATAGATACTGTTTGTTTTTTTAATTGGGTAGCTTAAAAACTTCAACCAAAACGCTGAAATAATGTTCTCTGACAAATAACATGAACCAATTAAAGTGTCTGACACCTCGAATATGTTCGACATATTCGAGGTGTCAGACATTTTAAATGTTCCGTATTTTTTGTCAAAGACCATCATTATAGCGTTTTGGTTGAAGTTTTTAAGCTATCTAATTAAAAAATCAAACAGTATCTATAAATTTTTACATGTCGTCAAAACGACATCTTTTGGAAACTTTAGAGGGAAAACGCTTCAAAATCAAGAAAAGTCATAGAGGAAATAGGTGTCAGACTAGGCCTAATGAAGCCATATACAAAGTTTGGGGAGAGTATGTATCAATAAAATTTATGCCGACGGGCACTCTGACTATTAGTGGTTATGATTCAAGTTCATTGTCAAATCTGATTTTTTGACAGTGCTTTCTGCAACGCAGCTAGCGTGTTCTATTTATAAATCGGTATACTTCGAGACATAGTATTTCTCCTCTCCCGGCCTTAATAAGAGGCTTTGAAACTGTCAATGATTTCGCTAACACAAATACGTGCATACTTATTAAACAGATGTTTACCTTGATATCTTTCGTATTTAATGCCACGAGACAAAACCGCTCATGTTCCATTTTTCGTCATAAACACGTCTATTCGCTCGTTATGTACAGCAATAGCCGATCAAACTTTCTAGTATGTTACAAAATACCCTTGGTGCTCGTACTACCTTAACTAATACTATGGGACTAATAATGCACTAACAACGATTGAGTCCATAACGGATAGAGCATGTCTGTACGAATTCGTCGCGCACGATTTGTTTTGCCTGTGACGTCGTCGCACGAGTGTAGGCGCATGCGCGTGATAGTTAAAATTAATGCAGCGTCGAAACGCGTTTAGCTAAAACGTTGATTCGGGGGTAATTTTAAAGAGCTCGCCGCAACAGAAGTCAAAATTGTTATTAAATTTAAAATTACAAAATAGCTAAACACATCGTCTCATATGATTCGCAAAAATAAAAAACGCAGTCAACGGGAAGTTCGTATCGAGAGGAATGCACTAAGCCTAAAAAGTTCAGTGAAGAGCGAAAGCGAAAGCTATGGTAGCGTCGAAAATGCAACGAAAATGTACAGTTTTATGCTTTATATTGATTCATTGCTTCGCCGCTCCATTAAGCGGACCGTGCTAGAATGTTGACTCACTGTCTATTATTTCCGAACTTCATTTCAATAAGATTATTGTATACGCAAGCCGTTTTGCATTGAGACCGGGGGTATACGCTGAACACAAACTTTACTATTAAATCCCCTTCTAGCATTGAGTCCTACTCATTATCGTTGTTGAATATCTCTAAAACAATAGCAATGGGTGTACAGTACTGGAAACATAACGATTAATTAAAGACACACCTGCGGACAGAATAAACAACTGTGCATCGACACACTGTAATCTTAAAATTCTTTGTACGTTTGTTTGAATGGATTTAACTTGAAAAATGTTTGACGAATTTCGATCAAACATTGTTTTTAAATGTTTCTTAATTTAACACGCTTATATTAATTTGACCTGTATGTATGTATGTAAAGGAATCTTTCAGCGTAATTTTCACCAATTTCAAGAAGTCTGATTAACTTGAAAATTTGCACACGTTTCAAGGGCCGATGACAATACAATCTATACTAATATATAAAGCTGAAAAGTTTCCTTGTTTGGTTGAAAGTGCTAATCTCAGGAACTCGGTACTAGTTCGAATTGAAAAAAATGTTTTTTGTTGGATAGCCCATTTATCGATGAAGGCTATATAGACTATATAATATCACGCTACGAACAATAGGAGCGGAGCATCAATGAAACATGTTGCAAAATGTAATTAAAAATTTGTCCGTCCGACAAAAACTTTTGAACGGTAATTCCGATCATCATGAAATTTGGACATAGATGAATGTGCGTACTCATGTGCTTCCCCCCTATTAGTTCTTTTGCACCCAGGTGGAACCAGGCGGGACCACTAGTTATTTTATAAAAATAAATTTGAATTTAAATATTTTGAAAAAAAATTGAACAGAATATTTTGAAAAAAAAAATTTTTTTGTTGTCATTTTGAGACTAAAAATTATAGTTTTTAAAAAACTGTCGGCCAGCAGAAGTCCAAGCAGTGTTTCCAGCCCCGTGTGCAGCGGCCTTAAGCGAGCCCTCTATAGTTCTGATCACCCGTGCGTGTATTGTTATCGCAGGGTTTAATGCCGCTGTCATCCTTCACAATCTGCACAAACGAGGCATAAGATAACAATCGTATTGTTAGGGAAGCGAATACGGGCATTCAGAATTATTACAATATATATACAAAAAGCGTTCGATAAAGTTTTCAACATTCGTAGTATATTAAGCTTCTCATCTTGGAATACGAACATGTATTTTTTTTTCAATCAATACTAATGGCTTAAGAGATGGTCGCAGAACATTACGATTCAAGTGAATTGAAAGTAAATTTTATTCTAACGAATGAGTTTGTTCCAAGATTAATAACTTCTAACTTTAATAGTGTTCGGTGAATATGCAACTCAAAAACTACCGAACGGATTTGCAAAGCTTACTTGGGTCTATTACTATCCACACATTTCGATGGGTGAATGCAGAAGTATCTTAACGACGTAGTTCAGGCTCGTTATTAACCCTTATTTCAGAATTTTTTTTTAATAACAAAATAATGTACAATCATTTCAATTTTGTTACATGTTTTTACTGACATCGTAAATTAAGAAAAAAAATTTTTTTTGCTTAATTTTATGCCATTTTATAATTGTTTTTTTAAATAAATAAAATTGTCGATCAATTTTTCTCAGACCAATAATTATTTATAGACGAAACGTTGTACACTAATTAATAAATAACTTTTTGTCCACAATCCTGCGATTTTTATTAATAATTGTCTCGATGGACACGATATCTAATATATATTTCACACTACATTTCACTACCGTTATAAATTTAAATCGTTCAAAGTGAGTAGCACTATACCGGTTGTCAAAAATACATTTGAAATTAATGAATTTGCAAAAAATCAATATCAGATAAACAGGGGGTCTACCCAAAACCGAAAAACATGGCAAGTGATCTACGACACAAAAAAAATTTGGGGACCTTTGGCGTAAAGCAACGATTAAATACAATGACGTACCCGTCACTCCCACCGCATATGAACATGAACTTTATCAGTATAGTTGAAATTCTTGGAAGGCGCGCCTGTCAGAAGAGAGTATTATAATGATGGCGTAGGCAACGTGTTGAAACATCTGATACCTGTGCCATTATTGTTATAACGGCTCGTTGAGAATTCCAAAAATATTTGCTACGAGTTCGTTACATCTACTTGTTGATACATAAACAATCAAGGTCTACGATAATAGTGTTTTCTTTATACCTCGGCATCAATTTTAGGACAGAAAGTCGAACATTCATGCATTGGTGGGATTACACGCACTGATGTCCGAAGTATGTACTTTCGACCGGCTATAAAGAAAAATAGTTGGCAAAACCAAAAGTGCACATCCCACAAGTTTTCCACTGTACATATTATAATGAAAAAAAATTGAGAAAATAGATTAAAAAAAAACAATAAAAAAACTTGAAAAAAAATTAAAAATATTATAATGAAAAAAACTGAGAAAATAGATTAAAAAAAAACAATTAAAAAAATAGAAAAAAAATTAAAAATAAAATGGAATAGAAAAAAAATATTACTTGTGTCAGCGGGAATCGAACCCGGCACCTTGCTATCTATATGACTGGACTAACGCTTTTAACCGCTCGGCCATTCTGATATCCCAGCTTGCGTTATTATTGTGGTATAGAAGTGTAGCAGCTATTCTACGTAATACACTCCATTTACAATAACAGTAATAGATATTTTTTTGTTTTTTTTAAGGTTTTATATTTTAACTATTAATTATCTGTCAAAAATAATAAAACTGTTTATAAAAATTAAACTACTGAACACATTTATGTGAATTTAAATAGGGTTCTGGTCTGATACTAAACAAAGTGAATAAAATATAACCCAAGGCAATCCGACCAAAATTGCGATCTGTAAAGTCGTGACGTACATACGTACAGACTACAGACTGACCGACAACTGCTGTTTGTAATTTTCAATTACAATTTTAATAGTATTTATGAACTCGAATTGATTTAAAAATGGTTCTGTTTTATAGATCAGAATCTCCTCTTTTCAAAAAGCTTCAATTTGAATGGATTTCGTGTGAAATTAACTTAGATATATAACTTCTTATATGAACGAAAGTCAGCTCTGACGCACAAAGCGATAATAAAGCACATACCGCTAGTTTAGCGGTATGTGCAATAGTTATCATGTACACCGCTTTGTGAGACTGGCGCTAGTGCCGCCAGCCAATAGTCGCGAACAGCTATCATTCGTGTTTTTACGTATAACCTCAAAGCTGCTTGCAAAAATAGTTTAAAAGCTTTCTTCCTATTGATTATGTCAGTCCCTGTAGTCGAGTTTATCTATAGGTCCGTTCGCGATTGAGATGGAACAAGGTTTTATACCAGGCATGTCAAACTCATATGATATTGCGGACCATATTAAGTTGAGGGCCGCATGTTTTTAATGTTAAAAAATATTATCAAAATACGATTGCTAGAATGGTTATATTATTAGGCTCAATGTTTTTCGGCGGGTCACAATTACTGCGGGCCGCGTGTTTGACATAACTGTTTTATACAATAGTAGTTGAGCGTTTGACAACACAAACATAATCTGGTACCTTTTAAACTGTAAGTATTTATGTAAAATGTTCATAAAAACACTGAAACAAAAACTAGATTTTAAAAGAAATTCCATCAACTGTGTCATTCAGAACGAACTGAAAAATAAAACTGCAAAAATATAAAAAAATGAACTACACATACCGTGTCGGCATGCCGTAAAATCACATGAAACTTTGTAAAAAAATGTTTAATTTAATTATTTTCAAAACCTTTTCAGTGAAAATAAAAATTGAATATTTTAACGAAATGCACGCGGGAATAAATTTTTACATCATGTAAATTGAATATTAATATCATCAGAACTAGATACATCCAGTTTTATGGTTTCTATAGGATGTACCAAAAACAAAACAATTCTACTTTAACAATCATTCTAAATTCTAACAAATAAATAAAATTGTCGACCAATTTTTTTCAGACCATATATTGACAAAATTTATATAAAAAAAATATAAATCAAAATAACAAAGGATGACGTTTCGATCCGGATTTGGATCTTCTTCAGAAAAATATAAAAATTATTAGTATTAGTTATTTAATATTATCATATAGAATGCACGATTATTGAAACATTTCAAACATTCAATCATCGTGCATTCTATTAGATAATATTAAATAACTAATACTAATAATTTTTATATTTTTCTGAAGAAGATCCAAATCCGGATCGAAACATCATCCTTTGTTATATTGATTTATATTTTTTTTTATATAAATTTTGTCAATATATGGTCTGAAAAAATTGGTCGACAATTTTATTTATTTGAAGAGTTCTATTCAGACATTAATCAAAGATCTAAATTCTAACAGTTAAGCCCTAAATACAATCGGTGCACTTGTATTTAAACTTATTTAATGCAATCCTTGCTTTGAAAGTTCACTTTCACGTCGAAGCGTAGCGTACACTAAGTGACCCTTTCAAGTTTCATAATCGAAAACCAGAGCAAAATTCATTCGTTATAAAAATCGTATCGAATCAAACGAATTACTCGCACGGTAGATAAACAGCTGCTCGAGATATTATTAATGCATTGTACAGTATTGAATACGATTACTTGCGTCTGTTCTATGAAGCACTGTATGAAGGCGACTCTCTCAAGATTGACAATCGAAACCAGTAGCAAAATTCATTCAAGAGTTGAAACATTCAATTCATTCACCCACATGTACTAACGTTTCGATTATTATAATACGTCATGCGAAGGACTCATTCGATTATAAATATCATTCAACATATAGCAACCTTTCTAATCTAGAAAGCATACACTAAAACTTTTGTGACAGCCTGTACATTCCGAAAGACTGACACGACACGAACACGTACCATACATAACACTGTCGGCCAGGTGTGAGGGAAAAGGGGGCGGGGGCGTCGCTGCAAAGGGACGCGAAGCGAGACACCTTTCAGGGACGTCGGAAACAAACTTATCGGTGTCTCTACGCAGCTTAAAAACACGCCTCAAGATAATTAACACTTTTCTTTTTTAAAATAAAAATTAATTCATGTAACGAACGCGTTGCAATGTGTACCGCGTATACTATAAGAATCGGCTGTAGAACATTGAGCTAAGTTGGCGGAGAGGTAGGAACACTCGCCTAGTAACCCACAGGTCGTAGGTTCGATCCCGGCGGTCGGTATTGCAGTGTCCGCCATCGCGGGCAATCAACAACTTACCGCACTAGTTGCGAAATATACTGTTAATATTGAATTGACTAGAGTAGTTAATATATTCACAGTAAATAAAACCCCATTCACTTACGTAGCCAAGCATTATTTGGTAAATATAACCTATAAAATCGTCTGAGAGAAATTGACACTCTTCCTACGGTAGCGCCATTTTAATTTCACTCTTTTTGACGGACACTCTTTTTTACACAGAGACGGTTTTACTTATCTCTACCCTCCATAGTTTATATTGTCTACGACGCCATGTTTGTTTGTCGGCGTTTATTCATGTCGCTCACGTGACGAGATACTGTTTCCTGATTGGTACTTGCTCAAAACAAGCACGAAAAACAGCCCCGGTTCTTATTTTGAAACCACGCGAGTTCACTGCAGTCTTGTATCAAGCGCGGCAGCCAGCGCAAATCACCCAGCAAAGATTCCAGCTGTTAAACCAGCCTCGTGTGCTGCAGCGGCATCAATTTACTGTTTCGCGCCACCCGACAACACGCTGTACGTACATAAAACATTCTTTTGTTTACGTAAATATAATGTACATGTGTACGTAGAAACATGATATGATATGAAAGCTCACTGAAGCTTTTGGTATCATCGCGATAAAGCCGCGATACGCAATAATGCATGCTCGCATGGCATTCGTGTGTGTACTCCTTGTTTCAAGCAGAAGTGGAATAGAGTCGTCACTCTGCGATGGCGGGCGATGCTCTCGCGTATAAGTTACGGTAAATGTCGTCAATCATGACAACAGTCAATCGATAATTAAAATTAGAGTTTAAAAAAACTAAAAAAAGCGAGTGTGCTGATAATTATTCACAACATCAATACACGCCAAAAAAGCACTCTAAGAGTTCCTTATAGTCGCTTAAATTTGGGCAAAAGATCCCCAGCCCATCTAGGGGTAACTATTTTTAATAAACTGCCTGTACATATAAAATTAGCTACAGGTGTAAAACATTTAAAAAATTCTCTGAAAATGTATTCGCTGGAAAACTCTTTTTTTAATTTAAATGAATATTTACTGTAATGTTCATTCACCTGACATTTTTAACACTGTACTTTACAGTTTCTTAAAATAAAAGCTTATTATTATTATTATTAGACCACAGGACTGAAGTAAACCTTCTTCCTGCCATATATAAAATATAATAATGATACAATAATATTCGATAATCTATCACCAGATCTTGATTAGACATCCTGATTTAACGACACAATATAACCTCACTCTGTAGCACATATCTACAAAGACGAAATGTTTAAAATATAATTTTTGATTAATGAATAGGCAAAATATGTATATATATTTATTAGCATAATTTATAATACATTTAAAAGGATTTATTAACTAGACTACATTATTTCCCGTCCCAAAATGCAGCAAAATTCAATGTAATGTATTTTTGATACAAAAGCAATTGTTTTCATTTTAAACGTAAAAAAAAAATGTCGATTAAGGCTCCGTCTTTGTCGCACTCACTAACTTATATCTCCCTCTCAACTTCCAATATACGAAACGTAACGCACTCTTATTGTCTTCGCTAACTTATATCTCCCTCTCAACTACCGTTCGCCTCGTCCGATGATGCACTTCCGTAAACGCTTTCGTCAGGCATTTACCAGCTTACTCCCCAAGTCAAGCGTGCCTTCAAAAACACTCTTTTATACCAATGCGAACTGAAAAAATAATTTTTAAATACTTATAAAGATTTTGTTCAACAATTTTGTTCATATTGCTGTTAAACAAAACCTTTATATTTAAAAATATTTTTTTTTTAGTAAGTTAAGGCCGCTGCACACGAGGCTATAGTTTAGCCAAAGACAAAAAAAAGAGTTAAGTAGCTTAATACGTATTTAAAGTGTAGATCAGTGATTCCCAAAGTGGTCTATATCGACCCCCAGGGGTCGACGACAACTTACAAGGGGTCCATGTCAGCGACAAAAAAAATTGGGGGTCCATGAAATGAAAATGGGGGTCAACGATAGTGAATCTCCTAACAAAAAAAGAAACAAACTGGAAATCGTTAACCGAAGAGATTTAAGATTAAATCTACCTAAATTGATGCTAAATGTTGAAAATTCATTATTAAAGCATCAGGTTCATCCCTCACACTAAAAACATTTACTTTTTGCTTAGTTATTTTATGTAACAGAAAGTAAATTTTAATTTGATTCGTTTAATTTGAATTTAATTAATAAATGTATAAACATTTCACACTACATATCACTACCGTTATAAATTTAAATCGTTCAAAGTGAGTAGCACTGTACCGGTTGTCAAAAATACATTTGAAATTAATGAATTTGCAAAAAATCAATATCAGATAAGCAGGGGGTCTACCCAAAACCGAAAAACATGGCAAGTGGTCTACGAGACAAAAAAGTTTGGGAGCCTCTGGTTTAGCCAAAGACCAAAAAAAAGATTTAAGTAGCTTAATACGTTTTTAAAGTGTAGATCAAGTGGATAACATCCATTTTTTATGCATGTGAAGCCACGCCCTGGTGCCTTCTACCACACTACTGTACTGTAGTCCTTGTTCATACAATATATATTTGCAAAAAATCAATACCAGATAAGCAGGGGGCCTACCCAAAACCGAAAAACATGGCAAGTGGTCTACAAGATAAAAAAGTTTGGGAGCCTCTGGTTTAGCCAAAGACCAAAAAAAAGAGTTAAGTAGCTTAATACGTTTTTAAAGTGTAGATCAAGTGGATAACATCCATTTTTTATGCATGTGAAGCCACGCCCTGGTGCCTTCTACCACACTACTGTACTGTAGTCCTTGTTCATAAAATATATCTACTCCTTGTACAGAGTCAGAAGTGGAATATTATATTCGTTGTGATGAAAGCCCGCCGGAGCTTTGGGAATTGTAGCGATAAGCTGCAATAACTGTACATCACACGCGGCCATTCATCAGCCGGCATCCATGCAATTTGTGGAATTACATCGGCCATTCATACGCTAATTTCTACAAAATGAAAAATATTCGAAAAAAGTCTCTTGGGATTATACATTTGTCGTTTCTACAATATTTTTAATTTAGCACGATTTCGTCACGCGATCATCGACTTATAGATAATAAAAAAAACGATCAAAAAAATCACGCGCCTTCACTGACGAGTTGAATATATTACACCGCAAGGGCCGAAAGTTTGATATTCTTGCACTGCACGCCGTAATCATCATGGCGCGCAGTGCAAGGTATCAAACTTTCGACCAGTGTGGTGTATTAGTTATTGGCGTAACTAGTAGTCTAAGTCATTCATCGCGCTGACAGGTCATGACTTAGCCTACAAGTTGCGCCCATAATTTTATTCAACAATTGCGCGTTATTCATGTTTTAATTATAATGAGATGTTGTAACTATCTATTTATTTCTTTATAAAAAAAAACTGTCAATACTAACAGCACCAAACAGCACGATTCAATGTTTTGGTTTGAGGCTAGCCGGTTATGAATAAACTCCATGTCGAAAACATTCGGCCTCTCAATTTTAGTCTCAATGGGTAACAACGGAGTTGTTGTTACCTACTATTTCGTTACGACTCAGAAAATAGTTACGTTTATTTTCATTACTCCACAATGGCCGAGCTAGTAGGAATCTTCATTGAGTTATGACAAGTAATTGTCACCAGTCGGTAAATGGCTATTTAGGGTTCGGTTTTTAGGCATGATAAAACATGAATAACGCGCATGAGTTGAATAAACTATTTTTCTTCATACCTCGATCGTAAAAGCGCTTCTTAAATTAATTAATAACATAAAAACACAGATTCCAAGCAAGGAGTTTTGAGGTTATACGTAAAAACACGAATGACAGCTGTTCGCGACTATTAGTTAAAATATAATAGGGTTGCTATGGAAACGACATCTAAACAACAGTTGATAGGTGATTTTTTCTTTACTGCCGCCCGAACGTACGTGTACTTTCCGCATCAGTGCGCGTAATCCCACCAATGCGTAAATGTTAGACATTCTGCCTTACAATTGATGTCAATCGAGGTATGAAGCCAAAAACATTTATGACCGCCATTGTCGAGCGTCTATAATAGTTTGTAAAATATAGACTTAAGGAGGTTGAGCCGTTTTACGTAGATAATGAAAAAAATCTGAAATAAAGTTTTTTTAATAGATTTTTTTATGACAAAATTTTCTGTAAAAATCCAAAATCATTAGGAGATTTATAAAGTTAAAATTTAAAAAAAAACTTTACATGTAGTCTTATGGAAAATATGTCAACCTAGCATGCAAACGGTACATAGGTATTAATTTTTTCCAAATAACCAAATAATGTCAGCAGTTCCAAAAACTAACTATGTAAAGCATCAATGTCTTACGCATATTTTAATATTTTTTTCCAATTTAATTAGGAGACTTTTAATCAATAAAAAAATTATTAAACCTTAGCACTTTTCGATTATGGACTTTTATTCTTGACAATTTTAACTGAATTTTCAACTTTTAATTGATTTAATTTTAATTTCTATTACTTCTAATTTCTTTTTTTAATTATTTACTGCAAAACATATGTAAAATACAGATATCTACATATATTTATTTTTGCTAACCTAACATTGTACAACAAATTCAAAAGTTAGTCCATTAAGTAAAATACTGAAATAATTAATTAATATTAAAAAAATTATTTATTTATGCCTTTATGACAATAATTTATTGATATCAACGACTTATAGCCTTATGTAGAAATTTGTTATGGAAAAGTTCCCATTTAGAATTCGACTTACTTTTCATTGGGACTGTAACGCATCAACCTCCTTAAATATTGAGTTTAGCGCTTCCGGTAAAATTCACTTGCGAAATCGTGCGCGAATAATAAAATTTAACGAACAGAATGAAATTGACTAAGCTAGATAAGCGGTATTAAATGCCGCAAATAGCATGTCGCATTATCCGTCTTTAATAATGTTGAAATTATTAAAATCCAGCAGTTCCAGAGCACAAACCTATTAATTTGTTATTATCTAGAATTGCAGCACCTAATTAACACATAAAGGTTTTTATCCGTACTTTAAAAAAAACAGGATCCTCGGTGACATCGCGACTATCCAATTCGCAGACACTTTGATTGCGTTCGGCAGTGGAGTGGCAATTAAAAAAAAAATAAAATTAAAAAAAAAGGAACTAAAACATAACTACGTGAAAGAAGAAAAGAAGCTTCCAATTTTTTTTTTTAATTTATTTCATGTTCATCATTATAAATATGTATTTACGACCCACGCTTTTATATTTAAGAATCTATTTTTAGTTATTAAATTATCTGAAAAAGGTTCCAATACATATATTTTTAAATTTTAAATTATGTCCGTCATTATAATTATATGAATTTACGACTCACGCTTTTATATTTATGAATCTATTTACAGTTATTAAATTACCTATATGAAAAAGTTTGTATAATACGCGCCACGGATCTAAAAGGTTCGGAAGTTAGTCACAAACAGCGTCGCAAAGGCAATTTTAGAGCCGTCGAGACTCCCACCACCTCCCAGCACCTGCACGGAACTTGCGCTCGTCGGTGATTGGCCGTGATCGCTCGTTGCCTTTGTCACTTGTCGCTTTCCTGCTTTGAAGTGCAGTTGAGTACGCTATTGTCAAGTTGTTTGTGTTATTTTAGTTTTGTTGAGTTGCGAGTTTGTAGTTTTTCAACAGACTGTACAAGCGCAAGCCCGCATTCGCATCTAACATCCGAGCCTTTTGATTCGTGGCGCGTATTATACTAACGATTGAAGACACGCTCTCCCACCACGAACACCAGAACTTCCACCACACGTTATTTTTTTCCTATTTTTGATGATTTTTTTAAAATATTTGGTTTATTGGCCTCTACATCTTCTGACATAATCAGTCATGTCAATACGTTCGGAAAAATGTCAATATAAGTACAGAAGAAAAATAATAATTGTTTAAATCTATAATAATACAAAAAGCTGAACAGTTTGTTTGTTTGTTTGGTTGAACGCGCTAATCTCAGGAACTACTGGGTCGAATTGAAAAAAAAAATGTTGTTGGATAGTCCATTTGTCGAGAAAGGCTATAGACTATATAATATCACGCTACGATCATTAGGAGCGGAGCATCAATGATAAATGTTGCAAAATATAACTCAAAATTTGCCCGTCCGACAAAAACTTTTAAACGGTACCTCCGATCATCATGAAATTTGGACACAACATTCATCTCGGTAAACTAAGATGAACGTGCGTACTAATGTCTCTTCCATCCCATTCATTCTTTTGCACCCGGACGAAACCGGGCGGGACCGCAGGTATTGTTATAATCCGGGACTGACCGCTAGTATACTAATAATAATAATAATTGTCTGCCCCATTACCAACTCACGCAGATAAATTAGTATTCGATAGACCGGTAAAACTGACGATGGACTTTCTGTCTAGTCGGCACTGTGTTTCCGTTTCACTGAACTGGCATAATCCATTTTGTTTCGTAATCGCAGATATTAAAGGTCAGCCAATTATACCGGGACGCGATTCCAATGAAAATATGCAAATCTGAACTCGTGTGCCTATATTATATACGCCCGGCATTCAAGTGAAGTTATGCGTGCAAATAGCTTTAATCCACTTACAAAAGGAAAGATCGCTTCGCACGGCTCCGCATCTCACCGCAACGTTTGTACGAACACCAAATCGAATATCTTTGATATATTACACAACGATAACTGCGCTAGCAGTCTATCTACCCGGCTCGTTGGGGAAACCCCGGCAGTTTAAATATATAATACGCGCCACGGATCCAAAAGGTTCGGAAGTTAGTCACAAACAGCGTCGCCAAGGCACATTTTAGAGCCGTTAACACTCCCACCACCTACCCAGCTACCTGCACGGAACGTGCGCTCGTCGGTGATTGGCGATGATCGCTCGTTGTCATTTGTCGCTTTCCTGCTTTAAAGTACAGTCGAGTACGCTATTGTCAATTAGTTTAGTTTTGTTGAGTTGCGAGTTTGTAGTTTTTCAACAGACTGTACAAGCGCAAGCCCGCATTCGCATCTAACTTCCGAGCCTTTTAGATTCGTAGCGCGTATTATACTTCTGTTACAATCCCCGGATTTTATAAATTTTGTTTGATGTTTAATGACCGTTTTAGTCCCGGAGTTTAAATATATATTAAATATTAAAGGTACCCATCATACCGCTGTAAATTAAACGAGAATCGAGTAACTCTAGAATATAAATGTACGAAATATGTATTACCTTCACTGCAACGGCTGTAAGCTGCCACTAGACGAACTGGTTGGCGTTTCAAAGCGGAAACAACCTGAAAAAAGAAAGAAAACACTGAATAAATAATTTTCTAAAATCTGAATACATACATACGTGAATATGAAATCTGTAAAAGGCTTGCAGCTTTTCCTAGTCCCTTTTTTCCTTGTGTAAAAGAAATACAGATTCCCTCGGGAAATTCATGAGAAAACTAGAAACGATCCTGGCATCTAACATATTGAATGAAAATGTTATCATATAACATTTAAGGCTAGACTTTCGTATTTTTAGAAAGAATGCACAAATTAAATCTATATACCAATAATTATAATAATAATGCGTTTAACGTCCGTTTCTCGATTTAATGTCATAACAGACGCCATTCGCACCATCACTATTTTCCACCTATCACACTTCCCGTTATTTTCTACAATTTTTCAACTTCAATTAATAGCAATAGGCGAATTAAGGAATTTTAGGACATTAGAATTTTGAGCATAGGAGTTTAACAGGTAATCTGCCATGGCCTTGAAAAAGGAACCATCTCGATATTTATCTGGAATTATTGAGGGAAACCATGGAAAACCTCAACAAGACGGCCGGTACAGGAATTACCGTTTCTCGACGAGAGGCAGCAGGAAAAAGTCCCGGCCACATCTGCCCCCGTCGAGATTCGAACCCGGATCTTCCAAATGCGAGTCTAAAAAAAATTACCTTTGTTTTCAGGTATGTGTTTATTAATTATTATTATTAGATATCTGCCAAATGCTTAGAGATAAATCTGTTCAAATAATTTCAATAATTTCCTGACATTTCCGACACAGTAAGGTACTAACGGTGTTTTTCAGTATGCGTTTTTTAAATAAATTCTGCGATGTTTTCTAAAATTCTAAAATGCTCTAGCTAGGTAGCATTACCTTGTCAGTTTTTTTTTGTCATAGTCAACGCTCCTAATTTTCACAAAAACCGGTTAACTTCATGGGACAAAAACTTGTAGTTGTATACAAAAACGAACATTTTCTCACAGATCTGCTGATTTGTGGCCTGTACACTTTTTAATATAAAAACCGAACAGTAAATAAATAAAAACACGTAGGTACGGTTAGCACACAAAAGTCTCGTTTAGACTAGAGGCGGCCGCAGTTCAGACGATGCAGGTTGGCGGTTAGAGAGAATGTGTAATTTATCCGCGACATGGCTAGCGATCTCTCCCGAATACAAATGAGCGTTTGTCACTAATGGTATATTACGTGGCGGCCAAGGCGCCAAATCGCTTATGTCGAATTGTAAATTTAAATTAGCGAATTTTTTTACGTAAAACTTCCTTAGGCACGCTTGACTTGGGGAGTAAGCTGGTAAATGCCTGACGAAAGCGTTTACGGAAGTGCATCATCGGACTAGGCGAACGGCGCGTGATCGTTCGAGGCGAACGGTAGTTGAGACTTGAGAGGGAGATATAAGTTAGTGAAGATAGTAAGAGAGAGAGTTACGTTTCGTATAGGTATCGGAAGTTGAGAGGGAGATATAAGTTAGTGAGTGCGACAAAGACGGAGCATTAATCGAAATTCTTTTTTTTTCGACAACTATTTGACGTTGAAAATGAAAACAATTGTTTTTGTATCAAAAATACATTTCATCGAATTTTGCTGCATTAAAATAATGTAGGTTAGTTAATAAATCCTTTTAAATGTATCATAAATTATGCTAATAAATTTATATACATATTTTGCCTATTAATTAATCAAAAATTATATTTTAAACATTTCGTCTTTGTAGATACGTGCTACAGAGTGACGTTATACAAATATCGTCGTTATTAAAACGTTTTACAAATTAATTTTTTTACAATATATCTGTAAAAGTAGAGTCAAAAATGGGACGTAAGCGTTTTTATCTTTTGGCCGAAGTAGATATCTATTCGGTACGACGTCGCGACGCTGGGGATAGAGCGTCCCACTGGGGACTTGGGATCGTGTACGGCGCGGCGCAGATGGATAAAAAGACCAATATCCATCGTTTTGTGTTCGAAATATCAATTGGTAATAATATAATAGCGATCGAGAGAGTTCAAGTCGTGATCCGGTCACTGAAAAGGCTCGATAAGAATAATCGAGTGTCCACTGCAAAAAACCGAGGTCGCCGTTTCCCGATTTTTTTCGCTATTGAATTTTTAAGTCGTTTCCAGTCTCAGAAAAATAATAGAAAGGGCTAAAGGCCGCTGCACACGAGGCTAGAAACGCTGCTAGATTTGCCTACTAGTTTTCTAGCGCTGGTTCTCTTGATTGCTGTTATGTGCTCGCTTCACACGAGACATCTTTTCAAGCTAGTTTTGTAGATAAATCTGATGCGCGCGCAGTGGCAGTTCAAATATAAACGCAGAGCAAAACGCGTCTGTTGTCTGACTCCGAGCAGAATGACGTCATGTTGGTTTGTGGGTCACGTGACAAGATACTGCTTCCTGATTGGTTCTTGCTCATACTTAGCCAGGAAAATAGCCCCTGTTCTAATTTAAAAACCTATATTGAGAGCTAGCACGCAAGTCCGCAGTGACGTCATTTCAAGCCTATTAGCCAGCCTGTCGGCGAGGAGAAGTCCCAGCAGTGTATCCTGCAGCCTCGTGTGCAGCGGCCGTCAAGGTCATCGTATATGTCATTGACAGGTAGGTAACGACTAGTGATGTGTCGGATATCCGTATCCGTATCCGCGGATATCCGAGGGAGAAGAAAGATCCGTATCCGTATCCGTTAGTTTTATGACGGATCTTTTACCTTATTTATTTTTAATTCATAGATGAAATTTTATATATATAGGTGATTAGGTAATAATGAAAACCTGTTAAATTCCATTCAGATTATTTTTTATTTCTTAAAATCGTATTTGGCACCTTTATATTGCAAACATTTATCGTAGTGAGTACTATACCAATAGTACATAACTCAAAGGTACTAATAAAAAAACTACCTTTATAATGAGATATTACACATCGATCTTTGAAAAGAGACAATCTGTTATGAGAGTTAACTCTTAAAGAAGTCAATAACTTTTTCCCATAACAGATAGTCTCTTTCCAAAGATCGATGTGCAATATTTACCGCCGCGTACTCTAAGAAAGTTAAGATCCGTATGCATATCCGTACCTGCGGATCTTGAAACCAAATATCCGTATTCAGATCCGTATCCGCGAATACCTATACATTTTTAACGATCCGGCACATCACTAGTAACGACCAGATAAAATAAAAGCTTTTTGTCTAAAGTCGCTAGTAGGTAAAGACTAGTTAAAGTATTATTTAGAGGACGAAAGTGAAAATAAACAATAGAACGAAAGCACTTTTCAAGATGATCGAAATACGAGTAGGTACCAACATTCGAAAAAAAAAGCACTACACAATATCCCAACTCTAATAATACATGGTATGTTTTCTGAAAAAAGTATTGTTTCTTTTTTTACTTTGTCTCATAAACAATATCTTCTTTACTTGGCGATATTTTTTTGTTTTTAACCTGACAAAAAGAAAAATAACAAAAATAATAAAAATACCTACCTAGCATTTTCCAAGAGAGCTGTATATAAGAAGACGAGATATTTTGTGTTTGTCTATGTTTGCAAAGGGGGTAGGCGAAATACAACACCACCAGTGGCGTACCGCCTATAATTTTCTTGGAAAACGAATTATTTCGTCACACAAAAACTCTCCAACGGTGAGCCGTGGCGCAGTGGCGATGCGTGAGCATTTTAAACCGGAAATACCTGCTAACGCGGGCTAAGAATGAGTGGGGAGGGGGTAATTAAATTATGAATCACATCCATGTTTATGATGTTTCAATTATTAACTTTTCTCAAGCACCGTTAACAGCAAACTACTATGTACAGTGATACACTGTAACACTAGTCACCACTGCCATAAGCCGTGTGTCCTGTATCATGTACGACATAATTATGGCCGTTTCAAGTCAGTCAAAGGTGATAGATTCAATGAGCGCTACTAACACATTATTTGTACCGATGTGCTGACGGTAAATGCAGCTCGAAGTCGGTCTAAATAACACACTATTAACTTATGTGTAAGGAGTTGCACGGGAAGTGTGACGTTTATAGACAATAATTTTGAACAAAACGTTATTTAAAATGAAGTTTGAGATTGTATGAATATAATACAGACATGCGTTATTGTAATCTACAGGCGTTCGGAACTTAAAGACTTTTTGAACACGTGTATAACACCACGTCTTAAAAAGCCACACCGCCACTGGTGTACTCTGGTGGTCATGTGGAGAAACAGAGGCAATATGGCAGCGGAGCGTATGAACTAGGAAGTAATGTTCATGTTAAAAAGCTTAAATTAATGAATGTATTGAATTAAATAATATTCATGTAACAAACTTACGTTAATAAATATGTTGAATTGAATAATATTTATGTTACAAACTTACGTTAATAAATATGTTGAATTAAATAATATTTATGTTACAAACTTACGTTAATAAATATGTTGAATTAAATAATATTCATGTTACAAACTTACGTTAATAAGTATGTTGAATTAAATAATATTCATGTTACAAACTTACGTTAATAAATATGTTGAATTAAATAATATTTATGTTACAAACTTACGTTAATAAATATGTTGAATTAAATAATATTCATGTTACAAACTTACGTTAATAAATATGTTGAATTAAATAATATTCATGTTACAAACTTACGTTAATAAATATGTTGAATTAAATAATATTCATGTTACAAACTTACGTTAATAAATATGTTGAATTAAATAATATTCATGTTACAAACTTACGACTTACGTTAACAAATATGTTGAATAAAATAATAAAAATTGTTACACGTGTTATTTTACCTCGTCTGTAAACCGAAAGCACGCCACTGCTCGAGAGGACTAAAAATAACTCCTCTGGAACTCCAGCGCAGTATATATGTATTATTTCAGTAATCGGGTGGCATTATACCCGAAAAAAAATTCTAGTCTAGTGAATACATATCCAAGATATAATAAAAAGAAAACACGTGAAAAGAAGAACTGAGAAAATCCCAGCGCTATACACCTACTTGTTCTGCGTACACGACATTTTTTCTGTAAAATTTTCGACTATAATTTTAACTAGTGAATCCCGTGTACGAATGGTTATGCAATAGTTATAACATGAGAGAAAGTCTAAATCTATAGACGAAACGTCCTACATAAATAAATCTAACTTTTTGTCCACAATCCTGCGATTTTTCTAATTGACTTGAAAAGTTTCTTTTAGTGTTATTTTAATTAGTTACGGAACTACAAAAGTAAAAACTTTCATTATACATAACACATTAAGCTGACATATAGTTTGAAAATTCTACACCCTGTATTTCAGGAACTGTAAGTTTGCAGATCTTGAATTTATCTAAGGAATTAGTCTCCGAAGTTTTTCAGAAGCTAACTTTTCATCCCGCGTTCCCAGTTTTGGTCCAGGTTGACATCCCTGTTTATGACCCGCCTCTTTTCGTATTATAAAGAATAAGCCGACAGTATTAAATTTGAAAGCTGAGCGACGCGCAATGCTGGGATTAAAACCGACAGCAACGTGAAAATTTAATGATTCAAAGGTGGTATTCATCCAGGCAGGTAGGCACTACATCGAACTATAGCTGCATGGCCGCCACAAGACAAAATGGCCTACGTCAAACAAATCGAATCGTATAGTTAAAAGACCTGCAGGGTATACACCAATCTAGCATGGCCCTAATATAATAATAATAATAATCTTGAAACAAATTTATTCGTTAGAATAAAATTTATTTTCAATTCGCCAAGCTAACAATCAGGTAGAAAAGTTAGTTAAAGAAAAAATTATATACTTTTATTCTATCCGAACATAGGAATAAAATCGCAATCGAAATATTAGGGTGCAAACATATACTTCTGTCTTTTTTACGCCGTAAGCACTGGCGTATCCAGGAGGGCAAAACAAGCACGGGGGACCCGGCTTAAGAAATTTCTAATTTGCCTCCTCCTGGGCCAAAAGCGGGGTACGCCCATGTTAACGTCATAGAAAAAAATAAAGTTTTTGAAACAGAGATACTTTACTCAGATTGAATGCAAGTACATCAACCAATCCTATCATCGGAGAAATCAGGGAATTACATCGACGAAAGAGATGCAGACATATTTTCGATAAGGTTTGTTGCGTTCACCCACCGCACATTGAGTAGATATAGACGCATGATTCATATAGTTAATTAATAGATATAATAGATATATGGTTTAACGTCCGTTTCTCGACTTCATGTCATAACAGACGTCATTTGCACCATTACTATTTTCCATCTATCACACTTCCCGTTATTTTTTTTTTTTATTTACATAGGTGGGTCGACACCTTACAAGTTATACAACCCGTTATTTTCTACATTTTTAAACTTCCACTTAATAGTAATCGACGAATGAAGGAATTTTCGGAAATTTGCCCGCAAACAAACATGGCGTCATAGTGTCTGTTAAAATTCAAACTGGCACTGCGTGCGCACCGACCCCGTCTACAAAGCCAGCTTCAATACACGCATAGTGTGGAGCGAACACATAAAAGCCATCACGAAACATAGCACGCTTGAAACCTAGCAGCCAAATCTAGTTAGGGATCTAGCGGCAAAAACTAGAGTCGTGTGTAGCGGCCTTGAGTAAAGACAACTCTAGCAGTTGGACTGCGAGGCTTAAAAAGGCTTGAGTCATTTTGCCTTGCAAACCCCAGATAAACACTACCCACTAAGTTTCATATACACGGCTATACCCACAGACGGATGAATTTTTTTTATTTTATTTTTAACTTTACGTTTTCACATAACAATGTCATATTATATAACTTCATAATCCCCCATCGTCTGCAGTTAATTTTAACTTTGTTTTGTAATAGCGTTTAATATTCTTTGTGTAACATTGAACAAAAAAAAGTAAAAAATTTATCTTCAGAACAGAAAACATGTGTTTGTGAAAAAAAACTAAAAAAAAAAATATACGTGAAGTTCTGTTTGTATTCCGCACTTAGCTTTGCTCTACAAGCCCTGAATAAAACTTCATAAAAAAATAATGAGATTCATTTTCTACAAAGTTATCGAGCGCGGTGGCGTAGCGGTGAGAACACTAGACTCGCATTCGGGAGGTACCGGGTTCGAATCCCAGCGGGGGCAGATGTGACTAGGACTTTTTTCTACTGTATCTCGCCGAGAAACGGTAATTCCAGTACCGGCCATCTTGTTGAGGTTTTCCATGGTTTCCCTCAATAATTCCAGATAAATATCGATTTTTATACCTATTTTTTAGAGCAGTTCTGAAGAAGCTCCAAATCCGGACCGAAACGTTAATGTATTAATTATTATGTTTTGTTAATATATTTGTCTGAAAAATTGGTCGATAATTTTATTTATTGAAGAATTCTAATCAGACGTTAATCAAAGATTTAAGTACTACTTATAAGTGTTAGATATTGGTCGATTGTGAATCCGCCTGTACAATATAAAACTGGTATTAATATTATATACAGAACGTATGACGTGTCACACTAAATTTGTATGTCATAATACTAAAATTAAGGAATTTAATAATATAATTATGTACTACGAACTAACGAACAAAACATGCAATAAAGCCACATAGCAACAGTTCGCTCAAAAATAAAATTGCAGGCGTGTTTGGTACTACGCTCCAGTATGACACTTTTGACACTATTGTATGTGTTATACAAAAGTGTAAACGCCGCTACACACGAGGCTGGTTGTGTCGTTATAGATTTTTCGCAAGATTTGGCTGCTATAGGTTTCATGCCTGCTGTTGCGCTGGATTTCGCGATGCCTTTTATGTATTCGCTTCACACGAGACGTCTTATCAAGCTTGTTTTGAGGATGGGTTTAGTGCGCGCGCAGTGATAGTTCGAATGTTAACATGGAGCGAACGTTTATTGTCTCTGAACAGAGCTATGGCGCCATGTTTGTGGGCGTTTGTTCATATGTCACCCACGTGACAAGATACTGTTTTCTGATTGGTTCTTGCTCAAAACAAGCACGAAAATAGTCTCAGTTCTAATTTCGAAATTGTGACCAGTCACTCGAGTCCGCAGTGACGTCATTTCCATCATCGCAAACAGCGCGCCAGTCAGTACAAGGCCCAGCAGTGATTCCAGCGGGAAAAGCAGCCTCGTGTGCAGCGGTCGTAATATTTATCTGACCCGTTTCGTATTTCAATGTCGGACTAAAAGTGGAAACAGTCCCGACTTGCCAACGTTCTTGATCATGTCTACTGCAGGTAGAAACATCAATAAACCGCCGCCTACAAGCTCGAAAACAGAGAAGCTCTGAACTAACGCAAACCTACACATTTAAATAATGTATAGGGTTATTTAATAACCGGTTAAATTCAAGTATAATACGCGCCACGAATCTAAAAGGCTAGGAAATTAGATGCGAATGCGGGCTTGCACTTGTACAGTCTGTTGAAAAACTACAAACTCGCAACTCAGCAAAACTAAAATAACAATAACAACTTGACAATAGCGTACTCGACTGTACTTTAAAGCAGGAAAGCGACAAGTGGCAAAGGCAACGAGCGATCACGGCCAATCACCGACGAGCGCACGTTCCGTGCAAGTAGCTGGGAGGTGGTGGGAGTATCAACGGCTCTAAAATGTGCCTTTGCGACGCTGTTTGTGGCTAACTTCTGAACCTTTCAGATCCGTGGCGCGTATTATAACAGCAACAGTTGTAGCTGTTGGTGAAATCATTATTATAATGCCAAGTGACATTTTGCAGTGGACGATCTGTATATATACGCCATGCAAGTACAATGTGGGGGGCTATTGTACATTTTGTTGGCAAGCTGTTATGCCAACAATATTAATAATTCACTACGTCGTGTATAAGTAATAACATAAATACGAATATGGTTAGAGGAAGAAACGCTGGGGGACACATTCTACTGAATTACACTTCTAAACAACTCCAAGTCTTAGTGGCGGGCGTTGATTCAACTAACCATATGTTAAATTAACTATTAATCGTTCGTCAACGAATCAACTGTTTAACCGACTTCAACAAAAAGGAGGAGGTTCTATGTTCGTCTGTATATATTTTTTTTTATTTATTTATTGAAGTGAAAACTTCTTTAGCGGCGTTGTACACTTTTTTTGTAATGGGTAAAAAATGTTAAACTCGCGTCAGGACACGTGACCCGGATCGAAAATGCGTGATCGAAAATGCGTGATCAAAAATGCGTAATCGAAAATGCGTAAGACGAAAACTTTTATTTATACAACATCTAGCGTTGAAATATCGTACATAAAAATGCAATCTATGATACAAACCATTTTGATCGAAAATTCGTAAGACGTTTTATTCAAGTTTTCACTTCTGCCGACACTCCCGGAGTGCAACCCGTCTTTTTTTATGTATGTTCACCGATTTCTTCGTCAATTATGGACCGATTTTCAAATTATTTTTTTTATTCGAAAGAGTGCACCTTAGAAGTAGTCCCATCGGAACCAAGTCAGGATCTGATGGTGGAATCCGGAGAAATCTCAAATTTCAAAGGCATGCATAATGTTTTTTATATGTATGTTCACCGATTTTTAGTGTTAGATTAACACTAAAAAGAGAAAAATAAAATATTTTTAACAAAAAAATTGAACCGACTTCACACTAAAAAGTAAAAAATAATTGCGTATTGAAATGTTTTGGAGTCGGTGTCAGCCAAAATGAAATCTATTCCGAGAACTACACCGACTCCAAAACATTTCAATACGCAATTATTTTTTACTTTTTAGTGTGAAGTCGGTTCAATTTTTTTGTTAAAAATATTTTATTGTAATTAACTATACGTTGTGTGCACGAAGCCTACTAGCGCCGCTAGTGGGTAATAGAGAATTATTTAACTCACATTTTATGGAAAACGCGACACTCTTCTCTATATAGTGATAAAAACTTTAGTTGGCCATGATGTGACAAAAAAAATGTAATAAGGAAAACTGCTGTTAATTTTATATACAATAAAATTCAGATTGTAAACCATTAAATAAAGAGCATAACATAAAAGGTACGTGAGAATTATTTATTTATCAATTATAGCGTACAATATATTAATAATTAATTTGGTTACACTGATGTAACGTCAAATTATGGAGCCAATGATCTTTATTTTACTTAAATTGCCATCAGCGCAACAGCCCGGAACACAACAAGCATTTCCAGATCGCCTATTTTTGCCCATGTTTTCTTTGTAATTAATAAACTTTATAAAATTATAACTATTTTCACTTTTAATAAACATTGCTCACCGACATACGGAAAATTTGAGTTTTGAAGTTTCCCCTAGAGCTCACCACAAACGCTCGCATCGATAAATTTGTAACTCCGCCTCCTTGCACATAGCCCATATAGGTGACGATTCAACAACTTATATCATTAACAGAACGATATAATAACTTCTATTATATTCTGTGAAATATATCCTATGTTACTCGGGAAGTAAATAGGCTTTCAAACAGTAAAATAATTTTTTAAATCGGTTCAGTAGTTTTTGAGATTCTACACTAACTTTCACCTCTTTATATTATCAATACAGATGTGTGTGCTCGTCAAGGTCAATGAATTAACTTACCGCGCACCTGATTTAATGTAATAGATCTCATTTATATAACGGTTATATTATGAGTAAGAAAGATTAAATGTCTAGGCGGCAGATGTTCACTTGTTTTCACAAAACAGAGACGCAACACGTGTTAAAGCGAAATGAAACAATCTGCGTCGTCATACAAAAAGTAAACACCAGGTTATTTGAGCACGTTTACGAGACTTGTACTGCACTTAATAATAATTGTTTTTCCAAAAAAATGATGCGGGCAGCCTTTGTTAGCAGTATTATGACGCCAACACTTAGAAATTGTGGCATTTTTTATAGTACACCTACGTCGATTTTATGTTTTGATAATTTTTTTTTAACAATAATTACTGAGTATTGCAATTTCTTAAAATTAATGGTTGGGTTTGATTTAATTTAAAGTTTATTTTCTGCTTTTTAGAGCATTTAAATTTAAGGTTGTTTTCAAAAATGATTTTTTTAGTATCAATTTTAGTGTGCTCTATACTAAAAGTGCAATTTGCATCCGGTTGAAAACCGGACCGGTCAGTTAGTTATTATAATATTGTATTGTTATCGGAACTACATACGTATGCAAAATTTCAACTCAATCGGATAACAGAAGGTAGTTGAAATGCGATTTGTATCCGAACGAAAGCCGGACCGGTCAGTTAGTCATTATAATATTGTATTGTTTCCGGAACTACATACGTATGCAAAATTTCCACTCAATCGGATAACGGAAAGCGGTTCTAATTCAGCTTGCAAGATTTGACCTAAACAAACATACAAACATTGCAAGTTAAATAAAAGCTTGTAAAATAATAATGTAATCCAAGATGTAAAAAATATATAATATAAAACTCAAAATTTGTCCGTCCGACAAAAACTTGAACAGTAACTCCGATCATCATGAAATTTGAACACAACATTCATCTCGGTAAACAAAGATGAACGTGCCTACTCGTGTCCCTCCCCCCATTTGTCCTTTTGCACCCGGGTGAAACCGGGACGGAACGCTGGTCATTCATAAAAATCCTTCAAAAACTCAACTGCACTGGGATCATTGAAATCTTCCTTAATCCGGCACTGTGTTTCAAAAACCAGCACAGATTGATAAAACACATAGAAATCATTTTGATTGTCTTACAGAAATCCATACATTGATCGCATTATATCACGTACCCAAGTTTTGATAAAATTTTCTCATAAAAAAATTGGTTGTCTGTAAAGTCGGTTTACGGACGATAGTTTTACGTGATAACGTATTCCGTAATACATAACCTAAACCTCCCAAAATTTGGTTTCAATCCGCTTATCCTTGGTGTCGGAATGATAAGAAATGTCAAAAGTGACGTTTGCAACTGTCAAAGTATTATGTTCTAATAATAATTAGTTATTCCAATACTTAACTTAGAAGGCGTTGCATTTCACAAAATACTAATGTCAAAAAATTGAATTAAACATTAGAAATGCAGCCGTTTTCATGTTAAGACAAGACATACGTTATTTTCTAATTTCCATGTACGGCAAACAAAGACGACTGACCGCGTCGCGCCATGCATTAGACAACATTGCATTTATACAGCTATTTTTCTATATAAATTTGTATAAAAAAACTGTTTAGGCAAATTCTGTTATACGAAATCTATGTAAAATGTTCTCCTCTTTCGTTTAAGACTGGTTTCAAACCGATCTGATTTAAATTGAGCGAAAATTTAGCAAAAAGAACGCACAGGGTCAGGCGGAACGTTACGCGTTACGCGTTACGAACGTTAGGATTTAGGAACGTTACACTTTTTCGTGCATGCAGCCGGTGTTTTATCAATTTATAAGATTGGTGATTCATCAACTTATAAAACGTTATCACGTCAAAAAAAATATTTAGTGTATTTGGAACATACGAGTTCTCTTGCTGTTTAATTTATCAAAGTCAAAAAGCTATTGTTGTTTCAAAGTTTCAAACGTTTTCGCTACAGAAAATAGGCCTTGGATTTTGTTGGGGAAACTGTAGCATGCATTTCAGGAAAATAATACATACAGGAGATGATATTATAGTCTATTCACAATTATATAAGCTTGATTTCACAATACCTTCTGTAAGTAGGTATATCTACCTACATGTTTGCTTAATATACAAATCCGAAAGTTAAGGCCGCTGTACACGAGGCTAGAAATGCTGCTAGAAACGCTCCTAGGAGTTCTGCTAGCCGGTAAACTGGGTACGAAGCTAGAAAGGACGTCACTACGGGCTGGCCTGCTAGCTCACAAGATAAGTTTTAAAATTAGAACAATGGCTATTTTCTCTGCTATATCTGCTGCTAGGTATGAGCAAGAACCAATCAGGAAGCAGTATCTTTTCACGTGGGCACTTGAACAAACACCCACAAACCAACACGGTGTCGCATTCTGTTCTGAGTCAGACAACAGACACGTTTCGCTCTGTGTTTATATTCGAACTGTCCACTGCGCGCGCACCAGATCTATCCACAAATCAAGCTTGAAAAATAGTCTCGTGTGAAGCGAGCACTTAACAAGCAATCAAGAAAACCAGCGCTAGAAAACTAGTAGACAAATCTAGCAACGTTTCTAGCCTCGTGTGCAGCGGTCTTTAGTTAGTTATAAAAAATAACAGCTTAGCCCATCGCACCTATTGTGAGTGCATTAGGCCTAAGAATGAACAGACTACTTTTATACGTACGACTTTACTATAGTAAAGTTAGTATAGAACAGACAAAGATAGAGATAAAGTATTCGAAGGGTAGAACGCGAATGAGAAAGACAGAGCTAACGGCATTCAAAAAGAGTACACTGTAAGGGTATACTACGATAAAATATAAAATAAGCGAAGTTTTTAGTTACACAAAAGTTTTGTAAAACGATACCCCAGAGCCTTTGTGTAGCGTCTTGGCTGTCCGTTTGTCTACTTGGAGAAATGAAATTTTATATAATATTCTATAAAGATAATTTATTATATTATAAGTCTTTGAGAGAACCTCGCGGCGCTTTTTCTTTTTAAATAACCGTCAAAATTATTTCGTAAACGCAACGTTAAAACACTTCAAAAACAGCGTCTAATTTTGCAGTCAAAAAACTTTTTTAGATGCACGACGGTTTAAGTTTTAGAAACTAAACCCGTCGCCCGCCGAGGGTTGCGTACAACTATTAAACGAAATTATATTTTATAAAAACTTATTTTAATAACAAAAAAACCACGTTATAGTATATATTTCTTCTGCGCTTGTGCCGATTTTCAGCCCCAAAACAACAGGGTTCTTAATATTTGCATATCAAAATTTCGTTTCAATGCGTTCATTCGTTAACAGACAGCCGAAAATGGTATTTTTTTTCTGGAATCGGGGGATCTTAAAACGAAAAATGTTTGTAAAATTTTGAAAAGTTAATTTCAACCTTAATTTATACCGTAAGATTAAAGGATGAATCCTGGTGGCATAGGATCGATGAACTAAGCAAATACTGAAGGTTTGCTTAGTTCATCGATCCTATGCCACCAGGATTCATCCTTTAATCTTACAACATTTAAACAGGATCATCATCACTCTAAATTATTAGGGTTATTTTTCACAATCTTAATTTATACCGTTCCCCATTGGTGGAACTTATTTAGTCCAAGATCCCAGAGCCGCCAGTCCTGCGTTATTTTAGTTCTGCTAAGATTTTGTCGATAAAAATGTAATATTTAGTCAAAAACATGTGCGAACTGGCTAGTTTGAAAGTGGAACTTTTTTACAGATAACGGGTACCTATACTAAAGGTACCTAAAAATCGTAAAGTAACACTGCTGGTTTTCATTACACAAATTATAAAAAAAACAACATTCATTACTGCCAGATGCTTTCCGCGGGCTGTCTTTTCCGCTCAATTTTTATACTATTAAAAATAATAACAAATTGAAAAAATAAATTGGTACTGAGCCTGGAGAAATGCACCCGGATACTATATTGCATTTCATTTTGGGCACATCGTTCCTGCAGCGTTAAGTACAAAGGGAACATTCCAGACTTTATATTCGGTTACGATGTGTTATGATATAGTCCTTTGTATAACCAAAAAAAAAAATGTTATTTTGATCAGAGAGAGACAGAAAGGAAGCTTTCACTCGACTGTTTACACTATCTATCTTCTTTCTCAAGAGTGTAGAGCACATTTTTTATTCTCATCAAACAAAAGAAATATGAATAATGATCCGTTGTCACTTAAAAAGATGAAGAAAAAATATCATCTCACACATTTTATCAAAGGTCTTACATTCTCATAATATAGAATTTAAAATTTAAATATTTTTCTGAAACGTTTTTGAAGTGAAATCAATACCACTGAATTGATTTAAAAAAAAAAGGCATTTCTTTAAATATATTAATCTTGTAGAGACAACAATAAAAAATCTTATACTTTGGTATAATTTGACATATTTTCCTGTATTTATTGCTATATATAATAATAGCTCGTGTGACTGAATTCGCAATTGAGATTTTACTTCGGCCATGCGCCATCTACTCAGCATTTCTGTGAACTATCTTATGCGAAGCGCGTTTATATTGACACACGCCATTGAAAAATCGAAGAAGAAGTACGATGTGTGTTGTGCAGTACCTAATTATGTTAGTAGATCATGTGTTAATGTTGATATGAAATTATTAAAACGAATAGTGACAGCCGTTGATTTCATGCGGTTTCTCTTTCAAATTTGACGTTTGATGCAGAAAGCAACAAAATTAACCATATCACTACAGCTTCCATCAAAGATTTCGATGTTAACGGTACTCTAGATTTATTTCGCTTCAATATGTAGGACTATCACACCAACGACAATTTTCTTCCTCGGAAATACACATTTTAAATGAAAAATAGGGCAGCCATATTGAATTTTTTGTAATGGACTCCGCCTCCAGGTAAAATCACAGTATCGTTCGTTTTCACATGTCAGTAGGTTGTGTGCACGAAGCCTACTAGCGCCGCTAGTGGGTAATAGAGAATTATTGAACTCCCTTTTTATGTTTCTATGGTGATAACTGATAAGTCAAAATCTTTAGTTGGCCATGGTGTGTCAAAAAAAAAATGTAATAAGAAAAACTGATGTTAATTTGTTTACACTGACAGCAGAACGTCAAATTAGGGCGCCAATGGTCTTTATTTTTTACTTAAATCGCCATCAGAGCAGGAACACAACAAGCATTTCCAGATCGCTTATAGTTTTCCTATGTTTTCTTTGTAATTAAAAAACTTCGTAAAAATTATAACTATTATCACTTTTAATAAACATTGCTCACTGACATACGGAAAATTTGAGTTTGAAGTTTCCCCTAGTGCTCACCACAAACGCTCGCATCGAAAAATTTGTAACTCCGCCTCCTTGCACATAGCCCATACTTGTGCGTAATAAACCTCATTATGCAACTATATATTATATAATCTACTATTTTAACGTTAATAACAATTAATCATCAACAACTAAGAAAAATGTTTGGCTGTGCTCGGACATCCTGTACGGGTAAAACTAGCCGATATATCCCTCCTGTTACGTCACAAAAAATATATCTTTTTTACGACATATTTCGCGCGATAAAATAACAATGTAAAAAAGTTACGTTATTATAGTAATGAAAATATTTAATTAAAATCGTAAATCGGTTAATTCGCTTCGTTAAAAGCGCACCATAAACCTAACTAACGTATTTTACGAAGCGCTGAACGTATAAAACGCTTATGATATTAGAATATATAAAATCCATTCAGCGTAATAAAAAATTCTATTTTGGTGTGCATATTTGAAAATTGTGTTTGCAGTAAACACGGAAAAAATCAGTTGAAAAATAAACACAATCAGTTTGATGAGATTTCTAACCGAGGAATGTTGACCCTGCGCGTGTTCAACAAAACAATCGACCAGAATATACAGACTGTTTATCAGAAACAGTTCTAAGGAACTAAAGTGATACAATAATAAATATACAAATCTTTGATTAACGTCTGATTAGAACTCTTCAATAAATAAAATTATCGACCAATTTTTCAGACAATATATTAACAAACAATATAAAAAAAATTAATAATGTATTAATTTTTTTATATTGTTTGTTAATATATTGTCTGAAAAATTGGTCGATAATTTTATTTATTGAATAATAAATATAGTTTAAAAAAAACTAAAAAACACGCTTTATATCAAACTAAAAAGTGAAAAATAAATATAGTTTAAAAAAAACTAAAAAACACGCTTTATATCGAACTAAAAAGTAAAAAATATTTTTTTTAAATAAGCTTAAAACAATAATGACTAAAAAATACAAGTAGTATTGTGATAAAAGCGTGGGGCGCTCGATGTACGAAAATGTGGAACAAAGCGCCCCACGCTTCTTTCACAATAATACTAGTATTTTTTATTCATTATTTGTTTTAAGCTTATTTTAAAAAATATTTTTTACATTTTAGTTCGATATAAAGCGTGTTTTTTAGTTTTTTTTAAACTATATTTATTTTTCACTTTTTAGTTTGATATAAAGCGTGTTTTTTGTTTTTTTTAGGCGCGATTAGCGTAAGCTAAAGCGCCTTATATGTACTCGCTTTGTCTGTGAATCTGTGAGTCACGCTTTTTGTATCCAGCGTACAGCCCAAACGCCTTAACCGATTTTAAAAAACTTTTTTTTGTTCGATTCGTCTCCGGGTAACTTAAATCCTAACGTCGCCCGATTTTTGAATTTTGACCCCAGAGGGGAGCAATAAAGAAAAAACGTAGTTTTTCGCTTATAACTCACTCAATTTAAATCAGATCGGTTCGAAACCTGTCTTAAACGAAGGAGGAGAAAATTTTACATAAATTTCGTACAACAGAATTTGCCAAAACAGTTTTTTTATACAAATTTATTTAGAAATAAATTCAATTTGATATAACCGATGGCAAACATCTTTCGGTTATCTCTCTCTGTTGCACGGTTTAATATGGTAATATAAAGATTACGTTTGTTCTGTCTTAAAATAGAAAGATTGCATTTGTTCAAAAACGGATGGCATTTCAAATATTTGTGAAATGCAACGCCTTCTGAGTTAACAATTTGAATAACTAATTATTTGACAGATGCAAACGTCATTTTTGACATTTATTACCATTCCGACACCACGGATGAGCGGATTGAAACCAAATTTTGGGAGGATGTTTGATATGCAAATATGAAGTGGCCTATTGTTTTTTGGGATCATCGGCGCATGCGTAAAAGAGTATATCTTTTATAATGTTGTTTTTTTATAATAATAATATAGTTTTTAAAACGGCTTAATATTTTATCTATTTTTTCATGAAAGTTTTGTAATTTTTTTGGGGAAAATCGGCGCATGCGCAAGAGATATTATGTGCTATAACGTTTTTTATATAACAATGGTATACTTTTCATAGCGGCTTATTATTCTATCTGTTTTACAAGAAATTTTTTATTTTATTTCGGGAAAAATCGGCGCATGCGCATCAAATATATATGTTATAACGTAGTTTTTTTATGTAATGATGGTATAGCTACTTATCAAAACGGTTTATTATTCTATTTTGCAAGTTTTGTAAAAACAATTTTTGGAGAAAATCAGTGCATGCGGAGAAAAGATTTACCTACCATTTAATGTTGTTTCTTATATCATAACGGTTTATTAGTGTGTATATTTTTACAAGATAGTTATGAGAAAAATGTGTTTCTATTGAAATGTACCAAAAAGGAAATATAATTATTTTAATAATTTAGAGTAATAATTATAAAAAAGTTGGTTGTGACTAATAAACGATCATAGAATTTATATTTATGAACCTAAATTATTAATAAATTATTAAAATGTTTTTTTTTCTTTCTGTGTTTCAATATTTTCAACTGTTATTTTTTTCGTAGATTAAGTTAATTAAATTATATTATTAAGCTCAAAGTGTCGTTAAAAATATACAACAATTTTCAAACATAACGCCGGGGTATATTTTGTAAAATTTCGCGCCTTGTAATTCTTGAATTACTTGTGTCTTCAGACAATATTTTTTTTTTTTTAAACTATATTTATTTTCCACTTTTTAGTTCGATTTATTGTCAAAAATTTGCCGAAAAAAAAAAACAATTTTTTTTTCGGCGTGGACGGGATTAGAACCCACGACCCGTGATTCCGAGAGTTGACGTCAGCGAAGACCCGTGATTTAGACCGCACGGCTAACAACTGTAGTTACAGTGGTGGCACTGCTGGCATATTATACTATAGTAGGTAATAAACCACTTGCTGTAGTCCAAACGAAGGTTACAAACAAACATGCATACATACATACAAACTTGAAGCGTGTAAAAAGAGTCGCTGGAATGTTCGTGAAAATTGGGATTAAATTAACCCCTTCGGTTCTGGCGGTCATTTCAATGGACATACTGTTCTAACGCGTGAATTTAAGTCAGAGTAAATATACCTATAAACATTTCATTGTGCTTGAGCTTATCTGAGATGTAGGCATGCCAAACAAAACAAAGAAATAGGTACTATGTGGGCAGGTCGAGATATCGAATCAAGTGTTGACCGCAGTCATGGATTCACGGACTATCACTGTAATCAATAAATATATCTATCTATACGACTACACAATTAATCAGTAATGAAAACTGTAAGCTTAGAGATAACATCTTGTCTTTTCAAGTTATCAAAATGTATACCAATTAAAAACTTCAAACTATAAATTGAATTTAAAGTTAAGTAATTGAAATGTGAACATATATATACGCTTTCTACAACATTAATTGGAAATGTAGGGAAAATACAGTTCAATTCAAGCAAAGTGTACCATTAAATCTTACTATTTATACCAACGTTATTTGTAGCATACGTCGGTAGTGTGTTAATTCGACTGGGCTATATCCAATTATGAAATAACAACCAATGAAAATGTTATAAATCTATACCAGGCCTGGACAAATGGCGGCCCGCAGTAGACTTTTGTCCGGCCCGCGAAGCATTTTATAAATATAAGAGCGAAAATAGTTTGGCTATATAATTCGGCGCATAAAAAAAAAATTTGAAAAATAGTAAATAGCAAGGGCCGCAACAGAGGAAAAAAGACTTTTTCTTTGAAAGAACCTTTCCTTTTTGCTCTTCAAAATTTTTCTTGCGGAAATGAAAGGACTTTTTTGGTCTCCAAATTTTTGGCCCACGGTCATATTTTCATCAGCAATGTGGCCCGACGATCAAAAGATTTGCCCGCCCCTGATCTATATTATAAAGAGAGAGTGTAAACTTTGAGAGTTTGTGTGTATGTAAAGGGTAATCTCCGGAACCGCTGCACCTATTTAAAAAAAAATTTCACCATTATTTAGAATAAGCCTTCAGGATGGACATATATTTATCGCGTTAAAATAAAAGCGCTTTTCGTGGAGACGAATTTTGAAACAAGTCAACGAAAAAACGGTGACAATTTACAAATTCGGGCGAAGCCGGACCGGGTCACTATTTTAGATAAAAATAAATAAAAGTTGTCTGACGAACCTCAATTTTGTCCACCTTGTGTGAATAAACACGGCACGTCACTGACTGAACCAAACAATTCTCTATAATTAATCTGATTAAAACGTGAATTTTCAATCAATACAGTAGCGGAGAAATATAATTTTAACAAAGGCGCTTTCAAGTAATTTTAATCGTTGAAAATATGTTTTTTAGAGCATTTTAAATGTGAGACTCAAACCACTGGACGGATTGGGCTGAAATTTGGCACACAGATAGTTATTATGACGTAGGCATCCGCTAAGAACAGATTTTTGAAAATTCAATCCTTAAAAGGGTGTAACGGGGGTTCAAAATTTGCATGGAGAAATCATATAAGATAGAGAAGTATCAATTCGAAAATGCGCAGGATAATTTCATATCATATTTAAAAAATAATTTTGTAAAGTTATAATTATTATACTTATTTAGTGCGAATAATTCGCACAGGTCACACTAGTAACATTTAATCCGAAGAAACCATGCATATTCAGAGCTATAACGGCACGTTTTTGCATGCCTTGATGTTACGGATCAATTTCACGCTACTGTATCTGTGTAAATTTAGAACATAAATTAAACTCTATTGCACAATACTATACTCACAATAGAAATTCTAGGAGTACATGAAATACATATAAATTGAATTTTATGATAATGTAGAGAAAACAATATATATAGTACCTATATTATACATATGTAAAGTTGCGGTGCAATTTATTTATATATGCGGACTTCGGTCATAACGCAAAACGGCTTATGTCAAATAACCATAGAGATATAAGTAACTATGAGTTCGCTAGTTCGTATGCTTGCCATAAGTGAAAGTGTCCTCAGTTGAGAGCGTGAACGCTGCAGCAGGTCCAGAAAACCAGTTTACTTAAATCAGAATTGTTTTGTAGGTATCCCTATATTATTAGACTATCTATGTCCTATGTCCCTAAATATTTTCTCGAAAACGGCCCTAACGATTTGGATGAAATTTACTGAAAAGGAATTTTGGGGGGCAAAAAATCGTTTTAGCTAGGTCTCATCTCTCGAAAAAATCGTTTTCTTACAAATTTTATCATTATAAAAATCAATTTTTTGACGTATGAAAATACTTAAATATTGTGAGTAGGTTTTGGAGTTTTATACAAACGATGAAACAATTGTTTTCAAAATATTATGACAGATAATCTTTAATTACTATTCAAGTGAGACTTAAAATAAATACGTATTTGAATATCAGTATTTTATTTAACTTTCCGAGCAAAGCTCGGTCACCCAGATACTCATTAGTTACCACAGAGATAAGGAACTGTTCTCTCTCTGAATTGCAGGCACTTTCACCGCTCACTTGCGTACTCTAGTATAATATCTCTATGCAGATAACCCTAAAATCACATACCGGCAGCGAGCGGCGTTCTTCCTCAAAAACTACCGGGACTTCTCCCGGTGGGCCGCCGATCCGGATTTTATTCTCCCTACTTACACGGTCTCCTAGAGGTGTTTGACAATTTTTCCGGTAATTTTTTAAGTCCCAGGCCAAACCTGCATACCGGAGTCTGTCAAGGTTGCTACACACGAGGCTAGTTTTGCGCTGGCTGCGAGGACAGAAATGACCTCACTCGAGCAAGGACCAATCAGGACACAGTATCTCGTCACGTGCGCAACCTCTCACAAGCAAGCACGGCATCGTAGTATCTGTTCTGTTCAGAGACAATAAACGTTCACATTTGCGTACGTTCAAACTGTCACTGCGCGCGCACTAAACCCATCTACAAAGCCAATTTTTAAAGCATCGTGTGAAGCGAACACATAAAAGCCATCACGAAACGCAGTACCACAGCAGCACGCTTGACACCTAGCAGCAAAACCAGCGAGCTTTAGCTTCTATTGATTTTTCAACCGATGTTATATATTTTTATGGTAATACAAGCTGCCCGTTCCGGTTTCACCCGGGTGCAAAACTGTTCTGGAAATATACTAACCTCCTCATCTACACAGCAGAAGTATCAAAGCACATTGTTTTGATGTATCTCTAAATATTTGGCCAGCGTTAGCCATGTAAGCGTACGAAAACAATTTTTTTTTTGACAAAACACCGTCATAGTTCAGCCATTTTGTATACAAAATATTTACAAATTATATATACAGAAACCTTCCTCGTTTATCGCTCTTTCTATTAGTGAAAGCCGTATGAAAATCCGTTCGGTAGCTTTTGAGTTTCTCGCGTTCAAACAGACAGAAACCTTCCTCGTTTATCGCTCTTTCTATTAGTGAAAGCCGTATGAAAATCCGTTCGGTAGCTTTTGAGTTTCTCGCGTTCAAACAGACAGAAACCTTCCTCGTTTATCGCTCTTTCTATTAGTGAAAGCCGTATGAAAATCCGTTCGGTAGCTTTTGAGTTTCTCGCGTTCAAACAGACAGAAACCTTCCTCGTTTATCGCGTTTTCTATTAGTAAAAACCGTATGAAAATCCGTTCGGTAGCTTTTGAGTTTATCGCGTTTAAACAGACAGACAGACGCGGCGGAGGGACTTTGTTATAAGCGATTTTGTCTTGAGGTCACTGATACTACATAGCCGACCAGCAGTAGAGCCCGAAGAATTGCAGGGTTACATTAATCATCAACAGCATGTTTGCGTTTTAACCAGAATAACAGCAATGTATGTTATAATATTACTCCGGATTCTATATACCATATCTATTTATACACAACGTACCTAGTACACGGTACAGTAGAAACACATTTATGCGAGCAAACTCCACTTACACGGATAAACTAATCATATATATTAATACGCTAAGGTTTAAGATGTTTGCCTCCCTTTTTAGAAAAAACCACACAATTTCTCCACATAAATTATATGTCATTTTACAGATAATTGCTTGCTCTACTGACATCGACAACTAAAAAATTTATTATTGCTATTGTTTTTGTATATAATTAAATTAATTAAACTCTGAATAACGTAAAATACTGCATACTGCCATCTGACGGGCAACGCTGAACAACGCTTTTGCTACTTGCGCCTCTATATGACAATTTTAGTAAAATACTATTTCTTTTACAACAAAAAGAAGAACGTTATAAGCAGTGTGCAAAATTAGAAACGAATTGAATACCTACTAATCATATTTAAAAAATAATTTTGTAAAGTGATAATTATTATACCTACTTGTTTAGTGCGAATAATTCGCACAGGTCACGCTAGTCTTAATTATATCGTGTCGCAAAAATCAGGACCATCATTATCCAAACAGAACTTGTCAAATTAGCTTTTTAAACGATTAATAAAACAGCTATCGTAAGAATTCAAAAAAACTCCGCAAGAATTCTCAAAGAAGGTCCATATAAGCACTCCCGACGGACGACATCGGAACACACAATCGGCTCGGATCGGGAGAAACGCGGATCCAATGTAAGGGCAGCGTCAGTGGTGTCGAAAAACATAGATACTGGTTAGCCCTTGTTTGCAAGTGTATCGGGTGAACCATAGCCCGTGCAAGCCATAGATATATAATATATTTAATAGATTGCGGATACACTAGCGCCTCCTGTCCTTTTTAGAAGCCATTTTTATGTGGAAAACGCCGTAAAAAGCGCGCGAGATTCAAAAATATATGAATTATTCTATAATATGATTTTATTGAGAAAAACAACAAAACTCACGGTAAACAGTGATATTTCGCTTCAAAACCTATTTTTATACTGAAACGTTTGAAAAATTACAAAATTGAGCATAAATATAATGTAAAAGCTTAGAACATTTTACATTGTCAATTTGGCATCAAGCATCCTATATGCTTGGCAACCTTGATGCCAAATTGACAATGTAAAATGTTCTAAGCTTTTACATTATATTTATGCTCAATTTTGTAATTTTTCAAACGTTTCAGTATAAAAATAGGTTTTGAAGCGAAATATCACTGTTTACCGTGAGTTTTGTTGTTTTTCTCAATAAAATCATATTATAGAACAATTAATATTTTTGAATCTCGCGCGCTTTTTACGGCGTTTTCCACATACAAAATGGATTCTAACTGGAACCATTCCGCACAATGCTCAAGGATAGGCATCCGCTATCTATTAATATATAGGTATATATTTATGGTGCAAACACCAAAGCTCCGCAGCTTCGGTCGTATCGACAGCGGAGCACCCACCGACTAATACAGTCTGTAGATAGGGTGCTCCGCCAACTCTACGATGATGCACTTTCAATGTAGAGCGATGTTTGTCTACTGTAAACATCAGAGGGCGGTTTGCAAACCGAGTATAAACTGACTGGCTGTCAGATAAAACTATATAACTGCGTTTACACTAAACCGAACGGACGATTCGGTCTGATCAGATTATGTCAATCAATCAACGCATTAAGTCAAATACTTGCTGTACTGGTTACAAAATTCATCTTGCTGCAGTTACGCATGATGTATAGTACGCGCCACGGATCTAAAAGGTTCGGAAGTTAGTCACAAACAGCGTTGCAAAGGCACATTTTAGAACCGTTGATACTCTCACCACCTCCCAGCTACCCGAACGGAACGTGCGCTCGTCGGTGATTGGCCGTGATCGCTCGTTGCCTTTGTCACTTGTCGCTTTCCTGCTTTAAAGTACAGTCGAGTACGCTATTGTCAAGTTGTTGAGTTTTGTTGAGTTGCGAGTTTGTAGTTTTTCAACAGACTGTACAAGCGCAAGCCTGCATTCGCATCTAACTTCCGAGCCTTTTAGATTCGTGGCACGTACTATAATAACACTGAAACTTCTAAGGGTGGCCAAATTGATTGGTCGGAAATGTTTTTTACCGCGCACTGTTAAATCGTTCGAATCGAGTGGCAACACGTTTTCCGAATCTGGGGAAATGAGGCGTGATTCTGTTTACAGTATAACACGCGCGCCGTGTATCGATTAAGCAGTTTGTGGAAGTATAGTGTGGACCGCGCTTTAAAACAAGCCAATCATGCGTTAAGTATTATCATTAAATAACAATGCATGCCGCTCACAATAGACGTTCAGTTTGTGTACCCTGCAGCGATCGGTAGAGCGTGTCAACCCATTAACACCCGACGTTTAGAGATGTCGATAATGAACTCTCCGATTAATAATGATGCGTCCCAGACGGCCACCAGCCAGTAGGGTTCATTTAGATACGAACAGAGAATCCAATCTTCGAATTCGAGTCTTAGTACTGTAGTGTAGGAAAGGTAGTGTTAAGAACGGAATCGTAACGAAGAGTGAAACGACAACCGTAACGAAAAGTGAAACGCCAAGCGTAACGAAAAGTGAAACGTATACACTAGCCAATCATTGCGTCAGTGAGAGGCAGGAGAGAGGGGATTATCGGTCGCGTCACTCTTCAGGAAATAAAATAAGATAGACGCGTTTCAATTTTCGTTACGCAGTCGCTGCAAAGCGTTAATAAAGTGAGGTTCTACTTTCAACGCGCACGGCGACCCATCTTTTTTTTGAGTGTTAGAATATGTATTAAAAATACGCTATAAAACAATTTTTGAAGAAAAATTTCTTTAGACGCGACTTGAGAGTAACTCAGATCTTTTTTTTCGGACGGAAGTAACGTTCAGTAAAGTTTGTTTACGCAGTTTCCGCAATTTAACGCATCGACTGACAAATGGCGGCATCAAAACACATGTGTAGAATGCATCTTGAACGAAACTACGGACGCAAACCAATTTTGCGATCGGCTGGAGCGCTAGAGCGGAGATCGAAAGAAACACATTTTAAGCATAGCTAACGCCATACACAGGTTTACGTAGCGGGTATTTCCCGAACGGCGGTGTTAGAAGTTTTACTTCAAGGCTACACGCACTCGTTTTTTTTTTAATTAATCAGAATATTATTCTGAAAACAAAAATTCTCAAACTTTTATCATTTTTAGTTAAGCATTACTTCTTTGAAGTCCGTTCAATGTTTTCCCAAAGTTAGTTCAATTCGGATTTATAAATAACTTACGACCGTTCAAACGGGCCACTCTTAGTTTTAACATTTATGCATGTTTCTGTCCGTCCAAAATCTATACTAATATTGTAAAGAGATAAAGCTTTGTAAGTTTGGGTGTAGGAGTTAATCTCCAAAACTAATATTTCACCACTATTTAGAATGGACCTTCAGGATGAACATAGGCTATATATTATCGCGTTAAAATAAAAGCGTTTTCGTGGAGACCAATTTTGCAACGTAAGTCGATGATAAAAAACAGTGGCTATCTACAAATTCGGGCAAAGTCGGGTCGGGCCGCTAGTAACGTACCAAATCTTACATAGGAAGCATTATTAGCACCTCTAGAATAAAACAATATCGGACGCCATTTCGCATTTCAGTAGTCATTTGCCAATGAACAACAGCCATCGCAATTTATTGATTGATTTCAAAAATTTTCCCTATTCACACGACTGCCTAACTACTTCCAAATACTCTAAATAATTTGTAAATTCATTTTCAATCGCTTTTAAGGATGTATGTATCAGCGAGAAATGAATGAAATTTTGTCAACTATATAGTAGTGTCCAAAATTTCAAAACGGTTAAAAACATTTATAATTATGAAATTGACACGATGCTGGATTTCGAGCTCGCTCGCTCGCTCGCTTGAAGTCTTGCAGGCTGCCATGAATGGTATCCTGCTTGAAGGTTGGTAGGGAGCGCTGCTAGTTTCGCTTCAGACGCAGCTTGCTTGCTTGTTTGCTCGCTGTTTTGCTAGGTTGACAGTTATATTTAAAATTTAAATATCGATGTAATGGCTATGCAAGAAATAATTCGTCATATAGACGATTTGCTACTATGACTTTAATAATGTTTGAAAAGGAGAGAAGAAAAAAATTAAAGCGAAAACTTATTTCTTGTCGAGTCCATTTACATTTTGATTTTACAACTTTTAGCCCCATCGCTGTTCACTTGAGACTTTTTACAAACAACACAATATTTAACGAATGTCGATGATATCACGTGATAAAATACGACTCCATAATTGGTCAAATTCTCAAACTAGCAGGCAGCGCTGCATGAAAAATAGCACTAAACCTATCACCCAAATATAGCAAGATAGCGAGCAGCGTACCAATCAGTGACGTCACAATCCAGCAGAGTAGCGTGCAAAGCTGCCTGCAAAACTTCAAGCAAGCAAGCGAGCTCAAAATCCAAAATCGTGTGAAGGGGCCTTTACTAGAGCTCTGATAGGAAACTCCGGTAAAACACATAGAAATATCACCGAGAAAAGTGCCAAATATTTAGAATATGTTGGTCACATATCTAAGAAACTCGGTTCAAAATTTTGTCTAGCAAATTTTACCGAAAAAAAAGTTTTGGTACAATTTGACGTTGTTATTATACCATCTCATAATATGCGATTACTAGTGTGACCTGTGCAAATTGTTCGCACTAAATAAGTATAATAATTATCACTTCACAAAATTATTTTTTAAATATAATTGCAGGTATTCAATTCGTTTCTAATTTTGCACACTGCTTATAACGTTCTTCTTTTTGTTGTATTACAATATGAAGCTCAGATGACAGATCGAAGAAATATTTTACTAAAATTGTCATATAGAGGCGCAAGTAGCAAAAGCGTTGAGCTAAGCCGTCAGATGGCTTCATGCAGCATTGCTGTGAAGTTGTTCAGCGTTGCTCACTGTTTCAAAATTAAAGCCGTCAGATGGCAGTATGCAGTATTGTGTCTGTTGTATTACAATATGAAGGTCAGATGACAGATCGAAGTGTTGACGTTGTTTCAAAATTAAAACCGTCAGATGGCAGACGTTGTTCAGCGTTGCTGTATTTTATTTAATTTACAAAAACAAAAGCAATAATAAATTTTTTAGTTGATGATGTCAGTAGAGCAAGCAATTATCTGTAAAATGATATACAATTTATGTGGAGAAATTGTGAGGTTTTTTCTGAAAAGGGAGGCAAACATCTTAAACCTTAGCGTATTAATATATATGATGAACATACTTTTGTCTCCGACTGTATAGCATAGGTATATTATGTCATATACATCCTTAATAATGACTTTTCAAAAAAAAGTCTTGAATTTGGAAAACTCACAGCCAACCAATCGTGTCTAATAGAACATGCACACTGGTAACATACGAACAGCTGTTGTTCTATAAGTGGAATAAATTTTTTGTTGGAAAAATATTTATTTTATCGATATAAATGTATCTTCAACATGAATATCCTACAAAAAAATATCTGCTCAAATATATAGTCACAATATATTTTCTCGGTTTTATATATCGACTGTCCTAGAAAGATTTTACAACATTAAGTCGGAGATTAGAAATAAACAGCCTGTATTTCAATCTAGTAAACTATATCTATACAAATTTTCACATAAATCCGTTCAGTTGTTATAACTTATAATGATTGTAAGTTTGAATGTAGGAGGTAATCTCTGAAACTACTTATCCGATTTCAAAAAATTTTCCACCAATATTTAGAACGGACATTCACGATGCCCATCGGCAGTACATTATCGCGTTAAAATAAAATCGCGTTTCGTGAAAGCCTCGGGAACGGCAGTCAACTGCGAAAAAATGAGCGATCGAGCAACATTCGGCATACGCATATTTGTATTCAGATCATAGCTTGGACAAGGAAAGGACTACTGAAAAACAAAGCGCACATATGTCGTTGATATTACATACTTTTGAGTTAAGACCGGTCTATTCTACCGGTGAAGGGGCGGTTGTCAAAATTAGAACTGCATTTTGTATAGATACCCGTTTTACGGTCGTCGGTCAAAGACAATCAGTAGGCGTGGTCGTTACGACGTTAAAAAATGCGTAGAAAATCAGTGACGGATTTAGGCTTGCTGCCGCCCTAGGCCCCATTCGATGCGCCGCCCTTTTTGATAAAATGAATTTCATTAATTTTGATCCAATATTTTTATTTAAAAATAAGTTTATTTATTGAAATATAATTTTTAAATATAACTAATAAACATGACAGATAAATAAGTTATAAATTAATCTCACTAAAGGAACAGAAAGTAAGCTACTCGATAAAGACTATAATTGATCTATTAAAAAATTAACATCTTACCCATACAGATTGAGAAGTAAATTAATGAATTGAATTATAATATATTCTATAGAAAATTTTTTATGAAAACTAATCTGAACCAATTTTTTAAATTGATTGTCTTTAATCTAATAGAGTCTGCCTTTACTTGATGAAAATCCATTATAAAATAAAATAAATAAAACAATTAAGTTAAAAAAAGATTTTCACTTTAATTATCAAAATATAACATATGTTTCGCTGTCACAGCAGCTTCATCAGATATACAGTATTACAGTTCACAAAAATAATCTATATAGGTCTAAATTAGGTAGATTTTATACACTAGGGGGGGAGGATGGTGGGGTGGGAAATCTCAACTCATAGAAAAAGAACAAAGGAAGAACAATATATTCATTAAAAATTAAACTTTAGGTTTAGTAAAGGTGATGTGGAGATGTCTTTTTGATCATTTAATAGAAGGGATGAATTTTTGCGTTTGTTAATTTCCAAAGCTTCCAAAAGATTTAATTTTAAACCTTTCTGTTCTATATGTAAAATATCAAATTATTATTAAAAATATGTTTTTCTAACTTTAAATGATCGGCATAAGTAGAGTGTTTATTATTATTAGTAAATGAATCTTGGTGGTCTTTTATTCTTGTTATAAATGCCCGACCCGTTTGGCCAATATAAGTTTTTGGACACGAACCGCAATTTAATTGGTAAACTCCACTTTTATTATCTTTGATAGTTTTATCCTTATTGTTTTTAATGATTGAGCCTAGATTCTAGGCTCAAAGTCGAGAAACGAACGTTAAACGCATTAATATTGATATTTAAAATTTCGAAACGTACTGTATACTATAATTTTTGATACTTTGAGCTAGTGGTATTATTGAGCTATTGATATTATAAGAAAGTGAAGTATCAAACGCAATGATTGTTGCGGTCTTTTGATAGCTGACCTTCAAGCTGAACAAAGATTAAGATTGATCGAGCGCTCTGTCTCGCCGGAAAAATGGATTAGCCGCTTTAACACTACGCCGCAGCCGTATAACGTTCAATCAATCACAATCACTGAATTATCAATCACTCTTTATATTGCAAGTGAATGTACAGGGTGTTAAGAAATCGCATCAATTTTTATTCGATCAATCAGAACAATGTCCAGATAAAAATTTTAAAGTGGTTTAAATATCTCACACATTCAACAATTTTAGTGTTGGACGTCTAGTTTCTCAATAAGTAAATGGCAACAGCGCTTGCTCTTCTCTGCTTGTGTTCTCTTGAGAGTAGGGATAAAATTCTGTAGGTGCACTTGTTCAATTATACACTGAGTGAAAGCAAGAGCAATCTATGTTTAAGTGAGAAAGAAAATGCAACGTTGCCAATACCTTTGATCAAGTATAGTTTCCAAGTAATTCTCAATAAGTAAATGGCAACCGTGCTTGCTCTTCTCCGCTTGTGTTCTCTTGAGTCTGTAGGTGCACTGTCCAATTATACACTGAGTGAAAGCAAGAGCAATCTATGTTTAAGTGAGAAAGAAAAAGCAACGTTGCCAATACCTTTTTAAAGTTGAAATTTATCATCTCTGAATAAATCTAACAATTGTATATTATTGTAGACACCATACCTATTAATGATGTGTCCACACTCCACTCACTAAAAAGAGTCGCTCAGAGCGAGTCGTTCAAAGGAGCGACACTAGACAGTACGCACTACACAAGAGTGCAGACTGCAGAGGTGTGAACTGTCATCATGCATGCTCAGGAGTCACATAGCATTGCATAAAGTATAATAAAAGCTTAACAATAATAATGTTTATTGTTAGTTGTTACAATATTATATCTTTGTCAACGACGTCAATGTGAATGGTTTAAGTCACTGTAAGCTTAGTACTATTGCATTTACAGTGTGTCATTCAACATTAAATGGCTCAGCAAAGATAACTCCGTATACGTGCAAAATTCACTAGTGCCTCTGTGGCCTGTGCTGTGTGCGCTCTGTAAATGTGCGAATGCAACAGTGCAGAACTGCAGCTCAGCACAGAGCAGTGGCGCTCGGAGTGAGTCATTCACAAAAGAAGAGCGACTCGCTCCGCTCCGAAAAGGGGCGACACATCACTAATACCTATATAAAATTAGGAGGCCCGTGTATAAGCATAGAGTTTTTGCCGCAAAAGTTCCTACCCAGCCTCCTTAACCTGCTGTATCTTATTTTGGTACTAGGGGTCGATTTTAACAACGCATTTTAAAAGACATATTCACGTTTTCCCCTGACAATGCCTACGAACTCAACTGTCAAAACGTATCGGTCCAATTTCCTAACATCCTATACAACATGTAATTCTGACATCTACTAGTAATATTATATATAGATATATAAAAGCTGGTTAGTATGTTGCATTTTATACTTGAATTCTGCATTCAATAATAAAAAATTTGAATCAGTACACAACAGTTTTTTGGTTTCCTATATAAAATTCTCATTATCAAGAAATTCAAATTAACGAAGTTCTACTGTATACCGATACTATAATATTATAAAGAGGTAAATTTCGTAAGTTTGAATGTAGGAGGTAATCTCCGAAACTATACTCATTCGATTTAAGAATTTTTTTCACCAATACTTAGAATGAACCTTCAGTATGGACGTAGTCTATATATTATGTTTTTCGTGGAGACCAATTTTACAACGGAAGTCGACGAAAAAACGGTGGCAATCTACAAATTCGGGCGACGCCGCTAGTTAAAAATAAAAATGCTCATAAGACAACTTACGATTTCGAGCTTGAAAATTCGAACAGCAACACTCAGAAGATCACGATAATTCTGAAACAGACAAATGATAGATTCGTTAATACTTCAGTCAGACTACGATCATATTTCAAAATAGGCTAAAGCTTAGGGTGGCATATTCTTAGGATCAAGAAAACTCGATTTATTTTTGCGTATATTCTACTAGTCTACAAACTACCTTCAACACTTCCAGAGTTTTCAAAAATTAATCGAACAGAGTCTTTTTTATGCGCACCCTGATCCCTGATCCATATGCGTAATGGGCAACGAACTGACTTGGTTCAACCCCGGCACAAAACAATCGACTCTTTCGGAAAACGAGAACAAACGAAGGTCCGCACATTGCATCGGTTAGGTTCGGCAACGACTCACTGCCTGTGCGTCGGTCTTCGTGTATTCACGTGATTTCAAACAGTTCCGACGGTTTCGTGCCGTGCCGAGACAACCCGAATCATTCCGATCCGCAACCTCGATTTAGCGAACAATTTACTGAAAGTGCCGGGCTGAGCTGAGTGGAATTTTGCTGGAATCAATATACCGGACGATGCGATATCTATTTTATATTTTCGACTGACTATTTCTTCAATATATAACGGAAAATTTATGACAAGCATATAAACAGACATAAAAAATATACGGAAAAATTGTTTTATAAAAAGAATCATTCCATTAGAGAATATATAAATAAAAGTTTTATTTTTATTTATAACGTTGCTACACATTTTTTTTTTTTTTGTGTACCTGGCATTTCTCTCTCCAAATTGATAAATTTTCGGTAAGTCTGCTAGGTAGCCAGATAACGATAATTGTAAATAATTGATATTGCTCTATATAATCTGTATAAATATCAAATTCAATTTTGAATAGGTTTTTGATGTGAAACATCTAATGGCGCGTTTGTTGGGAGTAAAACAGTGCAATTTGGGCGATAATTTTATGAGAGAGCGTTAGGTTCGTGTGCGTTGAATTAAACATGGTTTTAGTTGAAGGCTACATCTAGATAACAGAGCGAAATTTAGTTATTAGTTTAGTTGCTAGTCAAATCTTTGATTAACGTCTGATTACTCTTCAATAAATAAAATTATCGACCAATTTTTCAGACAATATATTAACAAAAATTATACATATTATAATTTAATTAATTGACGTTTCGATCCGGAATTGGACAGATTAACAATTAAAAAAACATTCACATCTCTATACCCGTACATAGGAAAAAAATATATAATTTAATAGATAATATTATTTTTGTAGTACTATACCCACAGTGAGTCCACGGTTTTAAATAGTTTTCTATTTACATTTTTTTATGGCAAAACCATTAAAAAATAAGGTCAAATGTCTTATAAAACTTATATCGGAACATTGACATAATAATGAAAATATTTTTAGATTTATCCTCCTTTTATAAATTAAATTTACCAAAAGAGATATAAACTAATATTACATCGAAGTCATAAAAATGTGATAGTCAACAGAGAATATAATAATATCGTCGTAAAAAAATATTACCTCATCGTCGTCCATTAAAAAATATAAGCGTTTATCTGAATTATTATTATAACGAAAAATAAAAAAAAATACAAAATGCACATAAAAACGTCAGCATGAAACTTGAAACAAATGTATCACTAAGTTATTATTTTCAGGGTTGGTTAATGTATTCACCGAAGAGTGGTTCAAAATTGACTTGCAAGATTTGACTCAAACTGACTGACTGACAATGTGTGTGAGTCGGACGAACAAATAATTATTTTGAGCCGGAATGAGATTACCTCCTCCCCCCCGTTTTCGAGGATGCTGAACACGGTGGAGACACTAAAATGTCTCTTTGGGGATGCGCAATCCCCCAAAACGGTCAAAAACAAGCATTGTTTTTGGTTTATGATGTATTGTTGTCGTTATTTAGAGTTGGTGTGTCGTTATTCAGAGTGTATCATTGTATGACCAACAAGGTAAACCAACTAGAGTTCAGGTAGTTTGGTAGCCAAATGACTTAAACTTGCCCCTACATTTTTTTATATTTATTCAAAAGATTATAATTTATGACACCTACAGAAAAAGAATCAGATTTTTTACCACACCGTTTAAGAGATATAATTAATTAAAGTTATGCAAAAATACGAGTCGTTATGAGTGTCCTTGTTCAATAATTCCGTAAATTGAGGGTTTGTAAAAAATTGACAAATTTGACCCCACAAAAAAAAACTTCTCAATGGATAGAACGATGTCTGAAATACACACTGCAAAAATTTCAGAATAATTTACCACGTACTTTTGATTTTATTAATTTTTTAATACTGACATGTTGCCTCTATCTCTGTTGTTGTGGTGACAGTGACTAGTGACAGCTGAGTACTAATCAATTAATATTTTATTAATTACATTACTATAATTATTTAATTATAATTCGCATTAAATTAAATCAAATAAATGTTTAAGTGAATTTCTATTAATTATTATAGCATTATTTGGGTAATTATAATTTGAGGAAGAAAAAAAGTCATTTATTTGACTTAGGATTCCGGCTCCCAAACTACCTTAAGTAATTTCGACATTTGTCGTTATATCGAGTGACAATTAAATGGAGTTTACACTGTAGCTTTGAAAATTGAAAAACTTTTATTTGAATAGATAAATAGATAAAGCCAAGTCATTATTTTTCAATTAAGATGCGAATCTCACAGTTGACAGTGAATTATTCATTTTATTCAAATGTTACAAGCTAATCCTTAAAAAAAACTAAAAAAAAAACTTACGAGATGTAAGATTTGAGAAATGGCAATGATATACCGTTATATAAATAAGGAAATTGTGTTGATATATATACAGTTGGTAGCACCGCACAGGAAATAAAAGAAAAACGATCGGAAAGGAAGGATGGAGAAGAAGAAATATGCACCTCACAGTTGAAGAATACGAGATCTGCAATCTTCTAGTTGTTTGATGAAGCGTGGTTGAGCGTTGATAAGCTCCGGGAGCAACTTGAGTTGCTTCACCGAGCGAAGCGCTTGTCAGCAGAATATCTGCCAAAGAGAGACGGCGCTACTGTTCGCCAGTAGAAGTAAACGTCGAATAATTTTTCTTACATTTTTCCATATAATAGTTACTCAATACGTTGTTTTCAGTGCAACAACATAAACAATATTATATCTCCAATAAATAAAATTATCGACCAATTTTTCAGACAATATATTAATTATTTTTTCAATATTTTGATATTAATAAATAATTTGGAAGGAATTTTATAAAAAGCGAATTAGAAATTAATTATTAATTATTTTTTATATTTTTTAGATCAGTTCTGAAGAAGATCCAAATCCGGATCGAAACGTTAATGTATTAATTATATATTTTGTTAATATATTGTCTGAAAAATTGGTCGATAATTTTATTTATTGAAGAGTTCGAATCAGACTTTAATCAAAGATTTGAATATTATATCTCCTTAAGTGGATATAAACATTTCGATAATTAAAGGTTTAGTTTAATTATCATTGCAGTAATTTGAAAAATGCTCATTTGACACAATATCCGGTATTAGAAATATATACCCTCATCTGTTATTTGATGATGGCAAAGATCGTATGTTAGATAATACCTACATACATTGATAAGTTGATAAGTCGCACATGGGTTGCCTAGCTAAATCGCGTACCGATGCTGTTAAATTAAATTCTAATTAACTTTTTTGGATCAACTTTCCCGATTTGTTAATCATAAAAATCGAGCCTAAAATGAGAGAATATCACACAAGGAATTGGAATATACCACTGATTCTATACATAAATATAGATCATCGACATAAACATACCTTGTAAATAGTCGTGTTCTGTGTACTTTGAGTTTGTTTTGTTAACATTTTACTTGTGTCATATTCTCTCATCTTAGGCTCGATTTTTATGATTAACAAATCGGGGAAGTTTATCCAAAACAGTTAATTAGAATTTATTTAATTTAACAGCATCGGTACGCGATTTAGCTAGGCCATGTGCGATTTATCAATGTATCTAACATATAATCTTTGTCCTCATCAAATAACAGATGAGGGTATATATTTCTAATACCGGATCTCGCACTATTATAAGAGCATGAAAAATTACGTATGGCAGGCGGTGCTGTCATCAGCAACGTGGAACTAGTGAAACGACACAAGTTTCTGTGAGCGTAGCACTAAAATCTACATTAAGTCACGCTTCCATTGAGACAGGTTCCGTTCTTTGTCAGTTATCATGGATATAGAGAGCATTTCGTATTGGATTTTCGTGAAAATTTACGTATTCGAGGATAAAAGCAAACTCCGCATTTTCGGTTGGATTACCGACTCGCGGTATGTCAATGTCATCGTTAGTATATAGTGGTAAATAAAATTTGTCACCGAAAGCAAAAATATAAAAAAAGCATTTGCAACATTGCGTCGTGCATTTTATAAAGTAGATAGTACAGAATGATATACAGCGGCGTAAAATGAAAACATGAATTCATTGTGATAGGTTCTTCATACTGTATAGTGCACTTCGTAACATAGTAAGTGTATCTACAATTTTTTTAGGTAAATATTATATATTGGGTGTTCCATTAAACACAAACCATTTTGGTATAGTTATAAGAAACGCAGGCATGGACTAGAGACCCAGGCCACCTAGGCACTTGATAATTGGGCCCCCGCCAACTCGAAGCTATTTTGGAAATTTAGCAAATTAAATGCGCTAGTACAGAACATATAATTAAATAAAAATATGTTTTGTAATATTATTTTCGATAAAGCTTTTTGATATAGTCAGAGTGCCGGTCGGCAAAAATTTGATTGATACATACTCTCCCCAAACTTTGTATATGGCTTCATTAGGCCTATATTTCCTCTATGACTTTCCTTGATTTTGGGGCGTTTTCCCTCTAAATTTTCTGAAAGATGTCGTTTCAACGACATGTAAAAATTTATAGATAATGTTTGTTTTTTTAATTGGATAGCTTAAAAACTTCAACCAAAACGCTAAAATAATGTTCTCTGACAAATAACATGAACCATTTAAAATGTCTGACACCTCGAATATGTCGAACATATTCAAAGTGTCAGACATTTTAAATGGAAAATAACGGGAAGTGTGATAGATGGAAAATAGTAATGGTGCGAATGGCGTTTGTTGTGACATAAAGTCGAGAAACGGACGTTAAACTCATTATTATCATTGTATACATATAGGGATATGCCAGAGAATTTCTTTATAGAATCTGGACCAGTGTTTCCCCAAGGAGTGTTAAAACTATACAGGAGGCGGTAGGATCCTCGGAAGCAATTTAGGGGGCGTTGAATAAAAATACGGCGACGATGGAAGCATAAAAAAGCGATTCTGTTGTGTGAAATACAATTTATTACATTTGTAGTGTTTACTTTACTTCACAAATAAGCACACAAAATGCAAGCTACACAGGATAGAAATTTAACATCAAGGCGTCTTATTACCATCTTTCTTTACTGCTTCTTTCTGTTTGTTAAAGACGTGTTAGTATATTGGCAACACTCGTCAATTTCAACTGAAGTCGTATTCAGATTATTTCAGAGACACTCTGTATAAAGAAAAAATAACGCAGCTGGTGGATTTTGATAAATGAGTTTTTCTTCTCTTGTTGCAATGTGAAATTGTGTTGAGTGTTGACGATTTTCTGTTGCCGTGCGGCTATTAATAAAGAACCCATTTCACTTTTCTCTATCATGAAACTACCAACGCTTCAAATTCAAAAGCCCTAGATTGCTCTAAACGAGCACAATGACGATAATGCAGTTTGCGTAAAACGTTGAATATTTCACAATTGAAATTTAATATTATTTTTCCTATAGTTTAAGCTCCCATGACAGAAAAAGTTACCGCAAAGAACACCTCAAAATTATAAAGTGAAAATGGCTGAAAAACATGTCAGAAACATGTTACGCCCGCCAGACTAGTAAAAATATGTTAAATGTTATTTTTTATGAATTTTTGAATTAAAAAAAGAAACATAATTTTACTTTCCAAAACACCTTGAAATTTATACAATTTGTAGTAAATAATAAACCATTTTTGAAAAAAATTGTCTGGCTGACAATTTTTGTTAATAAATTTGTCAGACTTCATTTGTTATAAATTATTTTTTTTATGAAAATACATTTCATAACACCTCCTTGAATTTTTTTTAAATAAAGTTTAAGATCTCTTCTATCTAATACAACTAGTCTGGCTGAAAATTTTTGTTAATAAATTGATCAGACTTCATCTGTTATAAATTTTTTTTTCTGTCATAGTAAAAAACATTTTTTCGCTGACAGACCAATTTTTATGCATAAAATAGATGTCAAACCTTCTTTCAGAAAAAAATTAAGGTGGTGTATTGACACGGCCATTGTAAAAGCTGATTTGTTTATGAAAAAACGCTGTCACGGCGCTTAAAACTTGAATCTGGCATGGTAAAAAACAATATTTTGATGAAAAATGTATTAAAGTATATAAAAGGGATCTACCGTATTAATTTAGAATAAAAAAAATTTTTTTTTTCTAGTTAGCAACGTTTATACCTACCATATTAATTTTTCATTAATAGCGACCACATTTTTTAATGAAAAAATATGGTATAATTATAGATCTGGTGCGGGCGCAGTGACAGTTCAAATATAAACACAGAGCAAAACGGGTCTGTTGTCTGACTCTGAACAGAATGACGCCATGTTGGTTTGTGGGCGTTTGCTCGTAACAAGATACTGTTTCCTGAAAAATTCTTGTTTAGAGCAAGCATAGGAAAAATAGCCACTGTTCTAATTTTAAAACCTCTCTTGTGAGCTAGCAGGCGAGCCCGCAGTGACGTCATTTCCAGCCTCGTACCCAGCCTGCCGGCCAGCAGAAGTTCAAGCAGTGCTTCCGGCCTTAACTGTAAAACTCAACAAGCGCGAAACTAACAGTTTCGGGTTGACTAATCTCTGAATCTGCAAAACTTAAAAACCAAGTCTTTAGAAACTCGACATAGCTCTGGTGTACGACACTCGCTAAGAAAAACATTTGTGTTCCGTTCGACAATACAATTTCAGCCTCCCTCAAGGGCATAGGTCCTGAACAAACTTTAACGAAATGACACAGAGTAGTATCAAAACTGAAAGAGACGTGATCTAGGACGTGAAATATGTTATTAAAATAGTTATATGGACATCACTAATAGTGATTTTGTGATAATTGTTATATATTAATAAAGATCTTTTTGTTTTTATTCAAAAGAATGGATATATTTTTCATTTGGTTAACGAAAACTTTTATTTTTTCGTATTTTGTTAAAAAACTACATTTTTTTATTTTTTCTACTTATTATACATCAATATCATAGGTATAAATTAATACGCTAAGGTTTAAGATGTTTGCCTCCCTTTTTAGAAAAAACCACACAATTTCTCCACATAAATTATATATCATTTTACAGATAATTGCTTGCTCTACTGACATCGACAACTAAAAAATTTATTATTATTATTTTTGTAAATTAATTAAACTCTGAACAACGTCTGCCATCTGACGGCGTAACGTTAACACTTCGATCTGTCATCTGACCTTCATATTGTAAAATGTAAATACTGCATACTGCCATCTGACGGGCAACGCTGAACAACGCTTTTGCTACTTGCGTCTCTATATGACAATTTTAGTAAAATATTTCTTTTACAACAAAAAGATGAACGTTATAAGCAGTGTGCAAAATTAGAAACGAATTGAATACCTGCAATCATATTTAAAAAATAATTTTGTAAAGTGATAATTATTATACTTATTTAGTGCGAATAATTCGCACAGGTCACGCTAGTCATAGGTATAAATACAAATGATGATAGGTAGGTAGGGCTGTTTGTTGAATGTTGTTAATTTTGTAACAAAACTGTGATTCACTATTAAATAATAATTAAGGATTTTTTGAACTAACCAATATGTAGGCTCCTATGGGGTTCAAGTTTTTTTTTTAAATTTCATTACCTTCTTAAAAGTTCTATTAAACTATAGTCCTAGTTTTAATGTATGTAGTTTTTTTCAAACAATCCCAAAAAATCTAAAATAAACCGGTATTTATTTTGGTACTCTAGAGTACTTAACCCCCTAAATAATAATAATAATAATAATCTTTATTGTGATACTATTTAAGATCCTTGATAATGTAAATAATTTAATAAAATTTATTTATTTATTTTAATTGTTGTTTTAAGATTTACACTAATTTGTACTATGTTGTGATGTATTTTCAGAACGTCTGAGGAAGGCTTAATTAAAGCCGAACGTCGCGAGTAAGCATGAAGTTTTGACTGATTTCCTGATCCTATTCCTCTGATTTTTATAAAATTATTTAATAATCTTTATTTCTAAAATACCATACAGGCATGAAACAAGTCAATAAAAAAAATACAGCGCCGAGTCCGGCTTTTGTATTTTAGGTCCTGGCAACTCTAGTTGCGATAAATTGTCTCGCGATCAACTGTCAACTGATGAATTGACGTAGAACCATCGGCTGCTGCTTTTCAGTCCAAATAGCTTCTTCGTATTTGAATAGAACTATGGCTATGTATGGCGGGATACAACCATGTAACAAACACAATATATACACAACAATAGCGAGTTCGGGGTACTAAAGCGTCGAGCCGTGCCGGTTTGAATTAATTCATGTGACAACACATAAAAGCGCCAAACTCTTGTTAAACTCCGGGGAATCCCAAATTTCCATTAACATAAAGTTTATCATAGTGGAAAACATCAGTCCTATAAACCGTTGACAATTATAGTGTATTCTATAGTTTTGGCGTAGAAAAAGTTTTCAGTGACGGATAAAATAATTCGTTTCAGTAAATTCGTTCGTCGTTCAGTATTCAAATTAATGCGGCGGCGATTCAGGCTCATAGAGATACTAGACTAGAGTACGCGAGTAAGCCATGAAAGTGTCTGCAATTCAGAGAGAGAACAGTTCCTTACCTTTATGGTAACTAATGATACAAAACAATGCTGATTTGAGTGAACAAATATCTGGTTTCTGGGCATTCTGCAGGGTTCTCTCTCTTAACTGAGGACACTTTCACTTATGGCAAGCATACATAGAGATATAAGACTAGAGTACGCGAGTGAGCCGTGAAAGTGTCTGTATTCAGACAGAGAACAGTTCCTTATCTCTATGGTAATTAATGATGCAAAACAATTCTGATTTGAGTAAACAAATGTCCGGTCTTCTGCAGCGTTCTCTCTCTTAACTGAGGACACTTCCACTTATGGAAAGCATACGAACTAGCGTACTCTAGTTACTTATATCTCTATGTTCAGGGTAGACAAAATCGGTGCCACCTACTTTGATGCGTTGGGCAGTGGAACTTCTGAATTTCTAGAGCACAATTTCTAATTTTATCATTCCAACTCCACATGTTGGAATCCATTACCGCACGAAGCCTATTTAAAATGGGTCCCATCGGATTGTTTTTAGGGGTTGAAAAATGTTTTCAAGTCCAAAAATAAAGCAAACATTTTTAGAATCGTTTAAAAATTGAAATGTACCTTTTAGTAAAAATAAAAATATGTTAGGTACTAAAATTTTAATAAAATCGGTTCGACAGAACCGGACTTAAAAATTTGGTGAAAACAGTAGTTATAACGGATAGGGATTTGGTGCAGACGTTCGATAAATAATTTAATAAAAATTTTAATTTGAATATTTTGTTTACCCCTGTATGTCTGTAACGGTTGAGAACTTTTTATAGGAACTTTTATGTTTATTTTGGGTCCCCGAATACGTACCTAAAATATTGACATTTCCTCCTGAATCAGCCTGTATATAGTATTTCTTTTATTAACGAAAGAGAAGTCCCAGGCCATTAAAATGATTTAAAGTCAGTTTAAAAAGTATTTCATTTCGTTCAGTATGCAGGTTTCAACTTTAATTGCTACGCCGCCATTTTGAAACAACCTGTGTATATCTACTATAATTTGCAAACTTTCGTATACGGTCCCATTAGAGGATTAATAATTAATTGAAAACTGAAAAATGATCTCCAATTAAATATCCATTAAGCTTCCCACCAAAGTATAATTTAATTACTCGTCTATAGACCAGACGCTAATGACCTTGGTTTTCGAGCGTCTGTAATCTACAATCTCAACTATAGACCTGATCAATATTGTACAACACATATATCAATCATATTATTTTGACAACTTGCATTGGTTCAATAATAATTACACCTATGGTCATATATTCAGAGCAATATAGTGTAATAATATTTATTCTACAAGTAACTATTCTAACAGATATGTTGCTTGGTAAATTGAACGTAAATTTTATTCGAAGGAATAAATTTGTTCCACGGCTAGTAACTTCTATCTTTGAGAGTGTCTCGCACCCGGGTGAAACCGGGCCGGGCCGCTAGTATGTATAGATATGTTACGGTTCGGAATCCGGGTAATGTCGACATTGACCGGTCAATGTCGACAATGCCCGAGCCACATCGGGCAATGTCCGAAATCGGTCAAGGTTCAAAAAAATAGATTTTTTATAAACATGAAACGCTGACATTTGATTGTATCTCTATCATGATAAGTTATCATTAACGCTTTATGGAATTTTTATCACTGATATCAACTATTGTATCATCAATAATTGTAATGGAAATCTGAAAAATATATTCTTCAATAGTTGATATCAGTGATAAAAATTCCATAAAGGGTTAATGATAACCTATCATGATAGAGATACAATCAAATGTCAGCGTTTCATGTTTATAAAATATCTATTTTTTGAACCTTGTACGATTTCAGACATTGCCCGATGTGGCTCGGGCATTTTCGACATTGACCGGTCAATGTTGACATTGTCCGGATTTCAGACATTGACCGTAACATATATATGTTTGGTTGTATTACAAAATGTACCGCAGTAGAAGTTTCGGTACATTCCACAGTATATTGTCCACTAGTATAATAATATGCAAACCTCTTTACATTCACTTAATACATGGTTCACAAAAAATAGTATAAATTTAAATAAAAATAAAACAGAAGTTATGAAATTTGGAAATTACTTCGATTTCCCGCAGCAAATTGAAATATTAGATAACAATGTAGCGTTGCAAGACACTGTCAAATTTCTTGGCATTACTATAGATAAGAATCTGAACTGGAAAGCCCATATAAATTCAATTATACCCAAGCTAAATAAAGCAATATATATACTCAGAGTTTTAAAAAACTGTATAACGACTGAAATATTAATATCTGTATATTATGCTTACTTTCATTCGGTTATGCAGTTTGGAATCGTTTTTTGGGGCAATTCGGTGCATACCATCAAAATTTTAAAACTTCAAAAGAAATGTATCCGTATCATAGCGAACGTGGGTCCTCGTACTAGCTGTCGTAATTTATTTCCAGAATTATCAGTACTTACAGTCTACAGTAGAATCTGCAAAGTTTGTCAGGCAGTTTCCGCATTTATTCAGTTCAAATCAAATACAACATACATACACTACCCGTAATAAATTAAATCATTTAAAAACTAATTTTTCACACCTTTCTGTGACATATAAAGGAACCCGTAACGCTATGATACGGATACATAATAAAATCCCTGAAGATATTAAAACTATAGAAAACAATCTAAAATTCAAAAATAAGTTAAAAACACATTTAATAAAAAAAACTTACTATTCCCTGGAAGAATTCTGTAATTAATGCAACTGGTGACGCTATTTACACATGTATACATGTTTTTTAAATAAAGTTTGTTATTATTATTATTATACGGCATAATAATATGTGGTCGGGAATATTCTTTTGTCTACGATTGTAGTCCTCTAACATCCTCAACAAGCATTTGGTGAGCTTTATGCAACATAATAAGATGGACACCCGGTTTATACAATGAATGAATGTATTGTTAACTGAAAAGCGAGTTGTGGTCGAGTGTTGTGAATTAAACCATTTTGATAGTTTCAACTTGTTTTAAAGTTATTTCGGTTTACAACGCAGTTCCCGGTTCAGAGCGACATGGAGAGAGCGAAATGACAAATAATCCTTATTATCTATGGAAATACGTATAGTTACGGAGTAGTTGCGGTGGGCTGGGAATGTGTGAACTAATTCCCCACCCCCCACTGAGAATGAACGAATGAGGAAGTCGCAATTAAATACGCGTTGTATCAAAAAAATCACTTCATTACATATATTCGAGTCGACTAACCCAACAACTAGTTTATCGGTGCCGATATATAATACGCGCCACGGATCTAAAAGATTCGGAAGTTAGTCACGAACAGCGTCGCAAAGGCACATTTTAGAGCCGTTGATACTCCAACTCCCAGCTACCTGCACGGAACGTGCGCTCGTCGGTGATTGGCCGTGATCGCTCGTTGCCTTTGTCACTTGTCGCTTTCCTGCTGTAAAGTACAGTCGAATACGCTATTGTCAAGTTGTTATTGTTATGTTAGTTTTGTTGAGTTGCGAGTTTGTAGTTTTTCAACAGACTGTACAAGCGCAAGCCCGCATTCGCATCTAACTTCTGAGCCTTTTAGATTCGTGGCGCGTATTATACTAACAAAATTGTGATGAAATATATTCTATTTCTTTAAAAAATTAATTTAATAAAGAGTAAAACACGCCCGTCCCAGAACGACTAGCTAATCGGTTCAAAATATAAAATAATTTAATATTATTAATTATTATTCATATAAAAACAAGAAATAATCGTCACAGTGGCGTCGCGTCAATATTTATCTAAAAAGATGTTAGCAAAACGACATCAGATTTTGTAACAGCTCGTATAAAGTAATAACCTAAGGATAAAGCTTGTAATCCAGCTGACATATTTACACACATTATATACACTGATCTTACAAAGTCCATAGATGATCACAAAGTCAACATACTTTTATATAAAGATTTTTGTCAGGTCTTCCCATTAAGATAGTGTAATATAAATTGACTTTTACGACATAAAACACGTAATAGTATAATATTATATATCTTCATGAACTATATTATTGACGAGAAGGACAATTTGTTAAAACGAGTTCAAGCGAGTTTTAGCAGCCACACGGATTATAATATTATTGCGCGATATAGGTACCTATATGATATATCTTTTGTTCTATCCCCTATAAAATAGCTTGTTTGTGTCTGCATTTTTAGTATTTCCGAATTTTTTTACATTTCACTTGAGTAACAAACTTCACTGTAAAATTCCTGTATATGCTATTTTTTGTCCTATCTCCTCAAAAAAATAGCTTACTTGTGTCTGCATTTTCAAATTTTTTTTAGATTTCACTTGAATACCTAACAAAATTTCTATATATGGCATTTTTTTGTCCTACTCCCTATAAAATAAGTAGCTGGCTTGAGTCTGTATTTTTAGTATTTTCGAAACTTTTGACATTTCACTTGTGTAACAAACTAAACTGCAAAATTCCTATATATGGTATTTTTGTATTACCTTCGATAAAATAGCTGTGTCTTCATTTTCAGTATTTTCTGAATAATAAACATTTCACATGTGTAGCAAACCTCACTTCTAATTTTTTTCCTAAATCAAAACAAAACTCACAATCAAAGTAGGTTAGGTACTATAATAAATATCCTATAAATAATAATAATAATATAATAATAATGCGTTTAACGTATGTTTCTCGACTTTATGTCATAGCAGACGCCATTCGCATCATTACTATTTTCCATCTATCACACTTCCCGTTATTTTCTACAATTTTTAAATTTCAACTTAAGCAATGGGCGAATGAAGGAATTTTTAGGAAATTTATATAAGCTAGGCGAATTTTGAGCATAGGAGTTTGACAGGTAATCGACCATGGCCTTGAATAAGGAACCATCGTGATATTTATCTTGAATTATTGAGGGAAACCATGTAAAACCTCAACAAGATGGCCGCTACAGGAATAACCGTTTCTCAGCGAGAGGCAGTAAGAACAAGTCTCAGTCACATCTGCCCCCGCCGGGACTCGAACCCAGTACCTCCCGAATGCGAGTCTAGTGCTCTCACCGCTACGCCACCCCGCTCGGTAAATATCCTACAAATAAGAAAACTTATTTTCTGAACGCAAGTTACAGTTTATCTGCTATCGTATACAAGTAACTTTCGGTGATTCCCCGTGTGTGTGGTAACATTGTACTTTAGTGCATATTATAATACATTACAACTATACAGTTGGCGTCATGAAATGTCATAGTTCATACATGGCGCAACCGAGAAAATGTGCTGAGTCTCACCTTAAAATTTTACGTAAAATAACGTCGTCTTATATTATTTAAGGGGATTGATGCGTTACAGTCCCAATCAAAAGTAAGTCAAATTCTAAATGGGAACCTTTCCATAATAAATTTTTACAAAAGGTTATATGTCGATGATAATAATAAATTATTGTCATAAAGGCAGATATAAATAATTTTTTAAATATTAATTAATTATTTCAGTATTTTACTCAATGGACTAACTTTTCAATTTTTTGTACAAAGTTATGTTAGAAAAAATAAATTTATGTATCTGTATTTTACATAATTTTTGCAGTAGATAATTAAAATAGAAATTAGAAGTAATAAAAATTAAAATTAAATCATTAAAAAGTTGAAAATTCAGGTAAAATTGTTAAAATTGTCAAGAATAAAAGTCCATAAAAGAAAAGTGCTAAGGTTTAATAATTTTTTTATTGATTAAAAGTCTCCTAATTAATTTGGAAAAAATATTAAAATATGCGTAAGACATCGATGCTTTACTGCTGACATTATTTGGTTATTTGCAAAAAATTAAAATGTACCGTTTGCATGCTAGGTTGACATATTTTCATAAGACTACATGTAAATGTTTTTTTTTTTAATTTTTAACTTTATAAATCTCCTAATAATTTTGGATTTTTTACAGAAAATTTTGTCATAAAAAAATCTATGAAAAAAAAAATTATTTCAGATTTTTTTCATTATCTTCGTAAAACGGCTCAACCACCTTAAACGGAAAATACCACTAAATATCGATATTGGGAGTTATAATATATTAAATAACATACAAATATATAGCACATAGTTTGCTATTGTTGTTATGAAACACACATTATTACAGTTACAATGCAATATAAAGGTCGCTGCACACGAGGCTGGTTTTGCCGCTAGATTCCTAGATAGATTTGTAGAGACATGAAAATATTGTATTTCTCATGGTGGAAGGGACGGGACATTTATGGTGGAAGCGACGGGACAGTCACGGAATTTCGATGACGAAGGTTCTATAGTTCAGTTCGGAAATTGTAGACAGTGACCTGCACCCGCCGGGATTCGAACCCGGTACCTCCCGAATGCGAGTCTAGTGCTCTCACCACTACGCTACACCGCTCGGCAAATACAATATTCAAACGTTCTTCTGTTTATCGAAGGTCCGTTCTATATATACTGATTTAACGACGCCACTGGGATTCCCCCAGTGCTGCCACCCCAACCAGCATTAAAACAACTATGTCAGTTCGTATCATCATATCTAGATACGTAAGAGCGAGCACTGTCAGTGTCACAGCTGCAAGAGAAATGTTTTTACGATTTTGACAGATGGTTGAAGTTTGATAATTCAACACACCTTACATAATAAAAATGCGTTTTACGTGAAAACAGTCATACCAACCACAAGGCAACAGCAGGTACCAACATTATATATAAGAGAAATTTACTACACTAATATAAAATGATATATCTATGTCATACACTACGCCTTTCTCTGCTACTATATTTATGTTTACCGAATAGAAATACATTAAGGGAGCAAACGTCGCCCGGTTATTTATTAATTTAAATATACTAAACAACGGAGCCGTTTTCAAGCGTCTATGTGTATTTTATTAGGGCTTGGGTTTTCGAACGTTTCATTGGACTTTCTTTTTAACCCGACTACGACTATGCTTGCCATAAGTGAAAGTGTCCTCAATTAAGAGAGAGAACGCCGCAGAAAACCAGGTTTACTCAAATCAGCATTGTTTTGCGTCGTTAGTTACCGCAGAGATAAGGAACTGTTGTCTCTCTTAAATACAGACACTTTCACTGCTCTCTCGCGTACTCTAAAGTGAAAGTGTCCTCAGTTAAGAGAGAGAACGCCGCAAAAAACAGGTTTAGGTACTCAAATCAGCATTGTTTTGCATCATTAGTTACCACAGAGATAAGGAACTGTTCTCTCTCTTAATTACAGACACGTTCACTGCTCTCTCGCGTACTCTAAAGTCAAAGTGTCCTCAGTTAAGACAGAGAACGCCGCAGAAAACCAGCTTTACTCAAATCAGCATTGTTTTGCGTCATTAGTTACCGCAGAGATAAGGAACTGCTCTCTCTCTTAATTACAGACACTTTCACTGCTCTCTCGCGTACTCTATTGGAATATTTCTATGGTTTGACCGATATGTATGTTTGTGGGTGGGTATGTAGGTGGGTATATGCATGTATGTATGTTCCCTCATATCTTCTAAACTACTTATCATAATTTGACAAATGTGGTATCATTGGAAGCTTTTAGATCATTCGCCGGTTATAGGCTATGTGACGTCACATTAAAATAAATATGGCGTCCTCTCTAGAGGACATAGTCATGATCTAAAAAATATGTTTTTAATGATGCCGTGGGTATTAAATGAAAGGGCTTTATTAGCACACTTCAAAAATATACATATAGTTAGCTGTCGCTATAACCTCAATAGAAGTAGGTAGATACAACTTTGACGTTTAGTATAAAGTGTTAAATCTTTTATTTAATAGGCCATCAATGTCTTTTGGACGAGGTTCAAACAGAACCAATTGTTTATTTTGTATGGCGCCCTTAAAGAAATCGTCGTTTAAATTTGCAAAAGTTTGTCGTTGCCTGAAAGTTTGCAAAGCAGTCTCTCTCTCTCTCTCTGTAGTATGTGCCTATAAAGAGCAAACAAAGTTTTCTTTTTCTGTGCAAAAGCTTAGACATAATGAAAGCTTACCAACTGGAACAAAATACATTACATTCTACTTAATTTATTTTCTATTCGTGATCAAGTTTAAACTTACATAACTCTTTACAAGTTGAGTTGTTAGTCTTTATGATTTAGAATTAGGAAAGTTATCGACAAAAGAAAATTTTCAACTTGAAAACATTTTCGCACGATTAATTTTCCGGCCCGGTTCGTCCGGTTAGATTTCGGTTTACGCGTTAGAAAATTAAATCCTACACTTCTACTACTTCACAATGCAAAATAAGCTGCATAGTTTTTTTGCATGTGACTGTTTTACCATACATTGTTTTATAGATTTGCCGCTCCATTAACTGAACCGTACTATAATGAGTATACTTAAATGTTGTTATAGTCATAAAATATCCAAAAACCGCAAAAGAAAACTAAAATACAAACGATCAGATTATTTTTGACGAAATACTCATTTGAAATATTTTTTAAAACGGTGTAGGTGCCGGGTATCGCGGTGGAGGTACCGGGTATCGCGGTGGAGGAGCCGGGCATCATGGTGTACCGTGTAGAGCAGTGCTCCGCAACCTTTTCTCACCTTCGACACACCAAAATTCTTGCTAGATTTCCGCGGCACACCAAAAGCTAAAATATAATTGATACACAAATACACGACTGAGGCGACGACCGACTCAGATCGACCGAGGCGACACGACGGCAAACGTGCGTTCTACACACTGTGTTTTTTGTTCATATTAAAATAACAATTGAAAACATTAGTATCAATGTACCAACAAATAAAAATTTTCAAGCAATGAAAAAAATAGTGCTAATTTATTTCAGTTACATTTTAATGATACCAGAATTTTTTGAGCGATATCTAAGAAATTAAAAATTAATTGTCCAAATTTTGCAAAATGTAATTGTAAATTATCAAATACATTGAATTTGACTGTGGCACACCTGTATTTGGCTCACGGCACACCAGTGTGCCACGGCACACCGGTTGCGGAGCACTGGTGTAGAGGATCATTGTACTCAAAATTTAAGGAGTTATACTTCCTAATGTGTCACAGTACAGTACAGTGTTACAAAGTTCACTTAAGGCCGCTCCACACGAGGCTAGAAACACTGCTTGGACGGGTAAGCTGGGTACGAAGCTGGAAATGACGTCACCGCGGTCTCGCCTGCTGGCTCACAAAATCGGTTTCAAAATTAGAACAGAGGCTATTTTCCTTGCTAGGTCCGCTGCTAGATATGAGCAAGAACCAATCAGGAAGCAGTATCTTGTCCCGTCGGCGACTTGAACAAACGCCCGCAAATCGACATGGCGTCATTCTGCACAGAGTCAGACACCAGACACGTTTTGCTCTGTGTTTATATTCGAACTGTCACTGCACGCGCATCAGATCTATTCCCAAAACTGGCTTGAAAAGACGTCTCGTGTGAAGCGAGCACATAACAGCAATCAAGAAAACCAGCGCTAGAAAACTAGTAAGCAAATTGAGCCGCGTTTCTAGCAGCGACCTTTACAAAGTGTTAGAACCTAAAATAAATAAAATTATTGACTAATTTTTCAGACAATATATTAACAAAAAAATATATAATTATTAATACATTAACGTTTCAATCCGGATTTAGACCTTCTTCAGAACTGATCTAAAAAATATAAAAATAATTAATAATTAATATGTAAAAGCTAATTAGCTTTTTATAAAATCTTTCAAAATTATTAATGATTATCAAAATAATGAAAAAATAATAACAAAAATTTTTTATTAAGTAGTGATGGTAATGAAACGTTAATGTATTAATTATATGTTTTTTTGTTAATATCTAATCAGACGTTAATCAAAGATTTGGGTTAGAGCCTAAACATTTAAAACGCCGCCTTTTTCAGCCCTTGCGTAAGCCCGAGCAAACAACATCTCTGCGCCGCTATGCTGCGAGTTCCGTAATTTATTGTCTTAACATTGTTTTTCTTCGCGCAACAATATTGCATCTATAAAATAAAACAACCCGTGTCGCGGGTTAATAAACGGGTCAAAGTAACCGTAAAATTGAATTCTGCGTGTTTTCTATGCAGAAACGAGCAAACTGGGACAACACTAAAGCAAATTAAACGCACGACTTGCATGTATTTTCGAGCACTTCTACTCGACGTAACCACACGAAGCATTCAGACAGCGACAAAACAGATTTAAAGCTCAGTTTCACGTCAAAGTAAAGTAAAGTAAGTAAAGCTCTTTATTTCATTTGATGAGAAAAACTCATACAGAAAACGTCATACATATAAATTACAAATTAAAAAATTCATACAAATTGTAAAATGTGTTCCCCAGAAGGAACGTTTTTAACAAACGAGAATAAATATTTAAGTTGTTACAATTCTTAATTTGACTTGGAAGTTTATTAAAAATTTTTACACCTATGTTGAGAGGAGAATTTTTGCTTACATCAAGTTTGCTAAAGGGAGAACTCAGGTCATGCCTAAAACGCGTATTGTAAGAATGATAGTCACCATTCGTGACAAACTGATTATAGTTTTAAAAAACAAACAAAGAAATTTCATAAACGAAGATTTGACAAAGAGTCATAAGTTTCAGATTATAGAAAGAATGGCGACAAGACACTTTAGAAGAAATGCCAGCAATGGCTCGGATTATTCTTTTCTGAGAAATAAAGTAAACCGGTACAGCAGCGAACTCTTAAGTCCGCTGCACACGAGGCTAGAAACGCTGCTACATTTGCCTACTAGTTTTCTAGCGCCTGTTTTCTTGATTGCTGGTAAGTGCTCGCTTTACACGAGACGTCTTTTCAAGCTAATTTTGTGGATAGATCCGGTACGCGCGCAGTGACAGTTCGAATATAAACACAGAGCAAAACGTGTCTGTTGTATGATTCTGAGCAGAATAAGGCCATGTTGGTTTGTGGGCGTTTGTTCTTGATTGGTTCTTGCTCATACCTAGTAGCGGACCTAGCAAAGAAAATTGGCCCTGTTCTAATTTTAAAATCTATCTAGTGAGCTACCAGGCGAGCCCGTAGTGACGTCATTTTCAGCTTCGTACCCAGCCTATCGGCTAGCAGAACTCCAAACAGCGTTTCTAGTCTCGTGTGCAGCGGCCTTTACGGCTTGTCTAAAGGCCGCTGCACACGAGGTTAGAAACACTGCTGGGACTTCTGCTGACGGCAGGCTGGCTACGAGGCTGGAAATGACGTCAAAAGATGGATTTTAAAATTATAGAACAGGGGCTATTTTTCTTGCTCGATCGTTGACATTATTTTTTTTTTCAATATTACCTTTTTTTATTCTTTACTTGTGGAATAAAAAAAAACCGCATCTGAATTGATTAAAGCCGTTTTCCAGATAAATTGCGACATTCGAATGCGCAAACAAACAAACAAACTATCTAACAAACAAACAATCTCTTAGGCAAAAAGCATATAGGTACCTGCTCCGTTCCGTCGTGGGTAAAAAAGGTAAAATTAAAAAAAAGGAAATCCAAGGCGACTCTTAGTTTTAAGACATTAAAAAAAAACATAACCAGTTCTGCCCTTAACAAAAATTATGTAAAGCCGGCACTTGTCAAATGACAATCGAATGAAGAAAAAACACATTTGTAACAATCTATTACTATAATAATGACAAATGATTATATAAACAGAACAGATACCCACCTAAATATAGGTACACAATAATACAAATAAATCGTTACGAAATAATAAATTGATATAATATTTGCTTTCGTCGCGCAACGTAAAAGCTTTTTAATATATTAAGTGCTCACTCGAACGATAAAATAGCTGTATATTATTATTTATTATATATAAATGTATTTATCTGTAATATTTACATTTCATCTATTTATACGTCTAATAAAATGAAAAATAAAAAACGCTCACACTGTCACTAAATGTTTTCGTCAATGTTGGTGGAGCTTAAGTCACAATAAAAAAAAACAACAATTACTTCAGTAAAAGAAATCTAGTACATGGGCACATTACAAGAGGTAGGGAAATGCTAGATCTCAGAAAGAGTAATAAAAGAGTGTCCATATAACAATATTGTAAAAATATGTAATGTAATTCCCTCAGAAATAATAAAACATATATTGAAAATAAAACAAAAAATGAAAAAGATTTTAATTAGTTATGCAGTCTATAACTTAGATGAATTTTATAATATAGATTTTAAGAATTTTAGTATAAAGATTTTAAAACTTATTTACTTAATATTTTAATATTTAATGTTTTATAATTGATATTTTAAATCCTATTGACGCTATCTACGCTGTAAATAGCAATAGGTATGGAATAAAGGAAATTATTATTATTATTATTAATCATAACTTAGTCTATTAAGATTTATAGTCTATGGTAAACTATTTAAACCATGAAGATTATAAAATTACAATTTTTAGTTTATTCTGTTTCAATTTATAATAGATTATTTGTAGATACTGAGGAAGACGGAAATTTATGCCGAAACGATTATCAGCAAAGTAAGCAAATAAAAATTGTTCTTTTTGCCTCAAAATAATTTATATAAATTGATTACTTCACTTGAAAACGCACTGTAAGCAGGCTAACGAGTCCGCGCAGTGCTGTACGTTGCGTTGCCTATCCGTAGTCGTGATTTTTAGTCGGGGATTTAAAATTATAGTTAAAAAACATACTTTTATAACAACGCGTATTAAAATGCAAAAAAAATTGGTTGTCTGTAAAGTCGGTTTACGCACGATAGTTTTACGTGATAACGTATTCCGTAATACATAACCTAAATTCTACATATAATAATTATAATAATTCGAATCTATGATATTCCATCTTTCGCTTCAAATTTAGGTTAATTTTATGTATTAAAATACTCACCACATATAATAATAATTGTTTTTTTTAACTTTCTTTCTTTCGTATTTATTTTAAATCTCAAAGATTAATTGTCATAATATTTTGAAAACAATTGTTTCACTGTTTATATAAAATTCCAAAACCTACTTACAATATTTAAGTATTTTCATACGTCAAAAAATTGATTTTTATAATGATAAAATTTGTATGAAAACGATTTTTTCGAGAGATGAGACCTAGATAAAACGATTTTTTGCCCCCCAAAATCCCTTTTCAGTAAATTGAAATCCAAATCGTTAGGGCCGTTTTCGAGAAAAGCACGCACAGGGTCAGGCGGAACGTTACACTTTTTCGAACATGCAGCCGGTGTTTCATCAATTTATAAGATTGGTGATTCATCAATTTATAAGACGTTATCACGTCAAAAATAAGTATTAAAAATAATATTTTGATGGACCGAAATGCGACTCGCGAGCTACCGTTTGTCGACCGCTGCATTTGACGGAACGGTTGATAGCCAAGCTTTCCAAATATCAGGAAACGGGGTCATGAATACAAAATTCGTCTGTGTTTTGAATTAGTAATGAAGTATCGTTAATTTTTAATGAAAAATCGATAAACGAACCCGCGGTGTGAAAATATTACACATTTGTTACGTGTAACTACATTGCAAAAGTATACTCAGACCGGGGCAAGTACGCCTGTCGAAAGAAAGTGCATAGCCTATGGTTTCGCAGAATTCTCGTTACACGCGGACTGACTCTTTCTTCTCTCAGACGTTCTTTCCTTGGAAGAAAAAAAAACACTAAAATACTGGATTTTTAAAATTCGAACATCCTATTATTGCGTAGAGCAGTGATGTCAAAGATACGGCCGGCGGGCCGCATCCGGCCCCCTCGAGTCATCTCAATACGACCCGCGACCAGGATCTATCCAGTGAGGATTTTAGACACCTGACATCAATGAGCTTATCAAAAAAAGAGACCTCAGGTGTCTGGATCCTCAAGCTCAAGATAATTTACCCCTTTTATTATACCTTTATATGAAAATTGATTTAAACTAAATAAACGAAGATTTTAATTTAGTATGTGTCTTAGTTTTTAATTTAGAGTCTGGCCCGCTAACACACCCAAAATCTTATAAATGGCCCTTTAGAAGAATCAGTGGGACACCTCTGACGTAGAGGAAGGATTTTCGAAAAAAAAAATCGGACAAAAATTGTAAGGAATCAACGGGGTAGTTTTTTTTTTTTTTCATTTGGTGGAGGTGCCTCCTAGATATCAAGGTCTCCTCTATTTGTTTAAATAATAATAATAATGCGTTTAACGTCCGTTTCTCGACTTTATGTCATAACAGACGCCATTCGCACCATTACTATTTTTTTTCTACCACACTTCCCGTTATTTTCTACATTTTTTTTAAACTTCAACTTAATTAATAGCAATGGGCGAAGGAATTTTTAGGAAAATTAAGGATATAGTAGAAAAATTTTGAGCATAGAAGTTTGACAGGTAATCGGCCATGGCCTTGAATAAGGAACCATCTCGATATTTATCTGGAATTATTGAGGGAAACCATGGAAAACCTCAACAAGATGGCCGGTACATGAATTACCGTTTCTCGGCGAGAGGCAGTAGGAAAAAGTTCTACTTGTTTAAATAGGAACCCATATTTTTTATCTGGAATTATTATTCTTTGCGCAAAGAAAAATAAATTTATACCTTTCCAAGTTTACAAACGGTTATGTCCACTTCGTAAAAATTAATCAGGTATTTTAACATCGCCACATTTTAATAAAAAAATATTTCTCATGAAATATGTGGTACTTTCGAGAAGAAAATTCATCGAATGAAAATAATAAAAACGTTAGAAAAGAGATTGGTGAAATTATTTTCATAATTTATCATCTTTATCAGAAATACAAAATGATTTCGTATTAAGTGGAGCAACAAGGATAACTGCATTATACAAACACACGAAAGAGAAAGAGAGATGGGTATAGAAAGTAAGTATGCTTTGAATAATTTAAAAAATATGCCGAATACGAGAATTTCCTTTCATTTAATACTGTGTCGGGCAAGTCGAGTCCGTGGCTCTAAACCGACGGTTGGTAAATCTATAACGACAAGAATCGAAATCATCAAAACATCACTAGCACCACTATTTCTGTTTTTAATGAAATGTATACAGGCATATGTAAACTGACACATTACGCACTAGTGTGGTGAAGTGAAATATTTTTTTTAATTATCTAGAAGTGACGATTGCTCAAAAGTAAACTCAAATTTTTTTTGAAAATGAATTGAAAATGAGCTTATTTTAAAGAAGCTCGTGCAAAAAATACCATATTTAGCTCGTGTTTATTTATTTTTTTTTTTGAGGCTTCGGCAGCAAAGGCCATTAGCTCCAGGTATAAAATACGTTGCTGTGAATAAAGAGGTTTAATCGATGCTCGTGCTTAATGATATAGCGATTCGTGTGACTGTCAAAATTCGCTGGCGCTCGTTCTAAACATAATATCAAGACTCGTCGGATTATAACTCGCTACATACCACAATCTACTATTTGCTTAGCTTTGTAAATTCAAACCGTACCTATATTAATATCGCTTTGGTTTGTGCAGTTCAACTGAAAAATTTTAAGAACCGCTGCAGCCACTTGGTTTCAATGTACCTATATAATATATATCCACTTCTGTAGCTAATAATAAATAATTCGTAACTCAATTTAAATGATTCTCATTCTGAACTGCTTCAACTTAGAAAAGAGACGGAGCGATGAAATGATTTTTAAAATTTAGTTGTGTTCTTTTAAAACTGAGTTAATGTGTTTGATTGAAAAGTTTTTTTTCTTTTCGTTATCAATATACGTAACGTTTTAACTTCCCGCTATTGAAAATTTTCAAAAAATGCAAATCTTCATGGTTTCCGGGTTTGTATGCCGTGGTCCATTGGTATTTCTAGCTGACGTTTCGTCAACAACTGCGGTAGACATTATCAAAGGCGATGTGGTAGCGGGCGAAGTGTCCTTCTAGACTGCTCACAGGTAACACTTGTCTGTGAGCAACCCGTTTCCACATTTTTTTATTAAATTCGGTCAATTAAAATCACAATAAAATATAAATTGCGTATACGAAATTCGATGACATTTCTACAATTAAGTTTTATTTCTCAAGACAGAAACTTCGACAACGAAAGTTCGTTTAACGTTTTATGATTCTCATTTCGACTGCGTATATTATAAAGGGTGTGCTCAACTTATAATGTGGTTGTAAAAAATATTTATAAAAAATACTAGATCCCCGCTTCCTATTAGAAATTTTTGCCGCAACACAACGGCGTTTATTTAATTTCACAGTAATTTACGGGCCAACCGCCATTTTATAACAAAAAAAAAAAAAAAATACGCCGCCTAAAACTGATCGCAACTGATCAACTATCAAAATCACGCTGGACAAGTATGTGGGTAGTAATAAATAGGCCGTGATATTTAGAGCAAATGACGTCACCCGTTCTTTATATAACCAGCTCCGTAGTTAACACGAAATTTGAGTGTCCATATCACTGTCAGATTACGTATTGTCACGTGGTGCCATAGCACCGCGACAATTACTTAATGCTAGTATAAAATTATTATTAAAAAAAAAAAGAAATCTTAAGTCGTGGATTTCGCGGGTATTTGCGTGTGCGGTACGATTTGGATCGCATGGCTTGGACATATAAACTATAAGTGTCTAAGTTGTGATCAAGTCGGCGGACACTAGAAACGCGGTACTTGTGATTCAAAGAGTGAAAAGTGACAAACAATAGTTGTTAAGGTTTTTAAATAATGAAAATAAATATTTATTAGTTACGGAAAAATAATAAACATTAAGTTGTTTTTCGGTGTTTGAGGAAGTCACACGTAAAAGGACGCTCATGGAAGAAATTATTAAATAATTATTTAAACAACACCTCCGAGTCACTTTTGGACTTCATTTACGACAATGAAGTGGTTAATTACCCGTCGTCGTCAAACATTTTTGTAAAGTATGATTAGAATAAATAATACCCATCTGTAAGTACAATACTCGGCGTAAAGGTATGATGTTCGCTCCTAGTTTTGTCATGTAGTATTAACTTAATTAATTTTTATTGAATATGTAATTTCCCTGTTCCCTTTGATAATTAAGCGCGATCTCTTTGTCAGGGTTCCACCCCCAGTTCATGGTTAATAGCAATAATCAAACAATATGTTAAATATAAAAATGTTATTTTTTGTAATCTAACCATTCATTGTACAGAATTATCACTTTCACGTTTCTAAGTGATTAGTAAATATAATAATGTTATTGACCTACTGTGTATTCCTTTCATAGTTTTTTTTTATTTCACAAATTTCTCAGAATGGTAGAGGAAAGTGGTGCTGTACATTCTCTGACTACTATGGGCCCGAAATAACACCTGTACCGACCAAACAATCTATTGTTTTGAGAAATCTGTTCGTTTTTCTTTCTTATCTCTCCACAGGTGGGAATGGACCTACGTTTACCTGAAATACTTCCACTGCCGTGCTATAGTATAAAACCAAAATGGCAGTCAATCAAAATCATATCAAAACAGTAATTATATACATTGATTGTATTTAAGGAGGCGGCTTCAACAGTACACAAAACGAGTAGCCTGTGGATATGTCGACTTTTGAAAGTGGAGATCCTTTTTTAAAGAGAAAACAAACGCCGGCAGAATTTATTGAAGACAATAGAAGAGCTATAAGTCCACAGCCTCCTGCATTCGACTATTAAGTCTTTTACAAGGGTACGATTTTATTGGACCAGAATATATCGTTTACAGCTAAAACAATTCTCATTAAGCTCACAGCGACTTGGGTGTGTGTGGGCGCGTTTTGGGAGGTTATGTTTTGAGCCTGTAAAACTTTTTAACGACAAACAGTTGAAACTTGAAGCCGTGTCTTGTCCTTACAACTTTTATTGTGTTCAACAATAAACTGGCATTAAGTGAGATTTAACACAAAATCAATAATAACAAAAAAGTTTATTTAATTGTTGACTATTCTCGCAATCAAGGTCGACTTAAAGGAGGCACAACAGCTCAAAAATATTCTTTTTTTTTGCTTCTAAATGTTCGAAATATTATGTAGAATATGCCTACAAAACTTCAAAACGATATTCGTTACGATAATAATTGATTATTATCTTCTACTACAAAATTTGTAGAGGTTGCGATCCTTAATCGAAATAATTGTATGGAGAAATAGCGGCCATGGATCAATGAATGCTGTACTTTGTATTATTCATTTAATATTTTATAATTAGAATCTCTGAAGATGGCAATAAACAAGGTGCCGAAACGTAAGATAATATATTAAATGAATAATACAAAGTACAGCATTCATTGAACCATAGCCGCTATTTCTCCATCCAATAATAATTGATCATTACAAATTTGTCACAAATTTGGCCACAGGTGCATTTGGGGCCGATGAATTCTGAGTTCAATAAATAGTTTCATAATTTCAAATTTCAATGTTTCTAATTTACACCTTTCTTTACTGTAATTTACGAAAAAGGTAGAAACATTAATACATATATTATATTTCGGCTTAATTTCTATTTAACAAAAATAATTTCCAGGGGGCGCTGAGTAATATTTTTTCTGGAAAGGAGGCGGTAGGCCAAATAAGTTTGGGAACCACTGCTCTACACGGTACACCATAATACCCGGCACCTCCACCGTAATACCCGGCACCTACACCATATTTTTTAAATATAATTTTAAATGAGTTTTCGTAAAAAATAATCGGAAAACGTTTGTATTTTAGTTTTTTGTCTGCGGTTTCTGGATATATTACGAATTTAAGTAGATAGTACAACCTACTTACTGGAGCGGCAAAGCAAGGAAACAATGTAATGTATATACCGGTAATATTTTTTCTGGAAAAGGGGTCAAATAAGTTTGGGACGCCACTGGTCTAGCGCATAATTTTTTATCAGGACAGACACTATATAAACAAAAAAAAGTTTTAAATAAAACAAACTCGAATTCGCAAAGCTCTCACGATATTATTTTTCCATATTCCTATTTTTTTTTCGTAAGCACGCAATAAAAAGCAAAAGCTACCGTAAAACAATTTTTACACTCAAAGGAAACGCAAATATTGTTCAAAGGATCGCAGAACGTAATATCCGATAATGTTAAAAAATTCAAGTTTTATCTTTTATATAAGCGAAAAAATCGCAGCGTGTAACTTTCGAGAAAGCTTCAAATCAAGTGTGAAGAAGCTTTTAAAAAAGAGACTTTCCATTTTCTGTAAGGTCGCCGATGTGCAAAATACTCCGTATAAATATTATTTGTTGATATTATATACAGAAAGGTACAAAACACACACATCTTTAGGCCGCGCATACGGTGTTTGGACTTCTGGGTACGAGACTGTAAATGATGTCACCGCAGGCTCACAATATGTTTTTTTTTTAATTAGAACAGGGGCTATTTTTCTTGCTAGGTCGTCTGCTTGCTCTGAGCAAAAACCAATCAGGAAGCGGAACTTGTCACGTGGACGACATGAACAAACTCCCACAAACCAACACGGCGTAATTTAGCTCAGACAGCAGACACGTTTTGCTTTGTGTTTATTTGAACTGTCATGTGCCCCAAATCCATCTCCAAAACAAACTTGAAAAGACGCCTCGTGTGAAGCGAGCACATAAAATTAATTCAGAAACAAGCGCTCGAAAACTAGTAGTCTTTAGCGAGGAACTAGCCAAGTCTCGATGGAGCTGCTTGTTTATCTCTAAAAAGTAATGAAATCTAGACAAAGTCGTGCCAAGTCCAAGGTTCCTTTTTATTATAATAATATTATAATAAAGAAATCGCAGTAAGGAACCTTAGACTGAGCACGACTTTGTCTATATTTCATTACTTTTTAGAGATAAACAAGCAGCTCCATCGAGACTTGGCTAGTTTTTTACAGAATGTTTATTGATTACAAACTTATGTATGTTATGACAAATCAATTTTTTATTCAATTTCAAGTTCAGTCTGTACATAAAATTCTATTTATATGTACACACAGCTGCCTAAATATTCTTCCACCTGCGACCCGTATAGCCGATTCCCCTTTTTATTTATGGCCGATTGGTTTTCGATCTACGAAAACAAAATTGTTTATGTATTTATTTTCCGAACTTGCCATCATAAAACGTGTATTTATAACGCAGCGCGAACATAAAACAACAATTCGAAATATATAAAAAAAACCGAATCTAGAAAATAGCAATACTTTGTTTCAAATTAGACAAACAAGAACACATACCAATCAAAGAGGGTTAAAACAGTACATGTACAGGGTGTACGCATAAATCGCCGAACTGAATCTCATCTTTTTATAGACTACTAGCGACCCGGTCCGGGTTCGCCCGAATTTGTAGATTGCCACCGTTTTTCGTCGACTTCCGTTGCAAAATTGGTTCCCACGAAAAGCGCTTATTTTTTATTTGCTTTCAATTTACTCCCCTCTAGGACCAAAATTCAAAAATAAATGTAGCTTATATTATCCGGGCCATAATAACGATTCGATTGACACCTTATTTATCAAAATCGGATGAATAGTTTAGGCGCTACGGTGGAACATCCGTAAATACAAACATACATAGACTGCTAAACTCATAATCCTTCCTTTTGGCTTCGCCGTAGTCGGGTAGAAAAACAGTTTTTCCATCACAATTAAACAATGAACATGTATTATCTGCTATGTCAGGATTGCCCAACCTATTAGTAGATGCGATCTACTTTTTTTTAAATAGTGTCATCGCGATCTACCAATATGCGGGAAAAAAATAAAAATCGCTTTTATAACGTTGCAAATATAAAAAGTTTATTAAAAATTTAAGTAGGAACAAAAATTATACAATATCGAGTATAGTCATATATAAAAAAATAAAGAAACGAAATTAGGAATATAGTGAAGTAATTTTAATGAGATCGCTGACACTGTCCAATTTGAATCTAATTTGAATAAAAATTTCACTATACTTCGATTTAGTTTGAAAATTGAATTTTTGGATGTTAGAATAGATAAAGTATAAAGATCTACTTAAAATTACGCCGCGATCGACTGGTTGGGCACCCCTGTACTATGCGAACGTAACAAAATAATCTATCAGCAACATGACAGTGAATATAAAATTCATAAAGTTAATACCTTTGAACGTATAATTCCGATGTTTGCTTCTATGCAGTACCTAAATGTAATTAAATTCACAATCAAACGAAAATATAATGTGAAATCTACCTTCGAGGAAACAAAACAATATCTGATGAAATCTCTCAAAAACGTTTCATCGATAATTCCCTTTGAAAGGTTTAATTTTGCTAGTTCAATACATCTTTGATCACGCAAGAAAATTCAAATTAGATAATTTGTACCATACGATCTAGATTCTAGAAGAATGATGCAGTAAAAACGTTTGCTACCTCGAAATTTTTTTGTTAAATAGTTCTACGCACAAATGTAATAATAATTTTTACTCACCAATTTTACTGCAATCAGCAAACTGCCGACACAGCAATCTGCAAAAAAAAAAAATGAAATACGTTACAAATATTCCCATAAGAACAAAATCTAATAATAGGATCACGATGTCAGTTATACAGTGTGTTCACCACCAAAAGTGGTAACAATGAATAAGTGTAGAAAACTGTTGAAATATTTGTTCAACTCGAGTCTTACTATCAAAAACAGATGACGTATAGTTTTTTGTACTTTAAACTCAACCGCAAGTGTACATGCATTTTTTATTTCAAATGGCAACATGTTTTTTTTACATTTTCAAAATCTTTTTTCTCTATAAATTCATATAAATTTTTCATAAGGTCACACTGTCAAATCAGATTTTCTGACAACGCTTTCTGCTACTGCGCATTGGTCTGTTTGAAATACGACTTTATTGAAATTGCAGCTAAGCAATCAAGTAGAGTACATCGTACAATAAAACAACAGAATATCGGTATTTGAACGTGCCTTGAAGAAACGAGCTCGAAGGCACAACAAAAAGAAGAGCCCTTCAGTCATAAGGTGAAGTGAAAAATTCAGGTAAAGCACAACGTTATACACGCACCAACAGAAGTTACGAATATTTTAAGGAGGTTGATGCGTTACAGTCCAGATCAAAAGTAAGTCGAATTCTAAATGGGAACTTTTCCATAATAAATTTTTACAAAAGGTTATAAGTCGATGATACCAATAAATTATTGTCATAAAGGCATAAATAAACATTTTTTTTAATATTAATTAATTATTTCAGTATTTTACTTAATGGACTAACTTTTGAATTTTTTCTACAATGTTATAGGTTAGATATAATAAATTTATGTAAATATCTGTATTTTACATATTTTTTGCAGTAAATGATTAATAAAAGAAATTAGAAGTAATAAAAATTAAAATTAAATTATTAAAAAGTTGGAAATTCAGTTAAAATTGTCAAGAATAAACGTCCATAATCGAAAAGTGCTAAGGTTTAATAATTTTTTTTTATTTATTAAAAGTCTCCTAATTAAATTGGAAAAAATATTAAAATAGTTGGCAAAACCAAAAGTGCACATCCCGCAAGTTTTCCACTGTATGATAAAAAAATAACAATTAAAAAATATTTTTAATAAATTTAAAAAGATTTAAAAATTTAAAGAAATAAATAATTAAAAATTGAAAAAATATTTTTTTTAAGTTTGCAAAAATAAAAAAAATTAAGAACTATACATAATATAATATATAATTAATATCAAGTGGAATAAAATAAAACAAAATAAAAAGAAAAAAAAAAGAAAAAAACTCAATGATCTCGTAAGGAATCGAACCCAGGACCTTGCCCTTGGGGATCCAACGGCATAACCATTACGGCACGGCGCCCTACTACGTGTAGTGGTGTTATCACGGTATAGAAGTGTAGCACTTGTTTTATGGATTACACTATATTTACACAGCAATTATTATATTGTTTTTTTAAACTATTAGCTGTCAAAAATAATAAAATAAAACTGTTTATAAAAATTAAACTACTGAACACATTTTAGTGAATTTAAATAGGGTTCTGGTCTGATAGTAAACAAAGTGAATAAAATATAACCCAAGGCAATCCGACCAAAATTGCGATCTGTAGAGTCGTGACGTACGTACGTACGTACATACGTACATACGTACAGACCAACCGACAACTGCTGTTTGTGATTTTCAATTACAATTTTAATAGTATTTATGAACTCGAATTGATTTAAAAATGGTTCTGTTTTATAGATTAGAATCTCCTCTTTTCAAAAAGCTTCAATTTGAATGGATTTCGTGTGAAATTAACTTAGATATAACTTCTTATATGAACGAAAGTCAGCTCTGACGCACAAAGCGATAATAAAGCACATACCGCTAGTTTAGCGGTATGTGCAATATGCGTAAGACATCTATGCTTTACATAGTTAGTTTTCGGAACTGCTGACATTATTTGGTTATTTGCAAAAAATTAAAATGTACCGTTTGCATGCTAGGTTGACATATTTTCCATAAGACTACATGTAAAAGTTTTTTTTAATTTTTAACTTTATAAATCTCCTAATGATTTTAGATTTTTTACAGAAAATTTTGCCATAAAAAAAATCTATTAAAAAAACTTTATTTCAGATTTTTTCATTATCTTCGTAAAACGGCTCAACCTCCTTAATACATCGAGATGAAACTATTAACACAAATGACCTCTACTGTCTAGCGTCTATAATATACTATCTGTCTACGAAACTTAGTGCAGGTAAAGAAGTTTCTACTTTCTACTACAAAATTATGCATGTTTTGTCCAAGGCTACAATTTGGCAGCTGATTGGCCGTACTAGTGATTCTGGGTACTGGACTGATTATATTAATATTAAGTCTACAAAAGTAAACGTTTATTGTCTCTGAATATGACACACACTATGGCGTAACGTTTGTTTGTGGACGTTTGCCCATGCGTCGTCCACATAACAAGATACTGCTTCCTGATTGGTTCTTGCTCAGAGTCAGCAGAGAAGCAAGCACGAAAAATAGTTCTGGTTCTAATTTTGAAATCCATCTTCGCAGCGGCCTTAACTTTTATTGGTGAATGTACAGTACAAATGGTGCAACATTGAAGGAAGCAGGTACAGTCTGAACAAAGTACTGACGAGCCAAAGATAAAAGAAACTTTACAAGGAAACTGTACAAGCTTTTTACATATACAGTATGTAAACACGTAAGGTGCACATAGGGAAATTAGCATTGGGAAAAAATACTTGGATCAGAGTTAGCCATGACTGCATTAATTGTTATTTCTATTGAATTATCGTGGTAATCTTGAGGATTTCTATTTTTTTATTTTGATTTATTTTTATTTTAGTTGGCTTTTTTAATAATAAAAAGCTCTTATAAATCATTATTTTATTTTTTTTGTACAAAAATAAAACAAAAAAAAAACTCCATCTGTTTGGAAACATTTCATTCAAAAATTGTCTGACTGGTATGACGTATGCGCGTTGGTAAATCAGTGACCCAATGTCTTTACGTTCAACACGATTAGGCGGAGATATTTGATCTCGCGCCATATTTAAGTATTTTTGGGAATTTAATATCCCATTAATAAAAAAAGTCCGATTATGTTGTAATCATTTGAATATTTTCTTCGGTAGTATACACATTCATTTTGCAAAAGAATATTATCTGTCAAATTGAAAAACAAGATTTCAAGGCTCACTCTGATCCAGTCTTTTTTTCCCAATGTTAATTTCCCTATGTGCACCTTACGTGTTTACATACTGTATGCAAGATACTACAAGCCTCTGGAAATGCTCAAAAGACCCGTCATTATACATAATACGTGCTTTAAAAATGGTTTTGAAAATTACACAGCGGAATATGAAAGACCATTGTCAAGTTTTCATTATATAAGTGAGTTATAATTTATTAGTGTTGCGAGCCAGCAAAGAAAATTATACCAGATCCTCAGACAAATAAATGAAAGGGACATAGCATTTCTCACATGTTTTGCAGCCCGCAACTAATCACATTCTAAACGAACTCGCTGAAAACAAATCTATATCAAAGTTGTCAGACTGCAACTGATCATCGAATGATTACTTTCCTTTTTCTCTGAGCCGACATTAATTGCTAACGTCGCAAATTTTGTCAATCTGTAGCAGCCAAATTACCATGGAGATCACATGAGTATTGTTTTATTTTAATATTTTTTCGAAAGTGACATTTTTTTCGATTTTGCTATGAATGAATAAGACTGTTTTTGATGAATTTAGAATTGTTCATGATTTTTAAGAATACTTAAGGTAAAATAGTCGAAAATAAACATGTCTCAAAAATAACTGAAATAAATATTATTAAGAGTAGCAAATGTACACAGATTTTTAAAACACAAGATATGGTGGGAGAAAAGATTCAAATGCGGTGGAAGTAAAAGGTTTCAATAACTTTACTAACGAAATATTTTTTTATGAAAATTACACCTTTTTTAATTGCTTAATGAATATTGAATAACGGAATATCAAAAGCAAAAGCCATTAATTAGGTTAATTGCTGAATGAATAAATTAGAAGCATCAATTAAAAAAATTAAGAAATTACTTTCTTAAAATCAAATGTTAGATATATTATATATGTATGTTTATTGTACTTGCAAGTTGTAATTTTATTTATTTATTTATTTTATTTCCTCAAAACATGTAGGTACAATAAGTTCCAAATTATTATATTATTATTATTATTATATTCCAAATTATATAGGAGTGTATTTGTAAATGTGTTGGGTACAGTCTCTTACAAAAACTCACGGCGAATCATTAACTGTTGGTGCCATAGAGATATTATACTAGAGTACGCGAGTGAGCCGTAAAAGTGTCTGCAATTCAGAGAGAGAAAAGTTCCTTATCTCTGTGGTAACTAATGATACAAAACAATGCTGATTTGAGTCAACAGATATCTGGTTTTCTGGACTTTCTGCAACGTTCTCTCTTTCTCAACTGAGGTCACTCTCACTTCTAGCAAGCATACGAACTAGCGAACTCGAGTTACTTATATCTCTATGGTTGGTACGCTATACCTACTTTTGTCTACGACTATGTCGCGAGTGAACTACCTTAAGTCGGTTGTTTTAAGTTTTTAACAACGCTGAAATTACAAAGAGATACAATGAATAACGGCGAAGATAAATCAGTGTTTATGCATGAGAAATAAATTCACTACAAAATATTAAACAACAGCGAACAAACTTCACGATAACAATAGTATAACGCTCTAGAAATATAAATATTATCATGCAGTACATGAATTTTACATAGCCATCGTGCTATGAAATTTTTTAACAGGGTCGTACTGGTTCAAATGTTGGAAAATTAATAAACGCCACTTTATAGCATATAATATCTCGTCTGCGCATGCCCCGGCGTTCCCCAAAAACAATAAGGTTCTTCACACTTGCATATCAAACATCGTTCCAAAATTTGGTTTCAATTCGCCCATCCGTTTGACCCGTATCGTGTTCACAGTCAAACTTTTTCCAAAAATGTTTTTTGAGCTCGGGGAACTCAAAACGACAAAAAAACTGTGAAATTTTGAAAAGAAAATTTGACCCAAATTGGAGTTGTAATGGTAAAAAACTAACTCCGCCCCTGACCATTCTTGTTCATAAAGCAATAACAAGTAATAAGATACGTGAATCAAGATTATAAAAATAATGAGGAAGTTTCTCTATACGCTAGAATTATTCAAATGAAGTTAATATTGAGTTATTTTCATTTAGGTCTTTAGAAAAGCTTCTGGATTCGTCGACGACAAAATACATTAATCATTTCATAATATACACTTGATTATGCAGTCGTTATAATAAAAAAAACACAATTTTCATATTCCGCAAATAGCTACATCTGCGGCCGTCAGACAAAACCGTTTATGTCAAATCAACATAAATATTAAACGAAACGCCTCTCTGTTCGTTAGTGTGCTTATGTGTGCCACTGACCCAATATTTACAACGCATTTTTAAGCGATACTCCGAGGAGTCTTGCTTAAGCGACCTATTGCGATGCCTGAATCGATTCCATGTTCATGCAACACAAGAACAGTAGATTAAGTTATTTTCTAGGTGCCTAGTGCTTGACGAATAAAATGAGGTACGTTTTTCCAAAACCAGTTTTATTAGCAGTAGTTGGGGCACTCTTTATACTCCATAAAAGGAAATCAAAAAGGAAATGGTCAAAAAGATGGTTTATAGAAAGAAAACGTTATTCAAATGCACATTTATTGGAAGAGCTAAAAGTACATTTGTATTCCAAAAGCACGTATGCAGATGACAAATGTTTATGAACTCTTCCCAAAATAAACGATCACTTTCCATCATGGAATTTACACACACAAACAACAAAGTAACCTCTAAAATGGCGCGGGAAAATAAATTAATATCGTCTTGGCATCGACGCAATTCTATACACACTGAAACTTGCATCAGCATCACCGACTCGGCGTCGTGGCTCGTCGACCAAAATAGGATTCCAGACTCTGCATCGCTGCAAGCCGCAACTGATGCCAAATACGTGATTCAGTACTACACACACTGCTAGTTGCATCATGAAACATAAGAGTCGATGCCTGCATCGCAGCTAATATCAAGGTGTGTAGGCCGCTTTAGAGAAGATAGTACTATATAGTCATTATATGATTGATAAAGAACTAATGTGGATTATAGATGCTCGAAAACTAAAATGAACTAACGATTCAGTTACTTCCGTTAACGTCTACGATCGAACTTTATATTGTGTAGAGATAGCACACTCAACTATTTGTTACCTAACTAAGTTTTAACATTCCAGACCGATTTTATAATCAACAAACTGCTATAATATGATTGTGAGCCCTGCAAGTACACTAACAAAATGGATGCATCTTCTATGTGAAGATAAGTGCATCGAGTTTTTACATTTTTAACACTAGAGTACAGACAAATAAAATACCGAAATAGTAGACTGAATGCCATCAGCAGACGACCAAACCTTGTTACCCTATTATGTAAAAGATAAGATACCAAATTTTTTTTTGCTTTCATTTTCAACATTCCCGACACAAAATAATAGAAAAACTCAGTGGTGGTTCCTCTATGAGCGTTGCAGAACAAGCAAAATGTTACGTATAATACGCGCCACGAATCTAAAAGGCTCGGAAGTTAAATCCGAATGCGGGCTTGCGCTTCTGCAGTCTGTTGAAAAACTACAAACTCGCAACTCAACAAAACTAAAATAACAATAACAACTTGACAATAGCGTACTCGACTGTACTTTAAAGCAGGAAAGCGACAAGTGACAAAGACAACGAGCGATCACGGCCAATCACCGACGAGCGCACGTTCCGTGCAGGTAGCTGGTGGGAGTCACAACGGCTCTAAAATGTGCCTTTGCGACGCTGTTTGTGACTAGCTTCAGAACCTTTTAGATCCGTGGCGCGTATTATACTTCATAATTTTAGAAGGAATTCTATTTTCTATATTTTAACCAACATTTAATGTTATAGGACATAGTGTGATAGTTACATAATCAACGCCACTGACAGACCACAAAGCTCGTGTGCGTTCTGTGTGGCTGACTTTCTTGCGTTCTGAAACGTCATCATCGGATACCCCCGGTGTATAGCGTGTTATTTAGATCGGCTTTGAGCTGCATTACCACATTAGTGCAAATAAGCACCTATCACTGTCATATGCCAGAAGTGTTCACTGAATCTATCTCATTCAGTCAACACTTTTGACGGCTTCGACTCGAAAGGTACGTACCTATGTCGTACATGATGCACGACGCTCGGCTTATGGCAGTAGTGACTAGTGTTATAGTGTATATTGTAGTTATTATTGACTAGAGCTGTAAAAGTAACGAGAAATTGTGTACCGGTATGTATTCGTTACTTAAAGAACCAGTACCCGTTACTTTCGTATCGTTACGTTACTCGTTACTTTTCATACGACATACAATCGTGTACTAACAGCATCAAGCATGTACCATCGCATCGAGGCGCGTCGCATGCGTGATATGACTTCGTTCGTATAACGTATAACCGCATCAAACGAGTCGAACTGGCATGGGTACGACAAATGCGAGTAACGAAATGAATTTGTAAGTAACGATTCGTTACTTCAAGTCAGACGATGTACCCGTTACTCAGTAACGAATATATACGGTTTGTTACAGCCCTATTGTTGACTAGTGTTTAAAAAAAAAATAAGACATCATAAACATGGATGTGATTCATAATAGGTCATATGCATGAGACTCCAAATTAGTTTAAATTTTTATTTTGAAATATATTTTAGTTCCTGATCATATCGTAACGGTTATTTTATTAATCTACTCACTGAAAAAAATACAATAAAATAGAAACGTAGAAAATACGCGCTATTTTCGAATTTTCAAAACGCAGCGTGACGTCAGAGTATATATCAATAACAGTTTCCATGGCGTCTGGGTCGTCTCACAGTAAGTTTACGTCAGTATTTAGAGAAAACAACAAATAAACTTCATTTAGAACATTGACAATTTGACATCAAGGTTGACATGCATCGTATATCATGACGTCACATAAGCCCGCCAACATGGCCGATTGTTTAAACTGGCTATTTTTGAATGTGAAATTTAATATTTTTTTTTAATGATAATATTACATTTTTAAATGATTATCAATTTTTTTCCGTGTTATGGTTGACTAAATAATTTATTAAAAATATAAAAAAAATACATGCATATGACCTATTGTAATGACCCCCCCCCCCATCTTTCATTCCTAGCTCGTGTTAGGCGGTAACCTCGGTTGACCATTCTGACCGCCCGTTAAAAATGTTCTAGCGCCGCTACTGGATAAAGCGCTGTTTGCAAGTATCCTAGCAAAGGAAGAAAATAACACGGCAGCCATTTTATCCATTAGCGTAATGTTAGCTACCTATAGGAACACATTTGCTAATCTTCGACATTCCAGAGTCTAGACTCTAGACGTAAGTTAATGTTAAAGAGGGAGATACAAATTGCAACATCTGCAAACGTGTGTGTGTGTTTGTGTGTACAAACGAACAAACATTTAACCGTTAACGTCAGTTATACGCGCGTGCCTTTATTGCCTGGTGAACTGTTTCAAACAACCAAAATGCTACTGGTGATTTTAACACCCACCTGTTTTCATATCGCGTCTGTCCCTCTCTCTCTCTTTTCGTCGTTCCGTTTCTGTCTGTCTGCAGACCTCCTTCTACCGGGCACTCTCATAGCTGCCTCAATACTTCACTCGTGTTCGACTGGGATTTGTATTGTTCTACCCGGCCGTTTACAAGAGTCGCTCAAAAAATAGAAAAAGAAAACGACGCGAACGGCGTGAGACATGCCTCCAATATCGCATCATCGATTCCGGAATAATGAGTTTCGAATACCAGTGACAAGTTGAAATCGCATGAAACTTATTAATCTGAGTCCTAAAAATTTCATCCGAATTGGGTCAGTAGTTTTTACGTGACGCGTGTAGACAAACAAGTTTTATTATAAACCAGCAGCTCGGTCCGGCTTCGCTCGAATTTGTGGGTACCTATCAAAGATAGACACGTTAGGCTGTTGTGGACTTTTGTAATGGAATACAGTCGTATTTACCCAACGTTGTCCGGGAACAGCAGCTCCCTGTTATGAGAGCAAAATGAGATATAGTCTGAAACTACCGCACATGTTTTATTATTCATGAAAGTCAAAAAGTCTCCGGCTACAGGAGCACTTGTAGACTTCGCGCCATGTGAAGTCATAAGACGAATCACTTGAAACTGGCTGTTTCACGACTTATATGTACCGTTAAACTTATAGAGCACAGGCGCGGGAGAAGAGGGAATACTACTCCGACTTGACAACACGTTACGATTTTATATACAGGTATTTGTATAGAAGTATATGCCGAAAAATTAATTAAATTAAATTAATAAGACTCAAATCTTTGATTAACGTCTGAATAGACCTCTTCAAATAAATAAAATTGTCGACTAATTTTTCTCAGACCATATATTGACAAAAAATAAAAATACAAATCAATATAACACAAGATGACGTTTCGATCCGGATTTGGATCTTCTTCATCTTGCGTTATATTTGATTTTTATTTTTATTTTTTATCAATATAATATATGGTCTGAGAAAAATTGGTCGACAATTTTATTTATTTTAAATTAATAAGCTTTGCGATAAAATAGTGAAACAAAGCATAGCCTATAGCATGGGTGGCCAACCTTTCTGCACCTACGTGCCAATTTTTTTTTTTAAATGTTTAACGTAGCCATGGCGTACCGACAAACAACCAAAGAAATTTAGTTGTCAAATAATGAATCAAACATAGATAAAAACTATAATTTTGATAATACATTGAGCGCCATTTGTTATTTGGTGATAGTCAATTGTTTTCGGCATCTAGCATATTTTAAATAATTTCGATTTTGAACCTCAATCAATAATCTGTTCGCCATCCCTGGCCTGTAGTACCTACTAGGGTTATCAAAATTCGTCAAATAGTTTTTTTTAGATAAAAGTCACACACAAACATAAATACAAAGAATTTCGTATGTAATAGATACAGATCGTAAAATTATTGAAACAGCCCTCGTATCGTGGATAACAATGCTATCCCACTCAAGTAATTATAACAAACAATTCGCACAAATTAACACTCTCTCGAAGTTAATTTAAATATCTTCAATTCATTTATATAATAATTGTATTGTGTTAGAGCAAAAATCTTGCTAATTCGACGTCTCAAGCCAGTTTAACAAGTTAATTTGTTCCATTAAAATTTCTAAACGACTCGAGTCGATTGCAGAATCAACTTCTTCGAGACTTGAAAATGTGTTTTAAAATTTCGGTGACTTACTCAATATTTAATAACAATTTTAAAGACAACGTCTACAGTGGCCAAAGGATCCAGAAAAACGCAATTAGGTACATATTATTATATGAAATTTGCATTTATATTTACTAACGTTTCGAAGAATTTACCTTCATCATTATCTTCATCCTCAGAGGATGAAGGTAATCCTTCGAAACGTTAGTACGTAAATAAATGCAAATTTAATATAATATGTAATTGCGTTTTTCTGGATCCTTTGGCCACTGTAGACGTTGTCTTCAAAATTGTCATTAACTAATTTTTGGATCGCTTGTTCTTCACTTATTACTCAATATTGTTTTTTTTTCTGAACTCGTCTAAAAAAATAATTGACCGTGACTGCAATGTATTCTGAATACCAAAGCATAAAATTAACATTTACAGAAACCGCAGTCAGTTTGCTGCCGGTTTCGGATCCGTTGTGCGAACAAAGCTATACGCGCCACGAATCTAAAAGGCTCGGAAGTTAGATGCGATTGCGGGCTTGCGCTTGTACAGTCTGTTGAAAAACTCGCAACTCAACAAAACTAAAATAGCAATAACAACTTGACAATAGCGTACTCGACTGTACTTTAAAGCAGGAAAGCGACAAGTGACAAAGGCAACGAGAGATCACGGCCAATCACCGACGAGCGCACGTTCCGGGCAGGTAGCTGGGAGGTGGTGCGAGTATCAACGGCTATAAAATGTGCCTTTGCGACGCTGTGGATAACTTCCGAACCTTTTAGATCCATGGCGAGTACTATATCTAATTTTTACGCCACGGAAAATATTGACAAAACTTTCATCGTCAGTTTTCAAACTACCAAATCGCGCGATCTCTACTGCAAGGTTCGGTTGTCATGACAACAGCAATAAATCTGTAATAGCAATATAGAGGTATATTATGTCTTTCACAAACAAAACATAATCTACAAACAAAAACGACTCGTATCTTATCTTTTATGACTATTTCTCGCGCTCATAAAAAGCATAACCTGAATACAGCACGTTGTTTATTAGCGGTCATATTTCAATAAAATTGCATTCTTTTGTTCCGAAGACAAAACACTAGCGCGTCTATCTGTACTATTATATAAAGAGGCAAAATTTGTTTGTAGAGGTAGTCACTGGAACTACTGAACCGATTTTGAAAATTCCTGCACTAATAAAAACTACATACTATGCCTGAGTAATTATAGGCAATATTTTATTTTGATATAAATAAGTTTTAAATTCGAAATAACAATATTTGTAAGTCAAGTTGAAATTTAACCCTTTAGTATAGATTAAAATGTGCTGCAAAAATTTAAATAAAATCGGCCAGACAGGACCGGACTTACAAATTTCAAGAAAACACAAGTTAGCGGATATGAATTTACTTATTAAAGAGTGTATTTAATTTGGTGCAAATGTTGTATTGACAATAATAATGCAATTAAGAGTATTCGTCCCTGCAAATACCCCCTGCACCTTTCATCTCAAATCTTTTCCCCTCGCCTAAAAACGGTTCGCGCTCTCCCGACGCTATTTTTAAGGCTTGAGGGTTCTGGTAAACGCCAAATGAAAGACAAAGAATCAGACTACAGATCCTTCAGGCGAATTTTTTGAAAAAAAATTCCTGGAAAAACTTACAACCTTTTGAAAAAAATAATAAGTTACGTAATATTTCACACGTAGGCGAAACTGTTTTTCAAAAAAATCGCCCGAAGGATCTGTAGTCTGATTCTTTGTCTTTCATTTGGCGTTTACCAGAATCCTCTAGCTTTAAAAATAGCGTCGGGAGAGCGCGAACCGTTTTTAGGCGAGGGAAAAAGATTTGAGATGAAGGGTGCAGGGGGTGTTTGCAGGGACGAATACTCTTAAGAAATATACTTACTGTTAAAATGTAGGTATTGTTTTCTATGGGTAGGAGGCATATTACGACCACGGCTATCCTCAGATGAGAATATGTTCTTGTTTCATACTTTTCAGTAGTCGGGTTTTAGTTTTTTAACTTACTTTTTATTTAATTTTAAAACAAATCAAAGCACTATTTGATAGAATCTTTTTCTATATATACTCGAGTGACGGTTTTACAACACATGTTAATTAATTAGCACATATTTTCAGCATCTGTAACGCATATTAAATAAAATTGAGTGCGTTTCGCAATATTACATTTGTTTATTTTAAAGCTGTAAAATAATTATTTTTTTCTCGCGTTAATAATATGCACAAATCGTTAAAGAAACGCTTTTCAAACGATTGCCGTCTTCAAAATGTTTCATTACTGTAAAATTGGTTGCCTGAATTGAACATTTTTATTGAATTAATAAGTAATTTTGAAATTCGATAGACCAGAAAAAATGAAAAAAAACATTTTAACATTTTTAGTTCGGCTTACCCGATAAGAAATATTAAGCCGTTCCGGGACTTTTGAAACATCTGTATATAAAAAAAACTATTTTTAGAAGTCGGTAAAAAACGACTGAGCACTAGACTCGCATTCGGGAGGTACCGGGTTCGAGTCCCGGCGGGGGCAGATGTGACTAGGACTTTTTCCTACTGCCTCTCGCCGAGAAACGGTAATTCCTGTACCGGCCATCTTGTTGAGATTTTCCATGGTTTCCCTCAATAATTCCAGATAAATATCGAGATGGTTCCTTATTAAGGCCATTGCCGATTATCTGTCAGACTTCTATGCTCAAAATTTGTCTACCTTATCCTTAATTTCCTAAAAATTCCTTCACTCGCCCATTGCTATTAATTAAGTTGAAGTTGAAAAAATGCAGAAAATAACGGGAAGTGCGATGGATGGAAAATAGTAATGGTGCGAATGGTGTCTGTTATGACAAAAATACGTGTGGCACTCGGGGACTGCCGCGGTAAAGCTATTGCATATTCTTTTTAGGTCTTTAAGTTTTTCTTCTCTATAAAACGAAAATAGCTAGGTATAAATAATAAGGTATAAATAGTGTAATTACACACCAAAACAATTATTCATTCAAAAAATTTGAACAAAAAGAACGATATTAAGAGTTTGATCATAGAATTTCGCGCGATGTACATTTATATAGATATAATATCATATATACTTTCTCTGCACATAACCTAAATAATTTAGGTTATTTTTATAGCAGTATTATATATAAATTCATTTCTACACAAATAAAGATAGAATCAGTTATGAGCAGTTATGCAGTTATGAGCACACAAACACCGTGCCGAAGTCGAACTGAAACGACGTTAGACGATGCACGGCTGTCAACGCCGCACCGCTGTGCAGCCGGTTGGAGTGGAGGGTGTTAGGTTTTTTCGTTACGGAATTTCTTGATTCGGTCGCCGCGCTCAAAGCCCGCGATAGAAGCTATGCAATAGCTTAAAAAGTCGAGAAACGGACGTTAAACGCATTATTATTATTATTATTTTCATTTAAAAATCTCTATAATTGGCATAAACAGCGAAAACGCTTGCTTAATCAATTTGAGCGCCTAAACGATCATTGTTCGTATTTAGTGGACTGTATTAATCGCGAATCTAATATAAAATCAATGGTACGTTAATAACGTTTAGATTGCGCGATATCGTATTTAATTACCCACCGTTCTTATGTTATCTATAGTTATTAAAATAATATTGTTGATCATACGTAGGTATATGTACAAGGTGGCTCAATTTAACACGTAAATTCTGCAACGAAAACTGAACGTAGACGCATAAAATAAATAAAAAAAAACCCGGCCAAGTGCTAGTCGGACTCGCGCGCCGAGGGTTCCGCACGAGCTTGTAGGTATGTATGGACCCACAATCAGCAAACCACTGACTGGAGCTCGAATCCAGAAAAGAATGTTTGTGGGCCCTTCAAACAGGCTTACAGAGGACTCAGTAGACCTAAACTCAGGAAAGTGGTTGGGATCTTGCACCCCTGAGAAAGCAACTATACACGATGGGGGTACGTCACAGTCGACACAATGTAGATTTTGCGAAATGGAGGACGAATCAGCCAACCATCTACTGTTCGAATGCGAGGCCCTAGCCTATATAGAAGAACAACCATCTTTGGAAACATAGATGAGAGTGGAGTAATTCCTCAGGACAATCTAGTCACCAATCTTCTGGAGTTCATGAGAAGATCCAAACTATTGTAGGACTAGATCCAGGACAATGGGGAACATAATTATTCTTTTAGCCTACAGGACAACCTTCTTTGGATACATTGATGAGAGTGGAGTAATTCCTCAGGACAATCTAGTCACCAATCTTCAGGAGTTCATGAGAAGATCCAAACTATTGTAGGACTAGATCCAGGACAATGGGGAACATAATTATTCTTTTAGCCTACAGGACAACCTTCTTTGGATACATTGAACAGAGTGGAGTAATTCTTCAGGACAATTTAGTCACCAATCATCTGGAGTTCATGAGAAGATCCAAACTATTGGAGGACTAGATCCAGGTCAAGGGGGAGCACAAAAATTCTTCTAGGATGATGTGCATAAAGGGCTATTAAGCCATAACCCCTAATTTATTAATTCATGTAGGTATGTAAATAGTTTGTTCATCACGGGAACCGAGTCTCGAAGATTTTTCCCGCTTTGCCGTTGGAAAACTCTTGTCCCCATCACATCGACATAGCTCGCGATCAGTTTACCAACTGCAAATAAGTTTATAATCGCAAAAAAATGTAGTTTTTCCTATAAAACTATGCAAGTTTAATGAAGGTCGCACCAGAACTGACACGCAGAAATACATTTTTATTATATTTATGTACAGATAACGTAAACAATTTTAAATTAATCTTCTAAACTTTTCGTAAAAAAAACTGACATGCAGATGAATCCATTAATTAATAGTGTATGTTTTAAAGTAAACAGTAAGCTTTATGTATAAAATGTAAATATATAGGCGAAGAAGTAGAGAAACCGCTCACGATAAGATAATCAATAAGGGCTAACTGTTTTTGTACAAAATCCACATTAAATACAAACTCGTTAGTTTTTGTTTGACTAAAGCAAAACAAACCGGAATCGGAGTGTGTTCGTTTGTTTTTCATTTTTGTTCAATACAAAATCCGACATGTTTTTGTTTCCAGACTGTTTTTTACCATTCCAACACCGCAAGTAAGGAATGGTACTAATTTAGGTCAAAATTCACTTTTCACATTTTTTTCATTTTGAGGTTCAAGACATATTTTTGGAAAAAAGGTCTGTGCGTCTGTTAGTCTGTGAACACAATATAGGCCAAACGGATGAGCGGATTGAAACCAAATTTTGGGAGGATGTTTGATATGTAAGTATGAAGAGCCCTATTGTTTTTGGAAGAAATCGGCGCATGCGCAGAAACGATAAATGCTATTACGTTGTTTTTTTTAACATAATACTGATATACTTTTCATAACGGCTTACATTATTCTATCTATATTTTTACAAGAAAGTTTTGTAATTTTTTTTAACTGCATAGTTTCTAAAATATTTTGATTAGCAAGTGCATAGCAAAATAAGCACTCTGGGTACTCACGTTTGTTGGTTTTTCAATATGCTACGCAAAGTGACTATCTATATATCATGTTAAACAATAGCGACCGCAAATAGTGCTTATAAATTTTGTAATCACTTACGTAAGAACTCTACTTAGAACACTAACTTCATTTTAATGAATTTCTGCTTCAAAATACGCAAAAAAGTTTAGGATACGCTCCTGCAGCTATATCAAAACCAACTATTTTTGTTAATTTTTCTTTCTAATTTGCAAATATCGATTAAAAAAACGTGAAATATTTAACCACATCACGAAATGAGAACACATTTCAAAAATTATTTACAATTCACGTTAAAACTGTTTATTTTGCTAACCGATGCCGTCGGAACTTCATATTTACATCTACTGCGCGTTTCAGAAACCTACGTTACCCGGTATAATACGCGCCACGGATCTAAAAGGTTCGGAAGTCACAAACAGCGTCGCAAGGCACATTTTAGAGCCGTTGTGACTCCCACCACCTCCCAGCTACCTGCACGGAACGTGCGCTCGTTGGTGATTGGCCGTGATCGCTCGTTGCCTTTGTCACATGTCGCTTTCCTGCTTTAAAGTACAGTCGAGTACGCTATTGTCAAGTTGTTGTTGTTATTTTAGTTCTGTTGAGTTGCGAGTTTGTAGTTTTTAGACAGATTGTACAAGCGCAAGCCCGCATTCGCATCTAACTTCCGAGCCTTTTAGATTCGTGGCGCGTATATAATCTGAGAGTTAGTGATCGAAAAATTGCAAAATATTTGCAAAGGCTCAATATTATTAAGATTTTTTAGAGCATTATTAGAACTGGTGGTCGACCGCAAATCATTAAATTTAATAGTTTTGACGTTATTGATGTTCTTTTGTCATTGTACGGATTTCTTCTGAATCGATTTTACCTGTGTCAATTCGTACACGCCGTGATGAAACATATAATTTGTGCACTTCTCATTATAAAACGAAGAGAACGATGCGCATGTATCATCAGTCATCACAATGTGTACGAATTAACACACTCAAACCAGTACCACACTAAGTCAGCAGATGGAATACCGACGTAGTCAGCATTCCGTATGAAGTTTGAAACTGATTAGGTTGGTTTTATTAAAACGAGGTTTAATTTTTTTATTATAAATTGTACAAAACACTACACAGTCTTTGACCAAAATCCAAGAAGTGACTTATCATTATAGTACGGGTCGCTCAATGGAGCGGCAAAGCAATGAAACAACGCAACGCCTTCCCATTCGTTAGAACTCAAGATGGTAGAGCGGCTATTGACATAGACGTCGCCAAGACAAAAATTCTATTTTATTTCTCGGGGCAAAATTTTGGGACAACATTTTACAATGTGCGCTCATTCGCTTGAGGGGGCAATCGACAATGCCGCACGAGTTGCACATAGGTACTATTTTTTATTACGAATAAAATTAAATTAAAATTTTATTACGAATTAAAAAAAGAAATTAGAAGTAATAAAAATTAAAATTAAATCATTAAAAAATTGAAAATTCAGTTAAAATTGTTATTGTATTGGTAACTATGGTAACTCTGAATTTGCGTGCGGCAAACAATAATTTCAGTGCGACAAACAAAGTTTCCGCACGCAAATGAAAATAGCTACTTTTCAGCCGTAACAGTTGCGTAAAGATACCACTTTTCCCGCATGAGTAATAAAAAAAAATACTTAAAAAAATTTTAAACAAAATATAAGTCGCACTGAAAACTGAAACGGCAAATGTCGAGTTTACCCGAAGCGTCGCCGAGCCTTTATAAATCCGCGTCTGTATAATCAAATTCATCGAAGTTACTCAACACGCTGGTAACTATATGTCTACAGAAACCGGTCATCAATCAATCATCACGCTTGAAACAGACACATTGCCTATATATACGGTTTCATCAACTTTATTCGCCTCGCTTCAGAACGTTTCATAATAGCGATTACTATCAGTCTGACATCTTGTATTATAAACGACAGTGCAGTCAAAGTTAGCTAGCTAACGAACAAAACGCTATTATCAACCGCGGCAAAAAGGCGTCTATATTTTCTAGTTCATTATTTATTATTTTTCCTTAAATTTTAAAATTAATAAATGTTTTGATTTTCCATCAAAACTTCATTATTTGCTTAAATCTTTAAGGTCGCCGATAACTGCTCTGATCGGCTGAATCATAATTACAGTCGACTCACTATATGAGTCAACGCGGAGTCTACATACGTCACCTTTCTGGAATCGTATTGAATTAAATATTTAATCGCATTGCCAATTTCACTTCAATCTACAAAATTAATGTAGTGCAAGCTTTCTGAGGGTGTATAACGAAGTGAGATACGTTTTTTTTTTTTTGGCCATTGTCACAGAGATTTTAAAAAACTTTCTCTTTTGGATTTTAAAGCTACGCACGTCGTGCGTGCTTATAAAATTATACAGGGCGTGACTTGTAAGCAAGGGCGTAGATATTTTTTTTCTGGAGGGTAAAGCAAAAAATCAATAGTTTTTTAAAGTTTTATTAGTATAACACAAGAATACTCACGAAGGAAGGGGTCAAGCAAAATATTAATTCCCAAACCAATTTTGCAAATTTTTTTTAGGAAGTATTTTTTAAGTTTTATTTTTTAGCCAGGTATTCGTATTATTTTCAGTTTTATTTTTTTATTATGGGGGGGTAATTACCCCCTTTACCCCCCATACAAGCCATTGCCAGACGTGCATATAAATCAACCATGTCTGTCTGCCCGTACGTTTATAATTCAAGAACGACTCGCCCGATTTACCTGTTTTTTTTTATATTAAACGTTTCAATCCGCTCATCTGTTTGACCTGTATCGTGCTCTCAGACAGTGGCGTAGCATGGACTAATCTAGACGTGGGCGAAGTCACCTCAGCGAGTCCCTTTTCTTCCAGTAGATACCTATTCCCTAGGGCCTAGATCAATGAAGTGATCCAACCATATTTGTATATACAACAGAAAGCCTAATATAGTTCATGACGTTATTGGTCTCAAGTTAGCACACAAGATGGTCTCGCGCGAGGCCCCCAACGCGAGGGCGAGGGCCCATTTCACACATACCTAGCTACGCCACTGCTCTAAGACAAACAGACTTTTTCCAAAAACATGTTTTTTGGACTCATGTGACTTCAAAACGAAAAAATATTGTAAAATTTTGAGAAAAGTGAATTTTGACCTAAATTAGTACGTATACCGTTCCCCACTTGTGTTGAAATGGAAAAAAATAGTCAGGTAGGTACTGCGTTCTATGGAACAGTCTGTATTTAATAAAATTGCATGTGAAGTCAATATAACATATCTAATTGATTTATGAAAGAGAACAGATGCCAAAATACATAATATAATATTTAGACGAGATACAGATGCGCGTGATATAATCTGATGGCTTATTAAGATCCGGAGCATACGCGCGTTTTTTAAACGTGCGGGGCCGCTGCGTGACTGCGTAGCAACCGTTGCACACGTCATTCCGTTCAAATAATGCAACCCATATACTTTTATTATATACCGAGCATTATAGGAATAAAATCGCAATCGAACCATTAGGGCGCAAATATATACTTCTGTCTTTTTTTAAGTCGTAAGAGCTCGTTGGTTCTGATTGGCTAACGCCATAAACACAGACATAAAACTTTAGAAAAAGAGAGATATATTCCCTGCTAATATTATATTAATATAATATATTGCGTCGGAATTACCAAGGAATTACTTTGAAAAAAGAGACGCAGATATATTTTCGATGCGATTTGTTGCCTTCGCTCACCGCACATTGGGTAAATACACAATGCTTCATATAGTAATTATTATATACCTACTTATAATGAATGCAGCATAGTCATTGGTTGGCATTATATCACTTTTCGAACAAAACAGATTATTTTTTGCGAAAGTAACCGGTTTCGCACGGTTATTTCGTGCGGGTTATTTTCACAGTTAAGCAGGGACACATTTTTTTTCAATTAATTTTTCTGGGCTTCTTTTGCAGTGGAGTAACTATACCGTTTGAGGCCCGTGGCAAAATTTACTAAATGTTGTAATAATACATTTTAGGATTCCCATGAGCTTATACGGCTCTCTTAGCGGGGGCCCCTTCCGGCCGGGAGCCCGTGGCATTATGCCCGTTCTGCCACCCTATTCTTACGCCACTGTTCTTTAGTCCCTATAATAAATAATAATCAGAATACCTATACTTCATACAATACAAAAAACAAAAAAAGTTTCGTCCGTTTTAAAGGGATATATGTTTACGTTTTTTTAAACGCATGTGTGAATCGCTCATTACGCGGCGTAGCCGAAAGGGGGACTCAAAAATATCGAAAAAAATCGTATTATATTATAAGGCCCACCTGCCCCCCCTCCTCTTGCTACGCCAATGTTAACTACTGTCGTTATTAGATCTACTTGATATATGTTTTAAAGTGGCAAACTATAGCATTATTAAAAAACGAAAATTATTTTTGAAACCAAAAGTAGGTATCTATAACGCTTTAAAAGGTAGGTGTATAGCCATATTATAGCTATTACAAACAGCTAGGTATATTATCCAGAATCCCGTTTAGGTACAGAAAATAATTCAAAACTTTGGTATAGCTTCCTTTAAATATTTATCAACATAAAGTAGCTATAGACTATACCTATATTATTTTAATAATACATGAAATGATAATCAACGGTAATTAAATTAATATTTACCATAAAATGTCTAATCTAGGCAAGTAATTTGTTTGATAATTTAGTTTTAATAAATGGTAGACGTGCAAAATTCAGTTACTATAAACAAATGACATTTCATGTCAAATAAATCATAACCTGAATAAAATTTTGATTATTACAAAAATATAAATTGACATTAAATATAATTATGTTCATATACTAGAACATTTTCAATAATTCCAGTAAATATGTACTGAAAAAACAAAATATCATAGGAAAACAACAAAATAATAACTTAAAAAGTTTAAACTTCGAGAACATTTATCGTTTAAAAAAATGGAAGCCTACCTTTTTAATAATTTTCAGGAAGCAGCAGCAACAATAAACAAGAAGCGATATTTTATTTTGTTAGACAATAAGAGATAATAGTACTGACAATATTAATTTATTAACTTGGAATGATTATAACGCGCACATGTACACTTTGCAACAATTCCCGGTTAACTGACAGCAGACTGGTAGACCTTCTCCCACAATCCTTATGCACAGGTAGGCAGGCTCCCGTGTCCTTACGTAAATACAACAAACGCAGATAGAGACATTGACGCTACGACTAATTGAACAAGGATAGGCGATAACGTCCTAACGAAACTTTTCACACTTTGCGCATATGCAGGGAAGTACCACGTTTATATGATGTAGTGTGAAGCGATTTATGTTTATATTTAAAAGTTTTTAAGAACATAAGATGTTATAATTAATATTTATTTATGTACAAACAATTATTTTTGTTTTTAAAAAACCGAGTAAAATTATTGCTGTAGTTATTAATGACAAATTATTGTTCATTGAGGAAAGCAGATGAAAAAAGCAATAACATCCTTGGAAAAATTTTAAATCATATCAACTCAATGTTATAAAAGCTTTAGACAGTTTGCGTATATTATAATTAGTGATGTGCCGGATATCCGTATCCGTATCCGCGAATATCCGAGGGAGAAGAAAGATCCGTATCCGTTAGTTTTTGGCGGATCTTTTACCTTATTAATTTTCAATTCATAGATGAAATTTTATATATATAGGTGATTAGGTAATAATGAAAAACTGTTAAATTCCATTCAGATTATTTTTTATTTTTTAAAATCGTATTTGGCACCTTTATATTGCAAACATTTATCGTAGTGAGTACCATACCCATAGTACATAACTCAAAGGTACCAAAAAACTATCTTTATAATGAGATATTGCACATCGATCTTTGGAAAGAGACAATCTGTTATGAGAGTTACTCTTAAAGAGGTCAATAACTTTTTACCATAACAGATAGTCTCTTTCCGAAGGTTGATGTGCAATATGTACCGCCGCGTACTCTAAGAAAGTTAAGATCCGTATCCGTATACGTATCCGCGGATCTTGAAACCAAATATCCGTATTCAGATCCGTATCCGCGGATATACATTTTTAACGATCCGGCACATCACTAATTATAATATACAATGTATCAGTTAAGATTTTATTGATATAATTTTATAAATAAAAATTTCAATGACAAATAGCACTCGATTCATTTTTTGCTAATAATATGAATTACTAAAAATACAGACAAAAACGCATTTTCTAAGAGGCTTTGTGACGTATAATAAACAACTGAATGTTTGCACAATGATCCAACACATATAAATTGTTAATCAGTACTTTTCAGGATAGGGAATAATTTGGCTCTTTTGATTCGAGTAATTGTTCCTTTGTATATATTACTGAGTACTGATACTTACATTCTACATTTCAGAGACTACACGTAACACAATGAAACGAGTAGCCAGCCACAGGTTGGATGCCATGAGCTAACAACGATCCGACAGAAGGTAACGTAACATATCAATATTAAGATCATGTCGGTAATAGTGAGAACAGATACCTACGTAGCTAGGGTTGCCAGGTCGCCAAGCCAAATAGCTGGATAGATCAGCCAGTTTGGTCGGACATTTGGGTAAAAAGGCCGGACAGCCTACATTATTGAGGATTTTGTCTCAGTATTAATAGGTACGACAAAAAAATTGTATGTAAAATCAAGCTTTTTTGATTATTACCATGAAGTGTATTACCAGTTCAAATACTTTATTACTAATCAGCCAAAGTCATCAGTCAAAATTAAATTCTATATAAACATTTATCAACATTTTAAATTCTTCTTAAATTCTAATGAAAGGCAATTGCACAAATAAGTCTTATGTACCTGCTATTATTTCCCAAAATAAAATAAAAAACAATCTAAACTAAACAAAACTTCTTTTATTTAAGTTAATAAAATCATTATTCATATTCGGCCACGCTCAACGCTCGCTCGTTTGCGAAATGTAAAAAGCCTAACAAAAGCCGGACACCGTTTATTTTGGCCGGACACGCAATCAAAAAGCATAACTATGTCCGGCTTTATCCGGACGCCTGGCAACGCTATACGTAGCCTACTATAACAAGTATAATCGGAATAACAAATACTTTTCGCTACGAATAATTGTACTTTCAGATATTCTCGACTAACGGTTACCAGCTAATCGAAACTTAAAAGTTATTCAATCGTATTTGTTCCTTGTCGAACAATAGTTACTAAGCCGTTCATATTTTATATTTTGCCACTATAAATTTGTAAAATAAATAGTTCCGATGAAATCTTCATCTATAATCCGTATTGTCAGCAAATGAACGATGTTATATGGAGTCCTCTGTTATTAAAATTACCAAGTTTTTGTTGCTTGCACTTCTCTTCTGCTTGTATCTGAAAAATACTTGCTCGATAGATATGGAATGACATTATCAAACTTAACTAAAAATAAATAGGAATGAATTCAACAAGTATCAATTTTTTTGTTACGGATACACAAACATACGGAGGTACTGATTCTATTGATATCACTCTCGATGACTCGTTCTAAGCTTAGCACTGCGGTGACTTTTATTCCATATTTATAAAACAATTATACAAACAATCTATATATTGTGTGATAAATCATTAAATGCAACAGCAGCTGTAAAAACAAAATTGTGTGCAGGTTACTACATCATTATAACTGAGGTAATTTGTATAATAAAGGCAGAATATCATGCAAAAATTAACCCCGCGTTTGTATAGTTAATTATGCTCAAAGAAAGTGAAAATATACTAAATTTTGACACTACATTCATAAAACACCTGAATATTATTAAATTTAAATATTTGAATATTTTTAAGTTTAAAGACGCCATATTTGTTTGAAACGTCAAAACAAAGTTTTATATGCAGACAACTTCGTATTTATATATATTTTAAGCGGGACATACACTCTGCAATTTATTACAAAGTTATGAAAATAATGAAGTTATTTAGAGCGATTGTCTACAATATTATTAATTAAATTATGTATTTCTACCAATTTATTTAGTTTTCTAATGAACAGTTGCAAGTATTGTTAATAAAAATACATATTAAATGTATTAACGCACACGGGTGTTGCACAAATGTTTTGTACAATGTCTGGAGCCTCCTTTACAAAATTTAAAAAGTGACAAGTTAATTCGATTGCTTTGCTAGCTTCAGTCAAACTAACGTACAAACTGGAACGTTTTGTGCAGACGCATTTTATCTTTGTTTGAATTTTATCGAATATTTTATCTTAATTTTATTATTATAAATTATATCTTATTGCAAGTTGAACATCTGCAGTTTCTACGTGTATATATTGTTTAATCGCAGTTATTAACTTCTAATTTTTGCCATAATGAGTGATAACAAAGTTACTGGATCTGAGGCAGCGGAAATCAGAAGCCAAGAAAAAACTAAGGGCGGTGTTAGCTATGAAGTAATATTGGCGGAACCAGTAGGAGAGCCTACCTTGCCAAAGCGTCCAGTTTCTCCAAAAGAAAAAACTTCAGCCCAACTTATAGAGGAAAAATTAAAGGCTGCAGAAGAAAGAAGATTGTCGTTAGAGGCAAATAAAATGGCTGCAATAACTGCCAAAATGTTGAAAATTGAAGAGGCGTCAAAGAAGAAAGATGAACTAACAGCTCTTTTCATCAATCAAACAAAAGAAGCTCTGGACCAAAAAATGGAAACCCATGAAGAAAAACGCGAAGCTTACATTAATGATTTAAAAAACAAAATGAAAGAGCACATTGAAAATGTCGATAAAACTAGATTATCTATCGAACAACAAGTCGACGAGGTTCGAAGTGCCATCGAAGATAAGCTGAAAACTGCGGCGGCTCAGCGCGACGAAAATATTAAAAAAATGCTCGATAGGCTTCGGGAACACGAAGACCAAGTCAACAAGGTACGTAATAGCAATACTGAGAAATTCCAACAGCTCGATGTTACAATTCAAGAGAAATTGGAACAAGCTGAAAACCGTCGTGCCCAATTAGAATTACAACAGAAAGAAAAGTTGAAGAACCACGATCGCCACGTCGAACTTGTCCGCCAAAACAAAGCGAACTTGACGAATAGTCCAAAACCTGCCGAACAAGTGACTTCGTCTTCTGCTTAAAGCAACCCACATTATCGATAACGGATAGATTATAACATATTATACTTTATTTTTATTTCTAACATGTTTTTGTAATCAAGCTATGTACTGATGCTAAATAATAACTATTAATCATTTTTCTAATTAAATAACTTTTTTCATAAAGATTTACATAGGTAGTCGTTTTATTATTTCCTATTTTTCATTTATTTTTAAATACTGGATTTTTAAAACAAACGCAAATCTAAATAAAAAAAGCAAGTTTATTGATAAATGAAACGTTAAATTCTTGGAAAACTAAAGAAGTTACCGAACAGGTAGAAATAAAAAAGTTCCTAATCGCTTGTTTTTCATTTATAATTATACCAACAAAAAACATGATTCAAACATTGTTTATGACTCACTAAAAGTCGTTAAACTAATGCTCTTTTAATTGCGTTCAAGGTGAATCATTTGTTTTGGCACACAACGCTCTTTTGTTTTTTTCTAATTGCACAATAATACCGTATTCTTGTTAATAAATTTTTATCTTATCTTAGGAACCAAACAAACAAAGAAATATTAGCAATGATTAAACATAATCAAAGTCAATAGTCACAGAAATTCACGCTTAAAATATATTTCCAGCTATTTTAACATCATCATTCGATAAACGATTAGCTAACAAAAAACGTTCGGAAATGTACAAGGAAGTATATGAAAATGGAATTAGTAGCGGTAGTTTTGTAATAAAAAACAAAACATCAAAAGTCCCTGGCTACAATGTACAGTTTATTTTTAGATATACATAGTAAATATTAATTTATTTATAATTAATTAACAGGGCACAAATAAAATTATTGTACCAAAAAATGTATATAACCTATATTTTGACATTGAGTTACCACAATGTAAAGATAACGTCCAAATTATTGGACACGTTATTATAAACAATCCCATACTTCATCGTATTGAATTTTTATAGATTGATGAGTTCAGAACAGACGCTACATTTTTTGAAACACTAAAAATATCTTCTACTAATGTCAAGTAACAATAAATTGCCTACGCAGACAAGTTGATCATTTTACTCGCTTTAAGCCGGACAACCCTTCTTTTTTATTCTCGTTACATTTCGTAATTAAAACAGGACAGTTCATCCAATCACATTATTCCGATTCCACATTTAAATTTCTTCCTTGCCGACTTTTAGAATACGTAGAAAAGTAAGTTAATTTATCGAAAAATTATGAATTGTTATTGTTACGTACTTCGATCGAGTAAAAACGGTCACCTTATACAAATAAAACTTTAATAACAATTTGAAGCTAGAACCAAATTATGGCAGCAAATATGTTTTCGAAAACCAGACATACTTTTTTTTATGATTAAATTTCCCGTTACAGGTTCTCCTCGAATTAACCTGTACTATATTCGAATTATATTATTTTGGCAGTGTCACTTTCGTAGTAAAAATTATCTTAGACATTTTTGAATTTCGAAACCAAACACTATTATATGGCGAAGAAAAATTGCTACCACAATCAGAGATCCCCACAATCAATTTTCAATTATAAAAAAGTCTTATAAATTAAACGACATACATAGACTTTACAAATTCAAACGCATAATAAGCTACAATCAGTGAAAACAAATTTTCAGCGTGCTCAAAAAAGTAGCAATAAACGGTAGAAGTAAAGCTTTTTTTATATAAAATGTTTATCTATTAAAAAACGAAGCTTGTTTCCTATCGTATTTTATAGACAATTTACTTTAAAAGATAACATTCTTTATTTGCATTGATAAAATATCCTCGGCCATACCTTTTCTCGACTTAAAAACGATTTTCTATAATAGAGAATATCAAAATTATAACACAGGCTGATTTTTCTGTTATTTTTAATTAACACAACATACATAGAACGTAACAAAATTGCAAGATTTTCATTTGTTCAGGCAGCACCTAGCGTTCACATCAAACACTAATAATCAAGGTCATCACAATCACGTGAAGTTCGCTGCAAACATAGCCACCATAATATTAGTTACCTACATATCTTTCACTGTATGCGAATGCAAGCATAGTTTTTCACGCTAATATCTCAATAAGTTGCCATCCAGACACCAAATATCCCGAACTCTGGTACTTGACGTTTATACTTAGCAAGGATAATATAAAAGTAATAATAGAATATCGACATTTACAATTTTACATTCGAAAGCTCGTTTATAAGTCTTTGATGAACTTACTCTGCATTTATTAGCCTAGATCTATCCGATCTAAGCCAATGAACTACTAAAATTTATACCTCGAACTGCTTGAAACTGCACGAAAAGATTTAGAAAAATCTTGCAATCTTATTTTTCATTATTGATAAATAATTATTATTTTATGCGAAGTAAAATATACATACTGTTCTATTTATAAACACGAATCCGTTATTTTTTACTTGGACTTATCATAACGATGGTTGCGTGACTAAAAAACTATCCATTTAAATAAATCAAAACGATTTGAGTTTGTTGGTGTCGACCACATAAAATCACATCAGTAAATCAACACTAAATATTGGTGTCTCCATTTTACTGAGTTTTCCCAAACAAATAATGTATTGAAACGTAATACAATATAATCATGACGTAATAAAATAACTATGAAACAGTTTTCTTTAAAATTATAAAACCGTAGCATTATCAACCAAAAACAAATAATGCCCGAGAAAAATAAATATGTTTTGAATAAATAAGATTATATTGTATTATAAGTTCTTTAAAAATAACAATAAAATATGGCAGAAGTTTGGATAATATCGGGAGAAAAAACTTACGTTTATTGAAAATATTTTATAGAGCATTAAAAAAATAGTAAGATAACGTTTAATAGTTTTAAATAATACATATATTAGACACGAATCTTTTCACAGCACTATTGTTTTCTGTTTAATAATTCTACACTTTTAAGTTCGAGACCGTTTCCTTCGGTTTAGATGTGTTATTTATATACTCACTTACCCATTTGTTACGTTCTACTTCACGTGCGCTTTTAGATGTTGTAAGAACTCGTAATACGATAATGCATTTTCTATCCTATCTTCGATCAGTTTTTCCGTGAAAAGGACACGTTGTGGACTATCATCCCTACGAAAAAACAACCATCGATTGAATAAAGATATAAACAACAGAACGCTTACGAAACAAAGAAAGATCTATCTCAGAAACAAACAAAATCAGTTGTTTTTCTTACCTGACTATCTGTATTGTGGCACTAAAAGGTTTCTCTTCATTCAAATTACCGACAAACAAATGCAACAGCTCATTTTCAGGCGTTTCAATCTTCGGAAACTCGAGAAGTTCTTCCGGAATCGCGGAGAAATGTTGAAAGCCTAAAGCATTATTTATAAAATGCGGATTGACATTATGACCGATATAGACGATCATGTGATGACCACAATCTAATAAATAGGCTCCGCGAGAATCGAGTCTGAAATAAAAATAAAAAACAATTTATAAACAACGGGCTCGACACGTTCTCCGAAACTACACCGAAAATGTAAACTGACTTTTCGGCACTGAGCTGCAAGCGTCCGGGCTGCGGAATAATTCTGCCATCCTCTGTCGGTAAGCCGCCTTCTTCGGTTAAACAATGTATCGGATATAAATCGGGATATATCGCTTGAATCAATTGTCCGAGAGGCAAAGTTTTCATTTCACACATTGCAAACACGCGATCGTCTAAACGGGTATTTTGACCCGTTCTAAAAGCCACCTAAAATCAAAACAATAAATCAATTCCGACAATGCACGTCGTTTAGTTAGAATTTTATAACTCAAACCTAAAACGTACCGCGACACTATTTTAATTTTTCTAAAAAAGAGGGATTGTACACAACCGTGTCCCCCGTGAGCATAACCATGTCCCCCGTAAACATAACCATGTCCACAGTTAACATAACTATGTTATTATTAGTATGGAGTATATCGTCATATGTGCAAAAAGTAAAATTTGCAGGAAAGGACAAAAAGTGGTTATTTCAGCAATGGATGGTAAGAACTAGCAATTTCAGAGGTATATTACTAATTCATACTTATCTTAAGACAAAGTATTTTCTTAAAAAATATTTAACGTTAATTTCGGATTTATTGGCACATGGGAGGAATTATTTGATACAACTTTTCACATAAGAGTTACTTCCCCTTGTTGGTTACTGTAAAATTAATTTGGAGGTATTACTAGTGTATAGAGCTCCGTTTCCTGAATCTTTTCATCTAAAAAACGTAAAAATCTGCCTACTATGCACATAGGAGCTATTACAGAACCAACAACGATATTCATTTGTTCTATATCCTTTATCTATGACACTAGCCAATCAGAATCAACGAACAAAAAACAAAAGTTGATGGCACCCTTATCCTGCGATTGTGATTTTCGTACTATCCACTGTCCATATTTAATGCGTTCAGGCGCTCAACTAACTTAAGAGTACTTAACCTCAAATAATACAAAAACAATGTTACATACGTATTTGAGCAACGCACTAATGTACATCGGCAAAAGTTTCAATGAATGCGGGGCCAACAATCCACCACCGGAGCCAGAACCTTGGTTTAGAGCCAACTTGTAGGCCGACAACACATCGGTTACAACGTTGATGAAAGCGTCTCTAGCGTCCGTCAACGATGAAGACAACGATCTATCGACGGCTGTAAAAGAAAAAACAAAACAAATGACATTACGACTCATATATCACTTTCAATATGTTTATTGTATGAAGAATCTTACCCATTTTAGCTAATAATCCGACAATGCATTGTTGATCAGCCGAATTTAAAATTTCAGAAAGATTCGTAGCGATCGGTAAACATAACGTATGAACTCTGATTCGTCTTTCACCTTAAAAAAAATTACATTTTTTGAGGTTATAAATTTTGTTTTCAACAAGATTCGATGCATAAAAGTGAACAAAATTTACCCCAACACCATCAACATGTTAAATATTAGAAATAGAGCCCGGCTGAATAATCAGCTTCAGCCAAAAACAAACCGACGGTTTCGATTAGGTCGTTCTTTTACTTTACGTTCATATTTTTTTGAAATACTTAATTCATAAAAAATGTGCTTACTTGTTTTTGACATTTTTAAGGAATCAATGTTTTGGGATAAAATTTAATTATTTATTTTTTATGAGTTGACTATATAAAAAAGTTGGTAACATACCCTTACTGGACGTGTACAATAAAGCAGCTTGGAAGCACACCGTTTGTAAATCGGTTAAATTCTCCTCGATTGAAACCTGCATTCCAAATCCGGCATCCGGATTGCAATTCGGTAATGACAACAGATCGGTTGAGCGTACAAAGAAATTACCGTGGAAAGTATGTATTGATAAGCCTCTGCAAAATAATCAATCACAAAAATTAGAACTTACAATTTTCAGGTTAGAATAACAACAACCGATGAAATCGGTTTAAAGTTGAAACATTTCATATTCATAGCAAATGTCGAATTGAAGAAGCGCCTAGTTAGGTGCTACAAAATGTTCACAAGACTATGACGTCACGTTTGTTTAGCATAGCGTTAGAGGCATTGAACCTAACCTATATTTATAGCTATTGATCATTGTTTACCTGGTACACCGGATCCGCATGACAGCTTCGTAGCCAATTTTCCGTGTAAGGTATCTCCGAAGGCAACTATCAAACTGCTGACATTGAATCTGTCGGCTCGCTTTGAAAAGAGGATAGTGATGAATACAGCCGCCACTGAATTTACTTATACCAGCTACAAAAAAAAAGAAAAAATAACGGTTTATTTCTATTTGACGTGCTTACTGGCGTTGAATGATCATTCAAATAACGAACTGGTAAACTTAAACGTCATACGCTGCGTCATCTAACGTTCTACAAAATAAACCACTCTAGAACACTCCGAATACTTTAATTAAATAAATATAGTTTAAAAAAAAACTAAAAAACACGCTTTATGTCGAACTAAAAAGTAAAAAAATATTTTTTTTAAAATAAGCTTCAAACAATAATGAATAAAAAATACAAGTATTATTGTGAAAAAAGCGTAGGGCGCTTTGTTCCACATTTTCGTACATAGAGCGCCCCACGCTTAAAAAGTAAAAAATATTTTTTTTAAAATAAGCTTAAAACAATAATGAATAAAAAATACAAGTATTATTGTGAAAAAAGCGTGGGGCGCTCGATGTACGAAAATGTGGAACAAAGCGCCCCACGCTTTTTTCACAATAATACTTGTATTTTTTATTCATTATTGTTTTAAGCTTATTTTAAAAAAATATTTTTTACTTTTTAGTTCGATATAAAGCGTGTTTTTTAGTTTTTTTTAAAACTATATTTACTTTCCACTTTTTAGTTCGATTTATTGTCAAAAATTTGCCGAAAAAAAACAATTTTTTTTTTCGGCGTGGACGGGATTAGAACCCACGACCCGTGATTCCGAGAGTTGACGTCAGCGAAGACCCGTGCCTTAAACCGCACGGCTACCACTGTAGTTACAGTGCTGGCATATTATACTACAGTAATAAACCACTTGCTGTAGTCCAAAGGAAGGTTACAAACAAACATACATACATACATACATACATACATACATACATACATACAACTTACAAGTGAAGTTAATATAAAGCGTGTAAAAAGCAAACTTACATATTGTGCTAAGATCAACATATTGGCTGTTGAGAACAAACAAATCGACGGCGATCTGTTGCGCACTGCAATCGAGCGCAAGCCGTTTATAAAAATCTGTCGCTGGGTTCAAATGAGCCACTTCGGCAGATGATCTTTGTGTTGGCACTTCGCGTGACGTTAAAGCGCCTGGTCCCACAGTTGGCAATATGCATTGAAATACTGAAACGCGACCACCGGTTGGAGACTGTAACACAATAGAAATTTCGTTATGAATAAATTCGGTTATCCAAACAATTTTTTTTTGCGATCAACAATTTGGGCACTCAATCCAAATGTCTTCGCTCAGTTCAATAAATTTAATTCGCATAAGCATATTTGAAACTGAAATGTTCCACCTAAAGGTGATTTCTGAGATGGTCCAGTCACTCTACATTTACACTGCAAATGTACACTAATATTATAAAGAGGTAAAGTTTGCACGTTTGGATGTAGGCGGTAATCTCCGAAACTACTCATCTGATTTCAAAAATTTTCCCACTAATATTTAGAATGGACCTTCAGGATGTTATCGCGTTATGCCGGCACTTCACATGGCTATTTGTATTTGTTTGGCAAACAATTACCATGTGTGGACAGTCTATTTGACAAAATAATACGCGTTACCGTGCGCTTGTCGGTTTTTCGAGGCACATCAAAGGAGTCAAATAGGCAAATACGCAAATAAACCGTCCACACAATGGCCATATTCAGAAGCGCACGCGCCGTGAACCTGTACGGATATGCAGTATTTTTGTGTCTGTGCTGTGAGCGAGAACTGGAACAATTACTATTGAAAATGAATTGGGACAATGAAACAGTGCTAAAATTCCTGGAATTTTGAACCTTGCGTTCTGCTGCCAAATGTTTAAGTGTTTGCTATTTGACTGCCATGTGTGGATGGTCGTATTTGCCTCTATTTGCATGTTTGTCTTGAACGTCATATATTTTGCCAAATACAACAAACACCCAATAGCGAACACAAATAGTCATGTGAAGTGCCACCTTTAAAATAAAAACGCTTTTCGTGGAGACCAATTTTGCAACGTAAGTCGACAAAAAAACGGTGATAATCTATAAACCGGACCGCTAGTTTCTAGATAAACTCAATAGAAAACTGCACTACTTACCATCATTTTAAATGCAGCTTGAAGCGCAGCACCTAAGGCCGATCCGTTATCGTGCGAATTGATAAACCTGTTCGGCAACTGAACCAACAGATCCTTAACCATTTCCTTCCGTTCTCTGAGATTAACCAATAGATTGTCCGGACACGGTAGGAACACGTCCTCGATATCGACCACGATCATTTCGTGCGGTTGACTCAAACCGTCGGCTAGAGAATAAAACCTGAGCGCACTGTTGAAACAAATGAAGCCGATCTGCGTACGGGAATCGCCGGGCAAGTTTTCCAACTCGTCGATGAGTGTGTCGCACAACACTCTCAAGTAACCGCTCTCGACCGCCATTTGCGAAACGTCCAGTACAAACAGGTAGACTGCAGGTTGCGGTGGCCGCAACTGTACACAGAAATCATTCCAAGGTCATTTAAGTGTAACCAAGTTGGGGAACGCAGAAGGGAAACGCACTGTATCCTCTATTATTCAATAGCGTATTTAGCATGCCAGTAAAAAAAATTAATTACTCAGCAAATGTTTTTGAAAAATATAATTTAACTGTTTCGAAACGATTAATAGTTCAAACTAGTGTCAAGATGTATCGTAAGAGAACTATTACCATTCCAACCCACAAATGGGGAATGGTACTAGTTTAGGTCAAAAATCACTTGTCAAAAACTTCACAATGTCTTTCCGTTTTGAGGTCCCCCGAATCCAAAAAACATATTTTTGGAAAATCTCTGTGCGTCTGTTAGTCTGTCAGGTCAAACGGATGACCGGATTGAAACCAAATTTTGGGAGGATGTTTGGTATGCAAATATGAAGAGCCCTATTGTTTTTGGGGAAAATCGGCGCATGCGCAGAAGAGACATATGCTAAAACGGTATTTTTTATATAATAATGGTATACTTTTCATAACGGCTGATTATTCTATTTATTTTTTCAAGAAAGCTTTGTTAAAAAAAATTTTTCCTAAACTTTATAGTTTCGGAAATATTTTGAAAATAAAAAAAAAATCATCCACTCTTTTGTTTTATGGATCTGTCAGAAATAAACTAGTTAGGCATGCTTTGATTAATTTTTACATGACGTGGAACATACTATGTAGATAACCATGGCAACGAATAGTTAATATCATATTGAATACTAGCCATTACCCGCGTCACCTCACGCGATATCAGAAATTTTTCTTTATTATAATCAAATGTCAACATTTTTGAAGTTGGAATGGTCCCGTCGCCCAATTGGCTGGAATATTTTTTACTGATTTAGCTTACTAATAAGAGGTTTCCCTTCTTCTGAGTGTAATGACACACAATATTTTATTATAAAGACCACAATACATTTTTAAACGATCACAACATAATAAAGTAGAGCTTCATATCAGACAGTAAAATACTTAGTGCCGAAGGACATGCTACAACAGCTTTTCGGTAGCAAGTCTAGCGCCTCACCAGGCAGTGAGAACAAGAAAATATACTCACCATATATTCTGATGGCGCGATATATTCAATAGTACTAGATTTGATTTCCGGTCGCCTAGACGGATCGCCGTACGATTTGCTAACAGGATCATACTGAAATTCTTCAGGTACTGTAAAAAAACGCAAGATTAATATTGGAATACGTTCGTTTTCACAAATACCATTCGGTTAAAACTTACATTCGTTGACCCTAAAACACAAATTACACTTCCATCTTTTGGTGTCGACGAAATATACAAACGGATTGATGTATGTCCGACAAGCCCTGCACCTGACAATTGTACTGCACTGAATGACAGGCAACTGCTATAAAACAAATTAAAAACAGAAGAATTAAATGCATGAAACTATCACGAAAGCTCGAGTCTAGTAAATGTAATCTCTGAAGTGTTTTAAATCTTAAAAATAATTTATCTTACTTAATCGACTTAAAGAAAGAGGTTATACAATTTTACGCGTGTTTTGTTTTGTTCTTTCCAATAGTCATGCAGCATAGAAAATTAGTTCAATTTAAAATTCACGCTATTTAATTAAAAACAAATACAAAACAACTGAACATATCTTAACCTCAAAAATATGTTTTGAGATAGAACAAACTGAATAGTCTTATGAAAAAGTTTTTGAATAAATTTCAAAGTTATATAAAACACGTATTCAAATTTGTTTCGCACACCGTGGTTTCGTTAAAGACTTTAAACTCAATCGTTATAAAATAATGTTTTTTAAAATTCTCGAAGAGTTTTCTCTAATTATAAAATTGTCGACAATTTGTTATTTTTAAAGATAGCTATTATGGAGAGGCGTGTCTTACAGAGTAAGTGGCCAAACATTATTTATTATCCTCAACAGCTGTAGAAATGACTAAGAATTGTGAAATAAAACAAAGCAAACAAGATAGAAGCAAACTATCTTGAGAATTTAATAAATGAAATCGACTTTGCGAATTCCTTAACGCCACGAAAAGTTTGATATGACTCTGGAGTATAGATGAAGATCATATCAACAATATTTAAATAGAAGAAAAGTATTGCTATCATTTTTACTATGAAAAGAATATTTAATTTAATATTTCACGGACTCATTTGCAGAATAAATAAAGCAACAATACATGCAATTACTTAAGATAACATTTTTCACGTAATTAGATAAAAAAATTAAATAAATACACACACACTAAACAGTTCTTTGTTTAAAAGTGTAAAGTTCAAAATTAAAATAATGGTAAACGTATACAAAAACAAATTTCAAATAAAATAAACAGAATAATTATAATATTGAAAACAAAGAAATTGTTGAGGAACAGAGACAAATTCATTTAAAAATGAAAGTTTCGGCTTCTTTTTAGACACCTTCAGGATCTATATAACTTTTCTGCCTTGTAGACCGTGAAGATGTCTATTATATAGGCAAAACGTTTATCTATACCAGGCCTGGGCAAATGGCGGCCCGCAAAGCATTTTATAAATTTTAGAAAAATAGTAAAGAAATAGCAGGGCCAGAACAGACGAATAAAGGACCTAAGGCGCTTTTTTTTTGCTCTCCAAATGCGGAAATAGAATGTGAGGACCTTTTTTTTTTGCTCTGCAAATTTTTGGCCCGCGGTCAATTTTTCATCAGCTATGTGGCCCGGCGATCAAAAGATTTGCCCGCCCCTGATCTTAGTATAGATTGGGGGCGGGCAAATCTTATAAAGAGGCAAAATTTGTTAATTTGGATGTAGGAAGTTATCTCCGAAACTACCCATCCAATTTCAAAAATTTTTGCACCAATATTTAGAAAGGATCTTCAGGATGGACATAGGTTATATATTATCACGTTAAAATAAAAGCGCTTTTCGCGGAGACCAATTTTGCAACGCATGTCGACAAAAAAAAAAGGTTCGCACTCCGGGAGTGCCGGGAGAAGTGAAAACTTGAATATTAACGTCTGACGAATTTTCGATCAAAATGGTTTGTATCATAGATTGCATTTTTATGTAGGTACGATATTTCAACGCTAGATGTCTAACGTTGTATAAATTAGAGTTTTCTCGCTCATCCAGTTCTTACTTTACCTGACGCCTGACGCGAGTTTAACATTTTTTACCCATTACAAAAAAAGTGTACAACGCCGCTAAAGAAGTTTTCACTTCAAAAAAACGGTGACAATCTCTCTCACTATGTTCATGATAAATATGAAGTTAGCAAAAAATGAATACTTACATTTAAATCTCTAAAAGGATGTATTAAAACTCCAAGTGGTAGTCTAGATTTATTTAAAAGTGACGATGTATCAGGAACCTTCGTTAAGGTACATCGAAATATGCTACAAAAAAAGAATGGTTTTATTAAGAAAAAAAATCGACATTTTTACAATGATTTTTTTTTTTGGAATTTGATACTTACTCCGGATGGCAGTTGGCAGCATCCATGCATTCCTGAAGCAATCTAATTTTCGGAGGTTCCACTTTTTCAGCCGGCAAAACGTTTCGGTGTTGTAAAAGATCGATATTTTCAGCTCCCCACATCCGATTGAAACCGGTTTGTGTGATGTTCATATTATTAAATTGTTGATTTATGTTCATATAATTGCCGCCAGGAGAAGTGGGAGTATTTGTCGAATACGGATAATTGGTTTGTGTCGGTCCGGATAACGGTTGGACCGGATAATTCGGATGAGGCGGCAAGACATTGGAATTTTGATTTGGCGGCATAAAGCTAGTCGGTACAGGAGACTGAAAAGTTTGTTGTCTGAGATTTTGATTAGGATAGCCGGCGTTAGGTGTCGGATATTTCCGCGTCAACGGTGAATGCTGAGCAGGAGAATATTGACTTGCCGTCGACAACTCTGGAGGACCTTTCGGAGGACCCATCGATTGACTTTGAGGCGGTAAATTTGAAGTCGGTGGATAACCGGGATGTTGAGGAGGCAACTGTGGACTATTCGATTTATTTGGAGGTCCGTTGAACTGATTCAACGGTTTCGGTTGTAACGATTGACTGACGTTTGGATACTGAAACTGTTGGTTTGGATAACTGGGTTGGCTCGCTTGATTTTGTTGCATCGAGTTCGGTTGATTCGGTTGCATCGGGTTCGGTTGATTTTGTTGCATTAAGTTCGGCTGATTCTGATTAAAACCTGCCGGTTGAATATTCGGACTCGGCTGTTGTGGTTTTTGAGTTGCCGCCAAATTGAATTGAGGCGATGCGGTTAGATTAGGTGGAACAAATTGTTGACTGAATTGGTTACCTTGCTTCGGAGGCATGCTAGCAACACTCTGTTGTTGAGGATTGATATTCTGGTTAGGAGATGGATATTTAACGCTCTGAGATGACACTGGAATATTAGGAGAAAACGTATTTTGTGGCTGTTGATGCGATTTGTGACTAGCATTATTAAACTGCGGGGAACTAGCGAACGCCGAGGGTATACTCGAATTTAAAGAATTCGTCGAATTTGTGTTTGAATTTAAAGTAAAATTTTTCTGCTGGTGTAAATAGTTCAGCGGGAATTGACTCGGGTCGTTTTGTCCTGCGTTTGGGTCGATTTCACGAGGACTGAACATCGCTGGACCCGTCACGTTTTGAATCGGAGGCTTATTTTGTTGGTCTAAAACTACATTCTGAACTGACTGTTGAATACTTTGAGCTTCGCCATTTGATGGTTTGGGAGGAAGCTGTCGCGTAACCGTCGGCTGAAGGATTTGTTGGGGAGCAGACGTTCGCTGAGGAAACTGTTCGCCCGATAAAGGCTGTTGATCTTGATTTAATGGCACCGGCTGCAATTTTATCGTTTGAGCAGTCGTCTGTGATGGAAAAACATTTTGAATCGGTTGTGGATGTTTATTTTGACTATTCGGAGGCAGCGCGGCGTTTTGACCCGCCAACTGAGGCGGGAAAATATTCTGACTCGGATGTTGAGGTTTAACATGACTACTTTGCGACGTTTGAGGTAACGATTCAGCATTATGATTTCCTGTATTTTTCGACGATACTTGCGTAGTCGCATTTTCACTCGATGGATTTGTGACGGCACTCGGACCTACTAGCTGTACGATCTGGCGCGGTGAGCTAGTTACCAAAGACGGTGAGTTGGGATTGAACATATTCATGTTTGCTCCAAGCAATATGTTTTGATTCGTAGGTTCTTGGGCTTGCGTTAATAGTAAGTTACCGCTAGTTTTTTGAGGGATATTTCTACTGGGTCCAGATGCGGGCTGTGGATTTTGGGAAGGTAGGCTCGACATTCCTGGGGGCAGCTGCGAAGCGGGTATTTGATGTTTCCACTGCAACGGTGACGAATCACGCGATGAGTGACTCGAGGAATGCTGTAAGCCATTTGAGGATGGTAAAGGTTTTCGAGCCGGCAATTGTGAAGACGGTATTGCTGATGAAAATTTTACGGGCGATTGTTGCTGTTGAGATGGTAAACCGTTTTGTAGGTTCGGATTTAGCAAAGGGTTGTTCGGAAACGATTGTGGTTGAGGCATTTTTTTTTTTTTATTTTTACTTTTTTAAACCGTTATAGTTATATTCTGAAAAAAATACACATTTCGTGAGCACGATACAGAAATTAACGGCGTGAATAAATTATGAGATAATTGGTACTTATAATAGCCTGCACTAGACCTCGAACTAGGTGGAGCAGTAACCCTAACCTCAAAAATAGAGTTTGACCTACTTTTAATAACGAAACTAGTACGAAGGCTAAACTGCAGAGAAAGTGTACATAATCATCATATTTGAAAACGATCTGTCAAACACGATATAATAAATTCGAGAAAGTAGCTTGATAAAAAACCCCATAAAACCCGACCCATCAATGATAAACATCGCCCAACCCCTATGAAAATGACACATACAACTTAAACATCATATTCATTAGCGAATTATTGATATACCCAATTGTTAACTAACTAATATATATCCTGAAATACGTTTTCAAAATTGAAATGATACTAATATCCAGAAAGAGAAGTTTTAAAGATCAATATCATAATTACTGAAATAAAATTTCAAAAAAACAGTCAAATTGCACATGCATTTTAAATACGCCAGCTTTGCTAAAACGGCAAGATTAATGTATTTCGCAAAAATACAATAACAGCGTAATTAGCATTTTAATAAAATTGCAAGCATTCCAAGAAATGCTAATTACAGGAATGTCTTTTTGGTATCAATAAGAAATCAATCTAATCAACCACGCGATATATATCACAATAAAATAAAGAAATGATTATATTAATTGGCGTGCAATTAAAAAATTGCTTATCATGTTGAGGAACACGGTACTTTAAAAAAAGGAATATTTCTTAACCCTAAAATTAATATAAATTAAGGTGAAGAAGTCAAGCATTTACAAACGAAAATACTACATACCAGATGCTAATAATTATATTAACACGACAGACACTATAACTGCTTATCACAATTCATTTTTACTTAAATCTGTGAACATTTTTACGAGTTTTCACTAGAAAACTCCTTGAAATTTCAATTGATGACACTCGTCCAACTTACGTGGCCGCTCTATTACTGCAGCGACGTTTGTGATAAAACTATGAAATTCTTATTTAGAAAAAGAAACATTTATACATAATTCGTAAGCTAAACAATGATGCAACACTACAATGTTTGCTTACGTTATTTTGTATCAAATCATTCAACTGCTTCATATGATTGACGTACGAAACAAAGACATCAAATACGTATATGATCTCTGAATAAATTAACAAAAAGACACACTGTACTGATTTTTATATTTAACCCTTTCACTACCAAACAAAAAAGTCATCAAATGTGTTCAATAACTTTATTTAACTGGGAATAAATAGCAAATACATAATTTCAAAGTTTATAATATGAGTTTTTTGGCCCACACAACAAATTTATGTATAACGTTAGGAATAGACCAGATTTTGTAATAATGTAATCTTCAATATTCCTACTTAAGTTGAAGGAACCTTTATATCGTTCAACTCAATTAAACATAGCTCTTTTTAACAATATTTTTTCTTCTAAATAGGCTACGAACTATAAACGGATGACTGTGTTTGTCTAGATTTGAAAATCATATTCTAAAGTCTCCATACAAGTATAAAGACGCGTACAGATATTGGTTTCAAAGCAAACCAACGCCGGTGTATGAAGCTGGAAGGAATCTGGAGACGTATGTTAAAGCCGCTCACGTCGAGTGTGTCATTCGGGTTTAAAACAAAACTTTCTTTGATGTACCACGAGAGAACATAATTAATTGGAATGCGTTCGGACACATACACAGCCAATCCGTCGGTTCCGAATGTCTGAGCACATTGATTACATAACTTAACGCCGTAACCATAAACAAATTACAAAATCTGAACTATTTATTGTTGTAAAACTTTTAAAAATTTATATAATATGAAATTCAAACACGGATTTCAATTCATATTGTACTGGAAAACTATAGGCATAACAATTTTAAATTGGTGCAAAAAATCACGAATACAAATCTAGCGTCATATAATTTTTTTTATACCTTTTATCGAAACAATTCTTTTTTTGCAACAAATAGAAAATAGAATTTAGCACAATCGTAAATATTTTTACAAGATTAAAATCCTTTATTATATTTTAATAGTCACTCGTAATGAAATCAATACTGTTCATGCATTTATCAATATTAGTTATAAAAATTTATATTTTCAAAACAAAAATACAACAATTTATTGCGAAAGCTTTCACCAACACCTTAACAAAACAAAAGGTGTAACTTTTAACAGCAATTTTTAAAAAAAGCTTCGTAACAATATATTTCCACTGTGACGTTTTTGAATTTACATTTTCAAAAAACTCAGTGAGATCATTTAAATACGCGGTGATAAAAAACTGAAATATCATTGACTGAAACAGAAAACTTCCACGATTTCCAAAAACCGTTCGTGCGTAATTTTTAACGCTTCTTCAATAAATAAAATTATCGACCAATTTTTCAGACAATATATTAACAAAAAATATCAATAATACATTAAACGATTAACTAATTATTAATTATTTTTATATTTTTAGATCCGTTCTGAAGAAGATCCAAATCCGGATCGAAACGTTAATTGTTTAATGTATTATTGATATTTTTTGTTAATATATTGTCTGAAAAATTGGTCGATAATTTTATTTATTGAAGAGTTCCAATCAGACGTTAATCAAAGATTTTAAGCAAAGATTTTAACGCTTCTGCTTTCGATTACTTTAGGATATTTTGCCACGCTCGGGTATCGACCGATATCATCGATACAAACTTGATTCATTCCTGGCCTTTGTCAACAATCTTTTTAATACACATTAGACTGAATACAGTTGTCCATATTTTTAACGCTATTCTGTTTCAATCAATATTTTCCTGACTAGTAATAATATAAACTGTGTTCTTAAAAATACTATAAAAACTGTTAAAAAAATGCAACAAGTTAAAATACACAATTTTCAATACGAGATTGCCATGTGCAGAATCAGTCTGATTTAGCACCATGGGGCCAACTGACCACGTTTAAAGAATACATAATTGTTAACACACTACCTGTGAGGCGAACTATCGTAGTACGAAATTATTTCGGTTTGCCGACTGCAGAAAATCTATTTTACGAACCAACTCAGCCGCATTACGTACCTGTGTTGTACAATGATATCCACAAACATTGCATTAACCAGTGCCATCTGTGTTTGAAATATTACACCGAACGATACAATAAAAACATTAGCTCTGTTTATATTATAGTCAGTCTTTCGCAGTAGCTTACACGAAACTGTTTGTATCAGTTTTGAGCCACTGCGCAAGACTGTGACGATAATATTACCGCAGCGAGGTTGGAGCAGAGCTATTATGTATGAATTCTTCTGTACGCAGTCAATTGTTTTTAGTTAATGTACAGTTTAAAATTCAATCGGTTTGACAATAAACTATCACGTATCGGAATTGTTTTATGTGGCATTGCGTGCTCTAGCTTTATATATAAATTTATACAGAATTCGAAATTATGATTTCTATACATGGACGACTGTATACTTTCGTTTTTTTTTAAATTAAGTATAATTTTAATTAGTATTCTGTATAAACAAGAGCCAAAACTATAAAAAACAAATGGCAAGTATATATTATTAAATATCCATCAATACAAAAAAGATGTATATAAGAAAGTATAAAACTTAATAAAAAAATTAATATAAGTACTTATATACTAATTTCAATGAAATGCTTTAATTTTATTTTAAATACTGCTACTTTCACTACATAGCAAAACAAAAAAAAAGATTAATTAATGATATTTATAATACTTTTGCAGTCTTACTCTTATTTATTAAAGAAAAAATATTTTGGAACAATTTTTCAGAAGCTCAAGCATTACGTAAAAACAATTGCACAAAATAATATCATTGAGTTACTACAAGTAACCGCAATATACGTTGTGTACCAAATAAACGTCAATATAAAAAAAATTGACTTAAATATCGACATTATCATAACTGATATAACTATCGACATAAATAATTAAACTGCGCGTTCGAAGGCGTAGGAAAAAATAGGCGATAAAGTTGGGGCATATCTTATTGGCTCTTTACATCAGTCGATCTACGTGTGGCATGTAGACCTGCTGACGATAAAGAGTTGATGAACAAAGATGCAACTATATCGGTCTCTCTTTCTGCACCATTTCGCTTGCATAGCCCAGATTAGCAGTTCAGTTCTTTATATCGATGCATAAGATGTCAGCCCACCCAAAATTCAAATACACTCTAATCCATAGAAATTGCAATATTATAATTATGGATTGTTTTACAAATGGGTCACAACTCAGTATCACAAGACTGCTTTGAAATAATCGTGTCAAAAACATGAATTATAAATGTTAACTATTTCTTACAACGGGTTCCCTGTATTATTCGGATTGTAAATAATATATTTCGTTTCTAAATATTTATCTAAATGGTTTTGAATATACTGAGAATGAATTTTTAATGGAGTAGATCATAAAATAATTATATAAATCTCAACACGGCTGTATTGAACACTAATTCCATATTAACCCTTCGTGACACGCGGTCACAAATTAATTAATCTATCAACTTTAAGTTTCAAATAATAGTTTTTATGCAGGGCTACTGTCTACGTAAGTAGTTTTGCTTGTCGACTTCTCCGATTTCATGTTTTCTTAATACAATTTCATATACTATTTTTACATAGTTCCGCTCCGACAGTCACAACCTCAAATTATGTATCTGTCAAATGCTACTAACTTCACGATAGTGATGGACAATTTACAATCGAAATAATTGCAATCAGTTGAATTAATCAAATCGACTCAAAGTTTGATTTTACAATCAAAGTGCTCGATTGTTTAAATCGACTATTTGTTTAATTTATTTTAACATTCCTTCATATTTATCACAAATAAGAAATAAGTTATTATTTCATTATCCACTCTGCTATAAAAAATAATTGCAATAAATGTAGTCATAAGAATCTGTGCTGCATTCAAATTTCCCTATCACCAAACAGCATTTGTTTTTTTAATAAATATATTTATCAGAGCTAACGATCGATACATAGTGAATGCTTGTTTTTGTTTCACTATCGATACATCAAGCGAAAAAAAAACAACATCGATTCAAATTCGATGTCATTTTAGAATTAATGTTTCGCTTTTTGCAGGTAAAAAAACAATTCAACATCTTATTGAATAACAAAAATACTCAATCAATATGACCTTCAACTGTTTATACCTTGCACTATGCAAACCAAAGACGTAATCGCTATCGAGTCAAACTTTTCAAAGAATGAATTTTTTATAGAGATAATGTGAAGTTATTACAATATTGTGGTTTTACGAAATCATTCATGCAACTGCACGAATGACCGATTAAATATCTTCAAAATTTTAAATAGTCAAAACTTTTAAAATACTAAAGAATATTTTGTTCTAGCAATGCCTATTGCCCTATTGGTCCGTTTTTCTAGCTCCAGTAAAAGTTTGGTACGTATAGCTTGTTTTTCTAATTTCAAAAAATGTAAAAAGTACCCGTTTGGCACAATTCAAATTTAAATATTTAGATTGTAAGAAATCTGGTGGCTGCTTTTAAATAAGCATTGATATTTAACGACTGAAATTTGTAACAACTTTAATATTAAGAGCACTATTATATCTTTCTCGTTGCATAATTGGCTCTAAAATACAAACGTAACATCTGCTCTCTCCCAAAATTCATCAAAGCTAAACTTTATCAACGATGTTCTAAACTCAAAAACATTTTCTCTGGATTTTCTAAAGGTCAAAACAATAAGAGTACAGTCTCTTCTGCTATAACGCGTGTTTGTAATGCGCGAATTTGTTCATACGCGGTAGATAAACATGGGAATAAAATCACAAAGACGCGCTACCAATATCACAATTCATCCTGATAACTGAATGATAATATTCTTCCTTTTAACTCAAACGTCACCTAACCCTACTTCTTAAGTTTCCCTATTACTACTGCGCGAATTTTCATAGCTCCGTTCGCCAATTGTTAACAACTCATAACGCATTATAGAAGAAACGACTGTAGAACAGCAAAAAGTTTGAGGTTAGAACACTACCGATGAGCAAACGTCACTTAAGCCGAATCGATTTCAGTAGCAATCGTCGATAGCTGTTCGGACAGTTTTTTAAAATTCTCATTACTCGTGGCTTTATTCAATTCTAAAGCAACATTACACTCTTTTAAATGTTTCTTAACGGCGTTCGACTTGACAATAATACTAAGTAAAGCAATTAAGTTACTAAGAACTTCCTTCTCCAATTTCTGCAAATGATTCTCGAGTAAAGTGGCAATACCTGTACCTATATTCGCTTTGATTAAAATGTCATCCAGTTCGGATTTAGTTAAACCGCATTCATTATCGATAGCACCGGGTAAATCACTCTTGTTTTTAGAATATCCCAGCAGCAAATTCAGGGCAAGCAGGGCTTCTATCTGCATCACAGCATGCTGTGAAGGTATCATATCGACCAAACATTTAACGGTATCGGGAACTTTAATTATAATTAACGCGCATTCTTTACTGCGAGCGTTCTTTATCAGCCAAGCCAACAATCGTGACGATTCACCCTTAACTCCAAGATTGTCAGTAGTGTAGCACCAGAACACAAGTTTTTCAAGAAAGTCAATTCGTTTCGATAAGTTTACAGCTGTTTCAACTGAAAACAAATACTATTATTTATAAAAAGCTACGTTCCAACCTCCCTGCGAACGGTAATGTTATCGTAAGTCATGCGCAGTAGCTAAAACGTGTTCCGACCAAGGTGAGAACGGTTCTAAAACTGTCCAGTCACAAAACAGTTCAAAGTCCACGCATGCGCATAAAACCGATACAAAACAGTTTCGTTTTCGCTACTGCACATGACTGTGACAATATTATCGTTCGCATAGAGGCTGGAACATAGCTAAAATCCAAATCTTCTTGGTTTCCGGGCTTGTATGCCGTGATCCACAGAGAGCAGAGAACACGAGCACGCTGACAATAAAAGACGGAAGTACCGCACTTGTCGACACACTTACCTGTGAGCAGCCTAGAAGGACACTTCGCCCGCTACCACATCGCCTTTGATAATGTCTACCGCAGTGGTAGACGAAACGTCAGGTAGAAATACCAATGGACCACGGCATACAAGCCCGTAAAACCAAGAAGATTTGGATCAACACCGGCCGTGAAAGCCTACACACTTGCACAGCTAAAATGCTTAGCTCTGATGACATCTATGAACTGTTAATTGTTAACAATACTGCCGATAAAGAAATTACCTTGTCCGTCGATGACCATACGAAGTGTACCCAAAAGCTTAAAGGTAACCGGTGAGTGCGGTGACTCAGCCAATGGATAAATAATATCTATTAGGCCATCCTTGAGAACTTGCGCTTTGTTTTGAGGCGGTATCACTAAGTTTCTTAACGCGCTCAAAACAGCATGCTGAAGTCTCAAATCGCTGTCCGGCGAATTGTGATTCGATAAAATCTCTGTAAATAATAATACGGGCTTAAGAACTGTCTTCATACCGATTGAGTTTAAATCCGATATAAACTCGATTATCCGACAAACAGTTCATTCATCCATGCTTTGTATTTATTGAAGTCATACTTCTCTCGGCGCGTTACGAAAAAATTACGAGAGTGAATTTTTATGATGTAACATCAAAATTAACAGCATGAAGTTGCCGATTGTAACATCAAAATTAACAGTGTGAAGTTGTTTGCAGAAAAAGGCTATCGACAGAATAGTTAGTTAATTTACACTAGTGGACGCGCCTTCACTATACATCGTTGCAGTTGTTTTTTTGGTTCACTGAGTGAAGAGGATAGAGTATGGTAGAGACCAGGTTCGCAGGCGCGTAGCGTCTAAGCTATATTTATGCCCGTCCTTTTATTATTTTATTACACTAAAATATTTGCATGCAAATTAAAAATTAGTTTTAATCAGGCCAAAGTAGTATAACTTCTTACGAGTGTACATAAGTACACTGGTTTCTTGAAAAGTTAAAAAAACAAAGGTGAGCCGACGTGAAAAATTTAAACTTATATCGGCTTTTCATTCGATTTGCGTTCATTTTATCCCGCATCTGTGAACTGTTGGTCCCATTTGTCAAATAATTAACTGTACTGTAACATTAAATACCTAGTAATTTCTTCGATATGCCATTCTCAACCATTTTTATACAGTGATTATCTTGTCTAGCAAAATTCCCGATCGCTAAGACTCCAGTAATTAGAAGATCGCTGTCCTCCGATTCTAACCAGCTAACCATGTTATTATAAACATTTCCTTCACCGTTTGAATACAGTAGGTTCATTGGTTCATCTATTAAAAAAAAATTAATTCTAAACATTCAATCAAAACAGGGCCGGCTTTAACATCAACGAAGCACATAGAACGTACTTATTTTCTTTTTTTTAAGACCTTCAAGTTATTTGGGCTTAGTACCCGATTTATACTTTCCACCTATTATTTTTTTAATAACAGATTTTACCAGTTCTCGGATTAGAACCCGGAAATTGTGGGTTTGTACTTGGAACAATATTTTTTAAGAGCACCCCAGCGACATGCTATTCAATCAATTTGGAATAAATTCAATAAAACTACTTAATGAGCTTTCATAGCTTATGTGGAATGCGTGAGTTAATTAGGTTTTACACTGCGCTGATTAAACTGTGATCCAAGTATGAGAAATCGGTTACTTACCTCCCGTTAATACTAAAACAATTAAATTACAAGCCATTTTCAAGAGTGCTCTGCTATCTTCATCGTTTGCAAGTTCTTTGTGTTTTTCGAGTAAATTATATAATAATTCACAAAGTCCATATTTCGCCAAGTGCAACTTTATATCATCTGCGAAAAGAATAAAAACACGTAAATCCCAATACAACAGAAATCAGGAATACTTGAGAATATTTTGTAAGCCTCATTCGCATAAGTTTGCGGTGGAAGTGAAACTTCTTTAGAGTTATGAACTCGTTTCATCGATGCGTTATCAAGTGTGCGCGGTCTTTTAATGTTACCGAAATTTTAAGACAGCTACAGAAGTTTCACTTAAAAAATAAATATAGTTTAAAAAAAACTAAAAAACACGCTTTATATCAAACTAAAAAGTAAAAAATATTTTTTTTTAAATTAGATTAAAACAATAATGAATAAAAAATACAAGTATTATTGTGAAAAAAGCGTGGGGCGCTTTGTTCCACATTTTCGTACATCGAGCGCCCCACGCTTTTTTCACAATAATACTTGTATTTTTTATTCATTATTGTTTTAAGCTTATTTTAAAAAAAATATTTTTTACTTTTTAGTTCGATATAAAGCGTGTTTTTTAGTTTTAACTATATTTATTTTCCACTTTTTAGTTCGATTTATTGTCAAAAATTTGCCGAAAAAAAAAACAATTTTTTTTTCGGCGTGGACGGGATTAGAGCCCACGACCCGTGATTCCGAGAGACGACGTCAGCGAAGACCCGTGCCTTAGACCGCATGGCTAGCCAGTGTATAGTTACAATGCTGGCATATTATACTACAGTAATAAACCACTTGCTGTAGTCCAAACGAGTTTACAAACAAACATACATACATACATACAAACTGACAAGTGAAACTAATATAAAGCGTGTAAAAATTAGGCACTTTGACTACAGTTTCGGAACAACAAAGAATGTTTATATTTATTACCGTTCTCTGCTTGCGAATGCAAGATTTCTAAACACAGTTCCGAAACATCCGGGTTCATAGATTCCTTTAAAATGCGAACTAAACATTTACAAACGTTTTCAGATATCCACAGTTCCGTTTCGCTATCGATTAATAAATTTAACGTTAACAATAAATGAGTTATGCAATCTTCGGAACTCTCGACACTCGCTGCTTCGATGATTAATATTTTTTCGACTGTTTTTAAAATATTCAGTTCTAAGGCTTTACTCTGTATAGTGTTATTCGACATCAGCAAATTAAACAATAGCCCACATGACACCTTACGCAATTGTTTACGCGATTCTATAAAATGATTTACTTTGGAACAACACTGGTTTAAACTATCTCCGCTTTTACTCGAACTTATTTTTGCATTTTCCGTTACGCAATTTTCTGTGCCGGTGTCGTTGTACTGTTGTACATTTGTGTTGAGTATGTTAAGTATCTTTTCTAGACACTTATTTTCAAATAAAATACTTCTGACATTATCGCTCTCGTAGCAAATATTGGCTAGTGCCCGACATGCTTGTATTTTACATAACGTATTTTCAGTATCCAAAAGTGACAATATGTTCATTATAATATCATTCTCTGACAACATTTGGCGATTTGAGGCAATTTTCGCTAATTCTGCTATCGTTTTGGTAGCATTCGTCACTATTTCTGTATTATTATATTTCAGTAAAGACTTCAAAGGTTGTACGTTTTCGATGTTTGCATTTTCAGTTTTGCATATGTCATTTAAAACTGATAAAACCATTTCTTCGTTATTTTCGTCGATAGATTTTTGCAATAAGTCAAAATAAATTTTTGGAGAATCTGAAAAATAAAATTGTGTTTATATACATAACCAACTTTTCTGTAAATGTAAAATTTTAAACGTTCTATTTAAATTTTAATTACAATTACTTACTGTCCATCATTCTATGTTTAAAACTCTATTTTTGTATTAAAATAAATATAAACATTCAAAAACTACAGTTTGACAGATATTTGGTATTTTAATGAGCATTTTACCATGTTCATACATACAAAAATACTTGCGTTTATTTAAATATATAATTGTATTCAGAAAGAACTTTACTAAACTTATACCCATATAGAGCTTAAACTAAAGTATATTTTTATTTTTTCAAAAATATTTACACTTTTAAGTACAAATCCATTCTTAATTGGTTTTTAAAAAGCTTTAAAAAGTATAATGTAAACATATTTTTATTCCTTGACTATACAAGACATACTTCTGTTATTCTATCTTCTTCTACCTCATTTAAAAATCAACATCTTAGTTCTAAGTGCTGTGCTCTATAGCTGATCACAAAGTTCTGTACCTATTATTTAAAATTTACCATAATAAATTAAACATTTTAATTACTTATTATTTTAACGTCTATATTTATGTCTATAAAAACACAATTTTAAAATTAGAAGACAAAGAAATATACAATAATACAATCTACCGGTCGAATATATCTGTATCCACCATACTTTTCAAGACACATTTTAAAATAATTGCAAGACGTGTTCTTTTTTAACAATATTTAAATTTTTACAGGATAGGTATGTTATAGTAAATATCGACAGATATTCAAAGTTATAAACAAATTCGTCGTTCAAAAACGAACCGTTCAAAAGCTTAAAATTCGTTCAAAAAATAATTATAAATAAATCAATACTGTTGTTTTGTCATAGAACTCATTAGTTCATTATTCATTCAATAATGAAAACTAGTCATTATTAACGACATTATTATATTAACCTGTCTCCGTACATTACTAGTTTGAGATTATTGTTACAACAAAAAAGCGATCATTACCAAGTATCTGCTGAATTATATGTAATCTTTAAGAAAATAAATAGCAAATAATAAGCAAAGAAATGGATAATAAAGAAGAAAAAGGTTTAACAAACCCGCATTATAGTTTTTTCATGAATACCGCATAAAAAAAGCAAATGCAACGTGTATACCCACAGGCTACAAGCAAAGAATCGATATTGTTTATTCTTTTATTTAGCGCTTTTCTACTGTATTTTATTATTCTATATCTTATGTAGTTATAAAATAATAATAAGAAGAATTTATTGTGATGCATCGTAATAATTATTGTTGATCCGAAATTGAATTAAAATAAATCTATATAATGATACGTGTCTATAAATCAATGTTTCTTTTATATCTACCTGCAAGCAGACAAGCTTTCATACAGCAGTGTACTTTAGTTGCCTGCATCACAGGCGTTTAATGTATTATTATTGTTACTACAATGTTATCTTTGCGCGTCCTTTTGGTGGTGTTAACGCGCAATTCAAATGGTTTTTTCTATAAAAATTGATTAGCTGCAGCACTTATAGACGTCGAAAAATATGAATTTTGTAGCATCAAGTCAGTATAATTAGCAAATTTTGCGTATTTGATTTTAATATTCCGAAAAAATGAAAATAAGTGCTGAGTACATTTTTCGTTTCATTATGAGAAATCGCACTGATCATTTATTTAGATAAAACGCAAACTTGCAGACAATGACTGGCTGATATCAAAAAGTCGACGATAATATTTATGCCATTTTTCGTTTAGAGCTTACGGGCGTTAATCTTTGAAAACTTGAAACACGCCTAGTTTCTAAATTAGTTGAGACAGACGATTTTTGATTGAATTTTTGAGTTCAGCGCGTCTTTACAATGGTTAATTATCTTAAGAATTTATCTTAATAATTAATATTTTAGAAATAGATAAAAAGAATAAATTGATTAATATTGTATACCATTATATACATCAGAAGCGTGGAGGAATCGATTCAAACGATTCGATTCCGGGAAGAGGAACCGCCGACAATATCTGGAATCGTTTTCATCACCCCCATCACTTGAGCCGGCGTGTCTCGCTGCGCTACTAGGGGTTGTGGATCGATACAGATAAATGGAATGTTATGATTGGTTGAATAAAATCAATAGCGCCGCTTTCATTATCGATTTTTAGGAGCACTACTGGTTTTCGCTATCTTCTTCTGCATAAGCAGTCCAATTATCAGCATACAAGCAAATATCTTTCAGTGTTGTTTCACTTGTTTCTCCAGACAGTCACATGTTTTTATTGAAACTAATACCAGAAATCATCTACAGTCATTACATTTCAATAAGCAATATTTATTAAGTGTAAATAAATTGTGAATAAGTTATTATGTAAATAATTGTGTTCATTGACTGCACGTACAGACTTAAAATTCCAGCCAAATACGTTCTAAACATTCCACAAAAAGTATTTTTATAGATCGTTTCTGTTTCATTGACGATTTCGTTTGTTTAATTTTAAATGTTTAAATCGTAACGTGGTTTATTATAGTTTAAAAAAAAATTCTTTTAAATACGCGGTAAATTGAAGACTGTATTTCGCGGTTACCTGAATGAACAATAATCGTTACTTTGTTTTTAATAAATAACTTAACAATGACATCTATTTCTAAAGGGGATGTTTTTAAAAAGCGAAACCAATTTTGTATGATTTAAATTACAAACACACTGAACAAATTAATACAAGTTTATTGTTGCAAAGTAAACAATCAAACTCGATTGTCCTCCATTTTATGAAAACTTTCGCGCCAAAATTAACAACAAAATGGCCACATCATTAATAAGTGAAAATTATCAATTAAAATGGCATTCATTTGGCGTACATTTACATACATCTGTAGCGACATTGTTGCAGTCAGAATATTACACCGATACGATTTTATGTACTTCAGAAGGGGGTCAGATAAAAGCTCACAGATTTATATTGTCGTTGTGTAGTGTATATTTTCAAAACATTTTTAAAAATCAATTAAAATGTTTAACAAACTTACCGATTTACGTAATGCTGCCATCAGAAATCGATTACAAAACATTAAAAACACTAATTCAGTACATGTATTGCGGTGAAACAACAGTTTCAAATGATATTCTAGAAAATGTGTTAAAAGCAGGCGATTGTTTAAAAATACGCGGATTGTGGCGCCCAAAAACCGAACCGGACACCCAACCACAAGTTCAATCGCAACAGAAAAACGTATCGCCATCAGAAAACAAACAACAAAGAACCGTGCCCGTTATTAAAAAACTGATTACTTCCGATAACAATAAAACCAAACTGTCCTCCACTCAGCAAAATTCAATACCTGCACTGATTCAAGCCACTACTCCGGATCGTATGCAAGTTGAGAAAATCGTTTCGACAAGTTCTAATATAAAAATAATAGAATCTAAAACACACGATGAATCACCGATAAAATCCAATAGCATGTGCGTCAAGCTTGTGGCAAACCAAGATGAATTAAATAAACCCGGTACAAGCAATTCTAAAAGTGAACACGTAGTGTCCAAAAGCGGCGTCGTTGAAGAAAATAGAATAAAATCCAGTGATGGTATTGTTAAGATAATACTGACCCGTCCAAGTCAACAAGAAACCGATAACAAAAATGAAGAAAAAGAAGAAAAAGGCAATCATAAAGATGACAATATGAAATATTTTGTTATAAAAGAAGAACCGATTGAATGGGAACAACTACAAGACTCGGAAGTATCCGAAAACGAATTGTTTCAAGCGGAAATGACCATCAAACCTGAAATAATATTTCCCGACGAAGAAGAAGCCGAATATAATATTACAGTCGACGACGAAAAGGAAGAAAATATTTATTCTCCGTTGACATGCGAATTGTGCTCTCAAACTTTCACGATGCCGGCCGATTGGGTTCGTCATATCGAAGCGCACTCAGATTTGCATCAGCCAGCTAAAAGACAACGACGAGGAAAACCTCCAATGGTCAGATTATAAAATAAATCTTTCTGAACATTTGAAGCCTCCAAACGCAAGGGTTATTTATTGATAGTACTTTAAATTGTCTAATCGAGAAGTCGGCAACCTTATTCGAACGCGGCCACATTTTTGCATTTTAGAAAAGTAACCCTAAAAGAGCCACATTTTTCTTATAGTATAGCTTGCTCTCGAGATTTCCTTGTAAGATATATATTGATTGAATTGCTCGAGGTATCGCATGCAACTTCATGATAGAAAAGGGAACCAATCAGGAGCTCGAAAAGCCTACATGGAGAAAAACGGCAACTTCACTCTAGTGTTCTTCTTTTCCTCTTTAAGATATGAAATTTTTTTTTTTATCTAAATAAGCGTTAAAAATTACCTTTATTTAAACTTTATAATACACAAACAGTTTTAATTATTTGTGTGTTTATTGAACCTTGTAGAAGAGCCACAAGCAGTTCGCGGGGTACACAATACCAAGGTCTTACACTTGACCCGCAGTCTTGCTCGCGACTGAAACATGTTCATAACCATCCTCGAATTATACTGATACAAGATACCGTATATTTTCATTACAATCGAGAAATAAAATTGTATTTTCGTTTTCTAGGATGAAAATGTAAAATTGCCTCCGCTAGTTTGTGACTTATGCCAACAAACGTTTCCAACTCCGGCCGAATGGGTCAGACATATTCAACAAACACATACCGAGCAAGAGTTGGCGCTCAGTAACGACAGCGCGACGAACCAAATGAGACACAGACAAATTAGGGCTTGCAGTCTTAAAATATGTCCTATTTGTACCAAAAGGTAAGACCTTCTAGTTTTCCAGTAATAATAATCGGTGGAATGTGCTCAAGCTTAACGTTCCGTCACCATAATTACGTTCGTTTTTTGTTTATCAAGTGATGCGCAATTTTTTTTGACTACGCCCCTACAGTTACTTTTAATTCAAAGCCCACTACAGTTCGGATATTCACTCCCCTTAATGAGTAAATAAACTTAAAAGTATTTTGATTCACCACGAATTAACAATAACAATTATCAGTCAAATATACAGCGCGAATTTTTACCGAATTTGACATTCGGGAAAAATCTACATTCAGTGCATTAATAGATTTTATTCAACACGCGTGAGTAATATATAATTTCGGGGCCCTGCTAAATTCGGGAGAAATAATAAATTACTTCATGTTGACACGTAGAGTGCTAATAATGAGCCGAAACTGTACGATAATGTATTACTGCATAGTTTCTGAACCAATAGGAACGCGGTAGCGAGCCAAAACTGTACGGTAATGAATTATTACTGCATAGTTTCTGGACCAATAGGAATGCGGTAGCGATTTGTATATATGAAAACACCATCGCATTCAGCGAAAGTCATGGACATCTTGTGTGCATCGAGGGCGGTGGGTACGACAATCAATGAAGTGATTTATTATTTTTCCCTCTTTTATCAGGTCCCCGATTACATATTACTCGTGCTAGTTGAATAAAGTATTATATGCGACCATTGATCGAATGAGAATATTCCACTCGCGTGTTACCGCACTCGCTAAGCTCGTGCGGCAGATTTCACGCTCATGGAATCTTCTCCTTCTCTCACTAGTCGCACAATATACTATTATTATGAACTTTTTTAAAAAGAAAGTTTTAATACGAAAAATAAAAATCCTAAAAGATGTGTATTTTATTAATGTTACAAATTAGACGCCCTGATTTAGAGATGAAATGGAAGTATTGGTCGTCAATCAACATTCTCAAAACGATTATTTTCAGATTCCCATCACATGCAAGTATGATGATCCACCGAAGAACTCATACAGGTAAGTTTCAGGTCTCAAAAACTACAACACGATTGCTTTTCAGTATTTTCACGTACATCCTATTTTCAGGAGAGCGTCCATTTGTGTGTACCCTGTGCAACAAAGGATTTAATGTAAAAAGTAACTTACTGAGGCATTTACGAACACTCCACGATAAAATAATAAGCTCTACGGACGTCTCTTCAGAAAAAAGCCAAACTCAACCCGAACAATCATTGCAAAGTACTTCATAAATTTTATACTGAATAGTTTTTAATACTATAGAATACGTTTACATTTTTGGAATATTGAACTTGTTAATTTTAATATCTCATTTTTGTCATCTATTTCATTCCCTGTAAAAACATAAATAAAAATATTTATATAATAAAAACAATACTATTTATTTGTTTCGTATGAATACACTTGTTAAAATAATCTTAATTAAAGGTACAAAAAAAACTGGAATTCGCTTTGCAATGTATTTTATGGGGTTGCTAATACAAAATTAATATCGAATAAATAAAGACCATGCGTCCTATTTTTTGTTTACTGGTTCCCTCTAACGAAAATGCAGCAAACTTAATTTTAATTATCATCTTCTTCAATCTTCGGAGCCAAATAATAACGGATATGACCCAAATCAGGTATTTTATATTCAACAACTAAAGGCACATCGGCCGACATGGACAATTGAACTTGCGGTGAAAGGGGCGAAGCTTTCGTGAATGAATTAAGATATCGGCAAGCAAAAGTTAATGTGACCGGCTCTTGCATATCAATCGACACCGCTTCTTCTTCTTTGTCTACGCTAGCAGTTTGTGCTAACTTAATATTGGCCGTTCCGATATCACCGGCAGCTGAGAATCTGACTCCTTCTTTCGTACAAGCGATCACGACCGATTCACCAAATTGAGCTAAGTCGCGACATATACGTGCGAACTCGTTGCTCGGCATTTTCACGATGCACGAATAATCCGTCTCCTAGAATACAGAATTTCATTCAGTTCGCTGTAGCGGCAATGCCGACAGTACAAACTAGTGTTGGGCGATTATGAATGATATAATCGATATATTTCGATTATGGCCGAATAATCGATCATTCGATTATGGCAACCGAGATATCATTCGCTTGAATCAATTATGAAATATGAAATGAATATTCAATCCCGACACAGTACTATTATATATCGATATATCATTCGGTATCTGCATCTACATGCACTGGTATGGGAAGGCTTTGCTAGCACTGGAGAGTGGGGGTGTTTCGATTGTACATACTTTGTAGTTTGTTGGATCATTCGATTATGGTAACCGAGATATCATTCGCTTGAATCGATTATGAAATATGAAATGAATATTCAATCCCGACACAGTACTATTATATATCGATATATCATTCGGTATCTGCATCTACATGCACTGGGATGGGAAGGCTTTGCTAGCACTGGAGAGTGGGGGTGTTTCGATTGTACATATTTGTAGTTTGTTGGATCATTCGATTATGGCAACCGAGATATCATTCCCTTGAATCGATTATGAAATATGAAATGAATACTAATCCCGACACAGTACTATTGCTATGTCGACTGTCGATTATAATATGATATACTGATATATCATTCGGTTTCTGCATTTAATTTCAATTTTAATGTTTAACTCATTATGTAAATTGACGATGTATCCATCTAGAGATTAAAAATATATTTCTATTCGATCATATCAGTGATTCCATTATTAATATTGTGTTAAGTAATATTAACAAATCGAAATTGCAAAGTTAGCACATAATTCATAATCGATGTTTTGAATGATTATTCGCTTACACTGTAAAAGTATATAAAACGAAATTATAAACTGCCAGGTTTGCGCATCATTCATAATCGATAATTCGATTTATCATTCGTAATCGATAATTCGAATGATCATTCGATTATAAAAACCGATTACTTCGAATCATTCGATTATTGAAATGTATCGATTATGCCCAACACTAGTACAAACAGAAGGTAACAAAGTTTCTTACGGCGAAGGAGGGATATTGATTCGATTAGAAATCTAATTCTGTGCAAGGTTACCAAACAAAACGTACCGGTATTCCAAGATGTTCTTGGTCCAAGTTCATCAATTTCATCTCGTAATCGGAAACTTTTTCTTGGTTCGGTGACTCAAACATGAACGTGACTGTATCGGCATTGTCGTGTGCTTTCATCGTTACGTTATCATCGTTTCCTGCACACTTTACAATCTTCGTCATGCTTCAAAACAAAAGAAATGGATTTTTAGTGTTCTTGGCGCGAAAAAAAAGTCAGGTTATATTGTGTGAAATTAAACTTACCTTGTTAAATTCATACCCATCGAAAGATTGCGATCGCAACGATATTTATCAAATCCATCAGCCCTTAATGCCAAAGAGACTAAACTTACGTGGGAATTATCCATGGCTTGTAATTGAACTCCAGAATCTGAACAATCAAATATTGCTTCATTTAATAAATCTTTTATTGCCTCTAAAATCTTTTTGAGGGTTGAACTTTGTTTTAAACGTGCTTCAAACATTTTGATTTTGTTGTTTTATACTAATTTAATCGAATATAAACTCCGCACAACACAAAGGACGACAAAGTGTGGAATGAATGTATATCAATCTACGCAGTTCGCGCTGTTTCTGACTTGTGTCTTGTGATACATAGACAACAAAATGATCTAAGAATATTACAGATATTTCATTTCACTTTCGCGTATTGTAAAAATTGGGAGCGCGCTGCTCATCAAATAAACAGGGATAAATTTACAGAAATGCTTATAATATTTAAACCGGCAACGACTACGATTGGCTAATAAATTGACAGATGCCTTCATGTTAAATAAGTTAGCAGCGCTAAAATGCTTGAACTATAAACTGTTAATAAAATACGTAAGATGTCACTATAAGCAAAATTATAGCTGTGTCGGCATCTTGCACAAGTATTTAAAAGCTATTAGTTGCAGTACTGTAGCGCTGTCGTCGTATATATTCTCAAATTTATTTCTAATTTCATATCAATGTTATCAACTGATTCGGCAATTTGTTTTGACATTTTTCAGGCATAGTAAAAGATGTTTTAATTCAAGTGATTTGTTAATAAAAATATATGTTTTTATTGTGCAGTGTATTCAGCGAAGAAAGCAAATTATTTTATTCTTTATTTAAAACTCGTACAGAAATGGATGTGTCTAACATTAAGAAACGAGAAAGATCCGCGAATTTTACGGCCAGAGAAGTTGAAGTTTTGTTACATGTAATTAAAAAATACAGATCGGTTGTCGATGATAAGAGCAACACATCTAAGGCGATTAAATTAAAAAACGATACTTGGGAAAGGGTCGCAAGCGAATTTAATAGATATTCTTCAAATCTTCCTCGCGCGCCGAAAACATTGAAATGGAAATATGACAGTATAAAGAAACAAAGTAAAAAACGAGCAAAAGATTCGATAGAATTTGATGCTGATCTTAATCGTTATTCCTTATATAGTAACGAAACTGCAGACCTTTTTCAAGAGCAACTTCGTAAGTCCTGTCGTCCTCGACGATATTATAAGTGTATCGAAAATTCGAAATAAATTTAAAATTCTATTCTAGAATTGTCTCAGTCCGATCGAATGAATTTAGTTGGATCAAATACATCTGAAATTTCAATGCAGGTGCCTGTACAGCCATTGACTGTTAATAATTTTAAAAAGCAGCCACCGTTTATGCCTCAGGCGGAGACGGAGAGTCAGAAGTCTTTCGAAGAAACAAATATCGCACTGAAATGGGGTAATCATCAATTAAATATACAACGAATGTTCTCGACACTTCTTGCAAGAGAACAGTACGTCGATGTAACGATTGCATGCCAAGGAATGGCCCTCAAATGTCATAAGGTTTGTGAAATAATCAGTAGAGTTGTTTGTTGGTTGTGTTTAAGAACGATTATAGAACTCTTCGGGTAATCCAGACTATGGTTCGAGACCGAACAGTCCGAGGAGTCCATTAGAACTGTGAAAACTGCGCCAATAAACAACTTAGAGCTTGAATTATTGATCACTAGTGGCCCTGTACGTGCTTCGCTACGTATAAAGTGAAATAATAAAACAATTTAATTGGAACATCTATCTATCTATTTTATTAATTGCTAGCTATTTTAAAATATACATGGGCGTATATGTGTGTATGTCGAGCACTCCGGCTGCGCCGTCGTGCTCGAAAAAAAATAGCGTAAAGTATTCGTGGATAACTGGTCTTTAAAACACTTGCTCTATTTCGAGGGTTCACTCCGGCTGCGCCGTCGTGCTCGAAAAAAAAAGCATTTGTTTTAAACGATATTCAGTTTTTTTACATCCTCGATCTAGATATATGGTTGTTAAGTTTTCTTAAATAAGGATTCTTAAATTTTCTCTTTTTCCGCGCAATTTTTTAAATTTTTTCTGTCATAAGAACTTTCTCCTGACAATAACAAACACAACAAAAAAAAAATATTGAAATCGGTCCAGCCGTTCACGCGTGATGGCGTGACCAAGGGATATAGGGATTCATTTTTATATACAGAAGATTGTATCAAATCAAAACGGTCCATAGGACATTCTGTGTGTAAGACGGAGACGATATATAAAGATCTAAAGCAGTAAGTAAGAATGAGATAAATGATCGCTAATATAGTTACTGTGGTTACGTAAATAAATAATTACGTACACTGTAAATCTTTTTACCAATTTATCAATTAAAACAACTAAACCGTAATATTAATTCGTATTATTATTTATATCTGGTACAAAAGTTTTAACAATACTTTTAATAATTAATTTATTAAATGTACCTCCACGTTCTGCCAAACAATATCCTAATCGATTATAATAAATACCCATTTATCGATAATTTCACTAGTGAATACTGACATTTGTAAAATTGTGATTTTTACTGTAAAAAGCAAAGACGATACTATCAGATTGTATAACCACAGTAACTATTAGCGATCATTTATCTCATTCTTACTTACTGCTTTAGTGCTTTATATAATATCGTCTCTGTCTTACACACAGAATGTTCTATGGACCGTTTTGATTTGATACAATCTGTATATAGAAGATAGTAGTGAACAGTAATTAAATGATTTATTACAGATCGTTTTATCCATGTGTAGTCCATACTTTGACGAATTATTAAGTCAAAATCCTTGCCAGCATCCAATCATTATTATAAGAGACGTAGAATACTGTGATATGAAAGCGATTATTGATTTCATATACAAAGGTGAAGTTAATGTTCCGAGGGAGAGACTGTTATCTCTTTTAAAAGCTGCTGAGGATTTAGACGTAAGTGATTTTGTTTTATTGATCAAAGACTGTCGATTGCGAGCGTTATCTGAGACTAGTAGCTCACATTTCTGGTGACTTCTTCTGTTTAATAATAAATTATTACTTGTTCAAATCTTTGATTAACGTCTGATTAGAACTCTTCAATAAATAAAATTATCGACCAATTTTTCAGACAAAATATTAACAAAAAATATAATTAATATTTTGATACCAATTAATTATTTTGAAAGAATTTATATAAAGCGAATTACAAATTAAATATTAATTACTTTTTATATTTTTTAGATCCGTTCTGAAGAAGATCCAAATTCGGATCGAAACGTTAATGTATTAATTATATTTTTTGTTAATATTTTGTCTGAAAAATTGGTCGATAATTTTATTTATTGAAATTATTACTTGTACCAGCAGAACCTGGAAATTGAGGGTTTGTCTGTTATGAACCCTCAGTTTCCAAGTGGTCTCTCCAGGATTTTCAGTTTAACAAAAATAATAAATAGAATGAATCGGTACGACAGCCAAGTAAAGTTTTATGAAAGATTAAATCTGTTATAAACAAAACAATTACTGAACTGATTATTGATATATTTAGATTAAAGGCTTGCGCGGAATAGGAGAGAATGTATTACAAAACAAAGAAAAAGCGGCGAATACACAAAACAAAACAAATTCGTTTCCTAGTATGCTACAACCAAACAAAAATTCAGAAACTTTTGAATCAGGACAGAAAAGTGGGACGAAAACGCTGGAAACTCCAAGAAGTAGCGTTGAATTAGATTTTGAAGCCGGAGAATGTTTTATAAAACCGGAATATAATTCCGATAGTGATATTTATGAATCTTACGATGAAAAAATTCGCTCAAAGAAAGGAACAAGTTACGGTGTAAACGAGTCTAGTTCCGACAGTATAACTGAAAATAATGATGCGATTCTTTCGAAAAAAAGACAGTCGACTCATAATTCTGAAAACGGATCGCAACTCAGATATCAAAGCGACGGTACTACGTTTATTTCAAATGCGAGTCATCCACGATTGGCGACCGAATACGGAGCGTCTTTTTTACAAAAAGAAAAAGCTGAAACAAATTCAATTCTTAACTATTTGAATGCATCTAATTCGAATTACGATCCGATCGATTTACACAAAGAAAGCAGCGAGCCGATCGTTAATATAAATTGCAAAAGAAAAATGGATATGTCGTCGATTGAAGAAGATGAACCGCTATGCAGCTCTGTATTATTAAAACCACATTATGAAGCTATCCGTCGACGGAAAAGAAAAGACAAATCAAAAAAACGAAAAAGAGACAGAAGAAACAATCACAATACAATCGGTGTAATTTATGACGCTTCACTCGACAAACTTCCTCTTTCAATAACCTTAAATTCATCTGAACAACACAATGAAACTGACGATGCTGTTACGAAACAGCTGTCAGATTGTGAAAACAGTTTATCAAACGATTCAAGCGCTAGTAAAACAGTTGAAACGCACAGCGATGATGGCGGAACGTAACAAAAATCATACTTAGGTTTGAAATAGTAACAGAAATTGTGTAGCAGTAAAATCATTAAAAATGAGTATTAGTCGGTATTTAAAAAGAGTTGTTAAATCGTAGACGAGAAGCATTTAAAATTCAGGACAGCGTAGTGGCTCGTTTGCTTCTTCGGTAAACGTTAATCTGTTCTTAGTTCTGTGACTATAAATTATGGTGGTGTATGTTAAATTTTTGATTTATTTTTTTTATACATCGAAATAACTTCGGTATATTAGCTTGAACGGTAATATTATCGCCACTGTCATGCGCAGTAGCTATAACGTGTTCCAACCGAGATTAGAACTGTCCTTTAAAGACCGCTGCAGACGAGGCTAGAAACGCTGCTAGGAGTTCTGCTAGCTGGTAGGCTGGGTACGAAGCTGGAAATGACGTCACTGCGGGATGCCTTGCTAGCTCAGAAGATAGGTTTTAAAATTAGAACAGGGGCTATTTTCCCTGCTAGGTATGAACAAGAACTAATCAGGAAGCAGTATCTTCACGTGGGCACTTGAACAAACGCCCACATGGCGTCATTCTGCTGTCAGACAACAGACACGTTTTGCTCTGTGTTTATATTCGAACTGTCACTGCGCGCGCACGAGATCTATCCACAAAACAAACTTGAAAAAATAGTCTCGTGTGAAGCGAGCACTTAACAGCAATCAAGAAAACCAGCGCTAGAAAACTAGTAGGCAAATCTAGCTGCGTTTCTAGCCTCGTGTGCAGCGGCCTTAAGGCACAAAACAGTGCAGTCGACAAAATTGGAATAACGCTAAGGTACATGGGCCACGAACTACACCGAACTTAGCTAATGTCATATAAAAACACTCATTCTGAATGCTCTACATCTCGTGAATGCTTGAAACTAGTGATGTGCCGGATATCCGAAGGAGAAGAAATATCCATATCCGTTAGTTTTGGTGGATCTTTTACCTTATTAATTTTCAATTCATAGATGAAATTTTATATATATAGGTAATTAGGTAATAATGAAAAACTGTTAAATTCCATTCAGATTATTTTTTATTTTTTAAAATCGTATTTGGCACCTTTATATTGCAAACATTTATCGTAGTGAGTACCATACCAACAGTACATAACTTAAAGGTACTAAAAAACTATCTTTATAATGAGATATTGCACATCGATATTTGGAAAGAGACAATCTGTTATGAGAGTTGACTCTTATAGAGGTCAATAACTTTTTCCCATAACAGATAGTCTCTTTCCAAAGGTCGATGTGCAATATTTACCGCCGCGTACTGTAAGAAAGTTAAGATCCATATCCGTATCCGCGTATATACATTTTTAACGATCCAGCACATCACTACTTGAAACGTCCGGTGCTGCATTTTTCTTTCTTCTCTTGTATCAAAAATTTAACATAAAACCATTTTTCTCAGTGGCCACAAGTTGAAAGTTATGAATGAATTATTACAAATTAGTGAACTTAGATATGTATATAATAAATGTTTTGTTATAGTTGATGTTCGTTGAAAATACAATATTACTGTAAGGCAATAATTTTTTGTTTTGTTGTACTTCAAATCGATGTACTGTTAAAATTAAAAACAATCGTAAATTACATATATATTTATTTAAAAATTAAGTTAAATTATAAAATATCAAAAGTTAATTAGAAAGATGTTAATGATCAATTATAATAAGTTCATCGATTCCCCAATCCTCATACGAATTATCTGGTAAATATCTTCGTATGATGATCGGGATTTTGCGTTGTTTTAGTTCCTTCATCGCTATTTGTAACGGATCTGTTTCGCCTTCCAGTTCGACCATTACCGGAGCACACATAGCTATCTGTAATGCCCTCGTACCGAGGACTCTTGCTCTTTCGTACCTGAAACGCATTTTATAAATTTAATCAGTCTATAATCTAAGAAATGTTTTATCAGCTTGAAATTGCGAAAATCATACTAACTTGGTCATATATCTTGTTGTGATACGTTTATTTTTGGGAACACCGCCGCCTGCTTGTCCCGGCTGCAGAATATCAACGGCTTCACCTTCTTCCTACAAAATAAATACAGAATTCAAATAACGAGAACCGAAAACAATCAATAAAAATGTTTTTCTTTGTTTACCTCAGGTTGTTCTAACTCCTCAATGTTGTCATCTTCGACATCGTCTTCAAAATCATCTTGAACACTAAAAATTAAATAGTTTAATTAAAGTATTATTTCATTCTAGAAATATTACGAACACATTCAAGGTTATGTTTTTTAATCATGAAGAAAATACTTACTCATCTCCATCAAATTCTTCGTCTGCCATCGCGAATAAAATATATGCCTATATTTGATCAAATTAAACACAATTAATCAAATAAACGATATTAAAGTGATATATATAACTTATAGTTTCAAGACCGTACTGCGTTCTGTTGTCTGGTGTTCTCAGCAATTAAAGGTTAGAATTTCAATTGACAGCTTTCTTGGATGGCTACTTGCTGGAGCTAATATCCATTGATAACCACAGGTTTTACTTAAGAATGGTGCCCTCCATAGTTTTACTATTTTGACATGACAAAACTCTAACTTAACCTACAAAACTACACATGTAGTGTCTGTTCGTTCACACATGTTACAGTAATTTATTATGTGAATGTGTTATCTAATATATTAATTTAATTATATAATAACATTTAAGTGGTATTATAAGAGAGTTTTTTAGTTTGTATGTGAGCTGTATACAGTACAGCAAAAATGGGTACAGAAGATGGATCGGAGGTTATGGATAAGAAAAAATCTCACAGAGATAGGAAATCAGGTAAAACATTCGTAAAAATGAATGTAAAACAACTGAATAGTATCTTTCGAGTTGTATCAGGTAAAAATTTTGTCTTTTGTTTTTGTAGGTCGTAAAGCTGAAAAAAAGAAACAAAAAAATCCACACATTCAAGAATTAACAGACAGACAACGTAATCCTAAAGCGTTTGCAATAAATTCGGCTGTTCGCGCCGAAAGACGTTTCAGACGCAAACAGGACATCGAAACAAAAAAACAACATGTGCCGTTGGTTGACCGTACGGCTGTTGAGCCTCCGCCGATTTTGGTTGCCGTTGTCGGTCCGCCGAAAGTTGGAAAAACCACTCTTATCAATAATTTAATAAAATCATTCACTCGGTCTCCGCTAACGAATATTCAGGGCCCCGTGACGATTGTTACGGGTAAAAAAAGAAGATTGACGTTCATAGAATGCAATAACGATATTAATTCAATGATAGATATTGCTAAAGTAGCTGATTTGGTGCTGTTATTGTGCGATGCTAGTTTCGGATTCGAAATGGAAATATTCGAGTTCTTGAACATATGTCAGGTGCACGGCATGCCTCGAATAATGGGCGTCTTGACACATTTGGATATGTTACGTAATGCAAAAACGTTGAAGACTGTAAAGAAAACTCTTAAACACAGATTTTGGACTGAAGTCTATGCTGGCGCCAAATTGTTTTATTTGTCTGGTATTACTCATGGCGAATATTTAAGAAACGAAATAAAAAATTTAGGAAGGTATGTTGAATTTGAAATGATTTTAGCCACCAAATGTTAAGCTTATCTGAGCCTAGTGAGTAGTAGTGATGTGCCGGATATATCCGTATCCGCGGATATCCGAGGGAGAAGAAAGATCCGTATCCGTTAGTTTTTGGCGGATCTTTTACCTTATTAATTTTCAATTCATAGATGAAATTTTATATATACCTATAGGTGATTAGGTAATAATGAAAAGCTGTTAAATTCCATTCAGATTATTTTTTATTTTTTAAAATCGTATTTGGCACCTTTATATTGCAAACATTTATCGTAGTGAGTATCATACCAATAGTACATAACTCGAAGGTACTAAAAAACTATCTTTATAATGAGATATTGCACATCGATCTTTGGAAAGAGACAATCTGTTAAGAGAGTTAACTCTTAAAGAGGTCAATAACTTTTTCCCATAACAGATAGTCTCTTTCCAAAGGTCGATGTGCAACATTAACCGCTGCGTACTCTAAGAAAGTTAAGATCTGTATCCGTATCCGCGGATCTTGAAACCAAATGTCCGTATTCAGATCCGTATCCGCGGATATACATTTTTAACGATCCGGCACATCACTATCGGAACATAGAAAGTGAACGATTACTACTCACTAATCGTTCACTTTCTATGTTCCGTAAGGATTCGACTGTGTATTATAGACGCTTAACATGTTTGTGTGAGAAATCGTTGTTATTTTTCTGTTAATGTATCTTTTTAGGTTTATTTCTGTAATGAAATTCCGGCCTTTAACGTGGCGTTCAACGCATAGTTACCTGCTAGTAGACCGTTATGAAGATCTAACCAGTCCGGAAAATATACGCCAAGACAAAAAGTGTGATAGAAAAATTTCTCTTTATGGTTATGTAAGGGGTGTGCCTTTGAATAAAAACTGTTCCGTTCACATAGCAGGTAAGAGAAATTGATTTGGTTTGTTTTTAAAAAAATATAGTTTAAAAAAAACTAAAAAACACGCTTTATATCGGACTAAAAAGTAAAAAATAATTGTTTTAAAATAAGCTTAAAAAGCGTTGGGCGCTCGATGTACGAAAATGTGGAACAAAGCGCCCCACGCTTTTTAAGCTTATTTTAAAACAATTATTTTTTACTTTTTAGTCCGATATAAAGCGTGTTTTTTAGTTTTTTTTAAACTATATTTTATTTTTCACTTTTTTAGTTTGAGGATCTATAAAAGAATTTATTAATCCTGGGGGTCCTAATAAGGATAATGGGAAACTGTTATCAAATTATTGCATTGTCATCGGTCCTTGATACGTATGCAAAGTTTCAAATTAATCAGACTTCGGGAAATTGGTGAAAATAAAGCGTTTACTACAGAGGATCTATAAAAGAATTTATTAATCCTGGGGGTCCTAATAAGGATAATGGGAAACTGTTATCAAATTATTGCATTGTCATCGGTCCTTGATACGTATGCAAAGTTTCAAATTAATCAGACTTCGGGAAATTGGTGAAAATTATGCTCAAAGATTTAAAAGAATTTATTAATCCTGGGGGTCCTAATAAGGATAATGGGAAACTGTTATCAAATTATTGCATTGTCATCGGTCCTTGATACGTATGCAAAGTTTCAAATTAATCAGACTTCGGGAAATTGGTGAAAATTATGCTCAAAGATTCCGTTACGGACATACATACATAGTTAGTTACATACATAGTTACAACCCAAACTAATATAAAGCGTTTAAAAAATCACATTGGGGCTATTTTTATCAATGCTAATATATGTTTGTTCCTTCCACTCGTGGCGGTGCCGTTTTTTTATTTGTTCGAAATTACAATCATTACGATTAAAATAAATTTCACTTCAAAAAACTGTATTTTTTGTATTGATTCTCGAATGCTCAATAATTGATCTATGTCGTTATTTTTATAACTGATTTTATTTATTTGCTAGAAACTTTGAATCTTAAACACACCTCATAAATATTATTTGGTTCTTTTGACGTGATAACGTCTTATAAATTGATGAATCACCAATCTTATAAATTGATAAAACACCGGCTGCATGCACGAAAAAGTGTAACGTTCCTAACGCGTAACGTTCGTAACGCGTAACGTTCCGCCTGACCCTGTGCGTGCTTTTCTCGAAAACGGCCCTAACGATTTGGATGAAATTTACTGAAAAGGGGTTTTGGGGGGCAAAAAATCGTTTTAGCTAGGTCTCATCTCTCGAAAAAATCGTTTTCTTACAAATTTTATCATTATAAAAATCAATTTTTTGACGTATGAAAATACTTAAATATTGTAAGTAGGTTTTGGAATTTTATATTATAAACAGTGAAACAATTGTTTTATAAATATTATGACAGCTAATCTTTGAGACTTAAAATAAAAAATACGAAAGAAAGAAAGTTAAAAAAACAATTATATTATATGGTGAGTAATTTAAATAAATAAAATTAACCTAAATTTGAAGCGAAAGATGCAATATCATAGATTCGAATTATTATAATTATTATATGTAGAATTTAGGTTATGTATTACGGAATACGTTATCACGTAAAACTATCGTCCGTAAACCGACTTTACAGACAACCAATTTTTTTTATAATAGGTGTAGGCGATCACAAAATTTACGATGTATCATTTCTGCCCGATCCATGTCCGCTGCCGGATGCAATAAAAAAACGTTCCCTTGTCGATAAAGAACGACTGATTTATGCACCGTTTTCTGGTGTAGGAGGAATCGTTTACGATAAAGATGCAGTTTATGTCGATCTTGGTGGATCGCATTCGCATTTCAACGAGAATAATAAAACCGATGCACAAGAAAAGACGCGAAATTTAGTCGAAAACTTGATTGAAACTAAACAAACGCTCGATCTTAAAATCAGTGAATCCGAAATTCAGATGTTCAGCGGAAGTAAAATGATTAAATCGAAAGACGTAGGGAAATCTCATCTTTCTTCGATAGAAGAAGAGGATTCTGATAGTGATTCGGAAAATGAAGAAAAAATTGTAACGGAAAACAGTGGTGTGAGTTTAAATGAAGATAACGATGTGCCTGAAGATTGTATGAAAAAAGAAAGTTTAGATGAAGACGATGTGGAAAAAGAATTGAAAGCTTTGAAAGCGAAAGATTTTACAAAATTTAAAGAAGAATTAATAACGGATTCGACTGGCCGTACGAGAAGAAAAGTTTTGTTTGATGAAAATTTAGAGGATGAAGCTAATGGCACTGCTTCCTCGAAGGAGTCAAATGAGGAGGATAATTCAGATGATAGTGATGTAGACACGGTTTTCGAAAATAATAAGCATGAAACTTCAAATAAACTAACTGAAAATAACAAGTTGAGGTTAAATAAGAGTGGAGACATTCATAATAAAGTTAGCGAGGTTTTAAAGATGTTGGATTCTAAGGATAACGCTGATAGTGATGAGGCGTCAGACGATTCCATGTCCGAAGCCGATGACGGAAGTTATTTGAATGATAAAATCAGCGAAGAAGACGATTCAGACTCTGACGCTTCGGAAGATGACTCGTCGAAACAGACCGTGGAAAAAAACAATCGTAAAAGCGCTAAAGATATCTTCTTGAGTGATAGTAAAACAAAAGAAGATGTATCAATGTCAGGAAGTGAAAATTCCGATCAGGAATCGGGAGATGATGAAGACGATCAAATAAAATGGAAGAGCCAGTTAGCGAAAAAGGCGCAGGACGCGTTTTTGGATCGGCAGATCAATACCAAAAATTTAATGAAACTGATTTATGGCGTTTTTGACAAGAAACAAAATTTGAACGAAAAAACTGACGCAAAGCCGGAAAGTGATGATGAAAATGAAATTGGCGGTTTATTTAAAGTGGTGACATCCGAACAACAAAGAATACAACAAGAGAAAGAAAGCATGAATTTACCCGAGATATCGCTATTTACAAAATGGAGTGAAGAACCTCGAGATTGGTTGGCTCCTGAAGTAAGTTTGATTTTTTTCATTTCTCGTCGATATTTATATCTAAATTATTTTTAAAATTAATGCGACTCTGTAATTTTCAGAACAAAATCTTAATCGATAATTGCTTTGTGACCGGTAAATGGAAAGAATCTGAAGACGCAGACGAACTATTGAAGTTGGATGCGATGAGTGACGGTGATTCGGACATCGACGGTGACTTCGAAGATTTAGAGACGGGCGAAAAACACGTCGCAAGTAAAAAACGAAAATTTGACGATATCGATAACGGAGAGGAAAATAATCCCAAAGCCGGTAAAATGACTAAAGAAGCTTTAATCGAAAAGAAAAAAAGACTTAAAGAGAAGTTCGATTCCGAATACGATAATGGTGACGAAAAAAACACTTATTACGACGAATTGAAATCAACTGTCGAAAAACAAACGCAATTGAACAAATCGGTGTTTGAAGAAATGTCGGACGATGTAAGAGTACAGCTCGAAGGATACAGACCGGGAATGTATATTCGACTTGAAGTGGAGGTATGTTGAAAATTTAATTTATTTGGTTCGCACAGTTCAAGACGTAGGTGGTTTATTTATTCGAAAACAATTATTGTTTTCAGAATATGCCGTACGAATTTGTTGAACATTTCGATGCAACGTATCCGATAATTGTCGGGGCATTAAATATGGGTGAAGAAAATATTGGTTTTGTCAATGTACGAGTTAAGAAACACAGGTATGTTTTCAAAAAATTAAATATCATTAGGATTACTCTCGTGCCTGTCTGTCCGTCTGTCACAGCTTATTTTCTCCGAATCTACAGGACGAAAACAGTTGAAGTTAGATGGCCCAATCATGAACGTGTAGCGTAAATAAACAAATTCCTATAATCATTGACTATGTCCATCGTTGACCATTGAGTAATCGATATTTCCTGAACATCAGCGTTATTAGTGTCCAGAAAATGAACTAACAGTTGGACCCGTTTTTGAGGACGGAAAAATCATGAAAAAGTCTTATGTCGTTTCAACTCTTTCGTATCTTTCGAGTTCATTAACTTTGATGACTCTCTTATCGTTGTTTTAAAATTATTACGAAACATTTTTACAGATGGTTTAATCGTACACTGAAGACGAACGATCCTGTGATAATCTCGTTAGGCTGGAGACGATTTGAAACGCTTCCATTGTATTCGAAATTTGAAGACAACCACATATACAGATATCTGAAATATACTCCGGAACACGTGACGTGCAACGCGCATTTTTGGGGTCCGATCACGCCCCAAGGTACCGGTTTCCTTGCTATTCAAAACTGCACCGATGACGAAAAAGTAAGTAAAAAATTGTGCCTCTTTTTTGTATGGATTTGTGCGCCATTTCCAATGTATTTTTCGAAAACTTAGGCACTGACAACAGGATACTAAACTTGATACAAAAGCTACATTCCAATTTCTCTGCGGACGGTAATATTATCGTCACAGTCATGTGCAGTAGCTAAAACGAAACTGTTTTGTATCGGTCTTATGCGCATGCGTTTTGTGGCTTAAAGGACAGTTCTAGAACCGTTCTAATCTCGGTTGGGACACGTTTTAACTACTGCGACGATACTCTTACCGTTCGCAGAGAGGCTGGAACAGAGTTAATAGAAGCACTTGTTGAATAGATATTGAACATTTTAATACTTTATTACTTCAAAAAATATTAAATAATTTAAATTCCACGTGTGGCGCAATTTACCCATAACTGAATTTTTTGTGGAACAGCGATCAACAGTAAAATATTGACTTGTAATTTTTTGAAGGTTATGAAACAAGGTTTCCGAATAACTGCGACAGGAAGTGTGCTAGAATTAGACAAATCGACACAAGTAATGAAGAAACTTAAACTTATCGGAGCACCGTGCAGAAAGTTGGAAATAAGAGATCATAAAATGAAGGCGATTTATAAAAAAACGGCGTTCATAACTGGCATGTTTAAGACAGCTTTAGAAGTGGCTAAATTCGAAGGAGCTAAGATCAAAACGGTATCCGGTATCAGAGGTATAATCAAGAAAGTAGCCGGTAGGGATTATCCGGAAGGGTGCTTCAGAGCGACGTTCGAAGATACGATTGTGAAGAGCGACATTGTATTTTGTCGAACTTGGTACAGAGTCAATGTGGAGGAGCATTATAATCCCGTAACGAACTTACTCATGGAACCGGGATTGAAAAATAAATGGTTCGGAATGAAGACTGTCGGACAGTTGAAACGGGAAAGAGGACTCAGGAACGATCCAAATCAGGATAGCTTGTACACTGTAAGTTTATATTTTATTTTAAATAACGGCGCTTGGATCGTGATCGCGTCGAACAAATTTTATTCACAACTATAATAATATTAGATGTGGTGGTATTTGTTCCGTTTCCTAGCATTGCCAACTAAACGAAACGTTGATTTTGTTATTTTGGATTATTTTAATGGTGTATTTTTTTGTTTTGCAGGAAATTAAACGTAATCCTAAAGTTTTCAAACCGTTGGTTATTCCAAAATCTTTGCAAAAGAGGCTGCCATATGCAGACAAGCCGAAATTACCTCCTTCGAAACTACAAAACAATCCTAATGCGTATAAATCGGTAGCGGTGATTAGAGAACCAGAACAAGAAAAAGTAGCGGCGTTAATGAAGAGAATTAAGACGGCTTACGCGTATAAACAAGAGAAATTGAAAGAAGCCACGACGGAAAGAATGAAGAAACGAATCGCAGAACTAAAAGCAGCCGAAAAACATATTAAGAAAAAACAGAAAGAATCTAAGAAAGAAATTTGTAAGATGAAATCGCGACACGCTATCAGTCAAGAAAAGAAATTAGCTGGTGGTCGAAAAATAGATTAAGCTTTCGTTATTTTGTTTAATGATATACTTAAGCATATTAAATTTTTTACAGTTGTATATAATTTTTGTAAAATAAAGTCATTGTTAAAATAATGAAAACTTGATCTATTTTCATTAACTTACGATGACTTTAACTACGATTTCGGGATTCGATGATTCTCTAATTTATCGAATGCGTCTATTTTGTGAGTAAGAAAATAGGTAGTACAGGGTGGCGCAGAACCGACTGGCGTGCGATGCTCTATCGTCCATCGATCCGTTTAAACTGATGTTATGACAAAACTGCATTATTATTGTCAGTTCAGTGTATCAATTGTTTTCGCACCGTCAGTTGTTTTTATTATTGTAATTCAAGCGCCACCTTGAATAATTTAAAGAGCCTAGGTCAAAGAATAAAACAATAAAAACATTGAAAAACAATAAATTTATTCATCCACTGATATTTGAAATACAATGTTTTCTCCATTATCAGCAAAGAATCTCTCTTAAATTATAAAAAATGGGTAAAAAAAATCAAAAGTAGAATGAATACTTTTAAAATAGTGTTTGGTAAAATTAACCAAGTAACATTTGTACAGTTATCAGACAGAAAGAGGCCTAAAATTGACAGGATTACTCCAAAATTGGTTGTTTTATCCGATAACAGACTGTCCGAAGATACGAGTACCAATTTTGATATTCATTATTGCACATTTTTCGTAAATAAAACTAATCATTTAAAAACAATATCAATATATTAATAAATTGAAAACTCAATTAATATTTTCAACAGTTCTCAAATTAACACATGGGACGAACAGGGCCGGATTTATCCATCAGAAAAATAAGCAGTTGCAGTGAACGATATCAATTGTAATAATAAATCCAATGAAAATATCCGACAGTTCAATAAAAAAATGTGACTTGAGAAATTGTTTATTTCTCCGACTTTAGGATTAGCTTATTAGGTTGAATTATTTTTGAGGTTACGGGCCCCTTCTCTGACTACCGTCTGGGGCCCTCACAAATATAAATCTGGCCCTGGGGACGAGCCATGAAAACAAACTACCGTATTCTTCTAGTCTCGACTATTCACAAACTTTATTTAAAATTTATTGTTTAGTTGTGTGGCTGCTAAAAATATGTTATTATTTAATAGTTTCAACTAAGCATAACTATTACTAATTTATTTTAATAAAACAAAAACGTATTGCTTCCAATACGGTTGTTAGTTAAAAACAGCAAACGAAATTTAATAATGACGAAGTCTCAGTAATAGATCATAATTTAAATAGAATCCTGGTAGATCGATAATATTAATAATGAGTCCTTTTGCACCGAGCGTTTTTTTAATGGCCTCACAAACGCGAATTTTTTGCACTCGCGCGCAATATTAGGCCACGTTCGGTTTTGAGTGCTTGTCAGGGCGTTCAAAAACGTGTCTCGTTACAACTTGCTGCAGCACCCTTACGAGATAAATTCAGTTCGGGACTAAGGCCGGCCATACACGGACTGCTTCAAGTAGTCAGTGGAATATTTTCTATGGAGATTTGTAGCATATACTTAATACTCCTATATCGCTAGTAGGGGTCTGGAAAAGGATGACGACCCAACGGTGCAGAAACACATACGTCATTTAGACCTCAAATGTTATGCGCATGCCCGAGAATGGAGCTTGCGCGCAATGGTATCGAGTATTAAATAAGTGAGATAGAAGTATGCAGTTGCTGTCTCTCTTGGTGGGCAACACTTCCACTTACGGGAACTGGCAATATAGGGGTATTAAGTATATGATTTTTAGTATTTCTATAAGAAAATGTACCACTGACTGCTCGAAGCAGCCAGATTCAACTGCTTGAAGCAGTCTGAGTACGGCTCATCGTGTGGAATAGAAATTAGACGTAATAAAAATTTAATAATGAGATTATAGACGCTCGACAAATGAGGTCATTAGCGGTCAGTAATCAAAGGCAGCAGTTGTTTTTGTAAACTCTAATATTTAAATTATTAACTATTGTCAAAGCAATGTAAGATAAATAAAGCTACAGGATGTTTACAAACAGAAAGTTATAAAATGTATGAAAAGGAATGATGCACCATTACACGTAATTGCGTTGTTCTGAAAAATATAAATTATAAAAAAAAGAAGATTAAAAATGCACAATAAATATTCACAATAAAAGCTTAAATATCAACCTTTACATTTTATAAACTAATAAATTCTTTTTGTAATTAAAATTCTATAAAATTTGGCACAATATATTAAAAATTCAAACTGACTAGTATATATTAGTTTATCAAAAGTAGCACACAGTTTATGTATAAATATATCATTTGTCTGTCAAATAACAATTGCAACAAAAATAACGTTTTCTATCGAAACAAAACAAAAAGCAAACAAAATAATATGACAGTCATAAAACTTTCGTTTGTTTTGTTTATAGTTAAAATATCATTTAAAAACAAATTGAAACAGAATTCGCATCTAAAATTGTTTTGAAAATTGTTTATAACATGCATTATACACAAAACAAAAGATTTGGGTAACCGTATTACGTTCTTCTGTCTGTATAAATTTTGCACACATCGAAAACAGTTGATGCATCAATAGTTGTTAAAAAGCCGTGTATTTTTTTTTTAATTAAGATTAATGAGTTTGTTAATATCAAAAACAAAAACGTATATTAGTCATACTTCTGATTTGTTTGGTTAACACAACATCTCTGTTGGAGGCGCGTTAATAACGATAAAGATTTTAGCGAACAGCAGTTATTAGTGAAGTTCAGAACCTGTTTTAGCTGCTCTAACGTTTTTAAACAAACCATGACACAACATCGATCTTTACTCGAAGGAGTTCCTGTACATTCGCATTTGTTTTGAACGCTAGAACATTTGCAATCGGTGTTGTTTTTTGTTTTTTCATTATTCCTTAAGCATTCATTGTACTTTTTGTTTTCTTGCGTATTTTCTATGCACTTAGCGATTCTTTTTTGTTCGAAGTATAAATTTTGTTTGTGATGTATGTCCGTATTATGAAATTTGTGCTCGTTACTTTTCGATGTTAAACAATTATCGTTTTTAGTGATTCCGCTGCAAATGCATTTTATTATATTCTCAAAAATGGATTCTTTCTTATTCGGAGACTTATCCAGTAGCTGATCAGACAAATTTGATGGAGTGTTACAACACTGCCCCTCTTTGTTAATGAATTTATTTGAATCGTCTGCAAAATTGTTGTTTTGTTTATTAAACAACTGAGTCGGAGAAATATTTTTCTGCATTTTTACATTGGACGAATCTCTGTTAATATCATTGAATGCGTTTTCTACTGAAGTATTTAACGAATTATTAAAATTGGTCGAACAATCATGACAACTTTCAAATGGGTTACACTTGCAATCGGAACATTTACAAATTTCTGCATCGGCTGTCAAATTTTTTAATAAATCTGCGTTTACGTTAGTACTTTTATCGTAAGTATCGTTTAAAAGCACATTCAAATGACCGTTAAGCTGGTTATCGGCTGTATAATCAACATTTAATACATTTTGTTGATCGGTCGATTCGTCTTGATTTGCAAAATTAATTCCGATTACGCTCGCATTTTGCTGAATCGAAATCGTATTGTCAATCAAATCTTCGTTCTGATCATCGATATTCATAGTAAATTGTTGATTATCGTAATCCATATTTTCGATTTCGTTAAGATTTTGTGCAGCTATGAAACTTTTATTTTCCGTTATAATAAAATTCTGATTTTCATTTAATAACAAGTCATCGGTTTGGGCGGCGATAAAATTAATATTTTGAGGCCCGATTTCGCTAATTTCAAACTCGCTGAAATCCATTTCCTGTATCGTAGCGACGAATTTTTTATTGTCGTTCATCGGATCGTAAGCGCTTCTGTTCATGTCCATCTGGGCTAAAGTTTCATCGTCCGTATTTTCTGCCGCAATATAATTTTGCTGCGGTGATTCCAAATTAATATACGATTGTATGGCAGTCGGCACAGCGCTTAACGGGTGAACTATTTCACCGATCAACTGCTGTTCGAATATATTTATGGCTGGATTTTGAAAATCGGCTAACGCCATTACATCGATCCACTGTGAAGTGACTTCTTCTTCTTGAGCTAAAGACATTTCCCTTGCCGTGAACGCTTTCATTTGTTCTTTTTCTTTGGCTGCGTTCATTTTGTCTTTTTCATTATGATTCATTTGTTTCTCTAAATTACTATCCGACTTTGAATTTGATATCTGATTAAAAATAATATTTGAAGAGCCGTCACTATTTTCGTAATCAGAATTCGCCAAAATAGTGTCGAGACTCAAAAAGAACGCGCTGATAACATTCTGATCGGACAATATCTCGACTTTCGGATGTTTGTACTTCACCGAATCGGTATTTTCGTTATCGTTTTGAGCAACATCGTAAGTTTTCTTTGCGCTATAAGTAACAGCCTTCAGTTCTTGTTCCAAAACACTATCTAGATTCATTATATTTACTTCCTTGTTTTTTATGTCAGATTCCATCGAAGCAAAATTAAAATTACTTTTATCGTAATTAAATAATTTCAATCCATAATTATTAAAACTATTATCCTTATTATTTTCTAACTGACTAGCATCTATTTCTTTGAATTCATTATTAATCAACAGTGGCAAAAACATTTCGTTCTCTGTAACTATATTTTCATTATTAACAGTCACTGTATTATCCATTGTTACATTAGATGACGTCTTGTTATTGTTGACATTGAAAATATTTGCATTATTGTTAAGACTAGTTTCATAGGACGATTTGTCAGACGAATTATCCGTAATATCTTTGGTCGATTCGACTTCATCTTTATTAAGCTCCGTGATAATATCGGAGACTTTGAACTCTCCGACATTCTCGACCGTATTGGTAATTTCCGATTTGACATTTTCGGTATTTTCGACGGCGGGCTTATCGCTATTTTTATTGCGATGTGTGCGCAAGTGAGATTTCAAACTGTGGGGCGTAGTAAAGGCGCGCGTGCACTGCTCAACGTTAACTGTACAAGTGTAGGGCTTCTCCCCGCTGTGAGTACGTCGATGGGTTTTCAAATGATGACTAGCTGTGAATGCTTTATCGCAACCGTCTTCTGTACATCTGTAACAAAACAGTAAACAATCAGACTAAGGATATTATAATGATCTGACAACAACGAGATTGCAAATTCTATTCTACTCGTTTGTTTCTTCAAAAAAAATCATCTTATATATTTATACGCTAAGGTTTAAGATGTTTACCTCCCTTTTTAGAAAATTCCACACAATTTCTCCACATAAATTATATATCATTTTACAGAAAATTGCTACTACTGACATCGACAACTAAAAAATTTATTATTGCTATTGTTTTTGTAAATTAATTAAACTCTGGACAACGTCTGCCATCTGACGGCGTAACGTCAATGCTTTGATCTGTCATCTGACCATCATATTGTAAATACTGCATACTGCCATCTGACGGGCAACGCTGAACAATGCTTTTGCTACTTATTTTAGTAAAATAATTCTTTTACAACAAAAAGAAGAACGTTATAAGCAGTGTGCAAAATTAGTAGACTTATTTAGTGCGAATAGTTCGCACAGGTCACGCTAGTACATAAATAATATCTCATGCAATTGCAGTGAAATTAATATATGTTGGTTCTGATCTTAACTAAATATATATATATACATCAGCTTTGTTCCAATCAAGATTAGAACGGTTCTAAAACTGTGCAAAGTCGACGCATGCGCACAAAACTGTCTCGTTTTAGCTACTGTGCATGACTGGTGATAATATTCGCAGAGAGGTTGGAACAGAGCTTTATGTATACATTTAATTTCATCAAATTATCACAGATGGCTATACTATACTCTTTGCATCTCGCTATTAGATATTACCCGACAATTTATTGTAACATTGTCGCAATTTTACTCACTTATAGGGCCTTTCCTGTGTATGAGTTCTGATATGTTTTTTAAGATCGCTGAGCGTCGTAAAGAATTTGACGCAACCATTTTCGACACAATTGAACGTATCCCCGCTGTGAAGTCTTTGATGTGCCCGCAATCGATACAAAGTGTTGAACGCTTTTTCACATCCGTTTTGGCCGCACGAAAACGGTTTCACCTAAAATGCAAATCGAGGCGTCAATTTCAAACAGTTCTCTATTTTCAATCTGCCCGTCTATTATATCTGACGAACACTGTAATCCGCAAATTTTTTAACTAGTTGAAGCCAATGCAAAATTCTGCATTCCGCCGGACTCGGTTTTATCTTACTTTACGCCAAAAGTACACTGTACTGTCTCGCTCTATCTAAAATTTCATTGCGTAGGGGGAAATAAATTCCACTATACATACGTCATTATTATTTAGTACACCCACTAATATGTGTCTTAATATATACACATCGAGTAAGTATCTACTCGATAAACTTGTAAAAAAATGCGTATGTAATCCGACACTAGCTTGGTTTTTGTAGTGTTGATAAAAAAGATAAACGGTATATTGATTAAACGTACCTTCGTGTGAACTCGGATGTGTATTTTTAAACTATAGGATGTTAAGAAAGCCTTTCCACAGTTCGGCTCAGCGCATTTGAAACGATAATCACCTAAAGAAAATTTAATTTCATTTAAACAAAAACTAAACATCAAATGATTTAAATTTCGATATTATTTACCTTGTTCTTCTTGAGAAAGCTTGTAAAAATATGATACAAAAAATATTAAAATTGTTTTGTTCTGAATGTTATGATGATCATATAGGCGATTGACGAATATATATGTTACGGTTAATACAAGAAAGTAGTTAATTCGCGAATTAATCGGCTAATACCCGAATTAACCAATCCTTGACGTTGGTTAATTCGGGTATTAGCCGGTTAATTCGCGAATAAACTACTTTCTTGTATTAACCGTAACATATACAAGAAATCTCGTCGGTGTTCGAGTATTAGAGCACCCAAGTAATAGGCGCCTACGAATTGATATTTTCTATATATGAAACAACGACGTAATACGAACCTTTATGAGTTTTCATATGTGTCCGTAAGTTTCCAACGGTGCTGTAAGTTCTTGAACATCCGTTGAATTCACAACTATATCTGCCGATGTGCTGCGTTAACTGTGAATTGGTGTTTTCGGATGTTAGTGTTAGATGCGATTGGTTAACTTGGTTCTCTTCGGCGGAGTTTGCAGTCGAATGATTTTCGACATTTTGAGTATTGGTTGATTGTTGAACGTCGCTGCAAAGAAAACAAATCAATACCGTTAAGATATTTTGTACGATGGCTAGACGGAGAAATTTAGTCTGCATGTTTGTCGGTTTGTCCCAACAGTACTGTAACTGAACCGATTTTATAAAATAATTGGTACACTATAAATCGGTGCCTAAATCTGCTGACAAAATCGGTTGTCACGCGAGCGAACCCGCGACAAACAGCTTAGATACAAATCATTTAACTAGCTGATTAGAATGGTTGGGAGTCAAACCTAGGACTACTATTAATAAAGTATTTTCTTTTGATATGATCATTGGTAAGTATCCGGTTATATGAATGCGTTTGTAACGAAATAATATTGGGATAATATATATAGCAGTAATATATTTTTTCTATTTTTTTTGAAAATTTTATTTATTGCAAATTGTATTAAATTACATATCGTCCATATATGGTTTCGTGTAAACATACGAAAATTTTTGACCAATCCCACTCATAATTTAAACAATCCCTTTTTTTGAGTGTGCCTTATTATATTATTTAAAAAAAATATTAAAAAATGAAAATGCCTTAGTGATTATTATTACCTTGTTGTTTTGGAATTTTCTTGTAATTTTCCATTATCACTTTTATCGTTTGAATCATTATTGTTTATAGAGTAACTTTTAATTGGTAATTGTTCAAATACTTTGCCAAATGATGAAAGGTCCAGAGAGTCGTCAATACAGTCTAATAAATCGTGTGTCACTATTATATTGTCATAATTTGGTTCGTTTTTTATTTCCGAATTGATTCTGTCACTTATATTCCATGTCGCCATATTAATTTTGATGATTGCAATAATAGCATTTTAATCTACAGGTCTATTCAGAATTCTTGCATGGTTTATTTATTTGAAAATTGTTTTAATATCCAAAAATGTCTAAAAACTTTAATTGACCATCGGTGTTAAAAAAAACAATATGTGAATAATATAGTACCTAAAATAATGAAAAAAAAATTCTATAATAACAATGGGCATGTTGAGCTAATTTTTTTGCGCATTATTTTTCTTCCTACAAGAAAGACAATTTGGAAACATTCTTAAAAGTAATTTTAGCCATACTTTAAATATGCTTATAATAATAATACGCTTAACGTTCCATTGTTGAGAATATAAATGTAATATTTAGGTATCAGAGATCGATTTAAATTTTTTTGCTAATGTAAACATAGTGTGTCATAGACATAGGAACTGAGCGGTGCTTCTATCTGGCGGAGACTTCATTCTTCAATGTCCGCCTTTCCGGGCTAAACAAGCTGTAGAGCATGTTAGTCTGTGTGTGATAAATTGTTAAGAATTAAATTCATCGAGTAAAATATGGTAAGTTATCGTATTTTTTAAATGTAATTATAGTGCCTGGTTCTTGCTATATCATTTCCATACGGTATTTTTTATTAATTGTTTGAAACCAAACAAACATTTAAACATACTTGTCCGGCCACTTCGACACGAATTAAAAAGTTCACGTGTAATATTTTTCTATGTAACTGTTCATTATCTCTTAGTTTTTTAATAATACTTTCGAAATACACCTATTTAATAATAGATCTTCTTTAAAAAATAACTTTGGGTACAGTTATAACATGATGGTAATTAGGTTATATTAATGTGAAAAATATGTTTGTTTATAGGCTCGCGGACCTAAAAAGCATTTGAAGCGTTTAAATGCGCCGAAAGCATGGATGTTGGACAAACTTGGAGGTGTATTTGCACCTCGACCAAGCACTGGTCCCCACAAACTTCGCGAATCTTTACCGCTTGTAATTTTTCTGCGAAATAGATTAAAATATGCATTGACAAACTGTGAAGTTAAGAAAATTGTTATGCAGCGTTTAATTAAAGTAGATGGCAAAGTTAGAACCGATCCTAACTACCCTACAGGTTTTATGGGTAAGCGTGAATATTCATTTTTTTTTACTCTAATTATTTAATGATAGTATCTAATATATGGGTATTTTTTATAGATGTTGTTACTATTGAAAAAACCGGAGAATTCTTCCGTTTGATCTATGATGTCAAAGGTCGTTTCACTGTCCATAGAATAACAGCTGAAGAAGCAAAAGTAAGTAGTCTTCTGTTTGGTCAGCGAGTTCGTTTGTTTCCGGTGATGAAAATAAATTCAAAAGGCACTTTAGCGATGAAAATTTGAGACGTTACGCGTCTTGTTTTTGTCGTTTCATTATGAAATTCATATTGATTACTATCTTACTCATCTTGAGGATTTTTCAAAAATTGTACATGAATCTCATACGAAACGTGCTTTTTTTTATTTATAGTAACCATTTTTTTTTTCGTTACAGTATAAATTATGTAAGGTAAAGCGTGTACAAACGGGACCGAAAGGTATTCCATTCCTCGTAACACACGACGGAAGAACAATCCGCTATCCCGACCCTAACATTAAGGTTAATGACACAGTCCAGCTCGACATTTCCACCAGCAAAATTATGGACTTCATCAAATTTGATTCAGGTATTTAAATGTACATTTTACGTCTCTTACTCTTTTCATCCACCTGTCAGAATTTTTCTGTTCTGTCGAGGTCAGTAAAAAAGAGAAAATCAATTTTTACGGTACAAAACAGAAGCGTAACAGCAGTTGTTCGTTTTTTACCGTATCGTAAAGTACAGACATCGCCTTTATTTATTTTTTAATTTATTTTTTGTTGTCGAATATGGATTTTAATTTACGTTATTGTTTTCCAGGAAACTTGTGCATGATCACGGGAGGCCGTAACTTGGGACGTGTAGGTTCAGTCGTCAATAGGGAGCGTCATCCAGGATCGTTCGATATCGTACACATTAAAGATAGCAACGGTCATACTTTCGCTACGAGGTAATATATTTTTGTTTTTCAAAAAGAAAAAAAAGGGTTGTTGGGTGTCGTACTGCATTTTATGCTTGTTTTATCACTTAACCCAACTAGTTTTTTTTTTGTATTCCGGCCCGATCGAAGCCTGGTATTGGTTTTTTAATACCGTTGCCGGGTCAAAGCGTGGCCGATAGCAATTATCTCTCTCTTAGGTCACTGGCTAGTTTATTTCGATAACTTTTCAGTATTACCCAGGGACGAGTACAGTTTTATTTAAAAAAAAATGAAGTTGTTTGTTGAACAAGAAAGATGCTAATTGGATATTTGTCTGTTACAGATTGAACAATGTGTTCATCATCGGTAAGGGAGCCAAAGCTTTTGTATCGTTACCGCGTGGCAAGGGTGTCAAATTATCCATCGCCGAAGAAAGAGACAAGCGACTTGCTGCCAAGGCGCATTAAATATGTTTTAAACGTATTTGTGTACGTTAAAATAAAAAATATAAACAAAGAAATACAAGATCAAATTTTATTTCGTCTTTTAACACTTCCTACTTTCAATGGTGCTACTACATGATGCTCTTTTGTCCAGCTGAAAAATTTCAAGAACAAAGTCGCATCAATTCAAAGTTAATTTTGCCGCATGATAGTTGTCCAAAGAGACAGTTCCTGTTAAGTGCGTAGCGGTGACTTGCGCAACACGTATGCGCGGATTAAGTTTTGTGCTTCAACTAAATTTCATTAAACCATATCGATATATTCTTTAAAAAAATCTCCGTTGCACCTCCCTCTAATATTTACACCTCTCAAAACAAAGCAATCAAAATCAAAGCGTAAAGTAACTTCAAAACAGCGAAACACGAATCGCAAAATAGTGTTCGCTTGTTTAAAAAAAGGCCACGTAAGTGAATAAACACTTTATTTTCTCTAATAAAATATTTGCAGTAATTCAAAAAAAAATATGTGGTTAAAAAATAAAAGTATTTACATTTAATAATGCTGTTAATAAAATAGGCACAATTGAAAACATTTTCTTTATATTTTTTTACAAATATCGCGCCTAAAATTTATAACGGACTCTTAGGCCTAGCACACATGAAGAGCGTTCAACGCGCGTTGAACGCTCTTCATGTGTGCTAGGCCTTAATTATAATAATATAACAAAAAAAGTGTATATTTCTCTCATAAGAAAGTACAGTATTCACAAAGTTTGCAAGCTGAATATAGATTTATTCGGCTCATAAAAGAGCTAAATGCAGATTTATTCAGCCCTTAAACGAGCTAGACGCGAGGTGAGCTCGTCTTGTTCTTGAGACATCGCTGTTGTAGTTCCGACGGCTGCAGATTGAGGGCCCGTCGGTAATTCCATATTCAATTCCAATCTGAAAGAAATTGTCATATGAAAAAATGATCAAAATTCGATATCGACAGCGTTTCGTTTTCAAACATACCCAGCTTCGTCCGCGATTTGTTGCATCAGTCCGTCTACGTCTGCTGTCGGAACTGCAGTTGTGGTCGTTTGAGACATTGCGTTTTCCATCACCCCACTTTGGACATCTAAATCTTCAAATTGTTGCTCGAATTTATCCATGAGGTTTGAGATTTTCTCCAAATTCATAGATTTCATTGCGGCATCCATGGCTTTTACTACGCCTGCCATTGAATTAGTTACCTTTTGAAGAAAACGTGACGTCATCAAATACAATTTTGAAACAAATGAGGCATGCAAGATACAATTTTATATTTTATTCAACTCATGCGCGCTATTCATGTTTTATCATGCCTAAAAACCGAACCCTAAATAGCCATTTACAGACTGGTGACAATTACTTGTCATAACTCAATGAAGATTCCTACTAGCTCGGCCATTGTGGAGTAATGAAAATAAACGTAACTATTTTCTGAGTCGTAACGAAATAGTAGGTAACAACAACTCCCCGTTGTTACCCATTGAGACTAAAATTGAGAGACCGAATGTTTTCGACATGGAGTTTATTCATAACCGGCTAACCTCAAACCAAAACATTGAATCGTGCTGTTTGGTGCTGTTAGTATTGACAGTTTTTTTTATAAAGAAATAAATAGATATTTACAACATCTCATTAAAATTAAAACATGAATAACGCGCAATTGTTGAATAAAATTATGGGCGCAACTTGTAGGCTAAGTCATGACCTGTCAGCGCCATGAATGACTTAGACTACTAGTTACGCCAATAACTATTATTCAAAACAAAAATTATATAATGAATATGTATTTAATGTTAGGTAAAATTTTCAGACTGTACTGTCAAACTTTGGTTCTGGTGGTTCCAGGTTTAAATTTAAAAACTGCCCCCCCCCCCTAAGTGATTGTATATTTTAAACGTCAATCATGGATATATTTACTATAGTACAAGACGTCAATACTCAAACATAACCTTCTTCACGTGGTAAAGTTTATTTGCGCAGACTCAGAACTGATTTCAGTAATTAAAGTCTAAGTACAATTACTAACAGTTTTGATTTGGTTATGAAAGACGTAGTCTGTATCGTTTGAAGAATGCTAGAAACGTTCTATGACTTGATTAACAATCAAATTTTATGTATGAATTCTAAAACTTGCTCTCTACTAGGCAGAAATCGGTGTTATCGATATGCCGTAATTAGCGCAGCGACCAGACAATCCGCAAAAGAATATTATATAGATAACCTAAATCATACTTTATTTAGCATTTCAGATAGTTGTAAAACTCCGGTAATGCTTCACTCACAGTGAAGAGATTGAGGTAAAGGTTATCGGTGATAATTATTATAAATACCTTTCTCGTAGTAAGTGCCGTTTGAACCCGGCTAGCTACCGCATCGACACGAGCAGACATACGTAAATAATTTAATGACTGACTCTTCTGTCGTATTGCATTTTCGGCATGTATTCGAGCCACATCCGTATTTCCTTTTTGTATAGCTTTTTTTGCTTTGGCCTTCTCCTGTTTCTCCTCCTTATCGCATCGCTTAGCATTCCGCTCTAATTCTTTCACAGCAAATTTTAAATTAAAAAGATGTTCTATTTGAAGAAGTTAAGGATCATGCTATTAAATAATGCTAAAATATACAGTAATGACTAATTATCCCGCAAGGAAGGTTAGGTGTACATACTATTCTAATGACATCATTAATTAAATTTTTTATACTATAAATTTAAAAAAAGGATACTTTCCATGGCCGAGGCAGACATTTCGTTACCCGTTTTGAATTTTTTATTGAGACTGTTTGTTAAAGAAGTACAAAATATAAATATTAAAAATTGCAAATTTAGTTTGACAAAGTATCTGTCACCTTGACAGTATGAATCACACAATGCAGATAAAATATATCAAATTCCTCATCAAAACCTAACTGCAGTTCAGTGGATTAAGGTACAAAAATTATTCTAAAAATGCTGATAAAAATGTATTTTGAAAAGAGATAAACTAATACGTGTTTAGTTTGTAAGAGAGAAATAATCATACTGGCTAATATTCCAGGATTTTTGGTTGTACATGGCATAAACTGTCCGTTGTAGACAAAGGAAGATTATACATTGTGCTTATTGGATAAAAGGAAATAGCCATACTACATATAGACTTATAATCAAAGGCGTAATAATCTAAAATGCATTGTTTAATTATTTCATAATTCATACATAACTGGGTTTTGCTGATTTTTATAATATTTTCAGAGTATAAAATATTTGCGAAAATGTCTTGTAACTAAATCTCAATACAATAATTATGCATATCATTAAATACTGCAAATATAGATTAAAACCAACCCATTAGGGACCAGATTCTGATCTAAATTAACTTATTTTTCTGTGATCAAGCAAGAGTTGCATCTAATTTTAATGTTTTATTGCTAAAAACAACAACTATTTATATAATAATGAAATGGTTTATACATATTAAAGTGTATTTATAATTGTCAAGTGTATGCGCCATCGAACATTAATGGGTTAAAAACTATTTTTATTGTTGCATTTTGGAAATTTGTGAATAATATCATTGATTAATATGAATTTATTCCTATACTTAAAAATCTTAGGAAACTATTTGCTCATAATCTTGTAACAATTATTAAATTTTTGTATTCATATTTAAACAATATTTGAATGGAAATGGTATAATTTATAAAATTTCGTATATAGAAAAATTTTAATAGTTACATAAAAATTGACATATTCTTTAGCTTCAGAATATAAATCCAATTCTTATCGTCTGTAGTGAACTGAAAACAATAATTTTATTTGTATAATAATAGGTCATATCAAATAATGATTATTATTATTATTAATAATAATAATAATAGTACTGTTTAATGAATTGCTCGAAATAATTTCATTTTTAGATATTATACAAATAGAGCTTATTATTCCTTATATTATTTTCAATTAATCTGATTATTTCTGAATAAAACATGTTCATTTATACTTAGTCGCTTTAAGGGCTTTAAATTTTTTATCTTAAATTGTTAAAATAAATCAAAAACTTGTATTGTTTAAATCTATTTTGTAATTCTAACCTATCAAAGTATACTGGCCGTATGTATTTTTTGAAAAACTATAACGATTTTCTCAAATATTGAACAAAAATTGAGGATTTTGAGAATGTACATAGCATAAATCGGTATTATCAAAAATTCAAATTTTCGCGCGTTAAAGTGTCATTAGTGAACCGAAGAGAGCAGCAGCTGTGGCCACGCCATTTTAATGCAAAGTTATAATGTCTACGAGAGAGTTTTTGTGTAAATAGTATCGGTTTAAACTAAAGAATGGTAATTAAAAATACTTAATAATAAACAATAAAGTATATACTTTGCATTAATTTTAAAATCTATTTAGTTTATGTAGATTTCGGACTCCATTTTTAGTATAAAATTATTACAGTGTGAAATTCCTTTTATGCTAGTATTTAGGCCAGACGGACAGTCATTTCATTTAGTTTTTTTAAGAAAACGTTTTCAAGCAAATTTTTGGAAAGATTACAATTTTTCGGTTGTTTTTGAAGAACAGCGGATTAAATTTAAAAGGATTATGAAATATTTGTCAACTAAAAATGGCAGGGAAAAGCTAGGTCATTGCCTCTATTGACCGCAGCTCACTATAATAAATCGTTTATAAAAGGAAAATTGTGTATTTAAAAAGCATTTTTAATAGAATTAACATTTTTTTTTTTATTTTTACTTAACAAAATTGTAATTATATGATATAGCCAGATATATATACACGTAAAGCCATGCTTAAAATTATGTTTTACAGTAATTAATATTGACTAATCTTTTATATTATTTTATAAGTCATGAACTCGACAATATAAATATATTGATAAATGTTTTAGGTTATAGTTTACTTAATATAGCTTTCTAAAACTAACGTGGGTAAAATGTTACGAGTCGGTGCAGTTTAAACGCTTAATATCAACACATTTGTGAGATGAGTGCTTAAATATTGTATTTTTAAAAAACGTTTACATAAAAATGAAGTGAATGTCATTAGAATGGCTCAATACTATCAATTGGTAGGCAGTGATAATACAGCACAAACATTGACAGTGGAAGAGATACGACAATTTTACCCTGAATTGACTTCGGCACCAACAACGATGTACGTTGTGAACCAAGAAGATCCCAACACAGGGCAATCCTACAGCACACAGCAGGTAACTCTATTGAGCAAGTAGACTCGTAGATAAATAATTTAACTGAACGTGCAGTGCTTGACCATAGTATCGGGGTGACGGGACAGCTAAGTAGAATCTAGTATCCTGTACTCGAAGTGGTACTCGATTCTTTTCGTGTACCTGAAAGTTGAGTATCGATGATACTCAATAGTTATCATATTATCGGGGATTACTAAAATTTAATTACGCATTTAATCTTTATGTACTCGATCTAGAAAAGTTTGCCACTAAGTAACATCATAAAGTAACCTAACAAAACCCAGTAATGTTATGAAATTTTCTTATGAATATGGATTATACAAGCTACAGAAAAAAATGAATTGAAAAAATTAACGTAGCTATATTCATTTAATGATAAAATGTTCGATACAATATCATTTGAAATCAGTGAATACGATAAGTTCTAGAGAAAATACTGTCCAATGCAATTTTCTAATTTTTATTAACATTTTGTGCACGACTGACCGTAGGTGATTTAACACATCCCTATTGCAAATTCCTAATTAATAAAAGGGACTTAGAATAGCTGAGCTCGTGATGATGCCTTTGTACCGAAAACTTGAATTGGTGGTAGGCCCAGATATAGCCGCGGAGGTAATCTTCGGGTTTCCTGTGTATCGAATGCACATGTAAAAAATTCTGTTTAGCTTAACATTGAGGCAGACAAATAAGAAAACACAGTTATTATTTTTATTGTGCCGATAATTAAGAAATTGGATAATTTATGTGGTGGGTGACACTAAAGGCAATTCAAAAAATGACTATAAATAACGCTAGTGTCGCATGATTCGACATAAAAATTATTGTGAATCCCTACTTGTCCGGCTCAATGTTAACTCACATAGACTAATTAGTCCCGTGTATTCGATACACTGCGAAATTGGACGGTTGGTTCTCCGTTTAATAAAAAATAGAGCTGTAAAAGTAACGAGAAATTGTGTACCCGTATGTATTCGTTACTTAAAGAACCAGTACCCGTTACTTTCGTATCGCTACCTTACTCGTTACTTTTCATACGACATACAATCGTGTATAACAGCATCAAGAAGTGTATGTTTTCTGGCATCAAGCATGTACCCCATCGCATCGAGGCGCGTCGCATCGTGGTACGGTATGACTTCGTTCGTATAACGTATAACCGCATCAAACGAGTCGAACAGACTCCATGTAAGTTCGACTCGTTTGATGCGGTTATAGATACGACAGATGCGAGTAACGAAATGAATTTATAAGTAACGATTCGGTACTTCGAGTCAGACGATGTACCCGTTACTCAGTAACGAATACATACGGTTTGTTACAGCTCTAATAAAAAAATAATAATACATTTTTTTTTGCGAAGCTTGTCTTGCAGTCGTCAGAACAACAACAAATCATTCTGAACGCTGATCCGAGCGGTCAACAACAAATGCAAGTGGACCAATCACAGCCGCAGCCTCCACAACAGATTATACATTATCAGCAGCCGATGCAGCAACAGCAACAGCAGACCACGACGCAGTACATAGTTCATCAGGACTCCAGTCAGCAAGCAAATGTACCGCAGGCCCAGTACATTGTTCGGCAACAACAGCAACAGGTTAAATATCGCAATATGTTTATTCATAGATGCCCAGTTCGGCCTCGTTCGGATATGCCCACTTCTCTCGTTTGTTCGAATCTATAATTTAACTAGAGGCCCGTCCCGGCGCAAAACTATTGGACTAAGAGCTGGCTACGGAGAAAATGGGTGACTCGGTGCAGAGCTGAAAATTTGCAGAATAATAGGAGATAGTACAAGTAAGTAGGGAAAAAATTGCCAGAAGGCTAGGCGGAAGATAAAGAGCCGACAGAAGGCGCTAATGTTGCGAAAAATCAGTGCACTTCTGGCAATTTTTATACTTATTCTGTAATTCAAAACTAGATTATATATTATACATTATATAGTTATAAGGGCATACTGAAAATTCAAACATGATACAATAATTACATTCGACAAATATTCAAAATTATTAATGACATTTTGATAGAAATAAAATTAATCGTCATATATTTTCATTAATAAAATTACGTTGTTATAACAACGTAATTTTATTAATTTATTCTATCAACATGCCATTAATAATTTTGAATATTTGTCGAATGTAATTATTATATCATGTTTGAATTTTCAGTATGCCCTTATAACTATATAATGTATAATATATAATCTAGTTTTGAATTACAGAATAAGTATAAAAATTGCCAGAAGTGCACTGATTTCTCGCAACATTAGCGCCTTCTGGTGGCTCTTTATCTTCCGCCTAGCCTTCTGGCAATTTTTTCCCTTCTTACTTGTACTATCTCCTATTATTCTGCAAATTTTCAACTCTGCACCGAGTCACCCATTTTCTCCGTAGCCAGCTCTCCGTCTATATATGAGTACATAGCCTCTCCCTCTTTCTCTGGGAATATTATATTGATCTTCCCATCTACGCAACCATCGACACCCACCCACGTAAAACCTCTAACCCACAGAATATGCGATGCTGGGTGAAAAATCCGTTTGAATAATATTTGCATGAAATCCGGTGTACGTCGAGAAAGGAGTAACTATGTCAAATTTTAAATCAATCGGGCGTGTAGTTTTGGAGATCTTGGGGTGAGTCGGTGAGTGGTAGTTTGCGTTAGTCATTCGCTTCGTTGGAGTTTATAATTAACTGCTTGCGACTTATTTGTATCCGGACAATGCTGAGTCGGGCAGCTAACACTTTCTCAAGAAATAAGCTATCGGATTGCGAAAACTGCATTCAAATCCGTTCAGTTGTTTTCGAGATTAGCCCGTACAGACAGACATCTAACGAGATTTTATTTTATACTGAGCATAGATTTAATTTCAGACTTTTTTTAATTATTCAGACTTCCCTCATTATGTAAATGATTTACATTCTGTTTGTATATACTGTAAATGCTTATATATATAGAATAGTGTATAATACGCGCCACAGATCTAAAAGGTTCGGAAGCTAGTCGCAAACAGCGTCGCAAAGGCACATTTTAGAGCCGATGAAACTCGCAAAACCTCCCCGCTACCTGCATGGATCGTGCGCTCGTCGGTGATTGGCCGTGATCGCTCGTTGCCTTTGTCACTTGTCGCTTTCCTGCTTTAAAGTACAGTCGAGTACGCTATTGTCAAGTTGTTATTGTTATTTTAGTTTTGTTGAGTTGCGAGTTTGTAGTTTTTCAACAGACTGTACAACCGCAAGCCTTTTAGATTCGTGGCGCGTATTATAATGTTTTATTTTTTACATATCTACAATAAATAAAAAGTGCAATTAATACAGCCCAGCATTATTTGCCTATTAATGTTTTTATTTTAAAACAAGAGCTAAATTATTGCTATACCCCCGACCCCAATTCCCTTCGCATGGCCCTGGATGAATCTATCCATATTATCAAAAGTTCAAAACTTGTTGAGCTGTTAAAACTTGTTCTGTCGAAACTGTTATCTGTTTTTGTTTGACGTTTTAGTAAAATAATATAAGTTTTAATATGTTTATTGGAGTAATGTATCAATTATTTTAACTATTTTTTTTTTCAACAATCCTGTCATCGTATGTAATTCTTATGTTTTATTATCGCCACCCATATTTTGTTATTCCAAAAAAATGTTGCAAGCTGCGCGGAACTATAAAAGGAGATGGATAAACATAATTTTATAACATTTTCTGTTTATAAATAAGCCTTCCACAACAAAAATTAAATATATATTTTAGCAAATATTCATTTGCAGACTCAGTGGCGTAGCTAGATGAGCAAGAGCCCTGGGACAAAAAAGTAAACTGTTCCTCTCCTAACCAATATTGTTTTTATCGACTTACGTTGCAAAATTGGTCTTCATTAAAAGTGCTTTTATTTTAACGCGATAATATATAGCCTGTCCGAGCTGAAGGCTCATCTATACTAATATATAAATCTGAAGAGCTTGTTTGTTTGTTTGAACGCGCTAATCTCAGGAACTACTGGTTCAAATTGAAAAAAATTTTTTTGTTGGATAGCCTATTTATCGAGGAAGGCTATAGGCTATATAAAATCAGGCTACGACCATTAGGAGCGGAGCATTAATGAAAAATGTTGCAAAATGTATCTCAAATATAAGCTTCTATTCAGGTGAAATGCACTAACTAAATATACTTATATTAGCGTTGTCAGAATACAGCGCCGGCTAGCTCAATCGGTAGAGCACACGACTGTCAATATCAGGGTTGTGGGTCCGAGCCCTACGTTGGGCGAATACATTTTTATTTTCTACATTGCTTTCTTCTAAGGGTTACATTTAAATTTATTTTAATTAATTCATTAAAAAAAAATTAGTCAAAAAAAGTACAAATACTGCTTTTTATCGACAAAAACTTTTGAACGGTAACTCTGATCATCATGAAATTTGGACACAACATTCATCTCGGTAAACTAAGATGAATGTGTGTACTCATATTCCTCCCTTCCCCATTCGTTCTTTTACATCCGGGTGAAACCGGACGGGACCGCTAGTTAGTTTATAATCTTCAATCGCACACAATTCGTTGAAACGATGTGAATATTATGATGGAGAAGAAAACACGTCACATACGAAATAAGTTCGTGACGATTAAAATTGATATTTCTGCTGGTTTTTATAGCGATTATTAATGTTAAAGAAATATTAAAGGCTCAGATAACGTAGTAAATAAAAGAATAATATCGAGACAATTTGTTTTTTTTATTTAAAAATGATTTCAAATTGAACATGTCGAAAGGACGTTATGCGACTGCTCCAAGGTTAAATCGATCGAAGATATTAGCATACAGAGGTCAGTGAAATCCACCAGTCAGCGCGGCGGTCTTGGGTTAGAATACTATTAAAACAAAATCTCCAAAGTTAGCGACTTGACTTCGAAAAGAGCTAACATTCAAATGAATATATTTAGTTTCCCGTAATGATATTTGGGAATTATTCCTAGGAGCAGTACATCATTCAGCAGCCTCAAACTTCTCAAACCGTTGTACAGTCGCCTCCCCAGAAACCTGACGAAGGTGCGCCGGTGGCCACAAATGCCGTAACAGTCGAATATACGACGCCGCCTCAACAACAGGTTGCCATTCAACAGCAGCCGTCGCAAGTGTACTATGCGACGCCCGTTTCCGAGGTCGCGACCACTCAGCATGTCATCACTCCTCAGTCTATGATTGCCCAGCAACAGGTGAGATATTTTCGGTATTAGATTTATGCCGGCACTTCACATGGCTATTTGTATTTGTGTATTTGGCAAACAATTACCAAGTGTGGAGGATCTATTTGACAAAGTGTTGGCCTTATTTGCCTATATGACAAATAAGGCCAATACCAAATACGCGTTACCGTGCGCTTGTCGGTTTTTCGGGGCACATCAAAGGAGTCAAATAGGCAAATACGGTAAATAAACCGTCCACACAATGGCTATATTCAGAAGCGCACGCGCCGTGAACCTGTACGGACGTGCAGTATTTTGGTGTCTGTGCTGTGAGCGAGAACTGGAACAATCACTATTGAAAATGAATTGGGACAATGAAACAGTGATAAAATTCCTGGAATTTTGAACCTTGCGTTCTGCTGCCAAATGTTTGTGTGTTTGCTATTTGACTGCTATGTGTGGATGGTCGTATTTGCCTTTATTTGCATGTTTGTCTTGAACGTCATATATTTTGCCAAATACAACAAATACCCAATAGCGAACACAAATATCCATGTGAAGTGCCACCTTTAGAGTGAATTGAATGCGTAATACAATTCGGAACCCAAAGGAATGGTGAGACCTCTGGTGGGAAATGCGCCGAACTGTCCTAAGGGGGGTTTTTGACAGGTAAACATTGATTTAGAAAAGCATGATGGAAGCTTACCTAGCCTCCATCATGCTTTTCTAAATCAATGTTTACCTTATGCCTCCATAGTTTACGTGTCAAAAACCCGCCTTAGGACAGTTCGGCGCATTTCTCACCAGAGGTCTCACCATTCCATTGGGTTCCGAATGACTTGCAATAAATCGTTGCGCTCCCTTTCCTCTCCTCAGAAGGAACCGGTGCAACCATGGAGACTAAATAAAGGAAAATGAACTCAAATGACTAAATCGTACATACTATGCTTTATTTTTTTCCATTAGCGTCGCTAATTTCATATTTGTACTGACGTGAATTTAGTATCATAAATACATGTGAAGTAAGCAAGAAAATATTTATAACATAACTAATTTACCCTCCCTCCTTAATTTGGATCTCCATGGTTTCGGTACATACTCCTCCATTGTTTCGGGACATACAGAACACTAGTGCCCTCTTATATTGGGAAGCTGAGCCGCCTGAATAGGATTTCTATTTAAACAATGGTGAATGCATGGAGACTAGTCTCCTTTTTTTCTATCCTCCTTGGCTGTAAGGGTAACTTTGCTTACTTTTAATGAATTGTAATAATGTAATTGGAAATTTTGACGTTATGGACGCCGATTAATTGTTTGTCTAAAAATTCGCGTGACGCTTGTCGTTTTTTATATCTCTTATAACGTTGCCCAAAGAACTTGTTTCTAACAATGTCGCACTTTAATCGACTATCACTAATTAGGTAATCCCACTTCCGCCAACTCACTGAAGTTTTTTTTTTGTATCAACACCGTTTGTTATGTACTTGTGTTTATGTGAACTCCTGTGATTCACAATCTGCAACAGATGTTTAATTCTTGTTAGTTTTTTATCCTTCAGTCGCTGCGTGCAGCATCGAGAAGTCGTAGAATGTAAATTTATTTCAGCGTAACGACGAAACCTCGCTTATCGCTAAGATCGGCGCAAAATTAACGAAAATAGAATATATTTTTTTCCAGCTATGTTTTAAAACAGTAGTCCTCAACCTTATTCGTCTGTGATACAGTCGAGGACTTTAAAATACGCATTTTGATGCAGTATTAACTAGTGATGTGCCGGATCGTTAAAAATGTATATCCGCGGATACGGATCTGAATACGGATTTTTGGTTTCAAGATCCGCGGATACGGATACGGATCTTAACTTTCTTAGAGTACGCGGCGGTAAATATTGCACATCGACCTTTGGAAAGAGGCTATCTGTTATGGGAAAAAGTTATTGACCTCTTTAAGAGTTAACTCTCATAACAGATTGTCTCTTTACAAAGATCGATGTGCAATTTCTCATTATAAAGATAGTTGATTTAGTACCTTTGAGTTATGTACTATTAGTATGGCACTCACTACGATAAATGTTTCCAATATAAAGGTGCCAAATACGATTTAAAAAATTAAAAAATAATCTGAATGGAATTTAACAGGTTTTCATTATTACCTAATAACCTATACATACCTATATATAAAATTTCATCTATGAATTGAAAATTAATAAGGTAAAAGATCCGTAAAAGATCCGCCAAAAACTAACGGATACGGATCTTTCTTCTTCTCGGATATCCGGGGATACGGATATGGATACGGATATCCGGCACATCACTAGTATTAACTTACAATAATTGTGCTCGTGTCATGAGGTCCAGACATCGAGGCTAGATTCGTAGAGAGATTCTGTTGAGAACCGCTGTTTTAAGTCCACTTAAATTTCGTGTTACTTTTGTGTGCATGTATTAAAGACAGTTTGTTACGAAAGCAGCAGCCGTCACAGCAGCTTGTTTCTGAGTCGACACCAAAAAAGCACCAGGACAGTTTTCAACAGTTTCTGATTGATCAGCAGAAAGCGCAGCAAGAAGAACAACAACAGCAACAGCAACAACAACAGAGTCTGCGGCCTCAACAAGTTGTTCAGCCTCAACAACAGATGATGCGGCAACAGCAAGCGATGCGGGTCAGAACAACGACACAGTCCGCCGGACAACCTGTTGGTCAGCAATATAATACTGGACAACAGCAGGTTAGACTGCAGACTCACAAGGTTAGGCTAAGTTCATTGGCATTGTAATACGACAAGGGCTGTCAAACGGCACTGTATTTATCCTGTCCTGTCGACCGTTTGATAGCTCTTGTGATATCGATAAATCGTCAGCCCTTTTAGCGGTTCAGGTTCGGCCATTTTTGTATCAATACTTTATTTATTCAGACGAACATACCCTGTATTGGGTAAACACAGTTTTATTAATATAGCTCGATCTTCACGCTACACACTGTAGTGGATACATCAGTAAGTAGGCTATAGTTACGTATATCAGTTGCAATGCAAACTGCGAACGTAGCATTTAACTAGACCACTTAAGTAAGTGTGTATAGGGAAATACTACATTCGCAGTTTACATTGCAACTGATATACGTAACTATAGCCTACTTACTGATGTATCTGTCGCCGGGATATTGTCAAATCCGTGATATTGTAATTTCACTAGTGAAATTACAATATCACGATTGACAAAGAGTCGTGATATTATAATATCACTAAGTAAAATTATAATATCACGGGTTTGACAATATCCCGGCGACATATCCACTACAACACAAGTATAGTTTTGTATCGTTAGATGGCAGTAATGGACCATGCCAATTGTGCCAACTGACAGTAAAGAGCGGTATTTGTTTTTGCTATCAAAACTATGGAGGGTAGAGGATAAGGAGAACCATCTTATATATGGAGGTAAAACTGAAAAAGTGTCCCGTCAAAGATTTTACTCTTTTTGACGGACACTTTTCATATACAGAGATTGTTCTCCTTATTCTTTACGCTCCATAAACTAAACATTGTAAGTGAATGGGGAAGAAATATATCTGATTCACTTTTCTTTAAATCTTGAATTAATCAACCTCTCGTTTATCCAGTTGGGAGTTTTGTTCCGGTCAAGTCTAAACGAATCTGTTGTACTGCAAAAGGGTTGTTCTTAAATAAATATTGTTTTACTTTTGTTAATTGGTATCGTTACGAAGTATATTTTGTTTCGATGCTAATGATCAGAGCTTCCTTAGTATCCCTACAATCCTTATCACCCATTTTTGTGTAAAAAAAAAATTTAATCAGCGTCGTAAAAACGTTATCGGGACTTGATTACGAATAACTTCGATGAGAGGACAGAAGTGGGATACACAATTTAACTCTTACCCGGTTGACCTTGAATTCCTACTCTGGAATTAGGCGGAGCGTTGCGAGAGAATTTTTAAATGAATCGACGTACTTTCATAAAACTTCGTTATTAACAAGTTAGGGTGTTAGTTTATTCATAGTACGGCACTGCGTAAAGAAAAAGGCAATGGTGATCTCACGCACACACTACTACTCCCAAATATCGCACTTTGATTCGATTGATTCGTCGTTCATACTCACACAGATATGATTCGTGGCTCCAGACCGGAAAAGAGTTAAGTTATTTTCGTTCAGCGCACCAAATTGATGAAGCAAAAGCAATGTTGATGGAAGAAAATGACATGAAAGCTCAGTGGCTCTAAAGCTGCGCTTTGTTCACTGGCATCGATAACCACTCAAGTATTTTTCAATGATTAAAAGCGCTTCGTATTTGTTGCTAGGAATTGTATAACGTCAATTAATTTTGCAAGTGTAATTAATAAGTACAGTAGAACGCCGATTATCCGAATCGCCAATTATCAGAATCGGTCCTAAGAGTAATATAAAAAATTAAAACCAAGTAATTTTTCAATAAAAACAAGTTTTGTGGGGACGCAAGAATACAAAAATGCGAGTGACAATTGCCGTGTAGACGCTACAATGGTATCAACACACGTCGAAGTTGGAACTCGCTGGAGTTCAGATATATTTCAACTGTTATGGTTGAAAGCTAGAGGCAAGACACTACATGTTCGATTATCCGAATTTTCGATTATCCGAATCGACCCCGGTCCTAATTAATTCGGATAATCGGCGTTCTACTGTACTTTGATTTAGTAAAATTGTTACGATTATTGCAAGAAAGTTGGGATAATTAATCGATTGAAGATAGATCGATCGACAGTGTTTTAAAATATCTTTTAACGGTGGTTTTTGTTAGTTGCAAGAAAATCAGTTAGTTCAGTTGCCTGACGGTCGTCAAATGACGTTGGGCGAATTTGTGAAGCTTCGGCACCAACAGGTGCAACAGCAGCCTCAACAGCAGGTGCAAGTTCAAACGCAACAGTCGCAACCTGTGACCGGACCGTCTGCCGGTGTTTCTAGCCCAGCTGTGACGAATGCACTTCTACAAAATCGGTTGGTAATTTTTTGATATCCGAGCAATCATAAATTCTCGAAATAGTTCCTCAACAAGAATTGTTTTTCAATGTGTAGTTGCTTACGGTATTTTTTTTTATTAAAATCCGTAGGACTCAAACACCCCAATCGAACCAGCAAAGTCCCCAGCAACAGTTCAATCCTCAGTCGCCCGCGAGACCGATGTTTCAAAATCGTCCGATCGGACAACCGAACATGCCGAATCAAAACATCGCCATGATACGACCGAGACAATTGAATCCGCAAAACGTCATGCCACAAAATCAAAGAATGGTCGGTGTTCAGCAACAACCGAATCAAAGATTGATAATGCAAAATCAAGGTCAAATAATCGCCGGAAATCCTCCGAATCAAAGAATGCCGGTACAGAATCAGCCGCTCGGCCAGCAGCGTATGGCCCTGCCGCAGAATCAAAACGTTGCTTTGAACAATCAGAATCAACGGATCGGAATTCAAACTCAGAGGATGCCGTTACCGAATCAGCAAAACGTTGGAAACGCCAATCAGAATTTCGCTGTGAATCATCAGCAAAGTAATTTAGTCGTCGCCAGACAAAATCTTTTAAACATGAACAATCCGCCGCCGCAAAGTAGTCAGCCAATAAATTCGAACGTTAGTCATAGTTATCGCGAAGTAAGTTCTCAAGAAGAAGAGTTGAACAAATCGAATGAAGAGGAACAGACCACCATGCTGGTAAACACTCAAAATATGGGAGGCCAGTGGCAACAAAGACAAGTACAACAGGTTAGATACACTCAATTATATTTCACAATATGAATGGCACCGTTTTTAGTTTAATTGCCACATAGCACATACACTATTGGCGGGATCAAAATTTCTCAATGTTTCACTGCCTCCCGAACAATTTGGCACCATTTTTGAAAATGCTAATATAGGCTGTGTGCACGAAGCCTATTAGCGCCGCTAGTGGGTAATAGAGAATTATTGAACTAACTTTTTATGGAAATCGCGACATGTTTCTAAGGTGATAAGTCAAAAACTTTAATTGGCCATGATGTGTCAAAAAAAAATGTAATAAGGAAAACTGATGTTAATTTGTTTACACTGACAGCGAAACGTCAAATTAGAGCGCCAATGGTCTTTATTTTACTTAAATCGCCATCAGCGTAACAGCCCGGAACACAACAAGCATTTCCAGATCGCTTAGTTTTCCTGTTTTCTTTGTAATTAAAAAACTATAAAATTATAAATTCAAATCTTTGATTAACGTCTGAATAAAACTCTTCAAGTAAATAAAATTGTAGACCAATTTTTCTCAGACCATACGATATATTGACAAAAAATAATAAAAATACAAATCAATATAACACAAGATGACGTTTCGATCCGGATTTGGATCTTCTTCAGAAATATCTAAAAAATATAAAAATTAATTAGTATTAAGTAATTTATTATCTAATAGATTTCACGCAAGATTGAAACTTTGCGTTTCTAAATCAATGTTTACCTTATGTCTCTATAGTTTACCTGTCAAAAGCACCCCTTATGGCAGTTCGGTGCATTTTTCACCAGAGGTCTCCTTTGGGTTCCGAATAGTCGACAAATTGATCATTGAGCTGTAGACATAAAGTGCTAATATACTACAAACCGACAGAAAAGAGAAGGCGATAAACGCGGCATATGTGTATCTCTTTCTGGCTCGTCCTTGTATGTTGTTGAATAAAGGCAGAGTGGCTACCGCCACTAATCACTATCTCTTTCTCTGTCGTTGCGCGCGCAGCCCAGACTCCATATCTACACCTGATTGCAGATTGATATTGCTGGCGATTCTTTTGTTTAATAACAGTAAAGAAATTTGTTTTTACAGCAACCGCAGCCACCTTTGATACTGAACAGCGATGCTCAAAATCAACGCATGATCCAAAATCAGAACGCTCCGCAACAAAGCATAATACAGCCGCCGGCGCTGCGACCTATCGGGCAAACTCAGAACTTGCAAGGTGGTCAAATGGGGCAACAGTTGAATCAAGGACAAATGGGTTTCCAAGGAGCTCAAACTGGACCGAATAGAGGAGCTGCGAGGGGCGCAAGAAGAGGTTTGTGTTTGCTTTTATCTATTTTTTGTAAATAATGTACGAAAGTCCTAGAATTAATCGATGTGAAGTTGTAAACGATAAAACCGTGTACAAATACGGAATGAGTTAAAACGAAAGACGTGCTCCGTGGAATAAGCGTGTCGTTAAGAAGCACTTTTTAGCAAGGATCGTGTGGAATTTGTGTGTATATGTGTTGTTTTTTTGTTTTGATAACAGCACCACAAAATCGTGGTGCACGAAATCAGCCCCAACAGCAAAGACTACCGCAACCGCAACAACAAATGAACATGTGTAACGGAATTCAACAGTCACCGCCCCAACCGAATGCGTTCAGTCCAGGTTCTCCGGCCACACATCTTATTAACAACAATATAAACAATGCCAACAATCGAGGAGGTGATATACCTTTCTTTTTGTTCTTAGGGTGTTGGTTTTTTGTTGTGGTGTTGGTTTTTTGTTGTGGTATTGTTCAGTTGTCTAAATTAGCAGAATTTTTATACGTGTACTATGCCACCTGAGGCCCCTGGCAAATTCATTGGATGCGACCCTCCGTTAATATAAAAAAGCTTCACGTTGTAGTTTCATCTTTATAAATCACGAAGTAAAGTAGATATCTGTAAAATTCATGCATGTTCTTGAGTTAATTAACTAACTAAAATTGATTAAATACAAAATTAATATTTTTTTACCAAATTTTGTAATAAATGTTAGGTTCCTCCTGTTCTAATTGCCTGTCGGGCCGGGGGTCCCCTCAGGCCAGGGGCGCGTGGCATTTTGCCCGTTCTACCACCTTATTCTTAAGTCACTGGTATTATGCATGTATTATGCTATTTTCAACTGATTTTACTGACGTATTTTCGAAGTGTCTCTTAAAACAAAAGTGTGTTCTATTGTTTTTGTTTGTAATATGGTTTCAGAGTTTGGTTAGAATGTACATATTTAAGGATTCGACAATGAGATAGGCATGAGGAATAAGCATGTTCTATTAAATCATTTTAACGTCCTAATGAAATGTTATTTTTTCCATTATGATAAAAAAATGTTTTTCTTAGGACGAGCTCGGATGCCGAACTTTCGGTACAACGGTGCTGGGAGAGGTAACCGCGGAGTTGGAGGAGTTAATCGAGGAGGTAGAGCACCAAATCAGATCTCTAGCCCCAACTATGGACCTCCATGTAAGTACCTACATAATATAATATTATATAAAATTTCTTGTAGCAGCTTTCACTGGGTAAAATATAGTTAAACATTCATGGTGATAATTCGACAAGAATAACAGTAACTTTTAACTTCAGTAGTCCAACCAGTAGCCATATTGCGTCATCACATGACAAAACAATTGATGCACAACATTGAAAAAGACGTGCGAATTCGGTGTTCGTTTATTTGACATTGTTGTTCATGTACATTGTTCATGTTTATGTATCTTAGATGTAGCAATCGATAACGGCCATACCTACCTTACATCGGAACGAGAAAATCGTAGCTTAGTTACTTTAGATTCCCACCAAGGAGACTAGAGAACCGAAGACCAAACTGCAAGCTCAAAGTGGAGAAAAAATACCGGGAGGCGCTGCGGGCGTATTCGAACGTGCGCAGAAAACATCTGCGCATGTCGCGAGCGTGTCTGTTTGCGCAGAGGACCGCATTTCATACGGTGCGCAGGTTCGAGGATGCTCGTAGCGTCGCCTCATATAGTCAATGCTGAAAGCATGGCAGTTCGTTCTGTTGACTAGTTTAACGCGCATTTTAAGTGCGCTGTTATTATTGACGACTTGAGATTAGGTCTTCTAACAAAGTAAAAATTCTAGGTAAAATTACGTAATGAACTCGCTACGTGTACAAGCTTTAAAACATTGTTTTTATTTCATAGCGGAACCGTCAAGCCCGAACGCGGACGGGGAACGACAGACGGCAAAAATGCTTGTGCTTTTAGAAAATGGCGAACAGCGTTTAATAACGTTTTCGTTGCCGAAAGAGAGTTGTACGGTTATGGAACTCTTAGAACAGGTTAGTCACGAAGAAAAGGAGAAGAACGAAAGTTCTTTTATTGCGATTATAGTATTTTAATAAAAAATGTTGACGCTCTAAAAGTGTTCTACATATATAGAGTAGCTTTTACATTTTGTTTTAGTTTTGGAGTCATTCCGGCGTAAATTGAAATTTTTACACGATTGAGAATATGAGATTCAAAACGTGTCTAAAATTTCAACTAAGCTAGAAATTCTGCTATCTAAATAATGAGTATCAGGATTAACTTTTAATTTATTACAGCGTTCTGATTGGTCAACGTCCCGAAATTTAATCTTTATGTTATGAGTAGGGTTTCAGAATAGCAAACCGATTGTAGCGATGTTGTTGTTTTATATGGCGCTTACGTGATTTGTCTGTAAACTTTATTCTATTGAATTTGTATTTCTTTGTGTTTATATTAGGTCTGTTCCAGGCTGTCTGAGAACCGTCACAGACTTGCTACTGCGCAAGACTGGCATGCGCAGCAGCTCAAAAATAAACAGTTTTGTTTTAGCTACTGCGCAAGATGGACTCGGTTCACTTACTGTTTGGAACAGACCTGCTCGCTAGCGCATAACCTTGTGTAGCTGTAGGACTTACAGCGCCCATGGTGACTAAAAACGAAACATTTTGATTGACTTAAAACATTAACAAGTTATGTATGTATGATAAAACCATATACTTAATACTCCTGTATTGTTAGTAGGGGTCTCGAAAAGGATGACGACCCAACGGTGCAGACATACATACGTTTGTCGCCGTCATTTAGACCTCAAATGTTATGCGCATGTCCGAGAATGGAGCATGCACTTCCCCACTACAGTCGTAACGCTTGCGCATAACAGATGGGGTATAAGTAAGTGAGATAGAAGTATGCAGTTGCTATGTCTCTTGGTCGACAACACTTCCACTTACGGAAACTTGCAATATAGGACTATTGAGTATATGATCAAAACATGAAAAGGAGATATTTAAATTATTCAAAGCTGTAAAAATCCCACTTCAATATATTTTTTTATAGTTAATGCATTTTATAATTTCATTTTTAACGAAATAGTTATTTTTTGACAGTAGACATCAGAACGTTGTTGTTTTGTTTGGAGGCATAGTACTGTTGCTATGGCAACGCTTATGATTTCAATACAAGATACAATAATTTACCGCACTGTGACGCTAGTCTGCCGTGTTAATATGAACCAAAAACACCTTATATCCGTTCGTATAAAAGAGTGTTAGTTAAGGAGGTTGAGCCGTTTTACGAAGATAATGAAAAAAATCTGAAATAAAGTTTTTTTAATAGATTTTTTATGACAAATTTTTCTGTAAAAAATCCAAAATCATTAGGAGATTTATAAAGTTAAAAATTAAAAAAAACTTTTACATGTAGTCTTATGGAAAATATGTCAAGCTAGCATGCAAACTGTTCATTTTAATTTTTTGCAAATAACCAAATAATGTCAGCAGTTCCGAAAACTATCTATGTAAAGCATCGATGTCTTACGCATATTTTAATATTTTTTCCAATTTAATTAGGAGACTTTTAATCAATAAAAAAAAATATTAAACCTTAGCACTTTTCGATTATGGACTTTTATTCTTGACAGATTTAACAATTTTAACTTTTTAATCATTTAATTTTAATTTTTATTACTTCTAATTTCTTTTTTCAATTATTTACTGCAAAAAATATGTAAAATACAGATATTTACATAAATTTATTTTTTCTAACCTAACTTTGTACAAAAAATACAAAAGTTAGTCCATTAAATATAAAGTACTGAAATAATTAATACTAAAAAAATTATTTATTTATGCCTTTATGACAATAATTTAGTGGTATCATCGACTTATAAACTATAAAAGTTCCCATTTAGAATTCGACTTACTTTTGATTGGGACTGTAACAGATCAACCTCCTTAAGGCGTTTTTCGTTACCGCGGCACGTTGCGCTCTGTGCATACAAACTGCTCCGACGGCCGTTTTCAGTTTTGTTCGTAGAAGCTCGTTTATATTTTTACAAACGAATTTTGAAAGCGTTCAAACTCATGACTGTACCAATACTTTTTACCTTACACCTATGGTAGGTGTTATTGCAGGTTAATGTTGAATTCACTCCCGGTAACATACAATGCGTCCGTCAGCCCGGTTACGAAATCGAATATTATGTAACGATCGGCGCCGGACAAGGTAATAATGCTAACGCGGCAACGCCCGGGGGCGACCTTCGAATTGGCGGTAGGGGACCGACTTCGCCGCCAACTTCATCTCGGCAACAACAACAACAAAGACCCATGGTCCCGCTGCCCAACGCCGGAGTCCGATACGGTGGCGATATGGGAATTCAACAGGTTGGTTTTTTATTTTTTACCACAAACAGGAATGTGAGAAAGGCCGAGTTCGATACAAAGAATAAGTGACTGGAAAAAAAGTTGTCAAATTTTGCATACTTACCCCTGGCCTCAAAGTTGCCATTTCTTTTTGCAATTTCTCCTCCGTTCGCTTGAATGTAGAGCAGTGTTAAAAACTGACAGTTGAAACTTTTCCCGTCAAAATGTTGGGTTAAAAAAAAATTACGACTTTTGACGTGATAACGTCTTATAAATTGATGAAACACCGGCTGCAGTCACGTTCCGCCTGAGCCTGAGCGTGCAAGCGAGAGCGCGGTATAAGCGATAGAGAGGCACGATCGGCCCAAGCGTCGGCTTGTACGCATTTCTCTCTCTTCTCGCGTGATGTCAGAGAGTTCATCAATGTTTCTTTATGACGTTATCACGTAAAACTATCGTCCGTAAACCGACTTTACAGACAACCAATTTTTTTTAGCACAGTTAGGTACAATTGATGATTGTTAACTTCGTAAAAGTTGAACCCTTAATTGTTTGGAGAAAATTTTGAATACCTAATTTTTATCAACAATAGAATATGTATTATTGAAAAAAATAGGCATACAATTTTGTTTTTCAACAAAAGATAATCTATTGTTGATAAAAAAATATATATATATAGCTGAACTAATACCTTTTGGTCTTTAACCAATAAATATTATTATTATCAACTAGATTGATAAAGCAAAATGGAACATTATAAATTGGAAGATTTTTTTTTTTGTATTTTAAAACTATTTTTGTCAACCAGATCAATGTAAGTACACTTATATTAAATTCATTGCCAAAATGATCCGATTGCCCCCGCACCCCCCAACCTCTTTATCTGTACAAAAATCTATCTGCGCCATTGAGTCAGTCAGTCAATGTCTAAGATTGTAATTTCTGAACACTTGTATCATGGAAATTATTCCACCAAAGATTATGAAATTTGGAATGCTGCTTTATGGCAACGTTAACCCCCCTAAAAAAAAATAAGTTCTGTAAGGCTACTATTCTCGGAGTTAGGGGAGAGGAGGTGTCAAAAAAAAATCAAAATAGTTCCTCTAAATATAGTACAGTGATTTGCAAGAACTTGGCCGCTACGATAAAACTGTGTCTGGATAAAAAACGCGTTACGCGGCAGTTTTTGAACGTAGCGTTTTTATTTTACAGGCTAGTAGCGATAATGAACCGCCGAGACACGTTATGTATCGTAATAATTTCCAACAGCAGGGACAGCCTCAGCAGCAGGCTCCGACGCAGCCTCGACAACAAACTCAATCGCAACCACCACTTCAGTCTCCCCAACAAAATCAGTTACTGCAAAGGCCACCGATATCAAATTTTCAGCAAGCATTCAGTGCGAACCTCCAGCAGCAGCAGCTTGCTACGAAAAAACAAGTGAGTTAAAATTTGTTTTTGTTAATTCATATAAATCCGAAAATGGAGATAGTTTAAAGCCTGGCTACTTTTTTTCTTCAAAATTCAACCTCTACGGGGATAAGTGGAAGTTGTATTATTAAACATAACTTATTAGACGCTAACCAGTAGCACATGCGAACATGGTCTCTATCATACTCTAACCTGCTCACTCGAACCGAAAAACAACAATGATATATGACCTCTACGGGGATGAAGTGGAAGTTGTATTATTAAACATAGCTTATTAAACGCTAACCACTAGCACATGCGAACATGGTCTCTATCATACTCTATCCTGCTCACTCGTTGAACAGAAAAACAACAATGATATGTGACGGAGGAATGTTCACTAGTGTAAGTCACTGGTTACTAACTTCTGTTCTGTTGGTAGCCTTTTTTTGCGAACAACTTCATCCTGTTAATTTTGATGTTACATCATAAAAATTTACTTTCAAAGTTTTTCCATTACGCGGCAAAAGAAGTATAACTTCGATAATTTGCTAAAACTCTGGTTGTACAATTGAAATTGAAATTTTTACGAGTTAGAGCTATGTTTTTATTATAAGATTTATTACGGGTATGTGGACAAATTTAACACGTTAAATGATTGTAAATCTGCAACGTTTCGTATTTTTATTAATACATCTTCAGGCAACTGAAACAATTACAATGAAACATAGTATATTATTATGAATAATTATAAACATTAAAATCTGTAACAAACCTTTACAGCTTTAACGATAAATTCTATTCTTTTCTATTACGAACTTTTTTAATCGTGCTGGGTTCTTGTCGGAGTACTGAATGTTTAATAAATTTTTGTTCAAGGCTCAGCAACAGCCCCCGCAACAAATTCAGCAGAACACATTTCAGTATCAACTCCAACAACAGATCCAACAACAACAACAACGGACGGCCGAAACGTCTACTCCCCAACCCGTAAGCGTTCCGTCGCCGGAAGAGCCGCCCGAGGAACCGGAACGTGAAGCGACACCGCCTAAAGAAGTCGATCAACCGAAATATGTGGCCGGACATTTAGCCGTTTGTAATTATTGTGGATACACGTCGGTCGATTTTAATAAATGTCAGAGGTAAGATTTCGAAAACTTTTACGTAGAATATTGACGCGTTCGTGAATAGAGAGAACGAAGACTGATTGATTTAGCTGTGGTGCCTCTACCGCCGGCAGCTCCGGATCTACGATTTTTTCGAACCAGGGCAGAAACTTGATAATGGCGCCCCCTCTCTCCAGCTTTTGAGATGAATTACTTAAAAAAACTCATAAATATATAATGGTTGGTATTTTTCGTGAACGGGAAATCGTTAGAAAACCAGCAGATAGAATAAATCGGAAAAAGGACAGATTAGATGTGGTTTTGGCGCCCTCTAAAACCCCGGTTTGCCCCCCCCCCCCCTAGATTTGGGGCTGACCGCCGGAATAATAAACCTCACTTTTTAGACAACGGCGAATGCATGGAGATTAGTATCCTTTCTCTCTATTCTCCGTTCGAAGATGGCGATCTTTAAATGAAATCACTTAGATTTGTGTCTGTTGATTTTGCAGGTGTAAAAGAAAACTACCCGAGGATTGTAAATCGATACCGTTATCATCGTTTATGCCGAACGCCGGAAAGAAAAACGATAAAAATACGCAGCATACTGGTAAAATAAGCTTGTCACTTAACTCAAAAACAGGGTCACCTGATAATAAAAATTTGAAGCATCAAGATTTGCTTAATAAATTGAACAGTATGTTGAAAAGCATTCTGCAGCTAACCATCAATTTTTTGAGATATTGCAATGTGCATTGTCGTTTCAGGTAATATTACGATAACCAAGACGTTGGGCAAAGGCAGGCGGGGAAAACAGAAAGTGCCCGAAGCTGAGCCGGAAATATTAACGCTTAGCTCGGACGAAGATGATGACGAGAATTCGAAACCACAGGTAATTTGATTTTATGCAGTCTAAAGTCGGAGTGTTAGATATCGAATGCTAGCCTCAAGGCAAACGACAGAGAAACGTAGCGATATTTGCGGTAGGCATTCCGTCTTTGTTCAACTACAAGACGGACCAGAAAGAGACATACATGCACTGTGCTTATCGCCTTCTCTTTCCTAATCGCAATAGCTCCATAATTATTATTGTGTATTTAATTAACAAATTGATAACGTTTTTCTCGAATATTTTCTTACGTAACGTTAAGATAATTTTATATGAATTTATAGAGAAAAAATGAAGATTTCAAAAATGTAAAAAAAATATATACAGGGTGTTTGGCACATGAACCGACACAATTTTTTGGGGGATTCTCGTGGTCATTGCGATCATTTTAACCCCAATGACTTTTGCCCTAAGTGTCATGGTTATTGAGATACGATTTTTTTAAATTATTTTCGAAAATTGGCCTAAAAATTGCCTTCAAAAAATCGTAACCTGTTTGTTTTTGGTACTATAGAAAAGAAAATACATTTATTGAGTTCTCGAATGACTCCTTGTTCTAAATGAATCATAATTTTATGCAAATAGTATCAGGAAAAAGACCCTATGGACTTTTAAAGTACCTGTATTAATAAAAACCAGTAGAAAAAAAATTGGTTGTCTGTAAAGTCGGTTTACGGACGATAGTTTTACGTGATAACGTCATAAAGAAACATTGATGAACTCTCTGACGTCACGCAAGAAGAGAGAGAAATGCGTACAAGCCGACGCTTGGGCCGATCGTGCCTCTCTATCGCTTATACCGCGCTCTCGCTTGCACGCTCAGGCTCAGGCGGAACGTGACACTTTTTCGTGCGTGCAGCCGGTGTTTCATCAATTTATAAGACGTTATCACGTCAAAAAATAATTTAAAAATCATTTAAAAAAAAAATTAACGGGTATTTAGAAATTAGTCATTGTGGTTAAAATGATCACAATGACCACGAGAACCCCCCAAAAAATTGTGTCGGTTCATGTGCCAAACACCCTGTATATTGCCATTTAAAAAAAATTCATGTACACTTCCGGGTTTGAAGTACAAAAAAATATACCTCACAGCTTCTGATAGTAACTCTCGAGCTGCCACTTTAGTGATATTCAGAAGTTACTTTTTGGTTATGTTACGACTGACAAGCCATTAATTGTTACAGGAAAATGATGCTCCGGCTGAACAAATCGATCGTAATACTTTGAAACTGTCCGAGAAAGAACCGTTCATTACTGACGAAGACGATGTCAAACTCGAAAATGAAAGCGAAGATGAAAACGCCGACGAAGAAGGTAGCGGTAAGTCCAAAAGTTTTTGTTTATTTTTGTCACCGAAATCGTACCTTTTTCGGTACGGCTCTACTATTAAATTCGTGAGCACTGTTCGATAGAAAATTACTGTTGCTGTCGGTCATTAAAAATTAAACCGTTTAAAAAAAAATGTTAAATTAAATTCGAGTAACTTGCGTACTATTTGTTGAGTTAACCAAAATTGTTCGTAATCTAGCTGGCTTACTGACATCAATAAAAACTAGAGCTGTAAAAGTAACGAGAAATTGTGTACCCATATGTATTCGTTACTTAAAGAACCAGTACCCGTTACTTTCGAATCGTTACCTTACTCGTTACTTTTCATACGACATACAATCGTGTATAACAGCATCAAGAAGTGTATGTTCTCTGGCATCAAGCATGTACCATCCCATCGAGGCACGTCGCATCGTGATACGGTATGACTTCGTTCGTATAACGTATAACCGCATCAAACGAGTCGATACGACAGATGCGAGTAACGAAATGAATTTGTAAGTAACGATTCGGTACTTCGAGTCAGACGATGTACCCGTTACTCAGTAACGAATACATACGGTTTGTTACGGCTCTAATAAAAACTAACAGTATTGGCCACGAAGTCTGTAACCAGGAGACCCAGCTCGAACTGCCACATGAGCCAATGTGGCGTCAGCTACTGGGTAACGCACGCATGTTCATGGCTTACTTGTGTGTAGTGCCTGTGAAGTTAAACAACTTTGGTAACTCTGGCGAAAAAAGGTGGGAAGAACCGAAGTTTTCCCAGCTAGTGATAACAGCGCCATCTCGCGTGCGCCGGATAACGGTCCGTCTCGAAACACAGCAAGCACAGAAAGCTAGGTCTACTAGTTACAGACTTCGTGGCTTAGCCTATTGGCATGTTAAATTTTACCGAACTTCCAACTACAGCCAGAATCATAACTAATCGGAACATAAACTTAAAGTATTTACTGATCGACAGTGATTTTGATGTTCGCAATGTTAAGTAATTTTAAAAAAAATCATAAATGACAGTTAATATAAAGATAACAGGGATAGATTCCTCAAACGAGCATTCGAAAACTGTTAACATTAAAGTCAGAGCTGGGCAAAGCACCGAACATCGAGCAGTTACTAAAGTGCTTAAAAGAAAATTAAGCATCAAACAACTTCTTAAGTTGTTATCTGTATAAAGTTTGACTTAAACAGTACTTATTTCTAATTGACTGAGAAGTTTCGAGATAAACAAACAAGAAATTGATCTCAAACATCAAAAGAATTAAGAATTATGAAAAAGAGAAACGACACATATGTTTTATTAGCTCTGTTCCGACCTCTCTGCGAACGGTAACAGAACCGTCAGTCATACGCACTAGTTAAAACGTGTTCCAATACCGATACAGTTTCGTTTTAGCTACTGCGCATGACTGTGACGGTTCACAGAGAGGTTGATACAGGGCTATTAACGTTTATGAAGAGTCGAAAGCGCTTATTAAATTTTTTAAATGCTTGAAAAGCATTCTCAATAAGCTTGTCGAATGTTTATTAATTTAGAATACACCTATCCCCCGATTTACACGATACTTGTTTTACACGGTTTTCCAAATAAGTTTTTTTTTTGTTTTTATCGCACTCTACTAAATGCTACTGTGATTGAACACGTGCGCTGTGTACACATCTCACGGGGAATCCCGAGCTTATGTGCTGACTTGCTGCACACGCACACTGTTTGTATTTCTTCGCATAAAATTAAAGTGTTTCCGTAATATATTACATATTTTAACCTGTCAATGCATTTTATTTTATATTTCTGTGTACACCTAAAAATATTGAAAAAAATCACAACTGTTAAATAGCAAAATTATGCATTTTCTGCAAGCTTTTCGATTTACACGGTTTTGACTTGAAAATTTTTAATTTTCGATTTACACGTTTTTCTCAGGAACGTATCTACCGTGTAAATCGGGGGATAGGTGTACTTACGTGCTTAATAAGTCGCAAGTTTCTATGCAAGTGCTCTACAAAAGTGCTTAAAGCATTATTGCAAGCACTAAGTTCTCAGCACTGTCCAGCTCTGTTGATTATGTAGTTTTCAAACTGGGAAATGAAGCTTTTGTAGAAAAATAATTTATTAATGGAGAGGTTTCCTTACTTTAAAAAAAACAGTATTTTCTTCAGTCGTAGCAAAATATAGGCGAAAACAAAATTGTTCGTGCGAGCATTTTTTTTTAATCCGCTGATAAAAATAAACTTTCGACATTTTTACCGGACCATTTATTGCACGCCCGTTCAAAACAAAACATAACTTTGGTTCGACAGTATTTTTGGTACATAGCAAATGCGCTATCGTGGATACTAACATGGCCGATAGAGTACAGGAAAAATGACGGCATGTCTCTCAGAACTTTTTACAAACAAAACACTTACAGAATCGCTTCGGTCTTTGTCCATCCGTCTGTCATGGACGATTTTGTCTGACGTAAATATTTTGCTTTTAAATTTCTTAATAAATATGACAGTTTTACATCAGTTCACTTTAATTTTTGTTTTCAATAATAAAAGAAATAGAGGAAACTTTTCCATTCATGAACTTAAACAACAAAACATTTACTCGGGAAGTTTGAATAAGGTAAGTTCGTTATTTTATTTCATACGCACTTCTGTTAAAAACTAATTTTGCCATCGATGGGTTATACTGAACATATTAAAACAATCGTCCACTCTATCGTGCTAAGAAAGAAGCTCCGATCTGCAAAAAACTGGTTTAGAGTTATTTCAGTTCAGTTTCAGTTGGTTTGTACTACATTAGGTTTAAAATTTTAAGAACGATGAAATACTATGCTTTATCATTTTGTCATACTTTATGATAGACTAGCCGGCGATTGACGGGAAACACAGCTGCGAGTTGCGACCACAGTGTGGCTTAACCATATTACAGTCTTGCCCCACGGGGATGCTCTCCAATCGACAGCGACAACAGTAGTGGAGTCTAGTGTGACTAAAGCCGCGTTCACACGCTTCAGTTAAAATGTTCATTATGACTGATTCATTTTTGCTGACATGATTTTCTGAACAAATCGTTCACACGGTTCAGTCATCACGCCACTTAAAAACCATTTTAAAAAATGTAGGAGTTAAAAAAATGAACTATTAATGAACTATATCGATACCCGACACGAGTTCACACGTTTCAGTTGCCTTTCATGACGCAATACTGATCATTATAACTGACAAAAGTAGAAATATTTTCTCAACGACTGAAAACAAATATTAATGATTCAGTCATACTGAAATGTGTGTTCACACGTTCATACTTAACTTGTTCAGTGTTGATGAATCAGTCATCTATCTATACTAATATATAAAGCTGAAGAGTTTGTTTGTTTGTTTGAACGCGCTAATCTCAGGAACTACTGGTTCAAATTGAAATTTTTTTTATTGTTAGATAGCCCATTTATCGAGGAAGGCTATAGGCTATATAAAATCAGGCTACAACCATTAGGAGCGGAGCATTAATGAAAAATGTTGCAAAATGTATCTCAAAAATAAGCTTCTATTCAAGTGAAATGCACTAACTAAATATACTCATATTAGCGTTGCCAGAATACAACGCCGGCTAGCTCAATCGGTAGAGCACACGCCTGTCAATATCAGGGTCGTGGGTTCGAGCCCTACGTTGGGCGAATATATTTATATTTTTTTTTATTTTCTACATTGCTTTCTTCTAAGGCTTACATTTAAATTTATTTTAATTTTATATAATTAATTAAAAAAAAATTATTAGTTAAAAAAAGTATAAATACTGCTTTTTATCGACAAAAACTTTTGAACGGTAACTCCGATCATCATGAAATTTGGACACAACATTCATCTCGGTAAACTAAGATGAATGTGTGTACTCATGTTCCTCCCTTCCCCATTCGTTCTTTTACACCCGGGTGAAACCGAGCGGGACCGCTAGTAATGAATATTTTAACTGACGCGTGTGAACGCGGAATTAGTTTCTCCTGCTTGGTAGATTGACGTAATAGATTGCATATTACACATAGCTATAAACAATTCTCAAAATAATTTTGCAGATCAGTTCATCCTTCCTTAGCACGGCAACATTATAAAGCGCTCGACACATCGACGCGATAGCGACGACGTTGACGACTGGACACGTCTTTAAATAAATGAATGTAGATATTCGCTGCGATTTGTCGACGATAGAATCTACAAAGACAGGTCTAGTCGTCAACAATATTCACGATTATGATCGTGATCGACGTGTAGAGCCCAAAATACTATCGTAGTACCTGTTTTTCTAAGCTGATATATAAATTTGTTTGTATGCGCATGTATGTTTGAACGGACTTAAAAAAGTACTATGGCTGTTTTTCGCCCGGATTTGTAGATTGCCATCGTTTTTTCGTCGACTTACTTTGCAAAATTGGTCTCCACGAAAAGCGCTTTTATTTTGACGCGATAATATATAGTCCTCAAGGTCCATTCTAAATATCGGTGGAAAATTTTTGAAATCGGATGAGTAGTTTCAACCTCCTACATCCAAACTTTGCCTCTTTATAATATTAGTATAAATTGTCTGTAATTACAAGTTGTTAATGAATTTGATGCACAGTTTTTAGAATGCACTGACTGAATTAGCCGTTTCCGGAATATTTGTCTGTCTGTATAATTAAAATCTACTTAGTTCAGGACCTATGCGTTCTCGTAACATTCGTCCGATTACGATGAAACTTTGAATATGCAATACAATGGAGCCGAAGCCCCCGCTACTATTGTTGCCGAGCGAATCGCAACCCCGTGAGGCAAGACTAATAGGGTGGAGCTGTTGAGCTGCCGTGTTTCATCCCAATCGCGTGCGAAGCCATGGGTAACGGCTAGTTAACTATAAAGAATGTCAATGGGTTAAAAACATTGATAAAGCACTGAAGTGCTCACTTATTTAATTTGAAAATATTTTTTTATTTTCGTGTTGCCCTTTGCTTCAAATAATATGTAATAAAAAAAAAAAAACAATAGATCATAGAGAAGACTTAGTTCATTTTGAGGTTATGTTTCAGCTATAATTCATAGACATCACAGAACAATTTCTGTGATAGACATACTCCTTGGTTGAGCGTCATTCTATAAAATTTAATTGTAGGATTTTCTATTGCCTGTAATGTCTACTGGCCATCGCCGTACCAAAATATGTTTGGTATAATATTATATTTTTAAAGTAAAAAAGATTATCGAACAGGTGTTTAATAGCATTTTTAATTAAAAAAAAGTTTTTGTGATATGCCGTTTTTGTTTTCATTTGTCACGTTTACCATGTTTTTGGTATGAAGCAAATGAAGTCAGTTATAACCTACATTTATTGACGACGTTAAGTATCGTTGGATCGTGTATAGTTAAAATTGTTAAAAAATCATTTAAAATGACTGGTAATTATTAAATAATTTTATCATTTACTGTTTAACGTATCTATTAAGTATTTGTAGAGCTTATAATGGTGCTAGCGTCTTTAAAAAATGTACCGTCGCCCGGATCTCTTTAAGCGAAGTTAAATGCCGATATTTCATCGTGATATCAACGAATAAAATTATTTATATAAAACTATGCGTGCTTTATAATGTGTCTGAGTTTGGTAAAGATTTGAGTAAATAAGGTTTTGTGAACAACAACAAACAGCGTGCTTGTTACGGCGCAACCATCCAACTATGTGTCTGCTTTGTTTCTGTTTGATTATTGATATGAGCCGTCGATTATTACTAGAAGGATACGCAATTCGATTAAGACACATTTTGATGTATAGCCTCCTTCCCTACCGCGACTTTGATTTGTTAATATTGGTGTTCAACCGAACTTTCGGTTTAGTTTTGGTGTCGGCAGAAAATCTACCGAAACTAGGCTTGGGTAACTCAGATCTGAACCGGTTCAAAGAGCCGACTCCGACAGAAGATCCGTGAGAGCCGGCTCACGTTTTTATGAGCCGACGGCTCAACGGATCCGTATAACTCAGTGAAACACTTAACACACAGAACCAGAAGTATCTCTCAGCTCAAATGACTCATGCATATGTTTGGCTATGCATTCTATATAGGTATACATTATACAACTATACAGTGTACTCACTATGCACTTGGCGGTCCAATTACCAGTGTCTCACTTAAGTCACAACTATTTAAAGTATTGTATTGCATATCGTAATATAATTAAGGGATGCTTATTTTTCATGTGTCGAGCAAAATTTCCTGTTGATCCTTTTTTAAATAATGTATTATCAACAACCACGGATCACAAAAATTATTATGAACGCATATGATACCCAAACAATACTTTAAATTTGTGTGTAAGTATATGGTTGAACTTGAATTCAAATTCAATAATATATTTAGCTATTCGCATGCGATTGGTTGAGTCAATGCGTGGGAATCTGTAAAACCCCGCTTTATAATATGTGTCAGTCACTGGCATGATCACAGAACATACTGTTCTGTGGGCATGATATTAGGTGATATGATTGACTTGACTCAACTAACTCAGTTGACTCGAATAACATATTCAGAACTCGGCTCTTTTTGAACCGGTTCAGGGAGCCGGCTCACATACGGGATCCAGATGCAAAGATGCAGATCACTAAAAAGACCCGTTTGTGTCATCTCTAACCGAAACTAGGTTCGTGAGCTTCCGTGCGACGTTCAGAGTGAATAGATTATTAATAGATAGAAGTACAAAATTAAGACTGACCGATTTATGTAAGGTTTATTTTTCTGAGTGAAACACATACCTACTTAATCTCATCCCGTATCAAATGAACAAAAGCTTTAAAAAAAAATATGTACACTAGAATTGCCCTTGAAGTAAGTTTCGCTTTCGGTCGAAACCGTTATTCGGTTTCAATTGTATAAACTGGTTAAGGTCGAACAAGAGTTAATATTCTATTTTTAAGCTATTGCAAAGCTTCTATCGCGAGCTTTGAGCGCGGCGACTGAATCAAAAAATTCCGTAACGAAAAAAACCTAACACCCCCCACTCCGACCGGCACAGCGGTGCGGCGTTGAAAGCCGTGCATCGTCTAACATTGTTTCAGTTCGGCACGGTGTTTGTGTGCTCATAACTGATTCTATCTTTATTTGTGTATAAATGAATTTATATATAATACTGCTATAAAAATAACCTAAATTATTTAGGTTATGTGCAGAGAAAGTATATATGATATTATATCTATATAAATGTACATCGCGCGAAATTCTATTCTTTTTGTTCAAATTTTTTGAATGAATAATTGTTTTGGTGTGTAATTACACTATTTATACCTTATTATTTATACCTAGCTATTTTCGTTTTATAGAGAAGAAAAACTTAAAGACCTAAAAAGAATATGCAATAGCTTTACCGCGGCAGTCCCCGAGTGCCATACGTATTTTTGTTAATATATTTGTCTGAAAAATTGGTCGATAATTTTATTTATTCAATAGTTAATATGTTTGCTTGAATTAATACTTCTAAACCTCTTGCGTTATTTTCTTGAACCGCATTCGCATAAATAATTCTAACAAATTTTTACGTATTTTAACTTTCATCGATTTATAATAGCACAATCGATTTCCTACAAATAAAACAGTCTCACTTATTACAAATGCTTTGAGAGGCTTTTGAAGCTGACTGCTATTATTTTTTTTTTACAGAAAATTCAAGACCAGCAGATCCGGATCACAAAATAGTATTGCAATGTAGAACAGTTCGAATCGGAACTTACAAATGTGTTCCGAAGAAGCCAGTAAGTGCTTTATTATTTCTTCGATATTTATATTTTTGAAACCGCCTGGCAAACATTTAGACCCGACTAAATAATCGAACGTATTTCTTTTATTATTATTATTAAATACTAAATTTGAAGGTATTAACATTTCAAAATGCCTCGAGTACTTTTTTTTTTGCAAAGTTAAAAACTCAAGGCCTGGCTGGGCCCCATTACCCTTCAGCCAGGTCTTCGATTTTGTGGTCAGACATTTCAAAAGTAGTGTTTCATAGATCTTCTACTGTTACTAAATAATGGAACCATCCTATCTTAGAATACTAGATTGCCACCTGTTCAACCCACCCACAAACGCCAAGCACCGTAACACAACCTCTCACTCCCGAGTCACTTTTTATCCCGTGTCTTTATCATTATATTACCGTCTCAGTTGGTTGAAGCCAGCAGTCCTCAATCGGTCAAGCGACCTGACTGGATTTTAATTTAGTGAAACAACCTCATTCTTTCAGTCGTTCACCGTAAAATTTTGTTTTAGGTATTAATAACGCCGAGAGGCATACAAATTTGTGTGTCGCCGAAGTCTGATCCTGAAACGGAATGCACGTTGAATTTTGTTCGTGCCGGCATCGTAAAAATTTTAATTCATTTCGGTAACGAATTGCCAGTCATGTTCGTTTACGCTTTGCCGTCGCTTAGCAGACGGGTATGCAAGCTGCTGGGGATGAATCTCGACGGAAATGAACCCGACTATTATTATTGTTCAACGTCGAATAGTGTTACCCACAGACGATTGGCCATCCTTCCTGTCGAAATTCCAGAAGATGCGGTCGATAAAATCAAAGCTATCTTTGCCGGGAAATTGGATCTGTTGTCACGACTCGAAGCCAACGATATCCTTTCAAAAATAATCAATTACGACGAAGGGCAGCTAAAAAAATTAGAAAAGAACGAAAATAATGACAAGATTAAAAAAGACCAAAACAACTCACAACTGACGAGTGTGTCTAATAGTCAAAATTCTGTAACTGCGTCTGCGGTCCAACATTTACTGATTTATCCTAGAAGTGGGAAAGGCGGAATTTCCATAAACACAGAGGATTATTCGTGTCTAGCAACAGACCAGTTTCTAAACGACGTGATTATCGATTTTTATTTAAAGTATTTAGTAGAAAATTGTTTACCGGAAGATATTAGACAAAAGACTCACGTTTTCAGTACGTTTTTTTATAAGCGTTTAACGTGCAAACCGCAAGGAAAAAACAAGTAATTATATTTATTATTCATCTGGATTAATTTAGCTATGTTCCAACCTCTCAGAGAATGGTGATATTATTATGACGAAACTGTTTTGTATCGGCTTTGTGCTTTTTTGCGGCTTAAAGAACAGTTCTGTAACCGTTCTAGTCTCGGTTGGAACATGTTTTAGCTACTGCGCATGACTGTGACCGCTCGCAAAGAGGTTGGAACAGAGCTATTGAATGTTATTTGGGGTGCGCCTGGAACTAGTTTTTCAAAAGCCGAGTGCCTGGTACCCAGTCATTTAAAAACTAAGAAATTTGATCGATAATGTATTTTTTTCTTTTGGCAGTTACTCTATCTTTGAAGTAATTTAAACAAAAAGATTGTTTCATGTTCTTATTCTGTAAAATGACTAGTACTGTTTGATAAATCATCGATGCATCGCTTGTTTTAACGATATAAAATATCGATTGTTTTCAGACGTTTGTCTAGTGAACCATATGAATTGGATCCTTCATTTACACCGGCACAGAGGAGACATATGAGGGTCAAACGGTGGACGCGAAATTTAAATCTGTTCGAAAAAGACTACATCATAATCCCGATCAACGAATCGTCACATTGGTTCCTGGCTATAATATGTTTCCCCGGAATGGAAGGTTGTCGCAGAATACGCGACAATCAACCTATTGAACCCAAGAAAGCCGCTGTTAAAGGTTAGTTGTGTTCGGAACTTAATAAAAGTATCTATGTACAAGATATAGTCAATGTCCATACTGAATGTTCACTCTAAATAGTGGTGAAAGAATTTTTCAAATACGTGCAGTGGTTTCGGAGATTATCCTCTAAACCAGTGATTCCCAAAGTGGTCTATATCGACCTCCAGGGGTCGACGACAACTTGCAAGGGGTCCATGTCAGCGGGAAAAAAATTGGGGGTCCATGAAATGAAAATGGGGGTCAACGATAGTGAATCTCCTAACAAAAAAAAAAATAAACTGGACATCGTTAACCGAAGAGATTTAAGATTAAATCTAACTAAATTAATGCCAAATGTTGAAAATTTATTATTAAAGCATCAGGTTCATCCCTCACACTAAACGCATTTATTTTTTGCTTAGTTATTTTATGTAACAGAAAGTAAATTTTAATTTGATTCGTTTAATTTGAATCTAATTAATAAATGTATAAAACTAAACATTTCACACTACATTTCACTACCGTTATAAATTTAAATTGTTCAAAGTGAGTAGCACTATATCGGTTGTCAAAAATACATTTGAAATTAATGAATTTGCAAAAAATCAATCTCAGATAAGCAGGGGGTCTACATGGAAAGTGGTCTACGAGACAAAAAAGTTTGGGAACCTCTGCTCTAAACTCACAAAATTCGCACTGTCTCTTTAATATTGGTATAGACTGGAAGTGAAGTGAAAATGAACGTTGATGTTTTGTAGGAAAGAAGAGCCAAGTACAAGTTGGCAATACGATAATAGCTCAAGTGAAGAAGGAGAAACAACCGGTTGCTATAACGTTGCACGGCGACGATGACGCAGTGGGAAGCGACAGAGACGAAGCCGAAGGAGAAGACAGCGAGCTGGAAGAAAGCAGTGACAGTTCGGATGAAAAGGAACCGGTCGCACCGGCTCCCGTCGTGCCGGAGGTAGAAGAAAAGGTGAAGAAAAAAGAACGCACCCCTCGAGAACCCAGAGAACCCGTCAGACAGTAAGTCATAAGCTGGTTTTCTCTTAAATCTTTTAGTGAGACATTGGGAACGTGTTCTACTGCTCGTAAAAGAAGAAACAGTTCGTACTGGAATGTGTTTGGTAAAGATTCCTTTCCGAATCGCGGATCAAACTTAATGATTCTGCCATGAGTGCATTCTTTGATCGAAGGAAATAAAACCTTTACCGCTTGCATTTTCATCTGTTAACAGTTCTAAGTTGTTTTTTTTTTCCATTCATATCGGTAGAAAATGCTCCCGAAGGTTGGCAAAATCTTATCGTGTTTACAATATTTAAAATGTTGTCTTTTTTGCAGACCGTGCATTTTAATCTTCGACTCGTTGGCGGGCGGCACATCAAGAACTCGTGTTGTAGCTACATTGCGTGACTACTTAACGTGGGAACATCGAGCCAAATTTAGTTCAAATCACACTTTTAGTAAATATAACATGAGAGGTCATTGTCCGAAAGTTCCTCAACAAAATAATTTCACTGATTGCGGCCTTTATGTGTTACAATATGTAGAATCCTTTTTTATCGTAAGTATTTTTTTAATAGAGCTTTGTTCACCATTCGCATAATTCTTTTAAAAAACAATTGACAGCTGTGCTTCAAATACAGTAGGTTTAGAATATTAACACGCTTGTAGCCGAGTTTCAAGATTCCTTCCTCTATTTGTGTTACTAGTAGTGATGTGCCGGATATCCGTATCCGCGGATATCCGAGGGAGAAGAAAGAGCCGTATCCGTTAGTTTTTGGCGGATCTTTCACCTTATTAATTATCAATTCATAGATGAAATTTTATATATATAGGTGATTACGTAATAATGAAAAAATGTTAAATTCCATTCAGATTATTTTTTATTTTTTAAAATCGCATTTGGCACCTTTATATTGCAAATATTTATCGTAGTGAGTACCATACCAATAGTACATAACGCAAAGGTACTAAAAAACTATGATTATAAAGAGATATGGCACATCGATCTTTGAAAAGAGAATCTGTTATGAGAGTTAACTCTTAAAGAGGTCAATAACTTTTTTTCCATAACAGATAGTCTCTTTCCAAAGGTCGATGTGCAATATTTACCGCTGCGTACTCTAAGAAAGTTAAAATCCGTATACTCGGATCTTGAAACCAAATATCCGTATTCAGATTCGTATCCGCGGATATACATTTTTAACGATCCGGCACATCACTAGTTACTAGCAATTCCATTTGATGACTTTTTGATTATTTGACTGATCTTACAGTGGGCGTAGAGGTAAAAAACCGTAATGGTGCAGATTTGTTGTTTTTGAACGATCTAATAAAGTGACTCGACTGTATAAAAAAAAAATTAAAAGCAAAGCGCAACAAAGTTTATGGAAACTAAAATGTATAAAGCAAAAATCGATTGAAATGGTAAAATTGTTTACTCTCTTTTTAGAATCCAATAAAAGATTACAACATTCCGATCAAACATTTGAAGGATTGGTTTGAAGAGATTGTAGTAACTAAGAAACGCGAGGAGCTATCCGCATTGATTCGTGATTTGATGAGCGAATATGGTTTAGATGTATCCAAAGTGCCGGATATTAAATTTCCAACAATTAATGGTATGCGAGTTTTTTTAGTCGGGGCAAAACCGCATTTCCCAGGTAAAGAAAATATAATCACGATAGTCTATTTTTTTTTTTAAATAGGTATGTTAATCGAGGACGCGTATGATCATTGCGAAGACGAGGAAGAAGATGATGAAGAAGAACTAATGGACGAGAGCGAAGCGATGATGGCAGAAGAAGAGGCCGAAGCAGAAGCTGAAGCTGCCGCGGATGCGGACTGTGATGAAAGTGAACCGGATGTGGAACCGGAAGAACATGAATTGTTGCAATTCGAGGTTTGTTGTTCATGATCTGTTGATTACGATTTGTCAAAAAGGAAATCACATTTTTTGTTTTTTGTAACATTCAAATAGGTCGAACAAGATAGCCAGATACAAGAAAGCATCTCCGCAGACTTTTTCATCAATAAGACGAAACGACACGTCGTCCGAGCTCTGTTGGAGCGTTCGAATTCACAATCGAAAGTGATGATGGAAATGGACAGTGACAGTAAAAAACGTAGCGCGTCGCCTATGTCGAGTGGTGAGAGTACGGACGATGGACCGAACGTACCTTCGAGAATATTAAGTGATTCGGACGGACTCGAATCGATCTGTAAAAACTATAGTGATAATAAAAGTAATCGAGATACGATGTCCTATTTAAAAGCGAAAAGGATAATTAGACATAAAAATGCAGACAGTAGTGATAGTAGTAATAGCCCATGTAAAAAACAAAAAATAGACACATCATAACTTATAAATTAATGTAAAGTTTATAACGAAAGACTTCTTATATAAAAAGTGAAATAAATGTCATTGATTTTTATGGTTTATTTTGTTTCTCAAATGTTCATTCTTTCTGAAACATTTTACTCGAAATTTGTAAATGGAAAGAAGGCGAAAGTTGTTTTTAATTTAATTTTTATGTACATAGTGTTTAATAAATCTTTTTTCAATTAAATCCATGTTGACATAATTTCAATAAAGAATTTTTGTTATTAGTAGAAGGAAGTTTGACCGTTTGAAGTTTAAAAGTTGAGAACTGTTAATTTGGTAATGATCGTTACCAGTTTTGAGTTCAATTTCTTTCAATTAGGATATGAATTGTTAATTTGTATTTTCATTTACTTTGTAATTATTATAATGAGCATTTAATAAATGTTTCATAAATTATTTATTTTCGTTTCCTAATTTGTCATATTTATAGTGAGGTTATGTTTACTGAACCGTCATTTAAGAAGAAAAAGAAGAATGAGACATAACCTCACAAACTATTTTTTTGATATTTTTAGAAGATATTTTTTTACAGATTGTTTATACAAATTTTTTATTATTAACAAGAGGATCCCCTTTATTCAAGTTCTATTTAAAATCCTTTTTAAAGCAAATTTTTACTTTTCAAAAACATTATTTTTTAGGTTATAAAATCAAATTTGGCGCTAAAACAAATAGTTCAGTCGTTGTTTGTATGATGGCGCAACAACATTTTGTTGAAAATTGCTTATGGAAGACAAGTTCATGTGTTATGTCAAAATTGAAGCAGTGACGCTAAGTTAAAGTTTTTAAAATATAATTTTGTTATATTTACCTTTATTATTTTATTTTTGAAGGTAAGTAGTTATACTTGATTTAATTTATTTTATGTTTAACTCCTTACTGTTTATAAGTGAACGTGATTCAGTGGGAAATTCTGGTTCGTTTTGAAGTTGCTAAATTTTATCATTCTGTCGGCATGGTATGGGTGGGTATTAAAATATAGAAAATAAATTATATATTTTAACGAATATTAATCTCATTTCCAAATTAAGAAGTAATTTATGTAATACTCTGTTGTAGATGTTATTATTTAATCTATATTTTTATACAGTATCTATATCATAATCCCGTAGTTTTTTTGGCAGATGTCTAAATCCAATAATTAATACTTTATAGGTCAACTGATTTTAAGTTTTTCAAAAGTACGAACAATTATGTGCATTGTGTGGAATAAAATTGAAATTTAAAATCTAGTGGATAGTTTTACCAGTAATTGTCAAACAATAATTATTTTATGAACATTTATTTTGTTGCATAATATTTTGTTTTCATTTTATTTATTATTTTTTTTTCGAAACTTTATTATGTGTTTTATTGAAAAGAAATGTTAAGTGTTTGAAATTTGAATCTTCACGACATGAGTGCTCAAAAAAAGGTACTTAAATTATATTTTAAAATAAGAAACGAATGCAGCTATAAATTATATTTGAGTCTAGCTTTAACTCTGGGCTATCAGGTATAAATTTCAATGCTTGATTTTCAAAGTTAAGAACGGTGAAACTTAACCTAATTAATTATTTTAACTTAACATTATGAAGTAATTCAATAACCAAAACAATACAGTTATCTTACGAACATTACGTGATTGCCCAGTACCATTAATTCTCTGTCACGTTTATTTTGTTTCTGAAAATTAACTTGCAATACTATTTGTAATAATAACTGCCATTTATCCTTTCTACATGTCGGAAGGCCAGATCCCTGAGTAAGCTATGATAGTCTCATTCCTTGAGTAAAACTAAAAAAATAATCCTAGTTGAACAAAAAACATGAGGTGCAATGATTATACATACAAATGGCTAGATAATTAGTCAATTTATTTTAATATTGCGTTTAAATAATACGGCAATTGACCCATACGTCGATGAAATGCAACTAAAAATTTGTTCCGAAGATGGGAATATTCTTTGGATCTATCATAACGTGTTCAGGGATCCAGCCAATAGCCACTTTTGTTTTGGTTTTTGTACTGATTAAGCTAGTTAGTTAAGATATCCAAGAATGTAAGATGCAATTATTATGCTTGAAACTACAAGATTTTTTAAATTTTTTATTTTACTTTATATAGCACATTTTTGTTTCGTTTGCCATGATTACATGTAACCTTGTTTTGTTTTAAACAAATGCAATACATCATTTTGTGTTCTGCTATTAAAATCTTTTTAAAACTAAATCCGTATTTTAACCACAACGAACGAAGCTGTGGCATTCATAGAATATCGTCGTTGGTTCTGTAATACCTCTAATGTGCAAAAAGTAAAATTTTCAGGAAAGGTCAAAAACTGGTAATTTCAGCAATGGATGGTAAGAACTAGCAATTTCAGAGGTATATTACTAATTCATACTTATCTTTACTATACGTGTTTAATTAAGACGAAGTATTTTCTTAACGTTATTTGGATTTATTAGCACATGGGAGGAATTATTTCATACAACTTTTCACATAAGAGTTACTTCCCCTTATTGGTTACTGTAAAATTAATTTGGAGGTATTACTAGTGTATAGAGCTCCGTTTCCTGAATATTTTCATTTAAAAAACGTAAAATCTGCCAGTTATGCACATAAGAGCTATTACAGAACCAACGACGATATACTGCATATAATCGACTCACTTTCATAGTACAGCTTCACCGGCAGTGGATATCGATGTGTTATGACAAACGAAAAGAAAAGAGCAGTACTATTTTAATTCATTTTATTCGCTGCTGATGAAACCGATTCAAATTGAATTTTGAACAATCTGTCTTCAGATGGCGGACTCTGCAAGCGAGTCCGATTCAAGCAGTATAGACGGAGGTCCTATTATGATGCCGCCAAGTCCTGTTAGCAGAGAACAATTACAAAAACGAATTGAAAGTCTTCAGCAACAAAACAAGGTGCTCAAAGTCGAATTAGAAACTTATAAGCTACGTGTTAAGGCACTACAAGAAGAGAATAGGGGCTTGCGGCAAGCTTCAGTCATAATTGTAAGTATTATTAAAACCAACTGACTGCAGTGAGTTTTTAAAGTGAAACTTTTATTCTATCGCCCCGAATTTTTCTGGCCGTCTGTTGCATGTCGCATTACAGGCGGCCGCGGAGTAGGGGTAAAGTGAAAGGCGTTCGGAGTAGGCGCTCGGTAGAGCAGCCAAGGCCAATATGGCGGCGCCCATGGTTAGCATCAGCTGACCGTGTAGTATGTATAACACATAGTCAGTCTGTCATGCGGGCAAGTGCTGTACAGTGTTTACATGTTTTTATTCGTGTATTCATGTGAATATTGTTGTTTATAACTAATCGTGATGGATAAGTGTCTACAATCCAACGCCTACAATCCAATAAAAGTTTCACTTGCGTCGTGGTTTCTTAAAACCACACAACTGTTTTTTGTTACTGTGAAAGTACAAGGGTTGTGGTACTTTTAGCAAGCTAAAGCCGAACAAGAAGAAGAATTTATTTCCAACACTTTACTGAAAAAAATTCAAGCGTTAAAGAAAGAAAAAGAAACACTTGCTCACCATTATGAACGCGAAGAAGAATGCCTTACGAATGATTTGAGTCGTAAATTAAATCAACTTCGTCAAGAAAAGTGCAGGTTAGTCAACGGAGTAATATTATTACGTCACTAAAATCAGTTTTTGTGGACATTCTCTTTAGTTGTGTACCAGTAGCCCTCAGACGACCAATATTTATTTGTCAATTGAATCTTTTGAATAACCGCGGTGTGTTTCGGCACATTCGACAAAGGGTATAGCAGGTTAAGCATTAAGAATGTGCCCCCAGAGCCAAATGTAATGAATATCATATTGTTATGTACGTTACTCATTTACATTACTATTTATGTAGTTTTTGACTCCCGATCTCTTACTGTCATTGCGTGACCCTGAAAAAGGACCTGATAACAGCAATTTTTTTAAACTTTTCGTTCTCTAAAACTAATAGAGCTAGGAATGTGATTCCAAAGCCAAACTATAGACAACATTATGACGAATATTACATATATTTTTCTTAATTATTTTGCTAATAATAAATACATTTTTTAATAGTAATATTTTTTTCTTGGCTATAATTAGTAAGTTCTAACAGAGTGACCACTTTCAAAAAATTCTGAAAAATAGCACTTAATGTGTAGATTTTATTGTTATAAGTTTCATCAAAATCGGATTCCTGCAACATCTTCAAAAAAAAATTTTTTTATTACTCAAGTCCCTATTTGTGACTCCACATATTAAACTTTTGAATGATATGTTTAATAATAATAATACAAAATAGGAAAAAGTTACGCTTCATCCACTCTGCTAACCCCGTAAGAGTCTGGCATGTTTTGTAATCAAATAATTCATTGCTTTGAAAAAGATACTTTACCATCTTATTTTGGATTTGATGCAATGTCACGAGAAGATCTTATTGATAATCACACCACTTACATAGCTAAAAAATTATATAACATCACACATGAGTTGATGTTGATTTTCGATGGTACATAATATGTCAACCCCTCAACCAGTAGCTCCAAGTTCCCAGCTCAAACCTCTAACACTGAATCCCAGCCCCAACCTCTAGTTAGAAAAGCCTAACAGAGTGTGGTTTTGCAATTAGGTTCTGCTTCCATCTCGAATCTCTATAACCCTGCCTTTTGAACTGCAATTTGATTTGTCTTTTCTTTTTTAGGCTAGAGCAAACACTTGAACAGGAACAAGAATGTTTAGTTAATAAGTTAATGAGGAAAATAGAGAAACTCGAAGCCGAAACGCTAGCTAAACAAACGAATTTGGAACAGTTGCGTAGGGAAAAGGTAGGGAATGCTTTGAAACGACTTCTCGTTTGGAAGGATATTCGAATGAAAAGCATCTGTTAAGTAGAGATGATACAAAATACTAGGAACAGTTATTTTGGAACATTTTCGAACGAGGAACAGATTGGAACAGTTGTCAGTATAATAAAATACCTGTTCCGGGCTGTTCCAATGCTTCGACTGTTCCGAATAACATAACGGGCGTTCTTCTGCATAAAATAAACATTCGTTCCCGTTCTCAATTATTGTACCTACGTTGCAAACTGCAACAGTTATGCTCGTCACCTACGCCTAGCGTACATTGTACGTAAAGTCGATTTTAGTATCACACCATCACATTAACATGCGTCGCAAAGTTCCAGACAAAACTGGACGGCTTATTCATTTAAATTTTATATTACATACGCCAGATTAACGAAATATATTGAACTGTGGTGAAATAATATTATTTGATTTTGTCATAGTATATGCATTCTGCAGAACAACTGTTACATTCTGTAAAAGTATATTTTTAATATACTGTCAACAAATTTATTTGTTTTTTTTAATATTTAGGTACCTTAAATTATTAAACTTGAATAATAGAATTAATTCTCGAAAAAATACAAATAATACACATTTCATAGTTTGAAATTTTTATACGTTGCATGTTAGAAGCTATTCCAAGAATGTCAAGGTTCTAACGGAACTGTTAAAAAGTAACAGGTTTTTTGAACTGTTCCATAAGCGGAACAGGAACGGAACTTTTATTAAAAAATAGCAGTTTGTACCACCTCTACTGTTAAGCGTCTAGTAAATTTATTTATAGGCAATTTGTTTTTAGGTTGAACTTGAGAACACTCTCGAACAAGAACAAGAAGCATTGGTTAATAAATTGTGGAAGCGAATGGACAAATTAGAAGCGGAGAAAAGGATGCTTCAAATTAAGTTAGATCAACCTGTTTCAGATCCGGCAAGTCCTAGGTAAATATTATTAAACGGACCGGTTTTCTTATACAGTAGGGCCTCGGTAATCCGGACTCCCGCTTGTTCAGTGATCACTGTAATCCGACCGGGCAATAGGGCTCGCGGGGGAGACGGGCGGGTGTAGGAGCGGGCTGCCATGAGCCAATTCGTCGTCAGTTTTTTGTTTATAAAAGCATGTGTTTTATTACCATTAAATATGGCATACTATAATCCGGACGCCTCGATTATCCGGAAAGGATCTTGTTTTTGCCTCTCCGGATTAACGAGGCCCTACAGTATTTGAAAAAAAAAACCCAAATGATTCCGTTTATGAAACAAAAGAATGTCGTTCTGCTTTTCTACAGGGATATTAATAACGGTGACACTGCTGCCAATTTAAGTGGCCATATTCAAACATTGCGTCAGGAGGTAGCTAGGCTGCGTCACGGACTGGCCAGCAGTCAATACGAACACTCGCAAAAAATGCAACGAATTGCAAACGAAGAAAAACACATTCGTGAAGAAAATTTACGCTTGCAAAGAAAGTTGCAACTCGAGGTTTGTAAAAATTAAATCTTGTATTTAAGAATGACGTTTGACCAAAGGTAAGCGCTTAAGGGATTACAACACCGGAATGCCAAGCAGGCCGGCCTCACATTAGAACAAATCAAAATGATCGATATTCGGGGCTGTTTAACAGGCGCGCTGTTGTGGTGTAAATATTTGTGTGTATGAAGTGAATAACAGCTACGAATATGCTTTAAATATGAGAAACGTTGATTTGGTAAATGTTAACTCAGCTGCCGCGATAGTGGATAATTCGAGTCCGAGTCCCAACGGTGACGTTTGAAAATAAATTTTTCTTGTATAGCATTGTAACATTGGGGGTACGTCTTAATAATAATAATAGCAAACTCGAACTAGGTCTAACTGTATATTTAGTCTTACTGTACTGTAGAACATTTGATATTCTTTTTATTATATTATTTTTCAGAGGATAAATAGATCAATAAAGATATATGTTGTTAAGCTATATTTTTAATCGCAACGTTTCGTTTTATATATTTAAACTTCCTCAAGCTCTACAAAAAATACATAATATAAATTAAAATACAATAAATACATATATAGCTTAACAGCATATATCTTTATTGATCTATTTATCCTCTGAAAAATAATATTATAAAATTAATAGATCTGAAACACATATAATTTTTTTTATTATCATAGGTGGAACGTCGAGAGGCGTTATGTCGCCATTTATCTGAGAGTGAGAGCAGTTTAGAGATGGAAGAAGAAAGGCACTACAATGAACAAGTCCATGGCGGTGTTCGTCAGAGGACCCTGTCCAGTCCGCATCCTTCCCCCAGCGTTTCCAGGCCATTGAGTCCAGGTAAATGGACATAAGACAATAAATTTATACTACAAAAGTATTACATCTTCGAATAAAGAGAAAAAAATAATATCGTAAACTTTTCCAACTCTGCTCGACTATTGCTAGTTCTAGGATTAAAAAAAAAAAACGTCGCCCGTATTAGGATCTGGCAAGTGGTTGGGACTTATTTGTGACCCAATCAATACGGCAGTTCTACTCTAGTACTCTACCCAAGTACAAAAATACCGAATGCGGCATTTTTTATTTCTCTTTCGTATTGCTTAAATAAAAATGGCGTCATCTTTTTTTTTTATTTTAATAGGCATGAACCTCATGGCGCCAGTGACGCGCGAAGCTCTCACACGGTGCCAATCGTGCGGTCAACCCGTTCCGTCGTTGACAATGGTTCCCGTTCCAGTGGTTCCTCCGTCTGTCACTGTACCGGGTGGCGGACTGCAGTGCAGCCCTCCTGCTCCGGTCGGTAGAAGAACTAGTGAACGATTTATTAAACCGGCTATTCCGCTAGGTCAGTGCAAAGTATTATCGCTTGTCATTTTTTAAGTGAAACTTCTTACGCACGTTTATGTGGCTGAACATGTAACAAAAACCACCTACACTTCTATGCGCGTATGGATGTGGGTGTTTGACGTATGGATGTGTGTGTGTGTTTGACGTATGGATGTGTGTGTGTTTAACGTGCGGATCAGCGTCACTATCGTGACACAGACATGACGAGATTTCCACCACGCTTGTCTCGAAAACCGATAATGTTTTGTTTTTTTTTTTTTTTTTTTGCATATTATAACGTTATGCTTGTATAGTGACTCGTGTCTAGAAGTTTCCCGTGTGTAGTGTGCAGTGTAAACTGTTTATTTTTTTTTTCTTCTGCTAACTCTGTCGTGTTTCATTTCCGTATTTAGGTGGTGCGGGTTCTGCCATGGTTCCCGGTAGCCCTAACCCACCGAATTCAGCTGATCGGATGAGTTCATCGACTTCTCCGTCTGCTGTTCCTCAGCAACCCGCAAGTCCTATGGATACATCCGTCAGTAAAGAGTGAAGGTAATTTCGTATTTTTTTTATCTTGTTTTAAAACCGCCGTTATTTATAAGGCGTTATTATAGTTTTATCTACGAACTCTGTAACCAGGACACCCAGCTCGAGCGTAACGATGGACCGATATCTGTCGCATGAATCAATATGGCATCAGCTACTGGGTAGCGCACACACGTTCATGACTTACATGTGTGTAGTGTCTGTGAAGTTAAACAAATTTGGTAACTATGGCGAACACAGGCGGAAAGAACCGAAATTTTCCCAGGTACTGATAACAGCGCTATCTCGCGTGCGCCAGAAAACGGTCCGTCTCGAAGCATAGGAAACTAGGTCTCCTAGTTACAGACTTCGTAGTTTTATCGAGTTCCCAGGTTCTAATCAAAGAACTGTGCGAAACGTTAGTTGAACGTTTGATTTTTTGAAATAATAAATTGTATGTGTTTATCAGTACTAAAACCGGATGATTGTGGCAGCTGGTGGATTTAGAAAAAAACAGTCGCGCCAACTTAATTCAAATAACAATAAACAATGTGAGCGATTGAACAAAATTAAGGAAGTACCCTCGGTACGCAGTAAGTCAAAGAATTTCAGTCTTCTGCTTGAGTAACGTAGTATTTAATTTGGCAACACCGCATGCCTTACCATAGTTACAAGTGCTTATGTACGCAGCATAAGTCAGCACGCGGTGTCAAATTCGCATTAATTTATGAAAATGCTTTTCTTTATTCCTGTCATTTCGGAAATAATAATATTCTATCATTTTTTTGGAATACTATGCCTTTAGCATTTACTCAATTTACATATGTTTTTACAATATCAAAACTGCTGCAGTTTCGTAACTTGGCTTTGAATGACGCGCCACAAACTATAATATTGCGGTGTTGCCATGTTTATGAATTGCTAAAAAGCTCGGCTTTGTTTTAGTTATTTCTATTAACATAAGCAAGCTTTATACGTTTTGGAAAAAGAAAAATGTTCATAGAATATTCGTTTATATTTCCTGAAAATTTTATCAAAATCTGTTTGTCAATTCCAACGTAATAAATGATGGAGTGCGTCAAAACCACATATTCCCATAAGACTCCATGTTAAGTGCAGCGAAATAAAATTATCAATATCTTTTTTCAAAGTCAACCAAAAATCACAAAAATTTAACTGAGTCATTTTTGAAAAGGTTTTGACATATTTGCAAATTTTCGTAATTTTCTGTTTGCTAATTCATTTATCGAGGGTACTTCCTTAAATCATATGATCTGTAATTAAATACAGGTTTACTTTATGATCTGCAAACATCTTTATTGGCGCCTCTCCACCCACCTCAATACTTTGCATCGATATATTTCTAACAGTTTAGACAATGTATGGCAAGAAATCTGTTCAGCTACAATGCTAATTCCTTATGTCACAAAATATAGGTTAAAACCTAGCCTAATAACAAGTGTTACAATTGGCGCCCAGCGCGGGGCCAATTGTTACAAATCTTCCATACATTGTGTTGATATATATCTTAACGGTTTAGACAGCATAGAAAGCGTACTCGGCGACGCACCTATAAATTTAAAAAAATGTATGTAAATCGGAACAGTAGTTCTTGAATTATTCAATATTATTTATTGAAGAGTTCTAATCAGACGTTAATCAAAGATTTGAATTTTTTAATTATACTCATAGTCAGAGAGACGTTTCGTTTTGTAATATTTATAGATGAACAAAAATACATTGAAATGATCAAAGATCTATTGAAATGGTTTGCACTGTATATCGATGAAAGAATACAAATCAATCGATTATATTATAGCGTTGATATTTTTATTTTAGAAATTAATCTGACATTATGCATCGTGTGTCCCGCTCGCCATTGCATTTACGAATACTTCATCCACATGTTATAATAAAACTGGTAACTTATCCGCAAGCTGTTTAAGAATAAAAAGTAACATAAGTAACGATATATTCAAGTTGAATTCTCTCTCTCTCTCTTTCTCTCTCAAATCTACTTATAAATGATTTAAGACTTATCCATATTACAGTTTAATTGTACGAATTTTAAAGAAGTTTATTTGTTTGTTTCTCCTTTATTAAATTTCGATTGTTTATCAAGAATAAATAATGTTATTATAAACATTGTAGTCACAGCAATTTCAACTTTTTAACAATAATACGTTTTGATATTACGCTCATAATAGGTGCATTTGCTGGTAAGTTCTGAACTGGTTCTGAGTTCCCAAAGCATATGTCGGCAATATAGAACTCTTCGCACACACCTGCGAAATTCTCGAACTATTTGGCCTGTTTGAACGTGATTCTAGCAATTCTAGGCTTCTAGCAGTTCTGGGAGCTTATGGCCAAGTTCAGATAGTCCAACGAGTTCGCGAATTTGGCCAACAAACACGCAGCTGTGTCTGAAGAGCTCTATGTTACCGACAAACGCTTTGGGAGCTCAGAACCAATTCGAAACGTACCGACAGGCAGTAAAGGTAACATATTGAATTTTTTCATCATGACCGATGAACGATACGTGACAGACAGGTAAAAATGTATGCTTATTGACATTGTATTCAATTAAATGCTGCTGTCTGTCTGGGCAGCCGGGGGCGCAGCAAATGGCGACTGTACAGACTATTTCATTGGAAGGACGTTGACAGAACAAAAGAGCATGTGTCTAAAAGGCATCCGTGACACAGAAATGAACACAATTTCCTTAATCAGTGCGAGAGAGAAGTATATATCTTATTTTTTCTTTCGCAGCCATTACAATGTGCGGGTAGTTGTCGTTCGTATCTTTGTTACGTTTGACTGTCGGACTTATGAAGTTCTTTCGAGTTTTGAATTCCTGAATCCATTTTCACACGTCATGCAAAACAAGACGCGTAGGGTAGGCATTTTTGACGCTGGGCGCCATATTTTGGTGTACATGTAATAGAGGAAACGTTTATGTTTTGTTTCGTTTTAAAACGTAAGAAAACACAAAAAAATTGATCTGCCATTACTAGAAAATGGCGGCCCAAGGTCATATATGCCAACACCATACAGTTGTTACGGTTAATACAAGAAAGTAGTTAATTCGCGAATTAATCGGCTAATTACCCGAATTAACCAATCCTTGACGTTGGTTAATTCGGGTATTAGCCGGTTAATTCGCGAATAAACTACTTTCTTGTATTAACCGTAACACAGTAACTAGAACCGTAGCGTAATATCGAAATCGTTTGTAATTATTAATTAATGTTAACGTTTATGAAAATAAAACTACTTTGGGACTCTTTAGATGGAGAAAATATGCAATAAATTCCGCAGTAGCCTTAAAATGTGTTTTTTTCGGTAGACCTTGAATTTGATGGCTCAACGATATTAAGAACTTTTTGTATAGTTGTCAAAAATCATTTATTTGGTGATCCTTTTAAGGTAGTTCACTCGGTACATTTAACGTCCAAAACGTGGTGTTTTTAAACGCTCGACATAGGAAATGTGTGTAAAAAGTGTGAACTTCAATTGCAAATAACTCAAAGACATGAGGAACTGTTTTAAAATTTTAACAGCTTTTTACTGTCTTCTATAAAATATTGAAACGGATGAACTACCTTAATTATTGCAAACAGTTCCCAAGTTAATTATTTGAATTGATCGGTGGCACGTGAAAATATAAAGCCAAAATAATTGTCTCCTTAAACTGATATTTCATAGATTTAAATGACAAAAATATGGAATTTATTTTTTGATTTTGTAAAGGTTGAACAAGAAAACAGCCATTGAATGTTACGATTCGATAAAAATAAAAGTTTTAGCGCAGTTTCTTAAATTTGAAATTCGATTGTATAAAAGGTGAAGCTCGGTCGCTTGAAAGTTTAAAATCCAGTTGCGTAAAGTTGGTAGCATGATTGCAAAAATGTTTGAAGTCCAGTTCCATAACCAAGTTGCAAAAAGTTCGACATTCGATTGCATAAAACTTGGACGAAGCGTAATGTAAAAATTAACGTCACTAGATAGTTGAATAAGTTTCATATTTTTGCCACATATGTGACGTGTCACTGTTCTTGATTGTCGTCTTATATAATTGTAGCGTTATTTGTTTTTAATTTTATCTCTTTTCTGCTTTTAACCCTGAATTAACCTCCGGATACTGTGATTACACTGTATGTATTTATAGAACTGTTAAGAGATTGTTAAAAGCAATTTTTTTTCCAAATATATAAGTGTGTATTGTCTTTTTGATATAAATTTAGACACCAAAATTATTCTACTGTTCCATGTTGTGCATATTTCGGAACCGTTTATTGTACTCTCCTAGTTAAAAAAACAAGAACAGGTAAAATAAGTTCTAGAGGTGAAGGACTGTCGATACTATAATCGATAATTAATTATCGATGATTTTGACTATCAGACGATCGACCTTGATAATTTTCAATATTTTTTTATTTATTTGCCTCCCTATGGTTAGATGAAACAGACTGTCTAGTGATTTGTTTTTTTTTTTTGTTTATTAGAATACTGTTTTATTCCCGGATTATCCGCCAAATCGGGTTTTCGGTACTACCGAGCAAATAATTTCAGAAAAGCGCTAAACTACATAACGTGTTGGTTATTTACTAAGAAATTCAGCGTTTTAAAAGTAATGTATTAATAACGATCGATAGTTTGATTGATCGATAAGTATCGATAATGCCGATTGTTTATAGCTCTTCACCTTTAATAAATTCATTAAAGAAATTGCAAAAAAAATGTTTGAAGTGCGACAATGAATAGATTTATGTATTACTCAACTATCAAGTTCAAATACGGAGCGTTTTCTGCTAACCAGACCCTGTTTTGAAGATTATTGACTGTATCTCTAAAGTTGAATACAAGCTCGGTGGCTAGTTTAACAGAATATGTTGCGATAATTAATACTACCGGTGTCAAAAAGGAATCAGAACGATGATAATTTGAGAGAGCGCTGTTTACCAAGTGACCATAATAGTCCAAGAGCCATCAGACAATTTTTGGGCAAGTTTTGAGGCAGCGTGCAAATTTGAGTAACACTTCTTTTGTAATGTCTGAATACAAAATCGAAGACCTGACTGAAGCCAAGTTTTAAATTTTTATTTGCCAAATTTTCACGGTGTCTCAAATACCTACCCAAAAATGTTTGATAGCTCCTATCATAAAGTTATCATGATTATGACATCTATTGGAAAAAACTTAAAACACAAAAAGCTTCTTTGAAGTTCAACTAGACAGTTAATATTCATGATATGAAATAAAATTAATGTAAAAATATATACATATAATTATATAGTAATGCTCACTTATAAATTTATACAATTATTGAATATGCCAAGCTTGAAAAATGCAAAAAGAATACACAAAATAATAAAACGGAAATATTAATTTTTTTGCGGTTATTGTTTACACAAAAAATAGTTATTGGCGTAACTAGTAGTCTAAGTCATTCATCGCGCTGACAGGTCATGACTTAGCCTACAAGTTACGCCCATAATTTTATTCAACAATTGCGCGTTATTCATGTTTTATTTATTGTTATTAATGAGATGTTGTAAATATCTATTTATTTCTTTATAAAAAAAACTGTCAATACTAACAGCACCAAACAACACGATTCAATGTTTTGGTTTGAGGTTAGCCGGTTATGAATAAACTCCATGTCGAAAACATTCGGCCTCTCAATTTTAGCCTCAATGGGTAACAACAGGGAGTTGTTGTTACCTACTATTTCGTTACGACTCAGAAAATAGTTACGTTTATTTTCATTACTCCACAATGGCCGAGCTAGTAGGAATTTTCATTGAGTTATGACAAGTAATTGTCACCAGTCGGTAAATGGCTATTTAGGGTTCGCTTTTTAGACATGATAAAACATGAATAGCGCGCATGAGTTGAATAAAAAATGTTGTAGTCAGTGTTTGAAATGAGTAGATTGATTGTTAGACACTTTGCTTATTAGTGTTTAGCATTCCGATTTCCTTAGTGGCGTATTAATTCGTTTCGGACACTGGCTAAACTATTTTCAAACAGTCTTGTACCACGTGATTTGATTAGAGTTTCTTTCATAGCGACTGATAATATTAGCGTTCGCAGAGCGGTTGGAACAGAGCTACTGTTGCCTGTCTCGTAGGTTCCGCGATCGACCGATAGAGTCACCGATATGAATCTTTATCATCGTATGTTTTTGTACGGTCACGTGATATGAAATTACGTAATTTATAAAATCATAAATAGCAACTAAATTATAAAAGAAAAGTTATTTGATTAATCAAACAAATAATAATGCTTAAGTGTGCACAGTTAATAAACGCTTTTCTATTTTCTTTAAAGAGAAATCAGTGTTTTTTCCATTTATAATAATTAAAAAAGAAGGGAGTTGGAAAAAAAAGATTTTGTTTATCTGGTAAAAATGAAAACTTAGAAATTATGACATGTAAAAAGGAATATTTAATTAAGGAATAATATTAAAAATTCCAATAAAAAATAAAGTGATATTAGTTTGAAGAAAATAATAAATTTTTGAGTCGGTATATTTTCTGTTTGAACATAAAAAGATTGAAAATTATACACTAGTTTCATGTTTATTGTTTTAATGAAAATTATTAATAAATAGTGAGATTTCGAATATACTTTTTTGTCAATTAAGTTTAAATATTTTGTTTCTCGATGTTATTTCTCTTAACCGCATTTTTGTTAGATTTCAATAGCGGGTTAAAACTAAACAAAACCCAGATAAAGAACCACTTTTGAAAATTTGCTCTAAGACATAGTAAATAACCCGCGGTACTGTGCTTTTTAGTTTCAAAACGAATAATTTTTAACCGAATTTCAAAAAAGTTATGTTTTTAAAGTCTGTCTAGTCTAGCAACAGAAATCTAACAAATTTGTGAGATTTTGCACATAATTTGCCTCGTTATTTTATTAAACATACTATTGTTTTTTGTGTACTGGTATGTATTTGTTTTTTAATTATTATGCACTTAATTTTTTTTCTGTAATAATTACTACTGATTGTTTATTTGAAGAATAAAAGCACTGTTTATAGTAATTTATCGGGATTAATAATTTTCCTGTTAAGCTAATCTTTTGTTATCTTATCGGGTTAAAATTTTGATTTCAAATAGTGTCTTCAAACTGAACAAAATAAAGAATACAGTGTAAACTCTTTATAACGAAACTCAAGGGACCGAGCATTTTTTATCGTTATAGAGAGTTACCGTTATATGGAGTGAAGAAAGAAAAACAACCAAATTAACAATAATCTTCAATGTACTGTATAATCTCTTTATAACGAATTTTAAGGGACCGAACATTTTTTCGTTATAAAGAATTTTCGTTTTATGGAGGGAAGAAAGAAAAATAACCAATTTTCACAAAATTAATTTATTCCAAACACATATACCTATAGTTTGTTAAATTTGCCTGACGTTTTTCGCTATGCCGATATTTGTTTTGTATTTTAAGTATCTTATGCATGCCTTGGGATGTGGTGGAATAATCTTCATTAAATAATAGGAATTTTTCGATAAGTTTGGCGTCATCAAGTGCTTGTTGAATAGATGGTGATGGTTCAGAATGGTCCTCTTTATGCCTGTAAACATTTGCTGACGCCTAAATATGAACATATTTCTTCGTAATAGAGAATGGCTGTTGCGTTATAAAGAGGGTATTAATGTATAGGTTTTAAGGAAAACCAACCAAATCGTAAAAATTTCGACGTTATAGGGAGTTTTTCGTTATAACGAAGGACGTTATAAAGAGTTTACACTGTATTTTTAATTTTTATTAAATGCAGAATACAAAAATATTTTAAATTACACGGCAATTGCATCAATCATCATTAAATTTAATTTTTTTGTTTGGAGGTCCAGATTTGTGGCTTTTATTTTTTGGGTCCCACAAACCGCTCTTAACGAAACGTTTTGCTGCTTCGGTGTCAACTTTTGGTCGAAGTGCTCTATCGTTAATCTAGAAATAATGAAAATATGTCAACGATAGTTTTTCGAAAGTTATATATAAAATTCTTACCTCTCTTTCTCGATTGATGGACATTCGTAATTTACTGATTTCATTTTTAACTACTGTAGTATTGGGATCTTGTCCTAAAGTTCTAATGTACATCCAATACAACGTTGTTAAACTGTATCCAAGTAAATTATTATATTTTACTTTTTCTTTTGTATCCAATTTTTTATATATTTCAGGTCTACATAGCGTTTTAACAATGTCACCAATGTTATCTATCGAAGATTGAAGTTTTTCAACTTTTGCTTGTATTTCTATATCGCTTTCTAATTCGTCAAACTCAAAATTTTTATTTGTTTTGTCTGTCATCTTTGCTTCTTATGCGTTCTAAAAAGAAAAACATTCTAATTTTTAACACAAATTATACTCTAGTAACCCCACTTTTAACATTTCGATTTTATTAAAGGAAATTTGTATACATTTAATACAGGTAAAAAATGCTCTATATGTTTAAACAATTTGACTAACAAACGCGTTTTAATGAAAATGTTCAAATAAACTAATAATTATTAATATAACCTTACTTTCATAAACGTCAAATGTGCTGCTCTGAAACTATTCACAGGCGAGAACCAATCGATAAAAAATTAAATATTTAGGGATCGCTCCAAAAAACAGCTCAATGGAACTAAACATTCCATAATCCATAGTTAGCCTAGCCCAGTTAAATGACAGCCAGAAATTTGTAAATTTTGATATAAAATTTTGTTAATTTGTGGATAAACTTTATAGAAATGTTTAAATTTTTATACAGTATTTTTCAGTAGGGTCGTTACATTTAATCAAAGTAGTTGTTTATGTGTGATTAATCCAATCCTTCCAAAGAGAAGGATGTAAATTTGACATTTAGTTCATTCTTTTTGTTTGTGAATTGTTTCGTAACAATCAAATGACAATTAATAAAATTGTAGAAACTAGAGAATTTAATTCTATGCGTGTATATTTTAAAATGACTTCAGTGCAAATTAAGTATATAGGCAAAATAAGATAGAAATAATTTGTGTAACGTATCCTGATAAGATGCCACTACAAAGAATAAGCGTAAAAAACAATGATATAGAGAATTGGATAATGACATCGTCAACTGAACCAGTCTATAACAAGCAAGGAAATAATGGAGACGGCGGGAATTCTAGATTTGGCTCGACCAGTTCAAATATATCTTTTTCAAATAATGACATTTGTCGAATATGCCATTGTGAGGCCGATAGTGCCAATCCTTTACTGGCACCCTGTTATTGCTCAGGTAGTTTGAAATACGTGCACCAAGCCTGTCTCCAACAGTGGCTAACCGCTTCCGAAACCAGGTCGTGCGAATTATGCAAGTTTAATTTTATCATGCACACGAAAATAAAGCCATTCAACGAGGTAAGCGCAATTTCATCGTAGCGTTTCGATCGGACGCGAGTTCCGTAGCGCTTATCGGCTCTTCTCTTTTGTTTGTAGTGGCGAAGACTGGAAATGTCGTATGTAGAAAGAAGACGCTTGTGCTGTGCAGTTTTATTCCATTGTGTCGCAGCGCTTTGTGTTATATGGTCACTTTTTGTACTTATCGACAGAGCTGCAGAAGAAGTTCAGAAAGGAACGATCGGTAATTATTTTTTAAAATTTTTATTTTCGGTTTGCCATTTCCAGAGATGTTAAATCGATATTTGTTTTGAATGGCCATTTACCTGTAAAAGTTACGGAATTTTTTATATGACGGCAAATTGTTTTTTCGTCGAAAACATGAAAATATGTACAGTGAACGACATACTGCGCGGCAGAAGGCGCAAGAGAGATTCTGGTTTTAGGTGCTTGAAAAGTTATGCTGGCACTTCACATGGCTATTTGTATTTGGCATATTTGGCAAACAATTACCAAGTGTGGAGGGTCTATTTGACAAAGTGTTGGCCTTATTTGCCTGTTTGACAAATAAGGCCAATACCAAATACGCGTTACCGTGCGCTTGTCGGTTTTTCGAGGCATATCAAAGGAGTCAAATAGGCAAATAAACCGTCCACACAATGGCTATATTCAGAAGCGCACGCGTCGTGAACCTGTACGGGCGTGCAGTATTTTTGTGTCTGTGCTGTGAGCGAGAACTGGAACAATTACTATTGAAAATGAATTGGGACAATGAAACAGTGCTAAAATTCCTGGAATTTTGAACCTTGCGTTCTGCTGCCAAATGTTTGTGTGTTTGCTATTTGACTGCCATGTGTGGATGGTCGTATTTGCCTCTATTTGCATGTTTGTCTTGAACGTCATATATTTTGCCAAATACAACAAACACCCAATAGCGAACACGAATAGCCATGTAAATATTAATGGTCATCCTGTTGATGTTTGGCTTTTGTTATCGTAAAATTTAATTTAAAGGTGCCATTATTTTTAAATAAGCGGTTTTTTTTATAGCGTGGCCATTTTGGACAAAACTAGTTGTAGTCGCTGTAGGTTTCACCGGTGGAGCGGTTTTTATGTACATTCAGTGTAGACAGTACTTACAATTGTGCAACAGATGGAGAGCTCATAACAGGTAAATAAATTTTTTTTTTAAGTTTTTAACACGTTTTCAAAATTCAACCGATTAGGCTGGCTAATCGGTACACAGTGATTACTTGAGCGGTTCAACGATCAACTGCTCAAGCAGTTCGTGTACGCACCGGCCTTAGAGATACGATAAAAATATATAAATTTACAGAATTCTCTTGATACAAAATGCACCGGAAAAGGCAGTAGCTCCGCCGTCCCCAAATTTTCGAGTCTCAGTCCGACCCAGTGCCGCCAACAATACTGCAATATCCAACGCACAAGTAGTTGCCAACATCGAAAACAATCCTCTTCAACAAAATAATTTAGATACAAATACTCAACAGCACGAGACTGGTTTTCCGGTTGCGGTGATATCGAATGTGTCTGAAAACAATTCGTTAAAATCACAACAAAGTATCGTAAGTAGTAATTCAAATAACCGTAACAACGCCCCTTTGAATTTGAGTAGCAGTTATATATTCGGTGAACGAAATTTAACTACGGCCGCTCAGCCGAGCACGTCGAAAAATCCGATCGAAAATGCGTCCGCATTTAAAGAACGTAATTCTAGTATAAGAAGTGATAATAGTATTCAGCTCAAGCCGATGGAAATTTCCAATAACGGAGAACTTAAAAGCTCCGATATGATTAGTCAGACGTGTCTGCCTGCGAATTTTAGAAACGCGTTAAAAAACCAGCGTAGAACGTCTCAGCACGACGCTTTTTTCAGACTGGAAACTCCGAATTTCGATCCGTTAGAAATTAATATGCAGGAAACGTTAGCGTCGGACATTGAGAGTAGACTGAACAGAACTCGGACCGGAAAAAACTCGGTTATTTCGTTGGCTAACGTCACGACTACCGATAGGGATATTAATTTTGAGAAAAATAGATCTGTTTTTAAATCGTTACCGAATTTGACTGCCAGCACCGAACGTTTGTTGCCATAAAATACGCGTGTCATTTGTTTTCTTACACTTTTTGAACCGTTTTATTAATTCATAAGTAAGAATTATTCCATGCCGTTTGGAATTATTGTAAAAGAATTTTAAAATTATTAAAAACAATGTGCTTTTGTTTTTGTTTGAATAACCGATCATTCCGTGTGAAATTCAGTACGAATCGTCGGCGATACTGCAGAAACAAATGAACGTCACTCTGTAGCGCCGCGCAAGCGTCAGAAACAAAATTTTACACAGTGCAAACAAGCTTTTGAATAAACGATATTAAATCAGCTTTGATGGGTTAATTCAAATGAGCACTAATTAATTATGAGTATGATTTGCGTCAATGACGTCATAAACAATATCTCTTTGAAAGCGCAATTTTGCTACTTAAGCATCAAGCGGAAGTGCCGAGTGACGTAATACAGGATTATATACCTAGTGTCATAATGCCATTACGCACGAAGTATAATATAATATATATATTTTTTGCACATATCTCCTATAAAATAGCTACTTTTCACGTATAATAGTAGGTTACAAAAAAAAAAAGGTTTGCACTCCGGGAGTGCCGGGAGAAGTGAAAACTTGAATATTAACGTCTGACGAATTTTTGATCAAAATGGTTTGTATCATAGATTGCATTTTTATGTAGGTACGATATTTCAACGCTAGATGTCTAACGTTGTATAAATTAGAGAGTTTTCTCGCTCACCCAGTTCTTACTTTACCTGACGCGAGTTTAACATTTTTTAACCATTACAAAAAAAAGTGTACAACGCCGCTAAAGAAGTTTTCACTTAAAAAAATAAACGACAGAACAGTGATTTACTATGAAGTCGATATAGCGCGATCAGTTTTGTTTTAGTTTACCGTCCTAGCGTATAATGAGTCACGTTACGTGCCGGTATACATTCACAGTAGCTATTTAATAGGCGACAGGCCAAAAAGTTACGTTCAACAGTTTTGCAGTATCGCTGGCGTTGTTTGTGGTGTTTTACTTTATTAAAAATCTAGGGCTGTGTTTATTTTTTTATTTTAGTAAAAGTATTTCTATAGAGATTGCATTTTTGGAATAAAAAACTTATTTTTTTATAGTTTATATTTTTTTCCGCTAAATCTTATGAATAGGAAATTTATATTTTATATTAATATATTATATATATTTTATATGATAACGTAATATGACAAAATTTTAACCATGAAAAATCTATTCAACTGATTTAACAAGGAAGAAACAGTCACAAATTTAGAAAAAAAAAATACGCACAAATGTGTTGTTTATTTGAAGCCATATTTTGATATTAGGTAGATTTATTTATTTATTTGGTAGATTCGTATCGTTCATGCAGACACAGAACGTATTTCGGCACCAATCGGACAAATATTGTTTGTTGTTAGTCAGTGTGGCGTATCAGCACAGACACTGAGAATGGGTCTTCTTACTGACATTCTCTGAAAGAATGCTCGGAGACGTGTTTTCTTATTGTATTTCAATTTTTCCGAGAAGTTTAATGAATTGATATTTTAGAGGATGTTTTTTCACAAGAAAATAATTGTTTATTTAGAGAGGAATATTCGCCTTTGATTTCTTTTTGTTTGTGAGACGGTCAATATTTACGTGACACGATGCGAAATATGATCGTTTCCTTTAAGCGATTGTCAATATTATTACGGCATTAGCAAATGATAAAAATTTTGATTGATGGCAATTCCTCAACACAGTCAACAATCGACTGGGGCGAGCGCGAGTGATACACCTTCGATTTGAGCTTCAATTGCCTATCATTTGAAACCTCCAATCGCAGATGGTCGTTTCGGGAACCCTTTTTAACTGTTCTGAATTGAAATGTCCTGCGTCTACGCGAATGGTATGAATCTATATTTACTGTCTGCTATTTTAATAGCTGGGTTAAATAACTTTTTTCTTTGTGCTGTGTCATGACAATTTTGATTTGATATGACTTCTTTGCCAGTTGATCTTAAAATACGTACTTAAAATCATGAACACATAATATATTGACTTTGATGCCTCCACTACACACGTGGCCAGCACCGCCACTTACAGGCACTCACGATTGTGTAGAGGGCATATTCGTCGGTGCGTGGACATAATCGCCTGTAATCGGCAGTAATCGGTTGATTGTCGGTACATCAAAGGAATGCGTGGCCAGCATCGTGCGCCCGTACACACAATCGGACCGGCACGATTGTGTGGAAGGCCAGGCAATCATTGCGGCGATGATAGGCACTTATTTGAGTGGCGGTGCTGGCCACGTGTGTAGTGGAGGCTTGAGAGAACTGTTTTCTATCTCTTTTGTGTGGCACAAAAACAAAACACCACGCTCAACAGTAGACCGAACGTGCTTGTTGCTTTCCACTAGTCGATAGTTCATATATTATACGTTCATGCTAAAAATAATGATAATCAGAACCAAAAAAAGTTATATGCAAATTCACAATAAGATTTCCTTCGACGTTGTGTCTTTTGTTTCATGTTGTTTTTAAGTGTATTCGTTGTGTTAGCAAATTGGATCTAGTCCTGTATTCATCGTGAATATGCATACGACTTGAATGTATTATTATATATTCATAAAAATTTTCTATCTGAAGGTTTAAAAGTTCTCTACGATTGCTTAAAAAAAAAAAAAACAATGCTGTACTTATTAAATAACTGCATAATATTTAAGAACAAAATTAAATGTGTGGTCACTAATTTTGATTTTAACAAAGACTTGTGGAGTGTTATTCATTTTATCTTTTATTATTAAATTATGATGTGATGAACAATGACAAAATTTGTAGATATCTGTAAAGATTTATAAGATTTGTTTGAATAATTTTAAAATAATATATCGGTTTGAATAAATTGACTGGATTGATGTCTACAAATTTATTTCAAAAAGACCTGTAATGTACATAATATGTCTGTGATTTTTCCGTGTGTCTATCTCCAACAGATTTAAAATAAAAAGAAAAATAAGAGAAGCTGTGTTTTATGTACTGACTTTTGTTCTTTTATTAAATCGATACGTCAAAAAAAAATAGAATTTATTTTCTGAAATATGTTTTGTATTTAAACTGATAATAATACGATTATTTTAATCGTATTTAAATGGGACACCTACTTATAAAGAAATTAGAAATGTCATTATTTTTTTAAATTAACCTTAAAAATTCTAAATAGCTTCGCGAAGCTTCAAACCATTAAAAAGTGTCAATTTGTATGAACTAATAGCTTTGAAAAACTATCGTTCGATGTCACTACTGTTGGTTATATAAATAGTTATTGTTTTTTCTTTATGTTGGTGTTTGTCCAAATTACATATTTGCTGCTTCGTACTTCAGACATATCTTGACCGTTCAGTTTTTATTCTGCATAAAGTCGATAAAGCGCAATTTCACCGGTCGCTAAATAGTATAATTTTGTGTTTAAGTGATAAGAAAATTGAATAGAAATGGCAGTAAACACTGTATTAGTCGATTTCTCAATCGACCCAGCATTGGTAAAAGGTGAAAAACAGATCAATAATTATTTGTCAAAAATTGAAAATATTTTGCGCGATTTTCTGCCGAATATGAAATTGATAAATTCTACAGTCATGGATGAAACATCCTTTAAAATATACACCGCAGAACTTGGAGCGTTGATAACAAATAGAATATTCAGTAACGGTTTAATTACCATTACTATAGAATATTTTAAAGGTGAACACCAAGAACCTTTACTTTCTTTTGAGGTATGTAATTTTTTTAATTTCAATTATCTTACAAAACAGAGTCACTCTTGGGCAATTTACAGGTCTTTAATTGAAGAACTGATGTTTTAATTCAATGTCTGTAATATCATTATAGCCTATTATACTCAAGGCCGGGTACCTACTTCATTAAGCCAATAAATAATCCCGTTGTCTCTTTTTAAATTGCCCGTTGAAAAGAGATGAAATGTACTTTTGTACTAATCGCGTGATAAGTGTAAGCCTTTGAAATTTTGAAATTATCGACTGAAATTTATATTACCATTTAGAGTGCTTTTTTAATGTTTTTAAATATTTTTAATTTAGAGAATCTTATAAAAATCGCCTTCGATATCGTATCGAACTGAACATAAGCTATAAAAAATGTTCTTAACGACTGCAGAATGTGGATGGCTTAAATAATTTCATGGTTATTAAAACATATTTTGGATCAATTTTAATATTACTTCCAGAGGTGCAAGAACTTAGAACAGAAATTACTTGTCGCTTTAGACAGCTATCGCCATAAATTATTCCCTCCGATAAAAAGAGGTGCCAAAATTGATGTATATCTGTCCAGTTCAGGTTAGAACATCAGATATAAAATACTACCTTATTTGTTTTTATTTTGTTTCGCTTGTTTCCTTGTTCTTTTTTATGTGACGAACCACATTTTCATTTTTTTAACTTTCGTATATACTGTCAATTGCTCCGAACATTTTTCATATTTGTTTGTTTTGTGTAAAGAAATGCATTGGAAAATTTCTAATCACGTTATTTGCGATATCCATTTCAAAATTACTGGAATATAAAAACAAATTTCAGTCTACTTTCTTGCGATAATACGGTACTTTTTATCTTAAAAAAAAATCCTGAAATCTTTGTAAATATTGATATTATTATCACAAATGTTTAAATATTTATTAAGCAATGATATTATATAAAAAATAATTTTAAAGATAACATCAGCATAATATGAAATCGTAGTACAGCAAAATTAATTTTCTTAATAAAATTTGTAACATTTACTTGGTAAACATGCATCGTATATAAAACCGTCAAAAAGCAAAAGACGGTCTATTGCACTTTAAAGAAGAACTACAATTCACGAATGTTTACAAACTTTATTACTGGCTGTTATAAAAACAAAACGCATTGAATGCTACATTGTTTTGTTTTTTCACTTGCACTTGTTTAATTTTTCGTAGTGCTTTGAACGATATTTTTAAAGAAAATACATTATTTCTGATTTTTAGTTTCTTCTTATATTGCTTATTTTATTCGCTCTTTCTTATTTTAGCTGTAGAATCATAAATAGTAGTTCAAAATTTAGTGTAAACGGCAGCACTTACAAAAATGAAATTGACAGTTGACGATCAAAAATATTTATACATTAGATTCAGTGTACAGTTTTGCGTGCAAACCGATATTGAGATAGTCTTCGAAAGGGGATAGAGGAGCAAAAAAACCAGTTTGAAATAAAACTTAATGCATAAACATTTGTAACCAAGTAAACACTAAATAGAAATGGGCGTGTCGATCGAGTTTCCCCCTCGGCGCATTCATACTTACCCGCTACCCGATCGGTTCCGGTTTCTAGCTAACAACTAATTTTCTCGAGACTCCTAATCGTGTCGTTCTTCGTTTTCGTTAAACAAAGCTTTTCACATCGTGGCTAAAGAAGTATCACTCTAAAAAAATCGAAAACAACACTATAATTAAATAATCCGCGCTGCCAATTGTTTTCATGAAAGCAATTGAACGCTGGATAGCAAGTAACTACTTTCATATTATCTGCATGTTACCTTTATTGAATTAATGATCGTTAGTGTATCGATTCAACGAACACGAACATTTAAATTTGGTTTGTGTCACCGGCATTTTCATAGTTTTCATCTTGGTTTCAAACCAATTGTTTTCTGTCAGTGTTCAATTTCTACTCTTATGCGATTGTTAGGTAAAATTCGCAATGTACAACGAAACAACTATTTGCTCTCGAGTTTTTCTTCCATTGAACTGATCTCTATCCTTTTGGACTAAGAGCTGGCTACGGAGAAAATGGGTGACTCGGTGCAGAGCTGAAAATTTGCAGAGTAATAGGAGATAGTACAAGTAAGTAGGGAAAAAATTGCCAGAAGGCTAGGCGGAAGATAAAGAGCCGCCAGAAGGCGCTAATGTTGCGAAAAATCAGTGCACTTCTGGCAATTTTTATACTTATTCTGTAATTCAAAACTAGATTATATATTATACATTATATAGTTATAAGGGCATACTGAAAATTCAAACATGATATAATAATTACATTCGACAAATATTCAAAATTATTATTTATTTCTATCAAAATGTCATTAATAATTTTGAATATTTGTCAAATTTATTATTATATCATGTTTGAATTTTCAGTATGCCCTTATAACTATATAATGTATAATATATAATCTAGTTTTGAATTGCAGAATAAGTATAGAAATTGCCAGAAATGCACTGATTTTTCGCAACATTAGCGCCTTCTGGCGGCTCTTTATCTTCCGCCTAGCCTTCTGGCAATTTTTTCCCTACTTACTTGTACTATCTCCTATTATTCTGCAAATTTTCAGCTCTGCACCCATTTTCTCCGTAGCCAGCTCTCCGTCTATTTGTTATCAACAGTCAATAGCAAATGATGGAAATACATTCGGTGCATATAAACTGCAGTCGGTGGAAGACACCAATTTTTTTTTAGCTCTTATTACGATGATCGGTTTATTTTTGGCCGAAGTTAAATCATATTTGATCGAACTCGAATAATAACAGAGGTGGTTAATTTTATTCAATCGTTATACATTTTGTAAATACATACTTTTAGGCAGTAGATTTTTGTTACATTTTCTTTTTACCTATTTCTAAACAAAACTCATTTCATTCACCATCAATGTGTTGTTGTCTTCTTTTTTTTTATCATTTGAATGGTGACCGTGCATGTTGGCTCTGCGTACCTATTGTAGCGTTCGAAGGAGTTGGATGCTGCCGTCAACGAAGCCGTAACTGGCATCAAACGTAGTCAAGCGTTAGCGCCGATTAAAAGAGGAACTTTCTGCAGATATTTCCCAAGCTCCGGTAAGTTTCGTGTCCTGTCTACATGTCGTACAGTGCTGCAATAACACATATCTGCTCTCTAATAACTGATACTAACTTCGTTCAAGGGCGATGATGGGGGGGGAGTAAAAGGGGTAGTTACCCCTAGTGATGTGCCGGATATCCGAGGGAGAAGAAAGATCCGTATCCATTAGTTTTCGGACGGATCTTATTAGTTTTAAATTCATAGATGAAATTTTATATATATAGGTGATTAGGTAATAACGAAAAACTGTTAAATTCCATTCAGATTATTTTTTATTTCTTAAAATCGTATTTGGCACCTTTATATTGCGGACATTTATCGTAGTGAGTACCATACCAATAGTACATAACTCAAAGGTACTAAAAAACTATCTTTATAATGAGATATTGCACATCGATCTTTGGAAAGAGACAATCTGTTATGAGAGTTAACTCTTAAAGAGGTCAATAACTTTTTCCCATAACAGATAGTTTCTTTCCAAAGGTCGATGTGTAATATTTACCGCCGCGTACTCTATGAAAGTTAAGCTCCGTATCCGCGGATATGCATTTTTAACGATCCGGCACATCACTAGTCTTTAATATAAGAGAAGGCTATAGACGGACCATGCATATCTCCGAGAATATTTTTAGTGTCTAGTTGGCCGATCATACCAACGTAAAATTTATATAAATTAATTTGTACTAAAGTAAATTGCCCACGTATTTTTAATTCTGTGCCCAGATCAGTTTTTAAGGTTTGTATCGATTTACATTTTTATTTGCTTCAAATTAGGCAAGTTTTTAAAAAAAATTAATTGCAGACCTCCGCCGCTATGTATACAGCACTTTTTTCTCTTGAAACAAATGAATTTTGTAGTTTGTTTACTGCAAGCTGCATGCATAAAAGTCGGTAGATACTAATTAAAAGCATTTTGTGTAAATATCATATACGTTAAGAAATTACTAGGAGGTTGATGAAAATTAAATACACGATAGTTGTGTTTTGATCATTGATACGAATCTTGTCGACTCAAAAATCATTGTGATTGTTCGCAAGCCTCATACAGTTTGTAACTATTTAAACAGCGCTAATACGCCTATTATATTATACAGTATGTAAACACGTATAAAGGTGCACATAGGGAAATTAGCATTGGGAAAAAATACTTGGATCAGAGTTAGCCATGACTGCATTAATTGTTATTTTTATTGAATTATCGTGGTAATCTTGAGAATTTCTATTTTATTTTTATTTTACTCGGCTTTTTTAATAATGAAAAGCACTTATAAATCATTATTTTAATTTTTTTGTACAAAAATAAAACAAAAAAACAACTCCATCTGTTTGGAAACATTTCATTCAAAAATTGTCTAACTGGTATATGACGTATGCGCGTTGGTAAATCAGTGACCTAAATGTCTTTAGGTCCAACACGAATAGGCGGAGATATTTGATCTCGCACCATATTTAAATATTTTTGGGTTTTTAATGTCCCATTAATAAAAAAAGTCCGATTATGTTGTAATCATTTGAATATTTTCTTCGGTAGTATACACATTCATTTTGCAAAAGAATATTATCTGTCAAATTGAAAAACAAGATTTCAAGGCTCACTCTGATCCAGTCATTTTTTCCCAATGTTAATTTCCCTATGTGCACCTTACGTGTTTACATACTGTATATAAAATAATGTCATAGCGAGGACATAAGCCACTTCTGCCATTGTTATCCACAATACGCAATACCCAAGGTTAGTAGAACAGAGCTCATCTCGTTCCGTCGGATTGTACTGGTGGGATGACGTCATCCAACGGACGTGTCAATTGGTATTGCGTGGCTTATAAAAACATGAGCAGTCTGCGTCATTCATGGATCGAGATAACCTGTGTATCTACTAACCTCGGCGCAATACAGTAGAGCCTCGATTATCCGAGTCTCAATTATCCGAGCTCTGGATTAACCGAGCCAATCTAATAATTAAAGTACATTTGTGTTTATTTTTTTAATAAATAAAAAATAAATCCGGATTATCCGAGTAGGGTGTTCCCCATGTTACCTCGGATAATCGGTGTTCTACACATAGATTTTGTAAATTATAGATCATAGGCGCAATCGACGCATTGGGTATCTTTAGTTTTTGTTCATAAATAAATTAAATAATTTTCATCGATGTCCTGTGTAGCTTTTGTGATCTTCAGCGTTTGATTAAAAATTCTGACGTTTTAGTTTTTGTTTTTAGATGAGCGTTTATTAGAATACGATATTGATCATGTTGTTTTTGAGGAGCGTTCTCCGTACCAAAAAGTACAAATTGTTCATTCGAAAAGTCTCGGCAACATGCTCGTGCTGGACGAATTGCAAAGTGAGTAACGGAAGTAAAAATAGTCGCAAAAATGAATTGTATGTCAATGTTTCAAAATGTTTTCAGATTTGTCCGAAGCCGATTTGATTTACACCGAAACCCTGATGCAACGAGGAAAAGAAAATTACAAAGATAAGGACATTATTATATTAGGTAATGTTATTTTGAAAGTACAGTAATACCCCGTTTAACGCGGGGGATACATTCCAGCAAAGTAGAGCGTAATGCGAAACAGCGCTAAACGAGGCTATCTTAACATGTAAATAATGGGGTTAGGGGAAGATGGATGGAAAATTGGTTAGGTATTAAATTTAATAATTATGTTTTTTTGACGTGATAACGTCTTATAAATTGATGAAATAAATTGATGAAACACCGGCTGCATTCACGAAAAAGTGTCACGTTCCGCGCACGATCGGCCCAAGTTTGACAGTTACTAAAATTTAGGTTATGTATTATTCGAGCGGAATACGTTATCACGTAAAAACTATCGTCCGTAAACCGACTTTACAGACAACCAATTTTTTTTTTTTATAAAAATAAAACCAAACATTTATTTCTTACAAAAATAAAAACACTATAAACCAGAATCTAATCACTTGCATTTAATTTCCAGTGAAATGCTTTTTCTGGTTGCTTTCTTTTCTTGTTTTTCATTATCACCCGTGATAAAAACTAAAGATCATAATATTTGTCACTGTATTAATCGTTATAGTATTATATATACTTACAATAATGTCAACAAATGATAAAAATGGGTCCGTACAGCACCGCACCAAACAAGAAACACAACTACACTGTTTCGGATATATTATGTACATACACTGCGCACAATTTCGGGGAATCCCCAGGTTGAAATAAAAGAGCGCTAAACCGAAACAGCATTAAGCGGGGTCTTACTGTATAATAAACTTAGCTACAGCGCCGTCATCGATTTTCGGGACCTGCCAAGACTAGTCTCCTTTCTCTTTATCCTCCGTGATATTAGCTCTGCGAGTTGTGCGAATACCGCTTATTGTCGATCAAGCTCTAATTCGTAGGAAAGAGTAGTTAAGTTAAAAACGAAAGCGATTGTGTCGACTCAAGTTTCTCTGGCGTGCGTTGTGCAGCCTGTAAATCTTTGTGGGGTGTTTTTTTTTTTGAAGTGAAAACTTTTTTAGCGACGTTGTACACTTTTTTTGTAATGGGTAAAAAATGTTAAACTCGCGTCAGATCGAAAATTCGTAAGACGAAAACTTTTGTACACGGTTTTTGTAATGGGTAAAAAATGTTTAACTTGCGTCAGGACACGTGACCTGATCGAAAATTCGTAAGACGTTAATATTCAAGTTTTCACTTCTGCAGGCACTCCCGGAGTGCAACCCGTCTTTTTTTTTATTTGGACCCCCTGTCTCCTAGTTAAGATGTGATGGGACCCCCCACGTGAGATGTATCCTATGATTTTTAAAATTAATTAGATTTATGACGTGATATTTTTATCGACACCCCCCTCCCTTTAAATGAGATTTTGCCGGAACCTCCCCCCCATTTTTAGCTCACGCAATTAATGAATGTTGCAAATCTTTGATTAACGTCTGAATAGAACTCTTCAAAGAAATAAAATTGTCGACCAATTTTTCTCAGACCAATATATTGACAAAAAATAAAAAAAATAACAAATCAATATAACATATTAAGATGATGTTTCGATCGGGATTTGGATCTTCTTCAGAAAAATCTAAAAAATATAAAAATTATTAGTATTATTATTAATTTTTATATTTTTTAGATTTTTCTGAAGAAGATCCAAATCCCGATCGAAACATCATCTTAATATGTTATATTGATTTGTTATTTTTTTTATTTTTTGTCAATATATTGGTCTGTGAAAAATTGGTCGACAATTTTATTTATTTAATGAATGTTTAAACTTCTCTAGGCGGAGGCGACGGAGCTCTGCTGTACGAACTGTTGAAAGAAGAACCTGCGAATGTGATAATGCTCGAAATAGATGAGGTCGTCATGCGCGCTTGCAATAAATACATGAACTCTATTTGCGGCGACGTATTGGAAAAACGAAGCGGTTCCAATTACGATGTACGATGTTCCGTTAATAACTCGTCTGTGATCAAACGAATTGCTTTCTCACACCGGTTCATTTTGTTTTCGTAGATTATCGTAGGGGATTGTATGAAAACAATCGATGCTTACATAGAAGAAGGCAGAAAGTTCGATTACATCTTCGGCGACTTGACGGACATTCCAATTTCGGAGGCGCCGACCGGTGAAATCTGGAGTTTTATAATGAAGATTCTCGAAAAGTCGTTCAGAGTACTGAAACCCACCGGAAAATTCATGACTCACGTAAGTTTTGACGTGATAATGTCTTATAAATTGATGAAACACCAATCTTATAAATTGATGAAACACCGGCTGCATGCACGAAAAAGTGTCACGTTCCAAAATGTGTCACGTTCCGCCTGACTTAATACGTTATCACGTAAAACTATCGTCCGTAAACCGACTTTACAGACAACCAATTTTTTTGAAGTGAAAACTTCTTTAGCGGCGTTATACACTTTTTTTGTAATGGGTAAAAACTGTTAAACTCGCGTCAGGTAAAGTAAGTGAACTGGGTGAGACTCTCTAAGTGATATACAACGTTAGACATCTAGCGTTGAAATATCGTACATAAAAATGCAATCTATGATACAAACCGTTTTATTTACAAGTGTTGCCAATATATATACAACGTTAGACATCTAGCGTTGAAATATCGTACATAAAAATGCAATCTATGATACAAACCATTTTATTTACAAGTGTTGCCAATATTTATACAACGTTAGACATCTAGCGTTGAATTATCGTACATAAAAATGCAATCTATGATACAAACCATTTTATTTACAAGTGTTGCCAATATTTATACAACGTTAGACATCTAGCGTTGAATTATCGTACATAAAAATGCAATCTATGATACAAACCATTTTATTTACAAGTGTTGCCAATATTTATACAACGTTAGACATCTAGCGTTGAAATATCGTACATAAAAATGCAATCTATGATGCAAACCATTTTATTTACAAGTGTTGCCAATAAATAAACAATGCTTCTAAATGCAAAAAATTAAGACGTTAATATTCAAGTTTTCACTTCTGTCGGGACTCCCGGAGTGCAACCCGTCTTTTTTTTATTCGAGAAACGCCCCGGCTCGTAGCGGCTAGAAAAAGATTAGAAAGGTATGATTTTGTTTTCAGGGGAACGGGGTCGGCTGTCCGGAATCGCTCTGTATGTACGAGAAGCAGCTGTCGAAACTGAACCCGCCGGTGGAGTTCACACGATGCAGCGCTTTTGTACCTTCGTTTCTTGAAGATTGGGTCTTCTATCAAATCAAACTGGCATTGAACCCCTAACAGTATCATTTCAGTATCTGGACGCTACTGTATTATATTAACTACATCATGGCAATCGTATTCTTTCCTCTAACGTTGGTATTTTTGCGTAGTATTAAAAGTAATAACAAATGTCAGTTCGTCGTTCTAAATAATCGTTCTACAAAAATCACTTCCGGTAGAAGGTAGTGTTGGGTAAAAATAATATTAGAGTACATATCTAGATTCAGTTTTATTAACAGAATTCAGGACAGACATAAAGTAACCTTGACACGCCCTTTTTATTTCTGTTCGCGTTCTGTCAATTCCCCCGTATAACTGCAATAGTCCGTGAACCGACAAGCGACCGGCCGTGTTCGGCTGCTTTGTTTTATAAAACACGACAAGCATACTGCATAGGAAGCTAAGTCTCCTGGTTAAAGACTTCGTGGTTTGTTTTTTACGGTGGGCTAGGTTTTAAAACTCTAATGCTGGGTTCCAGAAACGATTGTCAGAAACTCTGATTTGACAATGATTTTAGATTGTGAACATACATATTTCTCCTAGTGATGTGCCGGATATCCGAGGGAGAAGAAAGATCCGTATCCGTTAGTTTTTGGCGGATCTTTTACCTTATTAATTTTCAATTCATAGATGAAATTTTAATTATACATATAGGTGATTAGGTAATAATGAAAACCTGTTAAATTCCGTTCAGATTATGTTTTATTTTTTAAAATCGTATTTGGCACCTTTATATTGCAAACATTTGTCGTAGTGAGTACCATACTATTAGTACATAACTCAAAGGTACTAAATCAACTATCTTTATAATGAGATATTGCACATCGATCTTTGAAAAGAGACAATCTGTTATGATAGTTAACTCTTAATGAGGTCAAAAACTTTTTCCCATAACAGATAGTCTCTTTCCAAAGGTCGATGTGCAATATTTACCGCTGCGTACTCTAAGAAAGCTAAGATCCGTATCCGCGGATCTTGAAACCAAAAATCCGTATTCAGATCCGTATCCGCGGATATACATTTTTAACGATCCGGCACATCACTAGTATTCAATCACTTATTGAAGTGTTGTTTTAAAGTCTGTACCCCCTCGGAACACTGGTGAAATTGTTTGGACCAAAATGTTCTTTTTCACTTGAAATATTTATAATAAAACAAATGTTTATTCTCTTATTACTCTTTTTACAAATCAAATGACATTATCTATTAATTTAATGTTTTTTAAAATGTTCATACGATAAAATGCTATTTTTTGACAATGATTTTTCTACAGATCGAACTTGCTTTAAGTTAATAATTAATATACTGGCAACTATTTTGATGTTTTTCTTTTGTTATAAGTCACTGTAGTTTAATATTTAATGTACTCAACACTTCCCAATGGTGTAGTTAAGAAAAGTAAATTTAAAAGAAAGCGTGAATGTTTCAAATTAAATACTTGCCATAACTCCTAACATACTTATTATTAGACAAATCTTATTTTATTTTTGATCTTTTAATGCTCGTCAATTCGTCAGCAAATGATAGAAAGCCGTTGATCATTATTTATAAGGATTATAAATAAGCTTAAGAGCAAAAGGCTTAAAACTGAGTTTAATAAAGATATGTCGTATTGCATTTTCGTGTTTGACTGTTTGGATTGTTAATATCTAAGTTATATTCTACTTTCAGATGTTTTAAAAACAAGTGCAAGTATGTTTTATCCATAATAATTGAAACGTTTCCCCTGTTTATGCTACGCCATTGATTTTTTTTGGTATCAAACTGGATATGATATTTATATTGGGTTGCAGAAAGGGTTGTCAAAAAATCTGATTTGACAATCACCTTAGATTGTGAACATACATATTTCTCCATTGAAAAGCACATTAGAGTTTTAAATCGATTCTGCTCGAAAAATAATTGATCGATTGAAACAATATTTACAGTTTCCACTTCAAAGCAACGTTTTTCTACGCATTTTGATCGAAATTTAGCGTAGAAAGCGTTTTTGACGTGATAACGTCTTATAAATTGATGAAACACCGGCTGCATGCACGAAAAAGTGTAACGTTCCGAAAAGTGTCCGTTCCGCCTGAGCGTGCAAGCGAGAGCGCGATATAAGCGATAGAGGCACGATCTGCCCAAGTTTGACAGCTACTAAAATTTATTTATTAAAGATCACAAGACACAAACTTCCAATAGACTGCCACAGTTCGCTCGTATATATACTTACAGGGAGTGAAAAATCCACACCACCCGACTGTCTGTTTATTAAAACTGCGTGTATTTTGCAAACAGTTCATTATATTTAAAAACCGTTTCTACAGTTGGTTAGAACTCTAATTTTACTATTTAAATATGTAAAAATAAATGTTTGGAAACGTATACGTATAATGTGAAAAATAAAAAAAGTTATTTTTCAACACTTTACGAGTATGGTGTGTATAGAAATACCTATAATAACTGTAATTGATTTCCTTAATAATTTTCAATGTTTCTTTATGACGTTATCACGTAAAACTATCGTCCGTAAACCGACTTTACCAATTTTTTTCTATATAGAACTATCATTTGTTTTTGTGTGAGTACAATATCTAATGTTCTAGAATCTAGATGACAGGGAGTTTGAATACGACATTAGACTGGTCCTGATGTATACGGAAACTAATGATATGTTCACAATCTAAGGTCATTGTCAAATCAATTTTTTGACAATCCTTTCTGCAACGCAGCATTAATGTTTTTTTGTAAATTTAAAGAAAAAGCAATAAATAACTAAAGTGAATTTGAATTGTATTAGGGAAAATATCATATCCAGAGCAATATGGCAAGTTAACTATTTCTGAACATTAAAGTATTTCTATATATTCTATTTTATCAAATATTTTATGATAGATTTATTATATTATAACGTTTTCTCGCGTCAAGTTTAAGTTCAAGCTTAACTACTTAGGTTTATATTGTTATCCAAAGATGTTTAGAATTAAAAATATTAAATGTTACTTTCAAATTGAGTTCGTAGTCACATAGCTATATTTTTATGTATTGTTTTATCCAACAAAATATGTGCCATGTTAAAATTTAATAAATAGTTCTTATAAATTCAATTGTTGTTTCAATCACCTATTTTTATTCAAAACTTTGCATGGGCCATTATAGCCCTGTGGATGGACGTGGTTGTGGCCAACTCGATGGACGTGGCCGTGGAGATGGCCATATCCACTGCTGTGGCCATATCTATAATCTATATCTACCTTATTTAAATTATATCTTTTATAAATAAAAAAATATTTTATTAATTTGTATTTATTTTTTCACAACTCTTTCCTTACAATTATTTAAACAATAAACTACAATAAATTAATATTATTTGGATGTATAGTATAGAAAAAATATTTATAATAACTGTTTCAATTCAGGCAACAGCAACTTGCACGTCGCAGTCACTTGATAATTCAATACGATCAAAGAAAGTCTTATTTGTAACAAAAAGAAACAGTTATTTTTACCGTTTCGAAGAGAGACTCGTTTGATAGTGATTTTCTAGAAAGTCTGGAAACCGCAGCGGACACATTTAAAATTTGGTGTACTGATAGGAAAACGACACGCTGAAATCAATAAGCGTAACTGTTATAGATACAGACCTCTGGGTGCGCTCATTGAATTCAGCGTGTCATTTTCTATCTGTACACCGAATTTTAAATGCATCCGATGCGTATTCCAGACTTTCCAGAAAACCACTTCGAACGGGTCTATCTTCGAAACGGTAAGTGATACGAAGCAACGGAGGGGATCGTTGACTTCAGCGTGTCATTTTACATAAGCCTACCGAATTTGAATCGGATCGGAGACATTGTCCAAAATTGTCTTAAAAAAATCGCAAAAAAACTAAGGCTATATACTATGGGAAAAATCGCGTTTTTAGTCGATTTTCAAGATTTTCCAATGACTCACTTTTCAGGTCCAGACGGCTCATACTAACACGAAATGACACTCTGAATAAAAAAATAAGCTCAACTTTTGGTTCGGTGGGCATTTGTAGTGAATTTTAATGAAGAAGAAACATTTAAGTGTCTATATCTCTGAAACGGTATTAGATACAGATCTCCGGGTGCGCTCATTAAATTTAGAATGTCGTTTTCTATAAGTAACCCGAATTTGAAATTAATCCGATGCGTATTCCAGACTTTCCAGAAAACCACTTTGAACGGGTCTATCTTCGAAACGGTAAGTGATACGAAGCAACGGAGGGGCTTACTGACTTCAGCGTGTCATTTTACATAAGCCTACCGAGTTTGAATCGGATCGGAGACATTGTCCAAAATTGTCTTAAAAAAATCGCAAAAAAACTAAGGCTATACTATGGGAAAAATCGCGTTTTTAGTCGATTTTCAAGATTTTCCAATGACTCACTTTTCAGGTCCAGACGGCTCATACTAACACGAAATGACACTCTGAATAAAAAAATAAGCTCAACTTTTGGTTCGGTGGGCATTTGTAGTGAATTTTAATGAAGAAGAAACATTTAAGTGTCTATATCTCTGAAACGATGTTAGATACAGATCTCCGGGTGCGCTCATTGAATTTAGAATGTCGTTTTCTATAAGTAACCCGAATTTGAAATTAATCTGATGCGTATTCCAGACTTTCCAGAAAACCACTTTGAACGGGTCTATCTTCGAAACGGTAAGTGATACGAAGCAACGGAGGGGCTTACTGACTTCAGCGTGTCATTTTACATAAGCCTACCGAGTTTGAATCGGATCGGAGACATTGTCCAAAATTGTCTTAAAAAAATCGCAAAAAAACTAAGGCTATACTATGGGAAAAATCGCGTTTTTAGTCGATTTTCAAGATTTTCCAATGACTCACTTTTCAGGTCCAGACGGCTCATACTAACACGAAATGACACTCTGAATAAAAAAATAAGCTCAACTTTTGGTTCGGTGGGCATTTGTAGTGAATTTTAATGAAGAAGAAACATTTAAGTGTCTATATCTCTGAAACGGTATTAGATACAGATCTCCGGGTGCGCTCATTGAATTTAGAATGTCGTTTTCTATAAGTAACCCGAATTTGAAATTAATCCGATGCGTATTCCAGACTTTCCAGAAAACCACTTTGAACGGGTCTATCTTCGAAACGGTAAGTGATACGAAGCAACGGAGGGGCTTACTGACTTCAGCGTGTCATTTTACATAAGCCTACCGAGTTTGAATCGGATCGGAGACATTGTCCAAAATTGTCTTAAAAAAATCGCAAAAAAACTAAGGCTATACTATGGGAAAAATCTCGTTTTTAGTCGATTTTCAAGATTTTCCAATGACTCACTTTTCAGGTCCAGACGGCTCATACTAACACGAAATGACACTCTGAATAAAAAAATAAGCTCAACTTTTGGTTCGGTGGGCATTTGTAGTGAATTTTAATGAAGAAGAAACATTTAAGTGTCTATATCTCTGAAACGATGTTAGATACAGATCTCCGGGTGCGCTCATTGAATTTAGAATGTCGTTTTCTATAAGTAACCCGAATTTGAAATTAATCTGATGCGTATTCCAGACTTTCCAGAAAACCACTTTGAACGGGTCTATCTTCGAAACGGTAAGTGATACGAAGCAACGGAGGGGCTTACTGACTTCAGCGTGTCATTTTACATAAGCCTACCGAGTTTGAATCGGATCGGAGACATTGTCCAAAATTGTCTTAAAAAAATCGCAAAAAAACTAAGGCTATACTATGGGAAAAATCGCGTTTTTAGTCGATTTTCAAGATTTTCCAATGACTCACTTTTCAGGTCCAGACGGCTCATACTAACACGAAATGACACTCCAAATCAAAAAATAAGCTCAACTTTTGGTTCGGTGGGCATTTGTAGTGAATTTTAATGAAGAAGAAACATTTAAGTGTCTATATCTCTGAAACGGTATTAGATACAGATCTCCGGGTGCGCTCATTGAATTTAGAATGTCGTTTTCTATAAGTAACCCGAATTTGAAATGTATCCGATGCGTATTCCAGACTTTCCAGAAAACCACTTTGAACGGGTCTATCCTCGAAACGGTAAGTGATACGAAGCAACGGAGGGGCTTACTGACTTCAGCGTGTCATTTTACATAAGCCTACCGAGTTTGAATCGGATCGGAGACATTGTCCAAAATTGTCTTAAAAAAATCGCAAAAAAACTAAGGCTATACTATGGGAAAAATCTCGTTTTTAGTCGATTTTCAAGATTTTCCAATGACTCACTTTTCAGGTCCAGACGGCTCATACTAACACGAAATGACACTCCGAATCAAAAAATAAGCTCAACATTGGTTCGGTGTGCATTTGGAGTGTGTTTAAACACCTAAGCTACATTAACTTCGAAAATTAAAATGTCATTTTAAAAAAAATCATTTGACAGACCTTGGCACATAGAAGTTGTGCAGCAATGGGACGCAGGTATCCTGGAAGTTTCAACAATACGTTCGTAGGCATTTGATGATCAACATTTTCGGAATCATAAAGTACGTCAGTACGCTAACGCAGTAGTACTATCATACGATGCAGACCTCCAGGTGCGCTTATTGAATTTAGAATGTCGTTTACTATCAGTATACCGAATTTGAATCGGGGGATATTCCAAATTTTATATCTTTCAAAACTACTTAATTTCAGCTGCATTCGTTGCATAGACATCAGACAAGTCCTTCAAGAAATATGTACCTTGTATTAGTACAACGTATTTCATTTAGAGCATGTCTATGCTAAACGATAAAGCGCAGAAAAGTGTAAACTAATAGCTTTTAAGAAAATGTGTCGGATGTCGCTGGCATGCATATAGTTATTTTAGCGACATCTAGCAAAACAATGTAAAAGCTTAAAAAGACCTAAACTAGCAGCTTTTAAAAAATTCTGTAGGATGCCGTCTTTATCTACATGTTTATATAGTGACATCTGACAAAATTATTTAAAAGCTATTAGTTTAGCTTTTTCTACGCTTTACTTATATTTTTGTTAGATGTCGCTAAAATACATTATGTGTACACTAGCGACATCTGACTGATTTCTGTAAAAGCTAATAGTTTGTAGACTGACAGCTAGCGGAATTTAGTTGAAGTACACAGTTTACTCTCTTTAGCGCTGCTAACTTACCTAACAGTACATTTCTGGATTCAAAATAGTACTTATCTCCAACATTTTTCAAATCCAACGAGCACACTAGAAATAGTGTATCTTTCCTGGATTAGGAAATGTAAGCCCTGAAGGAGTTATAAAATTATCAGAATTTTTCTCATTTTTAACGTGACTAACTCGATGTACACATGCAGTGATGGGTTTAACAGTAAGGTGTATGTTCTCCGACAGTAAGCGAAGGAAGTGGATGCATGTTCCAAATCATGCAGTATTCAATTTTTTTACGAATAAATGCAATTAATTTACAAAAAAATGCGACCATTGAACGGATTCGGGACTAGAAGAAACCAACAGGAATTAATACAATAGTGATGCGATAACTTTTATGGAGATCTACTCTGATATTTTAGATATAAAAAAGAGATTCGTAACAACTGTTTATTTTAACATTACTGCACCATTTTACACAAAATAATAAAAACTACATTTCTGGATTTTGTGCACAAGTCGATTTAACAAAACGAGAGTTAAATTATTAACCGAAGTATAAATAAAGTAAATTTCGATGCACAAGTGTTTGAAGGACAGTTTTGGTCTCAAAATTTTTAATAATAATAATTAAAAAATAATAAATAATATTTCATTCAATATATAAAAGATTATAATTTAAATAGCATTAGGGTCAACTATTTCTTTTGCATTGTTTCAATAAATTTAATTAAATCAATTTCACCGAATTTAAAATTACATACGAAATTGCTTATCACATTTTTTTCATTTCTAACCGGAATTAAAAGTTCCGTAAGTACTGTTATTAAAATCACTAATTCGCCGATAGCCATTTTCAAAATTAAAAAATAAAGTTTACTTCTTGATGGAATGCACTGCGTTAATTTCTACTGGAAACTCGCTTTTTAAGCCAATTAATCTGATTATCGAAAGATCCCATTTTGTAATATTTAAAGGCCGCTGCACACGAGGCTAGAAATGCTGCTAGATTCTTTGCTAGATTTGCCTACTAGTTTTCTAGCGCTGGTTTTCTCGATTGCTGTTAAGTGCTCGCTTCACACGAGACTATTTTTCAAGCTTGATTTGTGGATAGATCTGTTGCGCGCGCAGTGACAGTTCGAATAAAAAACACAGAGCAAAACGTGTCTGTTGTCCGACTCTAAACAGAATGCGACACCGTGTTGGTTTGTGGGTGTTTGTTCAAGTGCCCACGTGACAAGATACTGCTTCCTGATTGGTTCTTGCTCATACCTAGCAGAAAATCTCGCAGGGAAAATAGCCCGTTCTAATTTTAAAACCTATCTTGTGAGTTAGCAGGCCAGCCCGCAGTGACGTCATTTCTAGCTTCGTATCCAGCCTACCACCGGCTAGCAGAACTCCTAGCAGCGTTTCTAGCCTCGTGTGCAGCGGCCTTAAGTTATTCGAAACTCTTTCCGAATTACTGAAAACTCAGTCCGTATTTTTGTGTAACTTGCGGTGAATGTGTCGATGCCACCGATAAAAGTAAAGGGACATCGTTCGGATGAAGGCCAAGCGTGGAAGTTAACAAAGACATGTCACAGAAATCCGTCGACAACAGAACTTCGCTCAGAGCGATGGAGCGTGCATAGATCTCGCACAATTTGTATTCGATATGTTGAAGAATCTACAAACAATAGAACATCAGTAGGAACTTATTAAATTGATTCAACAATATTATCACATTGCTGGAGTCCAACCGAATAATCGGCTTCAGTCAAAAATAAACGATGGGTTACGTCAAAACTAGTGATGTGCCGGATCGTTAAAAATGTATATCCGCGGATACGGATCTGAATACGGATTTTTGGTTTCAAGATCCGCGGATACGGATCTTAACTTTCGTAGAGTACGCGACGGTAAATATTGCACATCGACCTTTGAAAAGAGACTATCTGTTATGGGAAAAAGTTATTGACCTCTTTAAGAGTTAACTCTCATAACAGATTGTCTCTTTCCAAAAATCGATGTGCAATATCTCATTATAAAGATAGTTGATTTAGTACCTTTGAGTTATGTACTATTAGTATGTTACTCATTACGATAAATGTTTGAAATATAAAGGTGCCAAATACGATTTTAAAAAATACAAAATAATCTGAATGGAATTTAACAGTTTTTCATTATTACCTAATCACCTATATATATATAAAATTTCATCTCTGAATTGAAAATTAATAAGGTAAAAGATCCGCCAAAAACTAACGGATACGGATCTTTCTACTCCCTCGGATATCCGCGGATACGGATATCCGGCACATCACTACTTTCAAACAATACTTAATTTGAATCTTTGATTAACGTATGATTAATATATTTGTCCGAAAAATTGGTCGATAATTTTATTTATTGAATATTTAATTTGACTGAAAAGATGCCTTCAGTAGAACTCTACACATTATGTTTGTATGGCCTCCAAATTTTACATTCGGAATAAACCAAAGCAAATGTAAACGCAATAATTTAAGTGTCACGGTAAGTAAAAATTTTACCCGATAGTCGATAATATTTCTTCAAGTGTCCACATACAAAACTGGATTCTAAACTTTAGAATAATATCGCATGCTACGGCAATAATATGTAATGCGCTATTATTATCATTGGCAAAATATGAAATACTAGCGGCCCAATCCGAGTTGCTACTGTTTTTTCGTCGACTTACGTTGCAAAATCGGTCTCCACGAAAAGCTCTTTTATTTCGACGCGATAATATATAGCCTATGTCCGTCCTGAAGATCCGTTCTAAATATCGGTGAACAAAATTTTGAAATCGGATGAGCAGTTTCGGAGATTACCTCCTACATCCAAACTTAACCTTTTTTAATTAGTATAGACAGTATGATTAATTGTCGAATGCTGCATATAAACGTAGTAAAATAACGTTCATTTTAAAGACACTTACGTGTTGAGTCGGTGTGCGTAGCTGCCACAATTGTGAAACAGTTTCGAGCATATCTGCCACGAGTTGTGAGGAACCAACAGGCATTCCGTGGTGTCCGTTGCTCTGTGAGCTCAGGAAAGTGTTGACACTTTGCGATCGGCCAGATACTAATTGGACACTCCTTAAAAACACATATGGAATAGTGGATTTCAATATAATTTCGTTTTTGTAATAGATGCATTAAAAGTGTATCATTACATGCTTGTTTTCGGAGAGGAAAGTTAGCTTTTTCATTTCAGCGACGTAAAACGAAAGTCGCGCACGAGCAGATCAATAATAAAGCGTTTTCGTTCCTTGGGAAATTCTTTTTGGGCAAAAAAAAGCGACAATGTCGCCATCCTCCGAGATAATTGTAAATTATATCTGACTCACCAATTACGATATCAATTTACGCTGTTTATCTATGGGTAGTATTTAAACGAGTGACTGTAAATTACAATTTTGGGTGACAAAAATAATCAATTTGGGTTACTGTATTACTAAGTGAGCGACTGACTGCGCGTGACGAGAAAATAATAGTTGGGTGACTAAATTACTAAGTGAGCGACTAAATTACTAAGTGAGCGACTGAACAGAACTGCGTTTTCTAAAAAATATATATTTAATTGACTGTCAATTAAATATACACTTTTTAGAAAACGCAGTTCTATTCAAATAATTAACTATTTAATTCGCATACCCCGTTATCGTTTACCTCGGAATTGTTTTTTTTAAAAACTCAACATTTGCCCCTTCCCGTTTCACTGCGAGACAATTCGCATACCCATTTATCGTTCACCCCGGAATTACAATTCGCATACACGTTTATCGTTCACCCCGGAATTATTTTTTTAAAAACTCCACCTCTGCTCCATCGCGTTTCACTGCGAGACAATTTGCATACCCCTTTATCAAAAAAAGCGGTGGTTTTCAATCTTCATGAAAATGAGAGTTTTAAGTTGTAGTCTCAAAGTGAAAAAAAAAAAAAAATAAAAAGTAAAAACAAAAGAAGATATCTGCTTCAAAATTACCGAAGGCATTCTAGTCGCTCACTTAGTAATTTAGTCACCCAACTATTATTTTAATATCTCAAGTTATTAAAACAGTATCTCATAGTCAGTCACCAAATTTGTTTTTTTATTCGACCGTTTTATAATTCCCCTTTATCTATCAATGTACTCATGCGAAATTGACGCTTGCGACTCAAGATGATTTTCGCTCTAGCGAGAAAACGTCACCCTCATTCGCAATCGTCAATTTTCTGTTTAGTACTTACCATGTATCTAGATCAGCTAATATACAAACAGCATCGGAAACCTGTTGGTCGAGCGGAACGTGATGTCTCATGGCTAAAGATAGATCGCGAGCTAACGCCGCTCGCCACGCCGATACGGGTTCTGTCGTAGCCTGTAAAACAGCTCCCGGAACATAACGAGGTCCCGGAGCTCCACTTCGAACCAACGACTGAGCGTAGCCGACAGGCGGAGATCTTGCCGTGCATACGGTCGAAGCCGATCTATGTTAAAAAGAAATCGTAAATGATGAACAAACAATTCAGAGCATCTATTTTATTTTTATTTTATTGTTTAAAGAAGACAGACATACTGTTAATATTTTATATATTACTATTGAAAAGTGAGTAGTGTAAATATTAATACCTTGGCATCGATAGCTCGACGGTCGATAGCTTTTGTTCTCTAGCGTCACATCTCAAATCGATTTTGTCTTCGTCTTCCGAGTTACTCGAGTACGGCTGATCCGTAACACTGACGGTTCTACATTTCCTCGGTATCAAAGGATGATTTTCAGTAGGCCGAATATCACTACATATTTTTAATTTATTTTCGCAACGATTATTTAACCTCACATTTTCATTAACCGGTTTCAACTGTTTTTCAGTGACGTTTCGCGTGTTTTTCGAAACGTTCGCGTTGCCCGTTTGAAATTTTATCTCAGTGAATTTCAAGAGGTTTTGAATATCACTGAAATTTTTGTGCTTGTTTAGAATTCCCATTTTCTGTCGTTCCTGAAAAAATAACGATCTATGTATTAGTTTAAGAAGACCTGCGAAATTCAGATGCCGTAATAAAAGGCTTTCCGGTGTTTCCGGTCTAGTGAAGGCTCTCGAACTAAAGATCTGCACAAAATACAACAATACAACGCATTCTTTATTGATAGTTATTGTAAGGCACTTGATAGTGAATGGGGGTTTATCGGGAACTCTTATTCTCGGAACTTACCAGAGGAATGTCGCACGTCGATTCTAGTTCCGTAGCGTTTGACGGAGTCTGCAGAACGGCGCATTCGCAGCAACACTTGCGCAGTTCGCCGACGGCCGTCAGTCTTGAAATTTCCCCGAGATCCGTTGAAATGGAACGATTCAATTTAAGACCCTTCTCCGATAACATCTGCGGTATTTCGAGACTCTTGTTCCTCAAGTAATGAGTCACGACTTGTGGATATTCCTGCAAACTTAAAACGGCAGCGCATTTCCTAGCGTTTGAACAAAACCGATCGTGAAATTTTTTCGATGTCGCGTCGGAGCTGCACGGCGGCAAACTTTGAGATCTAGAACATTCGTTTTGAATTTTTTGATTCGTCGTTTTCGGAGCGATGTCCGCCCGAGATATTTTACGAGTCCGTATAGAGTTTTCGGGTTTTTCTTCGTCGCAACTCGTCGAACCGTCTTTTTTAATATTCACTAGTTGTTCGTTTTCGCCGAGAACAAAAATCACACTGTTATCGTTCGATATTAAATGACTAGTTGTTTCCGATGTTGCACTAATTTCGTTAGCTGTAATAAGATCTTTAAGATGAGGTTTGAAACTTAAATTTTTTAGCGAACTGTTTAAAAAAAATTCTTCGAAATTCCGAGTTGACGTTTTGACAGTAAAATTATTTAAAATATGTTCCGATAAATTGATTTTTTGAAAATCGTCTGTCGGTTTTGAATTCTGCTGATTATAAATCGTTAAATTCTCTTCGACATCCATTTTCTCCAGGTCCACAATACTTTTGTTTAAACAAACGGCATGACTTTTCGTACGCTTCAAGCTACGGTTCGTACTTCGATCTATTTTAAATGCATTTTGTAAATCGTTAACGCTATTAACGTTAGAATCGCTTAGCGCTTTCTTGTTTGTCGCGTCGCATTTGTTTTTACTATCGTTACCCTTAAAATTACTATCACAGATATTCAATTCCGATTTATTCACGCCCGAACTAACAACGACGCGCACGTCACTTAAATTATTATCACAGATGAAATTTTTTGAATCGATTAAATTGGTACTAGTCCTATTTTTAATTTCGCTACATAAACTTAAAAAATAATCTTCCGTCAAAGTTTCTATACTGGCACTGTTCGATTTTAACGCAGTGTCTGAAACGTTTAAAAACAAATCACTATGAGAAAACGATTTATTATCGTCCAGGAACTTATCCGAATACGCGCACTTGTTTTCTTTGTTTATTTTACCGGCCACCGATATAGTATCGCCACTCAGTATTTTCATTTCGATCTCGGTTGTGTCCGAAACGACTTTCGTGTCGGCGTTCAGTTTCGACGTTTTGCCGCCGCTTCGGTTTTTTAATGTCGGATCGAATTTATATTCGCTTTCAAACGATTTCAAAATATCGCCGACGTTTGACTTGTCTTTGTTATCGAAAATGTGGATTTCGCTTCTGCGTTGAATTTCACTATACCTGCAGAATACAGATTTTTGTCAGTTTACTTGAATTATAGTATACAGTAAATTTCATTTAAAATGTATGCTAATATATAAACCTGAAGAGTTTGTTTGTTTGGTTGGTTGAACGCGCTAACGACTGGTTCGAATGGAAACATTTTTTTTGTTGGATAGTCCATTTATTGAGGAAGCCTATAGGCCATGCCTGGGCAAATGGCGGCCCGCGGGCCGGATCCGGCCCGCAGTAGCATTTTCTCTGGCCCACGAAGCATTTTTGAAATGATTATTAAGAGCAAAAATATTACTGTTTGCCAATATAAATTGGCACATGAAAAGAATTTTAGAAAAATAGTAAATAGTGTTTAAAAACTTGAAAATGTTGTTTCAAAAAAACTATAGGTACTTAAAATTAGAAAAAGAAATTGTTTGGCCCGCGATCATATTTTCATCCGCAATGTGCCTCGACGATCGAAGGATTTGCCCACCCCTGCTATAGGCTATATAATATCACGTTATACCAATAGGAGCGGAGCATCAATAAAAATGTTGCAAAATATAACACAAAATTTGTCCGTCCAGACAAAAAATTTTGAACGGTAACTCCGATCATCATGAAATTTGGACGCAACATTCATCTCAGTAAATTAAGATGAATGTGCGTACTCATCTCCCTCCCCCCCATTCGTTCTTTTGCACCCGGGTTAAACTGGGCGGGACCGCTGGTACAATATACATGAGTTTTGTTGATATGGTCATCGATGCATTACAGAAAATCGTTCCACATAAAATGCATACCTCCCTTTGGGCGTCCGGTCTATGCTGCATTTTATGTGGAACGATTTTCTGTAATGCATTAATGATTTCTGTAGTTAGTCACGGTGGATACTAATGTCCATGCACTAGCTACCATATTAATAAATGTCCAAAATGAAACCAGTTTACGAGTAGTATTTAGAAATTTTAAATTCCCACATATAGCTCGACTAAACTCAAATTTTTCTCCGGTTGTTCTTACCTTATGAAGTACGTTAAAACTTTGAGCAAAGCAACCATCTGTCGATAAAGCTGGGGGTTTTGTGCAGCAATTACGGTGTGTGCGAGGTTTGGGGGATTTCCGAGACTTCCGTGCAATTCGCCGAGCTGAGACCACAGAGCGCTGCACGGCAGCGAAGACAAGAGCGTCGCGTTACGCTGCTGGGCATCGTCCGCGACGGCGCCGACCCAGCCGAGATGGTGACTGAGGACGCCTGTCAAGACGGCGCTTAAAAAACTGGAAAGAAACAGCGACCGTTATGTAAAGATGAAATTTTATATGGTTGTAACTTCCTTGATCAAAGATTCAAGAACATGATAAAATCTCCACTCACAAATTAGTCTGTTTAGTATCGAGAGCAATCGTTAGCAGGCTCAGTTCCTTAACGAACTCTTCGGCGTCGTCGCCACTCTTGCAAGGCGCGGCTCCGAAACCTAAAAGTTCCTCTCCGAGTTTACGAAACAATCCGCGTCCGCCGTCGTTCATCGCATTCCATCCGGTGTCGTTAATTGCGCTTCTGGTGACCGTTCCGGACCACAGCGGATGCGACGACGCCGGAGGACACACGATGTCGTACAGCCAGTGAGCTGCCTCGGTGCTGCCATCTACCATCATTGACAAGAACGAAGCTCGACGCCAGTACGCTTTTGTCACGCAATCTTGCAAACGCCAAAGCATTCCTTCGAGCAGCGGCATGTGTTCTATCAAATACATTTCCATTTCCCTAACAAAGACATGATAATTTTCAACAAACAGTAAGAATTCAAATAAAAAGCACTATCATTTTTTTTTTATTCGTCAGATGGCACTAGTGGCAATTAAGATATGTGTCAAACGTTTCGAGAACAGCTGTTTTTAAAATGTTTAGTGACTTCATTTGTTTTACTAAGAAATAACAAGATTATACTAGTTAGACTGCGCGTCGGCAAAAATTTTACTGACAAATACTCTCCCAAACTTTGTATATGGCTTCATGAGGCCTAGTCTGACACCTATTTCCTTATGACTTTTCTTGATTTTTGGGGCGTTTTCCCTCTAAATTTTTCGAAAGATGTCGTTTTGACGACATGTAAAACATTTATAGATACTGTTTGTTTAATTGGATAGCTTAAAAACTTCAACCAAAACGCTAAAATAATGTTCTCTGACAAATAACATGAACCATTTAAAATATTTGACACCTCGAATATGTATCTATAAATTTTTTACATGTCGTCAAAACGACATCTTTCGGAAAATTTAGAGGGAAAACGCCCCAAAATCAAGAAAAGTCATAGAGGAAATAGGTGTCAGACTAGGCCTAATGAAGCCATATACAAAGTTTGGGAGAGTATTTGTCAGTAAAATTTTTGCCGACGGGCACTCTGACTATACTAAAACAGTTTGTTGAAGGCTTTTTTTACCCGACTACGATGAAGCAAAAAGGATGTATGTATGTATGTTCATCTGTTCCCTCATAGCTTCTAAACTACTTATCATAATTTGACAAATAAGGTATCGTTGAAAGCGTTTTGATCATCCGCTAGTTATACGCTATGTGACGTCACATTAAATTAAACATGGCGACCCCTAGGGCCTAGAGGACATACAGTCAAGAACTAAAAATGCTTTGCACTCACTTCTCTTGTCTTTCGGTAAGTTCAATAACGACGGCTAAGCCTAATTTAATTCGCTTGCCGTAACTGTTACTATTACTGAAAGAATCTTCTGTTCCCGAACTGTTTCTTCTACCCGAATCGCTCAGACCGGCCGATATTGATTCCGAGTTTGTGCCGAAACGACCGCTACTCGAACACTGCATCGAACCCGCGTGCGATCCGGCATTCGATGCGGGCTGCGCTGACCAATTGTACGGCCAATGTTCGAGCGATGTATTTACGCTGCGCAACCATCTTCTGCGCGTGCCCGATAAGTTTCCACTGCCTCCGGTGAAATATGTGTACGAGTTTTCGGCCGAACCTGCGTTTCACGAAAATAGATAATTCAATAAATTGGGGGTTTGAGAACGGCCAAACGTGTACGATGCTGGTGTTTTTATGGCGTTGGGTCTAGTAAAAGACCTCAGTTCCCGGTTTTTATTCGAGAGCCGACAAAAATATCAGTTTCAGAGATAGACAGAAGAACACCGAAGTGATTCCACAAGCATTTCGTTTACACGGATCATTAAAAACGTAAAAAAAAGACGGGTTGCACTCCGGGAGTGCCGGCAGAAGTGAAAACTTGAATATTAACGTCTTACGAATTTTCGATCAGGTCTCGTGTCCTGACGCGAGTTTAACATTTTTTACCCATTACAAAAAAAGTGTACAAAAGTTTTCGGCTTACGAACTTTCGATCAGGTCTTACGAATTTTCGATTTGACGCGAGTTTAACATTTTTTACCCATTACAAAAAAAGTGTACAAAAGTTTTCGGCTTACGAATTTTCGATCAGGTCTTACGAATTTTCGATTTGACGCGAGTTTAACATTTTTTACCCATTACAAAAAAAGTGTACAAAAGTTTTCGTCTTACGAATTTTCGATCAGGTCTTACGAATTTTCGATTTGACGCGAGTTTAACATTTTTTACCCATTACAAAAAAAGTGTACAACGCCGCTAAAGAAGTTTTCACTTCAAAAAACTTACTGTTATCGCTGTTTGTGTCGGGCTGTTGTAAAAATGAAGGTGGTCCGCTCGATACGCTACTGTAAGTGGAGTGGTCGCCCCCGCTGTATCCAGAATCTGCTTCCACGTTGTCGGCTATCCTAGGCACATCGACTGACCACATCTCGCTACCTGAAAATAACAAATTGCATTTCCTGGTAACTGCACCGTCGAAGTCTAAAATCTATTGGGATTTGAAATACGGGCGGAATTCAGGCCAAATGCAATGTCGAATCTGCAATTTTTCACACATATATGTAGTGATACTAACAGCATGTAAAATGTAATGCCAAATTACTATTTTTCGTAGTGGATCAGTATAATACGCGCCACAAATCTAAAAGGCTCGGAAGTTAGATGCGAATGCGGGCTTGCGCTTGTACAGTCTGTTGAAAAACTACAAACTCGCAACTTAACAAAACTAAAATAGCAACAACAACTTGACAATAGCGTATTCGACTGTACTTTAAAGCAGGAAAGCGACAAGTGACAAAGGCAACGAGCGATCACGGCCAATCACCGACGAGCGCACGTTCCGTGCAGGTAGCTGGGAGGTGGTGGGAGTATCAACAGTTCTAAAATATGCTTTTGCGACGCTATTTGTGACTAACTTCAGAACCTTTTAGATCCGTGGCGCGTACTATAAATTATCTTCTAAAATCAGTTGAACGTACCCGTTCTAAGATCGGATCCGCTCGTGCTTTGAGGTGCGTTCGAATCAGCAACAGAGACTCCGCTATTCACGAACGTTTGCGGTGCACTTCTTGTGCCAGTGCTTTGCCTCGTCGGTCTGATCGGCGGGCAGAATACGTGCGTACACATTAAACGTTTCACAACTTTCGGATTGCACCCTGTAAGATTTTAAATTGGTTCATTTCTCAAAGCTTATAAATCACCCTGCATATACAGTATGTAAACACGTAAGGCGCACATAGGGAAATTAACATTGGGAAAAAATGACTGGATCAGAGTGAGCCTTGAAATCTTGTTTTTCAATTTGACAGATAATATATTTTTGCAAAATGAATGTGTACACTACCGAAGAAAATATTCAAATGATTACAACATAATCGGACTTTTTTTATTAATGGGACATTAAAAACCCAAAAATACTTAAATATGGTGCGAGATCAAATATCTCCGCCTATTCTTGTTGAACCTAAAGACATTGGGTCACTGATTTACCAACGCGCATACGTCATACCAGTCAGACAATTTTTGAATGAAATGTTTCCAAACAGATGGAGTTGTTTTTTTTGTTTTATTTTTGTACAAAAAAATTAAAATAATGATTTATAAAGGCTTTTTATTATCAAAAAAATGGTTGTCTGTAAAGTCGGTTTACGGACGATAGTTTTACGTGATAACGTATTCCGTTCGAATATCATATTTAATAATACATAACCTAAATTTTAGTAGCTGTCAAACTTGGGCCGATCGTGCGCGGAACGTGACACATTTCGGAACGAGACACTTTTTCGTGCATGCAGCCGGTGTTTCATCAATTTATAAGACGTTATCACGTCAAAAAGCCAAGTAAAATAAAAATAAATCAAAATAAAATAGAAATCCTCAAGATTACCACGATAATTCAATAGAAATAACAATTAATGCAGTAATGGCTAACTCTGATCTAAGTATATGTTTCCAATGCTAATTTCCCTATGTGCACCTTACGCGTTTGCATACTGTAGATGTTTATATTTGTATCTACGAACCGTCTGAGCACTTAGTTTCTTTCTTTTCTCCAACGATACAGCTACTTCTCACCGAATTATCGTTGAGCGTAGACGTACACGAACATCCCATCGTGTGTACTTTTAACGATGTTCCTTTGAAAGTCATCGCTACACTACCAAAAATCATCTCTCCTAACGAATTTACATCGTTTTTTGGACGATTGCACTACAAAAACAAACAAAACAATATAATTTCGTCTCTTTGCTGTCTGAATCGATTTCAACCACTGAAACAAACCTGATATTTATGTCCGTTTGAAATTTCAACGTAATTCACTTGTTTCACGGTCAATTCATCTTTGTTCGGAGGCTGAGTGGCGCTCCGTCTACGAACAGGTTGACACTGTTCTTGTTCGACAGAGGATTCCGATAGCTGGAGCCGACTCGTCGAGTTTCGACGCGATCTGGCTGTTTCTTTCAAAGACGAACCGAGAAACGATGTCGGCTGAAGGTTTTGAGACGAATTTTCGCGCGATGTTGTAGGTGAAGAGTCCGGGGGAAGCTTTTGGACCGCATTCGAATCGAACAACAACTTGCGACCCTGTTCACGGTATAACAGAACGCGGACTTGCTGTTCGGAAAATGTAAAGCCTCTCCAACTGAAAAAAAAATGTTTATTATACAAATTTTATTTTAGAAAATAAGCACAAAAACTACTACACGCTGTAGAGTAGGCCTGTGCAAATGGCGGCCCGCAGTAGAATTTTCTCCGGCCCGCGAAGCATTCTATAAATGATTATTAAAAGCAAAAATATTACTGTTTGCCATAATAAATTGGCGCAGAAAAAGAATTTTAGAAAAATTGTTATTTAAAAAAAACTATACTTAAAATTAGAAAAAGAAATTGTTTGGCCCACGGTCAAATTTTCATCCGCAATGTGGCCCGACGATCAAAAGATTTGCCCACCCCTGCTGTAGAGTATCTAGAATACGGAGGAAGTCGTGAAGCAAATTTTAATTTATCAAAAATACAGTGTAAAGGAAACATTTTAGTTCATTTATTCTAAAAAGACATGAGTGTATGCAACCAGTACTACACCAGTTCATTGTGGGTAACGGATGCATAGGGGATTAATTACAAAATTCAAAATCATAAAACAGAATTGTGTGCATTGTAATCATGTTTATTGAAATTTTTTTTGACGTGATAACGTCTTATAAATTGATGAATCACCAATCTTATAAATTGATGAAACACCGGCTGCATGCACGAAAAAGTGTAACGTTCCTAACGTTCCGCCTGACCCTGTGCGTGCTTTTCTCGAAAACGGCTCTAACGATTTGGATGAAATTTACTGAAAAGGGATTTTGGGGGGCAAAAAATCGTTTTAGCTAGGTCTCATCTCTCGAAAAAATCGTTTTCATACAAATTTTATCATTATAAAAATCAATTTTTTGACGTATGAAAATACTTAAATATTGTAAGTAGGTTTTGGAATTTTATATAAACAGTGAAACAATTGTTTTCAAAATATTATGACAATTAATCTTTGAGACTTAAAATAAATACGAAAGAAAGAAAGTAAAAAAAAACAATTATTATTATAGGTGGTGAGTATTTTAATACATAAAATTAACCTAAATTTGAAGCGAAAGATGCAATATCATAGATTCGAATTATTATAATTATTATATGTAGAATTTAGGTTATGTATTACGGAATACGTTATCACGTAAAACTATCGTCCGTAAACCGACTTTACAGACAACCAATTTTTTTTGATTATTCAATTAATAAATTCAATCAAATAAAATATATTTTGAAACACTAATGCATTGTCTTTTGTTATATTATTTTTCAAAATAATTTAGCTATCTTTAGATGCGTTTGTTTTTTAATTGTTATTATTTAAACATGCTATATTCGTCCGGACATCTCGCTGACATAATAATAAAAACATACCTACTATCTATTATCGATAATTATGTGTTAATATAATATCATTATTTATTTCACATAAATAACATTCATACTAATGATGTTGAAGCGTTCATTTGTTATGCATTTATTTTAGTGCAATTGTGTAAACAAAAAAAATTGTCCCATTAAAAAGCAGTAACAAAGAGTATGGATTATTGCAGATTATAGACGTTCGACAACTGAATTCATCAACGTTTATTTAAAAAAAAAATGGGGAACGATTACTTATTGCTGTTCAACAATAAAAATTAGATTTCGTAAACGAGTTTTCATTTTCAATAGCACCGGTTTACGAAATTAAAAAAAAAGTAAATAAGTAGCAGTTGTCGGGTCCAGATTGTAGATTATAGATGCTCAACAACTGAGGTCATCAGCGTGAATATTAGAGAATCGGCCAGCCGGGATTCAAAACCGACTTATAAGGACGGAGGTTCCTGGGAGCGCTATTTCCTAAAAAAAAAACATTCCAATGTTTCCCCTGATGGATTGTCAGGTTCAGACTGGCAATTATTTTACTTTGAACAATGCAAAATTATTCTGGCAAGGGTCGGGAAGCATCAGTTAATGACTTAATGTAAAATAAATTATATATACATCTCTGTATTCGAGTCCGTACATAAATAAACAGTTGAATGCTAATCAAGCACACCTCATATATAATTCAAAAACAATTGACAAGTTTCGGTGTCGGTAAAAATGCGGTTGTTTCATTCAACAATGCGTTCAACAATGCACCCCGTAGGCGCCGAAGTCTGGCCGGCTGCCCATTGACGCAATTATGCAAACAATCGACACTCCTCCATTTACAATAATGTACACCCCTTTCATTCACACCTGACGAACCTTAATGCATGTGTTTTGATGACGCAAATATTATATCGACACATATTGTACACACATTGCGTAGGCATCTCTATTCATAAATTGTTGAAACATCTGACAGTAGAGCACGCGCTCGACGCTCATTTATTTCACGCTGACGCATTTCAACCGTAGACGATGTGAAAAAATTCAATGTTGTTTTTACGACTGTACAAGTAACAAATAAAACAATAACTTAACAACTGCATCATAATACGATAATATCGATACTCTATTGTTTACGTAATTGAATAGCTAAAATATTTTCGATTTCAAATGTTTTATTTTCAGTATTAGCTGTTTATTATTTTATGGATTACAAAACCGAAATGGTGGAATAAACTTTTGAAGAGCTCTAAAAATTTTTGAATTTGTCGTTTGTTCTCAATACGCTAAATAATAGTTATCTTAGGGATCTTTCGACTCTTGTTTGTTCCTAGAGGTTCGTGTCCCTTGCACCGTATGGAGAGCAACATTATTCAACACCCTGTATAATTACCGACCAACTACAAAACATTTTAAAATTCCGATACTTTATAAACATGAGATCATTTTAAAGTCTGTTTATATTATAAATATTGGGTTGGACAGGAGACATCAATAAGTTAATAAATTATTCTGTGGATTTAAATACTTCTAGTGTTTAATTCCATGAATTATTGACGATAAAACAGACAACGATGAGTCATTTGTGATTGTATTTACTGGAAAATGATAATAAAATATTTTTTTCATAAGTTTCAATGGGGTTATCGACATGGTTTCAAAAGTCATATGATGTATAAATATAATATTATACTGAAACCTCGATGTTTTCTTTCTACTTTTATGTGTAATATTTTCGATAGTTAAAAATAATTATTAGCTAGAAAAATGCAATTCTGTTTTTTGCTTTTCCGCAACGGCCGATACTCAAATAAGTGTTCTTTTTAAAGAGCAAGTACGCTTACTTAAAATAATAGCCGTGTGAGCATAAATGAGGATAAATTTAAAACTGATATCAAAGATTAAAATTGTAACCTAAAATAAACTAACAATATTGCATATTACCTGGGTTCATCGGTGGATTTATTGTTCTTTCTTCTTAATGAAAATAGCTGTTTAAGTAAAGCCATTACAGATAAAACCAATAAACTTTATAATGAATATAAAAAGCATTCACAAATAAAAACAACACGAACTAATAGCTGTCACTGTTTACAGAAAATCCAATATTCTTACGGAAAATATGGTCCGGATACACTATAGCCATATTTTCCACTGATATAGAAAACGCTGTGCATTACGTTTATGTGAACGTAAACTCAAATAAAATATTGCCGTTGCAAATTACTTAAAATATACGTAAATAATATCACGTGCTTTTTAGTCATATGATTGTGCAGGTCATTTGGCACTTTATCAAACTATGGACCATTTGTGTACGTCATGTCAATGATCTGAAGATGGCTGTATTTCGTTGACAGTTGTACGGCATTACGCAAGAATAAGGGTCATAAAGGTAGATGCAACCGCAGGATACAGGATTACGTAAATTGTCTATCTTTTCCGTACGTATGCCTGGTCAAATAAAAAGGTGTAATAAAATGTTAAGATTAATTTTATGGTTATGCAATTCATGTTTGACAGCACAGTGTTGCCAATGAAGTAAAAGAATAACAATAGTTGGCCGAATACCGATAAGAATAATCCTGCCGGCAGTACACGTTAACTAAAAAGTTCAGCCTTTTGCTGAAGAGATGCCGCTAGTTGTACCAAGCCATAAACAGTGGCTATCAACATTTTATTTTAAACGGAAATTACCGTTTGTTCTTAAATTGATGAAATCTAGTTTTATTGGGAGCCTATATATATTTTAAAATATTACATATGATAGAATATAATACAATAACTCCTAATGAATTTCGTAGTTTACTTTTAAGCTTCGAACAATTTATTTTTTTTACCTTTAAGAAAAACATTTTGAAGCCAAATGAAGACATTAAAATGGCGTCAGTATGGCATGTAATCGTTTATTTACATACATAAGGGTGCAATAAAAGTGTAAATGTTCAGAAAAATAAAAAATGTGTGATATTAACGTGCATTTGATCTTTTATTAACAGATACTTATTGTCCCAAATAACTTCAAAAAGAATTATTCTAAATAGTTTGCATTTTTAAAAACTACATTGACAATTCTCAAAATTTTGTATGTATTATTTTTCAGCACGTGTCTTTATGCTAGTCAATACGTTTTCTTTCTATATTTGTTGCTCTTCAAGAACGGTGAAGTACATAGAATATTATTTCACATGATAAAGTCATCGTACAGATTAAATAGATAGTACGTTTATCTCTATTTATTTTTTGATTTGTGTGTAAAGAGTAAACAGTGGCGTCAGCTTATCTCCGTTGTCCACGGATAACAACACAATTAGTTAATGTTACGTCTATTTTATTTCATTTGGTACGAATATTACAAGACTTGTTGAATATTGTGAGAAAATAATATAATCTTAGTCATAATATTAGCTTTAAAGGATTCACGTTTACAGTAAGAAAGTCGCATGGTTGACTTTTGCATGTTTAAGAAACCAATTTTCTATATATTTAAAACAAGTGAAGAAGCTGGAATAAAACAGGTGGTTACGGAGACATTAATGGGATCCAGTTTCGAAAACAGCGTCTTTTCAAAAATTTATACAAATTTTATTTTAGAAATTTGGCCGATTTCCGAGTTTCCTGCTATTGCAAAAATAATAGTGAACCGATCGCTAATCGCTGCAAATACTAATGGGAGATATCCAATCGGTGATTAATTGATATAAGTTGGATATTTCATTGGTTTTTGTGGGTTAGCGTAGCTCCAGCTGCATAGAACATACTTGTGAAACGACAGGTACTTACAATGGCGAACTTCGATGAAGAAATACTTCGTTTGGAACAATCGAACGTGCTACAGAATGAAAATGAATACCAAAACGCGTGTCCGTTCTCGTCGATGAAACAAAGTTTTGAAGTTAAAAACTTACCGCAGAAAAATTTAGATGTCGACGAAGACGACCAAATGGAATCGTGTAGTTTTAACGTAGATATAGAAACTTTAAAAAATGAAGGAATGGATCGCTGCGAAACTAGCGATCAAGAACACACTAACGGTTCCAATACGAGTAGCGAACAAATCAAAACGGAAGATTTCGGTGCCGAAAACGGCTCGAATTCTATCAAAAGTCCCGAACAATCCGAACAAATTTATTCCGCTGATTTATCGAACAAAAGCGATACGGAAATATTGAAATCGAATTCGGCGGTGCCAGAACAAAAACAGAGCGATATCGACGACTTAAGTAAGTTCGGTAGTTGGAACGTCATATCTGAAACGGCAGACAGCGACGGTAACGGTTCGGAAGAAAATTCAGACGATACGGACTACAACCTGTCTTCGGATGAGTTGGATGCGCTTTTAGAAGAAGGTTTACCGGACGATTACCGTAAGAGGAAAGTGCGGAAGAGAACCGAAGCTGAAGATACGGCCAATGGGGAAGAGCAGCCGTACGAAGAAAAGGACAAGATTGTTCTGATCGAAAAATGTCATAATCATTTTGATTTACTACCGGAGGGTTGGATTCGACTGACTCATTTCAGTGGAATGCCTTTATATTTGCACAAAACGACGAGAGTTTGTACTTTGTCTAAGCCCTACTTTCTCGGTTCGGGAAGTGCAAGGGTAAGTAACGACAAATTTGTATTACGGTGAGAAATCTCTAAAAACTTCCTCGCTAGGATTCTAGCAACGACATTCCTTTAAATGCTTTTTCGGAATATGTAGATCTTGAATCATAGTCCGCAGACCGATTTTCACTATAAATAGCTGCACACATCGTTCAGTTTGTTCTCCGAGCAGTCCGTCTCTGGTTTGCGCTGACTGAACTCAATCATTTTGGGAAAATCCGGTGTTAGATATATAAATTCTACGGGCAAGTAGGGTCGCATGCGGATTGCCTTTATTAAATAAATTCACCTACCATCACATATACTATACGCTAGGAAAGTATTTTTGACACGCGACCTTCGCACCATCTCGTGTTTGATTTTTTCAAAAGTGGTTCACCCAAAACTTACAAACATATGGAAACCAGTGTTATTCTTAATTATAAAAAAATATTTACGCAAAATGTCAGTAAAAAAACTACATAAATTATATACAATTTTAATTTCTAAATTTTTTAAATCTTATTTTTGTTAACAAAATAACAATTATGATATTTTTCATGTATTTAATAATGATTACAGACGTAAAATAAAATGTAATTACCCTTGACGACGTACTAATCCAGGAAAACGATGGAATTGTAATTCTGGATGTTTAGTTGGTGTATCTTTACAATCAACAACACGGCACTTCCGATTTGATAGCTTTTTCCCCATTTTATTCGACAATTAATCCTTATTAAAATGCACGTATAACATATGACACTAAGGTTTTGACTGAACCAAATTAAAAAAAAAAACCGTTTTATTTCAATCGCGTGCGAAGCCGCGGGTAACAGCTAGTTATACATATATATAATGCACAGTAGCAAAATATGCACTAAAAAGTAAAAAATAATAATTATTGTTATTTTTGGAGTCGGTGTCACATCGGAATTCGAAAGTAGCAATGTAAATCTTACATGTCTCTAGTTCTCGGAATAGATTTCATTTTGGCTGACACCAACTCCAAAACATTTCAATACGCAATTATTTTTTACTTTTTAGTGCATATTTTAAAGTCGGTTCAATTTTTTTGTTAAAAATATTTTATTTTTCTCTTTTTAGTGTTAGATAAAGTATTGCAATGGGTAGGCCAAGTATGCGTGCCTTTGAAATTTGAGAGTTTTCCTCGTTTTCTCCGGATTCCACCATCAGATCCTGACTTGGTTCCGATGGGACCACCTCGGAAGTGCACTCTTTCGAATAAAAAAAAAAATTTGAAAATCGGTCCATAATTGACGGAGAAATCGGTGAACATACATAAAAAAAAAAATATACAGTCGAACATAGAACCTCCTCCTTTTTTGAAGTCGGTTAAAAATGAATCTCAAGATATGAATTTTATTTTCCTTCTTGTATTTTCAGAAACATAAAATACCGTTAGGTAGCATTCCTTGTTTGAGTTACCGTCGAGCCTTAGATCAAGAGGAAGAAGAAAAAGAAAAGGCTAAGATCGAAGCTGAATTGGCGAAGAACGACGAAAATGCACCCGCGGCTCCGGTCGGACTCATTTTACCGAATCCGCGCATCGAAACCGCCGAAGAACATTTACAGTCACAGTCGTTGACGAGCAACGAGCTACGAGAATATTGTTCGAAATTGTTTCAATTCAAAACCGTTAACGTCATGCGTTTCAAATCGTGGTCGGCTCGACGGAAGCACGCGAAACGAAATCGGCAGGAAAAACAGCTTCAGCGGCCCACATTACCGGACAGCACAAAATTGATTACGCTTCCTATTCAAAACTCCGATGCTAATTCAGGTAACTCGACATAGATATTCAGTGGAGTCCTATCTATACAAATAAATAAAATTGAAGTGTCTGTTTGCAATATATTAGATACTAGCGGTCCCGCCCGGTTTCACCCGGGTGTAAAAGAACGAATGGGGAAGGGAGGAACATGAGTACACACATTCATCTTAGTTTACCGAGATGAATGTTGTGTCCAAATTTCATGATGATCGGAGTTACCCTTCAAAAGTTTTTGTCGATAAAAAGCAGTATTTATAATTTTTTTAACTAATAATTTTTTTTAAATTAATTAAATTAAATTTAAATGTAAGCCTTAGAAGAAAGCAATGTAGAAAATAAAAAAAAAAATATATATATTCGCCCTACGTAGGGCTCGAACTCACGACCCTGATATTGACAGTCGTGTGCTCTACCGATTGAGCTAGCCGGCGTTGTATTCTGACATCGCTAATATGAGTATATTTAGTTAGTGCATTTCACCTGAATAGAAGCTTATTTTTGAGATACATTTTGTAACATTTTTTATTAATGCTCCGCTCCTAATAGTCGTAGCCTGATTTTATATAGCCTATAGCCTTCCTCGATAAATAGGCTATCCAACAAAAAAATTCTTTTCAATTTGAACCAGTAGTTCCTGAGATTAGCGCGTTCAAACAAACAAACAAACTCATCTATACTAATATATAAAGCTGAAGAGTTTGTTTGTTTGTTTGAACGCGCTAATCTCAGGAACTACTGGTTCAAATTGTCTGTATATATAGTAACGGATTACAAAATCCACATACTGCAACGACGAAGTCGCGGGTTACACTTAGTTAATTATAATTTCGCACTAAACGCTTATTGTGTCGTACAATAGTCTGTATTTAAGCCAAATGGTGGCTACATTATTTCTCTCTAGTTTATTGTCAAAATTATTTACCTTCTGGCTACATTATATTAGGTGTGCTTGATTATTACTGTAGCGTAAATAACTCAGTGATATTTATATTGAAAAGTGTACGTTAGGTATATAATCAACGGTTACACTTTTGTATAACAAACGCATTAGTATCAATACTTCTATAGTGCGATATCAAACGTCTATTGTTTGTATAAATATGTGAAAACTCTATTAGCATCCCAAACCGCGCGCGGCGCTAGTGTTACTTGTTGCCAATTTTTAGGTTAGGTTGCACGTATTTAGAATTCAATACTAATCAGTTTTTTTTTTTAATATAAGCAAATGCGAACCTTAGTTCGCTTAGAATGACCGCTTAAACTGACGTAATTTTCGAATGTTTTATCTCGTTGTGGAGTGTATGTATCCTGTTATCGCATACGTATTTCGAAGAAAAATGTGCTTTTAGACTGAAAGCAGGCGATTTTTTTCAGGAGGAAACAACCATACGCAAAAAGAATGGATAATGAATCCGAACGGCAAAAGTCACGTGTGTATTTTGCACGAGTACGTCCAGCATGTGTTAAAGAAACAACCAAAATATCATTTCCAAGAGTTGGAGAACGCCGCTACGCCTTACGCGGCTACCATATCGATAAGCGGGATGAAGTATGGAGTCGGATACGGTGCAAGTAAAAAGCAAGCTAAATCGGAAGCGGCGAAATCGACTCTGGAAATATTGATACCTCAAATGAAAATAATTACCGATGAAAAAAACGGCGGTACAACCGTTGGAAAGTCTGCAGACCAGGATTTATCTGTAAGTACAAATGTTTTATTTAAGCCCACCAGCTGTCAGGAATATCTAGAGCAGTTAAGAGAACCATCGCACACTTTTTTTTATCGGTTCAGCATTCCAAATAACTTATGACACAATGGTTTGATCTTTTTTCTATCCAAGTATTTCAAGAACTACAAGGCGCTACAGTTTGTTTACATAATATATGATTTGACGATTTGAAATATGAGTAATCTTTGACTCACATTTACCTTTCTAGTGTTTGCATTACTTCAATGTCTGTCCGTTGGTCACAGGCGATTTTTTTAGTAGTAGCTACTTGTGTCTGAGATGTCGATTGTTTCCTAATTTATTTCACGTGATTGTTTTTTGTTTTATTGTAGTTCTTTGACGATATTAAAATAGAAGATCCTCGCGTAGCTGAATTTTGCGCAAAGACAACGGAGCCGTCTCCGCATGCGATATTGTTGACTTGTCTCCAGAGGAATTTCGGATTGGGAGACATGCGAATCGAGTATCAAGGCAATATGTTAAAACGACAAAAGAATCAGTTTACGATGACTGCCGGTAAACACAAGGCAACTGTCGTTTGTAAAAATAAACGCGACGGCAAACAGCGTGCCTCGCAAGCTATCTTACAAGTAAGTTCGATATAGTACTTTTGAAGATTCCGATATAAGACATTCGTAAGTCATAGTCACAGATGTTTGATATGTAAATATGAAGGACATGCGCAGAAGAAATATATGCTATAACGTTGTTCTTTACATAATAATGGTGTAATTTTCGTAACGGTTTATTATTCTATTTATTTTTACAAGAAAGTTTCGTTTTGTCATCTTACACATAAAAGAACGACCGAAAAAAATTCAGTTTTAAATTTGAGGATCCGTAAACGGACGAATAATACATTAATTTTTGGGTCATTATTTAATCCTAACTGTTTTCAAAGGCCCTGCATCCGCATATAACATCTTGGGGATCGTTGTTACGTTTGTACGGAAACAGGTCAGTAAAAAGTTTCCAAGAAAAGAAACAAGAAGAGCAAGAAATCACGCAACTTCAGAGCAGAGCCGCCGAGAATTCGCCCAACTATGCGATACTTGAAAAGTTGCGCACGGAAATGAAAAAATTGAAGGAAAAACGAGACGCTATTCGACCGTTAGGACCGTTTATACCAGAAGAAATACCGAACGTTGAAATATCCGATTCTTATCTCAATCATGTAGATTTATAAAATAAGGCTATTGTAGACGATTCAATAAAGTAAACTCCCGATTAGCCAACCCTATTATAAAGTACACGCATCGACTCACTAAGATCTTAAATCGCTTAGAAAGTTATGAATAATTGTATTTATTTAATTTTTTTGAAGTCTAATACGAATTCATATTTTCGATTTATTGTTTTAGGTTAAATATTTATGTCCGTAAATCTGCACTTTTTAATTATAGATTTTCATCGCGCATTTGTTTTCATATATTTGCAAGTCATTAAATTATTTTAAACCAATTTTCCGGCTGCGCACATGCTAGATTGTAAGTTTGCTATCGATTTGTTTATCGTATACGTTACTCTATTGGGATTTAATTTCGACTATGCGCCATCTACTCGACATTTCAGTGAACTATCCTATGTGAAGCGTCTCATATAGTAAAACATTACCAATATTTATTCTTTGCAATTATAGTAGTTACACAAGTCGTTGAAAAATCGAAGAAGCAGCACGATATGTTGTGCTGTACCTATTTTTGTTAGTAGAACAAATGTAATTGTTGATATTAAATTGAAAAGTGACGGCTGTCAGCTGATTATAAACCGTTGACGTAATGCGGTTTCTCTTCCAAATTTAACATTTGCATGCAGAAAGCAACAAAGTTAATCGTATCGCTACACCTTGCATCAATGATTCTGCCACGTTTTATGATAGGGCCAGCACTCACGATTTTTTCCCGTCAGTATCATTGTTCTGAAAGACTGGGAGGACGTCCGATATCTTGAATGGACCAAATCCGGGGCATATACACGTACCACCGGATCGAGAACATTGAAAATTAACGAGTGCGATGAGGAAGACACAAACAAAATGAACAGCGCGACGGAGATAGAATGCAATTACTTATTCTTAAATGTTTTTTCATATTCTCAATCCTGATATACATAATCGACGCGAAATAATTTTCGCAGCATGCAAACAAGTGTGTTGTGACGCGAACACGTCTATGACGCATGCCCGGGAAGGATCCCAACAAAATGTCGGACGTTCAATTCTATGCGACTAGGTGTAGGAGTGGGGAGTGACGTCGGCTATCCATATGTGTAATATGTCGGTGATATTGTTTTAATAAAATTATGGTTTGTAAAATTAATTCAATTTGAATTTTTATTATGAATAAAGCTTTTTAAACAGTATTCGATTGTATTATTGTCGCAAGCCCCTTTTAAGGGTTTCGTACCCGAAGGGTGCTCAACGGGACCCTATTACTAAGCCCCTGTCCGTCCGTCTGTCTATCAGCGGGTCCGTATCTCATGAACCGTAATAGGTAGAGAGTTGAAATTTTCACAGAGTGTGTATTTCTATTGCCACTATAACAACAAATAATGAACCCCCCAAAGGGGAGCAAACTAAAGGCCACTGCACACGAGACTAGAAACGCTGCTAGATTTGCCTACTAGTTTTCTAGCGCTGGTTTTCTTGATTGCTGTTAAGTGCTCGCTTCATACGAGACTATTTTTCAAGTTTGTTTTGTGGATAGATCTGGTGCGCGCGCAGTGACAGAATATAAACACAGAGCAAAACGTGTCTGTTGTCTGGCAGAATGACGCCATGTGGGCGTTTGTCAAGTGCCCACGTGAAGATACTGCTTCCTGATTGGTTCTTGCTCATACCTAGCCGCAAATCTAGCAGGGAAAATAGCCCCTGTTCTAATTTTAAAACATATCTTCTGAGCTCGCAAGGCAGCCCGCAGTGACGTCATTTCCAGCTTCGTACCCAGCCTACCGGCTAGCAGAACTCCTAGCCTCGTGTGCAGCGGCCTTAAAACTAAAAACTGCATTGTTAGATCATTTTAACCACTGCCACCACGATACTGTCGAAGCTTCGACTGCATATGACCAGGTATAGTAGGAATCTGTAAAATCAGACAAGCGCCGGCAAGCTTAGAAATTTTTTCAAACGAAAAATATTGTGTGCTCATATAAATCAATACAATTAGGGCCAACGCACACGTTCTACTTTTTGTCACGCGATTAGTGCGATTAAGTCGTTTGCAGATCGTTAGATCTAGCGACTAACAGAGTAAGACCGCACACTACTCATGATTGTCGATAGACATTCCACGTAAATGTCGCTGTCGCGAGACAGTTACTAAGTCGCGCGTTTTCGCAACAAAAAGTAGCACGGGTGCGCCGTTCCTTAAGACAAATTGAATAGGTACATTTTTAATAAAATTATACTTTATATATATTTTTTGTATCCTTTACAAAAACTTGTATAAACAATTCTTTTTTTAAATTTTTTTATATAATCTAACTAAAATGTTTATGTACAGTATATTTCAAAAATATGATATATTTTGATTTTATTTTTGAGACATAAATATATAAGTTTTGTTTCTCTGCTAATTTTATATATATATATACTTTTTTATTATGGTATCGAATAATGAAATTCAAATCCACACATATGACGCCATTTTTGTTTTGTAAATGTCACCGACTGCCAGAATTATCTGAGACTAGGACTGATTCGTATTTCACTGATATATCTACCGGTTTTCAGATTAGATAGATCGGTAGATGCTCGATAGTTGAATTATTATATTGCATGGTGGTTTCGCAACAGATGTATAATTGTAATGTCATATTAAATGACACCCGAAGAGTCTCTACTACTTTTAAGGGTTGTATTAAGGGGTAATTTTCTTTATTTTGTCCAAAAACAAAGTTAAGTTCATACAATAGAGCCACACTGCCTATAAAATCAAATACACTATTGACTATATTGTCGGCAGGGTTTGGAATTGCGACCCAAGTTTTTTATTACTTCAGGATGGACGGCAGTATAAGACAGTTTCATTTTTGATTTGCCCTTAGCTCTCGCATGAGGTAAATAACACTTACAAACATGCTTTAAATATCAGAAGGGTTGATTGCTTGAATGTGTCACTATAATGTTAATTCAGCCGCCGCGATAGTGGAAGATTCTGGTTTAGAGTCTGGATGGTGACATTGTTTGAAAATAAAAATATCTTATATACGGCATTGTTACAATGGGCGTGTCTTAACAATGATAATAGCAAACTTTAGCTATATCTGTATAAATATTAAATATGCATGCATTTGAATTTCACTCGATACTCAGAAAACCAACTATATTGATATGTGTTAACATTACAAAGAAATTTTCTCTTTTTTTTCAACCTTTAAGCGCACAGAGCAACAAAACATGTACAGTCGACTCTAAGAATAACAATACAGTACTAAGAAATCGTTCTTACGGAGTTTAGATGTAGATTATTATAAACGATAGATTAGATTGTAGATTATAGACCCTTAAGATCTGAGGTTATCATTGACAACGAAAGTTTATGAGAGTACACATATTATACAAGGAAAAAAAATGACTGCAGGATAAGTGTAGTAAATTATATAGTATTTCCTCTTGTAGTCTTTAAAGAGAAAATGGTCGGCCGTATCCAGTGTATTCTTATAGAGAGCCGACTGTATTTTTTAATACAATTATTTTAATTATTACAGGTACAGTCACCGAAAAAATATAGAAATAATTTTCACAGAACTACGCAAGGTCACTAGAAATGAACGGGCCGATTATCATTTTGAGGTTATTTTTTCGATTGCTTTCTAGTTTATTTAAAACAATTGCCGAACTGTTCAGTCACATGGCCCGATATTCTAGTTGGGACGTATGCGGAATCTGTGATTATTGCTCGAGTGGATAGATACGCAGTTGTCCATTTTTTCTTACAAAAACAAAACACTGTCGTTTACTTCACCGTAGAAGCGCAACAGACATAATTCATTTAAAAATTTGGTCAAGACAGTGTGTCGTCTTTCAATTATAGTGGAAAATGAAACAACTGAGTGCGTCCACCGAAGGGTTAAGAACTTTTAACAATTGCCATCTAACGAGTAACTTTTGAAATATAACAAGTTGAACCATTTAATTTTTGGAACTTATAAAATCAAAACTATCGTCTAAAGCAGCGGTTTTTAATCTCTGCAATCTCTGCGGTCGACAACTCGAGTTTTCTTGTTTATTAACAAGTAGTCGGTGATTGCAAAATCGCTGAACGTTGCTCTGCAATATCACATTACGTAGCTCCGTAATACGGTGTAACTGTTTGAAGTAGCAAAATTTAAAATCGTGCTTTCAAAATCGCGCTTGGAACCCACTCGAATATTTGTTTTTCAACATAAAATTACGCGGTATTGCAAAGTGACGTTCAGATGTTTTGAGAGAATGTCTTAAGTTACGAAGCTCAAAATCAAGCGGCACAGGCGCTGCGGACATTTGTGGGATCTTCGGTGCAAAGTTTAAAAACCGCTGGTCTAGCGGTTTAAACAACGGTTATTAAATAACGCTAACGGACTTTTCAAAACGCAGAACGATTTTTTCAAAAAACAGTACATATTTTTTATTTCTACGAAATGGCCTGGGAAATTATTTACAGGAAGTCTATATTATCGACTCTTAACGATCGTTTGAAATTGCGCTCGCTAAGGAAATGCAACTTCAACGCGGAGGCAACAAAATTGATTGTACGATATAAACCTTACACTAAATATAGTAATTTTATTTAAAAGTTGGCTGTAATAATATTTTTTTGTTGAGTGACTCGTAAAATCACATTAAAATTGACACAGAAGAACTTGATTTTTTTCATCTAACTACATTTATAGTCAAGAATTCATAGCGTATTTTGAAAATCTATAGCACCAAATAATTATTTTAATTCTATGCGCCATTTTGCCGATTATCATTTTAATATGCGAATAGTAAAAAAAAAATATGCAGCGCGTGGTGTGCACTGCACACTGCGGAAGTGAAACTTCTAGGCGCACCTACGAACAGAAACGCAGCTTATGTTTTTAGTACGATTAATATGAGTCAACTAATCACGCAAAATACTGCTTTTCATGTAGCTGTACTGTGACACACAGACATCTATACTGTTTCAGTCGCTCTACCGTCTCATCTACCATGCATAAAGAAGTTTCACTTCAAAAAGATTATGCAATTTTACAGGTTGAAATGAATGGGATCTAAAAATTTGCGCTAGTATGTCTAGCGACCAAAAGTTGGACTTTTCAAAAAGTCGTTTTGTAGACGACAACGGAAATTTGTATTTAGTTACTTTGGTAATATCTTGTTTTTTAAATACATTACGAAGAAGTACTCGACAGAAGAAACAGTTGAAAAAAAAAAGTCGAAACGTGACAGATAAAACGCGAAGTAGATTAAAAAACAGTCTTTTGTTACTTTAAAACATCTGACAAATCGACCTTTCAACTGTTTACAACGGCACAACAATATTAAAATGATATCCGTGCACGTCACCGATATTTTGACATACAGCCAAATTGCTAACTACGATAAAACTATATAACAAAACAATTAAAAAATAAGCGATATGTATATAATATCCAGGGAGTCATACGGAACAATATATGCACAAAATACGTCCGTTTTATCTACACCAGTCGTGAAATTTCGACATATTAATAATTGATGACAATTTCAGATAATCAAAGTTATCCAAAGGGTCGTCTCACATTTTTTTAGGGTAAGAATTACATTACAAACGGATAACATATAAATAAAATAATTGAGAAACGACATCACATGCACTCAGTTTTTGTGATTGGCTAGTTGTAGTTAAGTCTACCGTTGCGCCATCTGATATGTCGCATTAAAAGCAAACCGCAGACAGAGACAAAGATATATCTATCTAATTATTAACTTTTGATAAGTGGGACGATTTCACTATCCCTTGGAGATGTGTTCCTAATCGACTAATTCATATTAATAAGACGTATTTTTTACACATAGCGTTCGGTAAAACACGATGCATATCGTTCATAGTTAAAAATTAAATATCAATACGAAATTCCGTTTTTATAGAAAAGAATCTGAACATAAATAATTATAAATATTTTTAGTTCAGTATCATCGATAATAAAAACAAGAGTTTGAAACAAACGATATATCATAAACTAAACGTTCAATCGACTCTTCCAAACAAAATATTAACACACAAAAACTTTTCTATAAAAATTTCTCACAGTAAAATTTATATTAAAAAAAAAACAAAATACCGCAGTCGAACAATATAAAGAATATTTTACGTTGGAAGACGTTTAAAAAATATTTATAGCTTCATCACAAAAAAAATCATTTGTTTTTGACGAACTTGTAGCAACGTTTTGCCAATAAAATCCATTCTTCTTGCTTGATTATGAATTGGAGAGTGGAGTATTATATATATTTATAAATAGTAAAATATACATGCAAGAAATTCAAATTATAAAAATAAAGAAATACTGCAAAGGTATAAAATAAAGTTAATATCAAATATGTGCACCATGCTTTAATTACAGAAAACAAAAGTATAGGCGACATGCATTTTCGCTTGAAAAAATTTCAGATCGGCTGTTTTTTGGTTCGAAACACACCGAAAGAATTTAACTTTGTAATAATCGGACGTTTCTCGACACATTAAATAATGTTCTTCTTACGGAGAGATTTCTCAAAAAGGAGAGAACCAATTTCGAAATGTTTGTGTTATATAAACAAAACAATCTGGCCCTTAAAAATTTTTACTAGGTATGCCATTATATTTAGGTATATAAAAATATAACTTTTAATTTTTATCGAAAGACAGACAGAAATATTTCTGATCTTATCGTTTCTTTTTGCTCCCGACAGGACCAATCACATCCTGCTTTTTCGCGTCTGGTTTCTTAATTAAAGAACTCTAATATCATTCTTGAAATCTAGTCTTAACAAAATTGCTTATAACTTCACACAATTGCCAAAAAAGATCGAACGCAATTGTTTCGATATATTTATGTGCATCGTAGCGAAAAAAAGAAAAGAAGAACGTCGGTCGATTAAGTAAGCGGATTATCGAACGAGTGCGAACAAAAACACATGCAGCAACAAAAGTTGGAAAAGAATTTACAGCAATACTGAAGCAGGCAAGACAACATCCTTAAAAATCACGCCGTGAGTCAGGAGGATTGTGGCGGCATTTTGTTATTACTGTTACCTTTTCTCAAAAAGGACAGATTGCATGCGGGATTCGTGAGGGAATATGTTTCAGGCTCAAACACGGGCGGATACTCTAAGCCGGGATAATCGGGCGGAGGAGGAGCAGACATTGAGTTAGAAGCGCTTGACGAATCAAACGTCGAAGTAGGCGGAACGAGAGACGATGACATCGCCTGAAACATTTCGTTTTAACGTCATTAAAACACAGAAACTATTCACTTTTTCAAAACAAATTTCTAAAGGTCTGTTTTTCAGCATCGGTCGGAAAACTCGAAAAAAAAAAAAACTCAAGGTCGTTGCACGCGTCTTGGTTTTGCCAATGGAATAACTCTGCTAGGACTTGTCACGTGGGCGACATGAGCAAACGTCATAAACAAACATGGCGTCGCAGTGCGTATTCAGCATATATTTTATACCCTCTATATTGCTAGCAAAGATCGAAAGAAAGACTTAAACACTACAGTGCAGACATTTATACGTCTGTCTCACTTATTATACTCTGAGTCTCATGCGCATGTCCGTGAATGGATGCGCGTCAGTTTGCACATGGAACTAAGCTGTGAAAGGGAGGTGGCTTGCTCTATTCCCCGCTACAGGCGCGACACTTGCGCACTGGGTCAAGTAAAAAGAAAAAGATAGAAACAGTCATTTGCTGTCTCACTTCATGAGCCACGCTTCCACTTACGGCCACTAGCAATATAGACGTTATTAATATCAGAGACAATAAACGTCCACTTTGGTTTATATTTGAACTGTCACTGCGCGCGCACCAATCTAGCTTCAAAACACGCATTGTATGAAGCCAACACATAAAAATATCCCGAAATCTAGCGCCACAGTACGCTTAGAACCTAGTAGCGAAATCAAGCAACAAATTCTAGTAGAAAAGCAAAACCAGGCTCGTGTGCAGCGGTCTTTACAGGTGGTTCTCGACATGTCTTCTGTTTCTCTGCGTAGATTTTCTTTTGTCTTTTCTGACAGATGCTGAAATATCTATATGCGCCCATATTATCGTTCTTTACAGAATCATGTTTGATTTTTGTTTAAAGAAATCGTAATTAATAATCAACAGTTCATTAAATAAGTTTCTTTATCGATGTCATAATTTCATATTAAAAATTAAGGGATAAAACAGTTGATAAATGTATCGATATTAATATGGGCGATGTCTAGAACGATTTAACGGAAAAATATTTTCGTTAATATCTTCCTTTACGGTTAGGGTTTATCTACAAATAAATTACAAGACAATTAATAGAGACATTACTCGAAACAATACGGATATACAAACATTCAAAGCATTTTGTTAATGGATTTAGGTGTCTGCGCGTTCGTTCGGTTGCCATCGAGAAATATTCACGCAATAATATGCTGTTATAGTAAATGGATGCCTTTGCAGTTGGTATCGCTTTAACTTTATAATATATATATTTTGTTATATAGTAGAACCTGCATTAATTAAACCCGTTTCATCTGAGTTCGCGATTTATGTATGCCTGCATCGGACACACTAGGCCTCTTGCCTGTCGCAACTTTTCGAAATATTTTTGTCGAATTTTTCGTTTAGTTGCAGTTTGACCGTACCAAATTCTATGATAAATAATCAATCGATTATCGAAAAATACGCTGTTTTTTTATGGAATTTTGGTAGACGCGCTTGTTTAGTTGCCTACATTCAGGCGAAATATACCACGCATTTAGTTTTTTTCTGTGCTACAGTAATTACGTTTGAACGCGGATATAAACCACAATATCAGGTGTTTTTTGACTACAAAAAAATTTAAATTACTTAATCAGGCGAATGACTTCCGAGTAAAATAAAAAATACCAAATCGAATTTAGATTCCCGTGTTCATTTGGTTGCCTACACTACGCTAAAAATACAAAAAAAGAGCATTTTTTTTAACAGCAGACCAAATTCGAGCCGTTTTAAGGATAAAATTTTATTAAACAGAGTCCCGTCTTACCTGTGTCGAGTATTCGTTTTTCCAATCGCTGTTTTCGCTGGGCACCGTTTGTGGCGAATTTCTTCTAAAGATGGCTCGATGCAGTCTCGGCGACCCCAACAAAGTCTTTTCTTTAATTTTTTCACTACTGGCACTATTGTCATGTTTGTTCCCACCGAAAAAATTCTTAAATTTCGAAGACGAAGCCGACTTCGGAGGATTCTTATCATCGAAATTTAATTCTAGCGTAAACTTTGTGTTCAATTTGTGATCGCAATTCGACGGTAAGCACATCGGAGTATATTGCGTGGCGCTCTTCAATTTCCCGACTTTATCGCCTTTCGGTGTCACTTTGTCGTTCCTCCGCAACGAGTCCAACCAAAATTTTTCCGGTGAATCACCGCGTTTGAAAATAGAAGGTTTTTCGATCTTGTCGGCCGAATTCAAACTGCGCTGTCGAATAATTTTATTCTTATGTTTCGGCGTCGCCGGATGATTGATCTTCTTCGGATTATCCAACGTTCGATTTTGGTTAGTGCAAAATATTTTTTCATACGAACGATCTTTAAAACTACCGAATATCGACGACTTATGTTCATTTTTCGAAGGCGGAACATTTTCTCCGTATATTTCACAGTCCGATTTATAATCAAACACGCTATCGATGCTCATTTTCCTATCCGGATACGGAATTCTATCCGGCGTTTTCGGTAAAGTACGGCTCTGAATTTCGTTCAAGTAATTGTCGTGTTTAGAATTTTCATTTTGACTGTCGCTAAATTTTCGGCACAAAATATTTTTATCCGACGATATGCTTTCGTGAGCCGATTTAGCCGAATGGCTAACGGATAATTTCCTATGTTCCGAAAACTCCGAACTGTTTTTCCTCGAAGAACACGAACTCTTCTCCGATTGACTCGACTTAACCAGCAACTTCTTTGGTTCCGAATTCGTCGACATATCGGTACTATTTTTCCGCGACGGAGCTGTTTTATCCGACTGGCTGTCGTTATGTTGAGTAAATAACTGATTCTGCCTTCTTTCTTCTTCTTGTCTATCTAACATAAATTGTTTTAACGTAACAAATCCAGCTAAATTGTCATTTCGATGCGAAATTTTTGATATCGGGACAAAAGTTTGCACTTTAAAGTCTTGAATCTCACATAAACTAGGATTTGAGGCATGTATGTAATTTATTGGTTTTGGTTTTTGTAACATTTTAGGCGGTTTCGGCGCTAGCTTCGGGGGCGTATCTTCGATACTCGTGTTGTCGCTGCTCGTAATCGTCGTCGGAGCGTTCGTAATCGTAACGTCGGGATACTGGTTTTGCTTAGCGTCGTGCGTACCTTTAGAAGATCCGAATTTGAAAACGTTTGAAAATGCCGAAGTCGTATTCTGCGACACATTCTGCGAACTGACATTCATCGCAGTCGGAGGAACGACTTTTCGATACGATCGAAACTGCGCCGTCGGAACTGGCAGATTTTGTGCGTTTTTATTGCTCTTCGTGTTCGAGTGTGTTTGAAAAAACCGTAAGTATTTACGATCCAAGCTCGTCGATCCGCTATTTTCCGACGACGCACTGTCGGCCGAATTCTTTCTCGACGTGAACTTTTTTAACGAACCGAATTTACGCGACGTTTCCGTTTTATTGTCCGACGACTTCAGTTGTTTTAGGTCGTCGTCGGCGTCCGACTCGTCTGTTTCAGAAAACAAACTCGAATCGCTGGCACTGCGTTTGACCAGACCGGTCTCCGTTAAGAGTGTGGCCAACGTCATCAAGTCCATCCAAGCCGACATAGTCTCTGAATTATCGTCCGAGAAATAAAACACAGTGCCGGTGTGATACACTTTAAACGCGTTCGAACGCGACTTTACCTGAAAACAACAAACGAATAAAAAATCATCCGTTTTTCACGAGACCCTATAAAATAGCTGTTTTTCATGCCTGTATAGAAGCTGTAAAATGACCATTATACGCACTTGTGCGTGAACTAAAACAAAAGTAATTCGATATTGTGAATCCAACAGTGATATCTCATATAACTCCAATATGGTCGAACTGTACTGTCAAAAATATTACAAATATACTTATTATGCTGGGAAAATCAGCTATTTTAAAGGAGGTATGTGCAAAAATTGTAGTATCTATATTGCTTGTAACGCTTTCATGGCTCGTGTGACTGTTAAACCTCGCTAGTCGCTCGTTTTAACACAATGTCTCACCGGTACATAATGCGTTACAGTCTTGATACATGAACTACTAGTACGTAACTATGATTTTTCAGGCACGAGAAACTGACCTCATTTGCAGTGGAAACCGTAAAACCGGACAAGAATATTAAACAGTCCGCTTTTGTAGCCTGAAAAAAAAAACAACAAATATAGTTCAAAAAATAATTGTTGTGTCACTGTCAGCGGTCTCTCCTTTTGAAAGATTTCGATCGAATCGATGAAGAGAAAAAATTTCACTTACATCTTTTGATTTGAATCCGTAAAGTGCGCTTCCATTCAAGACGAACCATCGTTTCGCCCAATTAACAGTCTGATTGTTTTTGCTACGAATTCTCTGAAATAAATATCCTTGAATCTCACCGGGGCTTACGTCTTTGACCGAAACTTTACGTCGCTCTGAAAAAGAAATTAGTCAGTTTCGCAACATAGTGACTTAGTCAAGCTTTCGCAATGTTTAGTCAAAACTGTGTTGGTAGCATTGTTTAAGTACCTATATCACATACAGTATGTAAACACGTAAGGTGCACATAGGGAAATTAACATTGGGAAAAAAAGACTCGATCAGAGTGAGCCTTGAAATCTTGTTTTTTAATTTGACAGATAATATTCTTTTGCAAAATGAATGTGTATACTACCGAAGAAAATATTCAAATGATTACAACATAATCGGGCTTTTTTTATTAATGGGACATTAAATTCCCAAAAATACTTAAATATGGTGCGAGTTCAAATATCTCCGCCTATTCGTGTTGAACCTAAAGACATTGGGTCACTGATTTACCAACGCGCATACGTCATACCAGTCAGACAATTTTTGAATGAAATGTTTCCAAACAGATGGAGTTGTTTTTTTGTTTTATTTTTGTAAAAAAAAATTAAAATAATGATTTATAAGAGCTTTTTATTATTAAAAAAGCCAAGTAAAATAAAAATAAAATAGAAATTCCCACGATTACCACGATAATTCAATAGAAATAACAATTAATGCAGTCATGGGTAACTCTGATCCAAGTATTTTTTCCAATGCTAATTTCCCTATGTGCATCTTACGCGTTTACATACTGTATAAATAGCTTGTAGGAATTTAGTCAAAATTTAGTTGGTAGCATTGATTAGTGAACAGTGCAACAGTACCTCATTTCGAACTTACTTGATAATATTGAATTCTTCTTTTTAACTGTCTTTCCCTTACTGATAATGGCTCGGACGACAGCATTCGTGGTGTTTACTTTAATATCGACGCATTTTCCTTTAGATGTATCGTGTTCAATCATAGACAATCGATTCTGTTTACTTTCGGGTATCGTTACACAAGTTTCGAATTCCGATGGTTTTTTTGGTGTTGAAATTACGGACGGCTGAAAAGTCTGTTTAGTGTTCAGGGTACACAAAGGTCTAGGAGGCGGAATTGGAGCTCCGTCTGTTTTGATTTCGCTATGAACACCGTAAAAATTCTCTTCGGACGTCAATGCCGGCGTTATATTATCGATGGCACGAGAACTTACATCTAAATTACTCGGCGATTTAGTTATTTTCACTTCTTGTATTTCTGTGTACGGTGATTTTATTTGATATATTTCGTACGGATCTTGTCGAATTTCCGTATTTTTGGCCGATTTCCCACCGAACGTTTCTAATTTTTTAACGATACGACAGTTCGTATCCTCGTAAATATTATTTCTATTTATGCTGATCATATTAGAGTCTACGGTTTCACCGTAAATGTTACTAGAACAGCCTTCACTTTGTATCGATTCCGTAACATTTTGAGTATTCTCTATTTTAGTAGTTCTTTCAATTTTTATCGAACTGAACGTTTTGCGCGTTTCGATCACATTTGTGATTTCAATTTTTTTAACCGATTCGGTTAGCGTTTCTGTTTTGTTTTTAAGTACGTTTTTAATGTCCGTTATATAACTGCCGTTTTCAAATGCCGATTCCGCAATAACGTTACCTTCTGTCATATCGTACGCCGGAGTGCTATGGCTTTTATCTAACCGACCTCTCGGAGCGATTTTTCTTTCGAAATGTCTCGGCGGTATTGCTGGCTTCTTCGGTATTTCTGGTTTGGGAGGAATTAACGGCGGCTTTTTTATATTCTTGCAGTAATTTTCTTCAAATAATCTTTTAGCAGATTCAAAAGAATTTTCAATTTTCTTAGGTACTTTACATAAATCACTATTTATAATTTCAGTCAGTTCATCGGTTTTTTGATTAGTCGGTTTAACAATTCTCATTTTTGGAACTGTTTTTATAACGGCTTCATTTGTTGGAGTTAAGATTTCTTTTAAATCGATTTTTCTACCGTCAATTTGATGTCCTTTCACGTTATCTTTTTTATATTTTAAGGCACCGATGATTTCCTCAATAATTTCATTCTTCCATTCAGCGCTCAAATTGCTTTTATCCGTACTATTAGAGCTGTTCGCACTCTCCGACAATTTTTCTTCCGCAACTAAATTGCTCCGATCTTGAACCTCGTCTTCATATTCGTCGATAAACTTTAAATTCTCTTCATTTTTTGCATGCAAGGCACAATCTCGATTTACGTTCTCCGTAAAATTCGAAACATTTTCCACCCGGTTTTCAGCGACTCGTTTCTCTTCGTCTTCGAAACGGACACCTATTTTCTTATCTTTCGTACAGTTTTCCGAACTATCCAAATACTTCTGTGCGAGTCTTTTGACGACTACACCTTTATCAATTTCGTTCTCGGTAATTTTTTTAATATTGTTTTGTTGGAATTTCAGACTCTTGATTGTTTTGTTAGCACCGCCGGTCAATTTGCCGGCCTGTTGCGAAAGACCTATCACAGTGCTCGGTCGGGGACTCAATTCAAGACCGTGACCATAACTGGCCGATTTATCACGTAAATACGGACTATCGTTAATTTCATTATCGGTACTCGACTGTATGTACGATGATCCGGAATGTTTATACGAAGCTTGCGTCTTGAGTTCACGCCAAAACTAAACAATGACACGACAAAATAAGTGTTGTGTATTTAGGTATAGTTTATTAGAATTATTTTTAGTTAAGTTACGCAAGTTACGTGTCTATCATGCAATGTAATAAAAATTGTATTTTATTTCAATTATTTTGTCATAAATAAATTATCCGTCTAATTGTGAACATTTAAAATTATTTAAAGGTGGCACTTCACATGGCTATTTGCGTTCGCTATTGGGTGTTTGTTGTATTTGGCAAAATATATGACGTTCAAGGCAAACATGCAAATAGAGGCAAATACGACCATCCACACATGGCAGTCAAATAGCAAACACACAAACAGTTGGCAGCAGAACGCAAGGTTCAAAATTCCAGGAATTTTAGCACTGTTTCATTGTCCCAATTCATTTTCAATAGTAATTGTGCCAGTTCTCGCTTACAGCACAGACACAAAAATACTGCATGTCCGTACAGGTTCATGGCGCGTGCGCTTTTGAATATGGCCATTGTGTGGACGGTTTATTTGCGTATTTGCTTATTTGACTGCTTTGATGTCCCTCGAAAAATCGACAAGCGCACGGTAACGCGTATTTGGTATTGGCCTTATTTGTCAAATAGGCAAATAAGGCCGACACTTTGTCAAATAGACTGTCCACACTTGGTAATTTACACTTTACCTGTTCAATACTGGCACTTGGTCCTTTCGACGTCGGACTGGCACCGGTTATTGTGTTACGTCTCTGCAAAACGGGCCTCGGTTTTAACGGATATACTCTCGAGCAAAGGCCCGCCTGCGGACCGCCTTCCGTATCACTAACACTACCGCAACTGTCCGAATCGGAACTACACGTCGGAGGCATTTGGGGCGACACATGTCCGTGGGGAGGCGCTCTATAAGTAATAAAATTTAATTAGCTCGTATCTTTCCAGAAAAAAATATTTTATTAAAAATTGACTTACCGTGGGAGAGGCATTTCAAAATCCGGAATCGTCAGTAGTTCCGGGCGCGGCGATGGCAGATTGTCATGCCATCTAGTATATGGTAGCGCACGCTTTTTACTCGGTAGTCTATACGGCTTCATGTATATCTGACCGTAGATCTTCGTATGTCTTGGACGTTTTTTCAACGTTAATAATATATCGGGTGGTGATTCTTGAAACAAAAGAAGTACTTTTTTCCGTTGCCACCCGACCACTGTTTGATAGTTCACCTTTATAAACATAAAACAAGTATATGTGAGACTCTCGCGCGTTAGAAGTGAAATTTCTAAGGTTCTAGTATTTGTTAACGATTTTATTATTTCAGGATTGGGGATTGGATATCCTATATTTGGAGAAATTTTAAAATAGTCTGCAATTGATACGAGAACTAATGGACTAAGAGCTGGCTACGGAGAAAATGGGTGACTCGGTGCAGAGCTGAAAATTTGCAGAATAATAGGAGATAGTACAAGTAAGTAGGGAAAAAATTGCCAGAAGGCTAGGCGGAAGATAAAGAGCCGCCAGAAGGCGCTAATGTTGCGAAAAATCAGTGCACTTCTGGCAATTTCTATACTTATTCTGTAATTCAAAACTAGATTATATATTATACATTATATAGTTATAAGGGCATACTGAAAATTCAAACATAATATAATAATTACATTCGACAAATATTCAAAATTATTAATGTCATTTTGATAGAAATAAAATTAATCGTCATATATTTTCATTAATAAAATTACGTTATTATAACAACGTAATTTTATTAATTTATTTAATTTTATTTCTATCAAAATGACATTAATAATTTTGAATATTTGTCGAATGTAATTATTATATCAAGTTTGAATTTTCAGTATGCCCTTATAACTATATAATGTATTAAATAATCTAGTTTTGAATTACAGAATAAGTATAGAAGTTGCCAGAAGTGCACTGATTTTTCGCAACATTAGCGCCTTCTGGCGGCTCTTTATCTTCCGCCTAGCCTTCTGGCAATTTTTTCCCTACTTACTTGTACTATCTCCTATCATTCTGCAAATTTTCAGCTCTGCACCGAGTCACCCATTTTCTCCGTAGATAGCTCTCCGTCTATAAGTAGTTCTTGCGTCATAGAATAACAATTTTACATTTATACCTGTACAATTTCATCGCCTTCCTCGATTTTACCGCTCGTATGTGCTGGCGATCCGAATTTTATTTCTGCTATTTGATGGACAGGATGAAAACTTGACACAATGTAAAACCCCAAATCATTTTCACGTTTTTTGAGCGTAGCTAAATCTAACGAAGCGGGTTGTAACAAAAGAGGATCGGATATTTCCTAAAAAGAAATGTGCATTTTAAGTATACAAACAAAATAAATCTGTCAAAAGAGCATAATATGACATCTGGTGGTAGAAAATTTAACTCGAATAAGGGAAACATTTACCTGTAAACTGTAAGTTTATTACGAAATTATTTATTAGAAAAACAAGCAAAATAAACGAGAAATGTATTGAAAATGAAACCCGCGACGTCTTACATACCTGAATCATGTTATCAGCTAACTTAGCTAAAGCGTGGCAACTAGATCTAATCTCAGCGACGGGTCTTTCAGCAAACCTCTCTCTGTGAGCGCAAGTCGCCATTTCAACGCTCAACTTCAATAACTCAGTTTTTCTGTCCGTATATTCGGTCTGTCCACTAAACGGAGACCTGAAATACACGACAAAAAATAATTACGGATCGAGGGATATTGATCGGCTACAAAGGCAATCATTAATAAGAGTTTTTCCGCGCATTTTATTGTTTTTAATATTTACCTGTCGAGCCAACAAACCAAGGGCTTGACGGCTGAAATAATTGTAGCGACGTCTGACATCGTCTGAGTTTCAACTTTGTTAGTGTCTTCGAGGGGCAGTAATTCATTGTATAGTGAATTTGCAGCGCACGATAACTTCAAAGCAAGGAATTGTAAGTTTTCTCTATCTAATTCATAATGCTGTCAACAAAGAAAGACAATCAATTAGCGATTGAAGTTTTTGAAGTGAAGACTTCTTTAGCGGCGTTGTACACTTTTTTTGTAATGGGTAAAAAATGTTAAACTCGCGTCAGGAAAAGTAAGAACTGGGTGAGACTCTCTAAGTGATAGTAATTGCCAGATACTTTTTATACAACGTTAGACATCTAGCGTTGAAATATCGTACATAAAAATGCAATCTATGATACAAACCATTTTATTTTTTATACAACGTTAGACATCTAGCGTTGAAATATCGTACATAAAAATGCAATCTATGATACAAACCATTTTATTTCAAACCATTTTATTTACAAGTGTTGCCAATAAATAAACAATGCTTCTAAATGCAAAAAATTAAGACGTTAATATTCAAGTTTTCACTTCTGCCGGCATTCCCGGAGTGCAACCCGTCTTTTTTTTTTATTAAGACGCTTCGCGGTTTACAACAATAATAAGGCAGTTCAATACTGTTCTATTGCCCGCCAGCGGCGCTAGTAGTCCTCGTGGAAGCAAACGTTGAATTTTCATTTTACGTTGTTGCACCGAAAAAAACATATTGGGTATAATTATTTTTACTCGATGTTTTTTTTTTCGGTGCAATAACATAAACTCTATATTTCCATTACTGGGTATAAAAATTTGGATCATTTATTAAGCGAATAGGTACTACGTTAATGATCATAGTTGTTGGGCGTTTATAATCTACAATAATATAGGTGGTGTTGTTCTGTACTTACAAAATTTCGTAAATGTTCTACGGCTTCTAATATTAATTCTTGATGTCCTAATGTATAAACTCCTAAGTGTTCGAGGTCGTCAGACCTCAAATTGAGCAACTGTTGTCCTCGAACTTCATTATTTAAAAACGAATTTATGTATGGCAAGATTACATTGTCTAAACCTGAGAAAATATATTAACTTATATGTAATAATTGATAACTACGAAATCAATATGATATAACTTTTGATGTTCTTTTATTTTTGGAATTTGTTTCAGAAACAAGAAAACTGCGAAACAAATGACTAAAAAACAACATCAATGAGTTTTGTAACTGTTATGTGTAAATAATACATACATAAAAAATGAAAGTTTGATTTTATTAAATTATTAATAACTATGCTAGTAGAATTTATCAAGTTTATTAGAGCATAGAAAGATATTTCTGACAGCAACAAATTAAAAATGAACATAATAAACTTGTTTACATTCTTGCTAATTACTAATTAAAGATAGTAAAGTTATGGCAAAAAAATGAAAAAACTAAACAATTAGATTTCAATGTCATTCATCAGGTTAAAGAGTTTATATACTAAAAAAAGCTATTTAGAACAGTCAGTATTCGTTATTCAAGGCATTCACTCATTTTTAAGAAGACAAGATATCCGTTTTTATAAAGAAGTCGATTAAATATTTATCACATCCTGTAAAATTTGAGATAAATAAAAAATGAGTCATGTACTTCCAGTAAACCGACAATAGCAAAACGATGTTTTTTCACGCAATTAACACAGAAAAACATGTCACATTGAGATACACTTTTGCTATGTCATAGATAGGTGAATAATTATTAAAAATCATAGTTTTCAATAGCCAAAATACCTTTTAACCACTCTGTCACTTGGTCTGGTGACCATTCTGCTACATTCACATACGCCATGTTTACAATAAATGTCAAAACTATAGATCTGTTGCGCAATCTACTGCAGTAGATTCTATTCCCTTTGTTGTGGCAAACATCTGACCACGGATCTATAGTCTTAATATCTAACTCTTTCATCCTCCTTATCTAATAATTTGTTCTGACAAGTGCTGCCGCGGTTCTTATTTTAGACACTAGAAGAATAGTAGTTCTCATAACTGATTCGTGGTAGAGCTACGATAGAGTCCATTGTTGTAAACAATATTGTTGAGTGTAAGTTTTTGTTAAAGTTTTGTGATGTAATTTTAATTTAGAAAGAAACTGTTTGTGTGCTAAACTATCAAAAAACGGAAGTGAATATTTAGTTGCAAAACATGGAGTGCTAATATATAAAAAGTGACAAACGCAAATCACATAGATAACAATTGAAAACGCGATGGCAGCTCTCAAATCTTCAAAAATGGCCGGCAAATATATTTTTAAACGCTTTTATTTAGCTTGACTCCGTATATTTCGTTGTTTCTTATAATAATAAAATATAAATACTATTATACTATAACCTGTATTAAACGCTATCATTAGAATTTTCCTATTGTCATCTACAAGATACTTAATTCAATTTTTATTCTATTAATTTCATAACCTAAATGCTAGAATGACGGACAGAGGCTCGACAGCTGAGTGTAAGTATACTTAACATGTGTATTCATTAGAAAAGAATGCGTTCCACATTATAGAGTTTGTAGAAGTTATTTCCGAAACTATAAACTAACTAAACATATTTTTTTCGCAAAAATAATATCACTGTGCGTCACAATACTAATTGTTATAAAACAAATCGCGCCAATTCGTAACATCCGCTGGACCTGTTCAGCACTGTTAACTTTATAATAGCACTTCAAGTTCTTTAGTGTAAAAATAGTTTAAAACATTTTGTTTATTTCATTTTTCAACACGCTTTTATTAGCTTCACTTGCATGTATTTATCTATCTATGTAATGGATTCTTTCAATTTAATTTTCAGTCACTTCCAGACGTCTGAATAATTTGAAATCTTGCATACGTATTAAAAGTCCATGACAATACAATAGTTTGTATAAATATTTAAATAATTTACATAAATTAATTACTTACCTAGCTTGAAATTTACTGTAAGCATAACTAACAAGTCGTACAGCAATGTACCTATACGCTGCGTTGCCTACTCGTAGGCATTTACCTTAGTTGTTTAACGTCTATAATTTACAATTCGTTCATTCCTTAGGCATTTAAAGTGTGATTTTTAGCGAAACAATTAAAATTAGAATTTAAAAAACTAAAAAAACACGCAGCAATGTTAACTAATTTTCTTAAATTATCATTTTCAAAATGTAAAAGACTTCAGTACATATTTGGCATCATTCGCTAATCAAATAATATTTAATTAAACCTCCCAAAATAAATTACACTTATCCTGAAAGGAAGAAAACAAGTCGGAAAACCTGATCAACATCGTTTGTTTATATTCAACAAGATATTATAACGAAATGCTTATTCTTCTGGTAAACACATAGTTTTTTAACTAATAATCGACATAAAAATCGAACTGAACGGATTTTATAGATACATTTCCACTTCCGGTTGTGGGTGGCGTGAGAACGAATTTTATGTGCTATATCCTCCTTCACTTGTAATGTTATATAGTTCTGTTATGTAACTACTCGTTGGTGTAACCACTGTATTAGTGGTCCTTACCTAAGTTATCTGTAACGTCAATGATCTGGTGTAGAAAATATTGTTGTTGGGAAATTTCATACAAATTTTCAAATAAAATTTTCATTTAACGAAAATTTTATTTGAAAATTTGTATGAAATTTCCCAACAACAATATTTTTTTCTTTCGTTGTTTATTGTAATTTATTGCATTTAACAAGATAAAATTTAAAATAACTACGTCACGTCTCATTTCTCTTTCCTGACCCATCAAAAAACCTGGATCATCAATTATCTATAACCTATTCATTAAGATCATTTCAATAAAGCTAACGAGTCAGGTAAGGCGATGCTGCAGCATCTAGTCAAAGTAATCATGTTGTTTTAATATCACATAAGACATTGGAGTAATAGGATGCCAAGAGCCGATCATCTGGAAGTTACTCACATCCCTTCATCAACTTTAAAAGATCTGATTGCATTGCCTAGGGGCCCGGATAGGGTTAATCCGGCCCTGTATTTATGTAGTGATATGTTTTTTTCGAATTGCGAAATATCTGAATTCCAATATTGAAGCCCTATTCGATATCTATCCCTGACGTGGCGGCTTATCTAGGTGTTCTCAATTTTAGAACCAATTGGTTTATGCGTATACCGTGCCCAACGTGATTTCCCATAACCATTTTTCTACTTGTTTTTGCGGATGTAAATGCTATAAATATTGATTTGTTTTTCGCGATTCATGAAAACACATTCTGGATACCTACCTACCGAAAGGGTTGAATTTGGAAGTATAAATATCTTCGCAAAAGACTTTTGAAGGGAACTTGTTTTCTCCCGACCCGTCTAAAAATAAGTTCCCAGCTTTATAAGATATCGTTTCGTATTATGTTTATGGTGACATTATTCGAAACTGACGACATCTTATCCGATATCTGTTACCCATCTCACGTGGTTGAGGTGTGAGGGCGAAGCGCCCTTAGGTGGGACCGACACGTCATTGTTTATTCGAATGGTCATCGTAATGCGAGGCAGCTGACGTGAGTTGACTGACTCATCCTTTCCTCCTCCTTGTCGCGGTCCGTTCTGATAGAGTTTTAACGCACGTCATTTGATTTTTTTTTTTTATTTTTTTATTTCCTCAAAACATGTTACAATAAGTTACAAATTTTATAAATTAACAAGGATTTATCAATACAGTTAAAGGCCGCTGCACACGAGGCTAGAAACACTGCTAGGAGTTCTGCTGACCGGTAGGCTGAAAATTACGTCACTGCGGGCTCGCCTGTTAGCTCACAAGATAGGTTTTATAAAATTAAACACGGACTATTTTCCTTGTTAAGTCCGCTGTTAGGTATGAGCCAGAACCAATCAGGAAGCAATATCTTGTCACGTGGGCGACTTGAACAAACGCCCACAAACCAACATGGCGTCATTATGCTCAGACAACAGACACGTTTTGCTCTGTGTTTATATTCAAACTGTCACTGCGCGCGCACCAGATCTATCCACAAAACAAGCTTGAAAAGTAGTCTCGTGTGAAGCGAGCACTTAACAGCAATCAAGAAAACCAGCGTTAGAAAACTAGTAGGCAAATCTATAGCCAGTACAATGCTTTTTTTATTGAGAAATATGTGTGGTCACAATCTAAGTTCATTGTCAAATTAGATTTTCTGACAATGCTGCCTGCAATTCAGCATTAGTTTTTTTATTACTCATGCGGGAAAAGTGCTATCTTTACGCATGCTGTTACGGTTGAAAAGTAGCTATTTTCATTTGCGTGCGGAAACTTTATTTGTCGCACTGAAATTATTGTTTGCCGCACGCAAATTCAGAGAAAAAAACAAAATAATAACGGTGTTAATGTCAACGAAACAAACTGTCATTTGAAGCAGATTTGAGGTTAAAATTTTCGATTATGGACTTTTATTCTTGACAATTTTAACAATTTTAACTGAATTTTCAACTTTTTAATGATTTAATTTTAATTAATTATAATTATTATTAAATAATTATTAAATACGCACATAAATTTGGAAAAATTTTAGATGAAAAATTACAAAGAAATCCTTTCCAAAAATGTTTAATTTTAATTAATACATTAAGCGCTTTCGGACCATTGTAAGTCCATCTTCAGAATTTTTTTATTTAATGATTTTTTATAATAAAAAAATTCTGAAGATGGACTTACAATGGTCCGAAAGCGCTTAATGTATTAATTAAAATTAAACATTTTTGGAAAGGATTTCTTTGTAATTTTTCATCTTAATTTTAATTTTTATTACTTCTAATTTTTTGTTAAATCGTAATAAAATTTTAATTTTAATTTAATTCGTAATAAAAAATAGTATGTGCAGCTCGTGTGGCATTGTCGATTGCCCCCTCAAGCGAATGAGCGCACTCGCTTCGCTCGTGCGCGTAACTTCGCTTTCGTGGGCAATCGACAACTTGCCGCACTAGTTGCACAATATACTATTGTTACATCGTGATATTATCTCAAACATTCAATAATTGCTTCCCTGGTGATTTATCAGAATGACCAGTGATGCAAATATAGTTGACAAACTCGAATTCTCTAGCACAACAAACTGTCGTCCACGATACTCCATAACGTCTTTTATTACACATGTGTTTATATGTTATATAATACCATGTTTCCTTCTTTGACTTGTATTTTTATTTGTTTCTCCGTTAAGAGTAACAAGTAGGTCATAACATTGTTAACTTAATTATTCATAGTGCATTATGAGAACATTTTAAGAAATAGAAATTTGCAACAAAGATGTTGCGAATTTCTTTGTTCGCTCTTGAATCATAAAGGCGATCCAATTTTTCGCCACAAGCAGTGCTGGATTAACCTATAAGCGAAATAAGCAACTGCTTAGGGCATCACGTCTCAGGGGGCACCAAAAATCACAACTCAGAAAAGAAAAGTACCTCCCAGACCGTCTTAACAATTTTTTTTTATTTTTTGTCATGTTCTCAAAAATGTGATCTAAATGAAAATGTGATGTTTTTTTTTTAATTTTACATTTTTTAACCTGTTTTAACTGTATAGAAATGCCTAAGGGCCGATTTTATAGACAGCAAATTTTCAATGAGAGCATTAATTGTAAAATTCAATTTTTTCCCCAAAAATTCTATGCTTTTTTAAGCTTATGACATTCACAATTTGAATTACATTTTTATAAACTTAACATGACAGATATAATTTTTTAGACTGCTGTTATAGAGATGAGTGCCCATAGACAAGAAATGCTTAGGGCATCAAGGAGTCTTAATCCGGCACTGGAAACAAGCCGCGAGGGGGTTATTTATTGGAACTCTACGAGTGTGACCGCATTCAGGTCCACACGATTAACTTCCCAGTTTGATCAATATTGAGTATTAAATAAATAAATTTTCAAAAAATTCTAAATTACACTTCTTTGTAGTATTTTTGACAAGATGCTGCTTCCTGATTGGTTTTTGCTCATACCTAGCAGCGGATCTAGCAAGAAAAATAGCCCCTGTTTGTCATTTTAAAACCTATCTTGTGAGTTAGCAGGCGAGCCCGCAGTGACGTCATTTCCAGCTTCGTATCCAGCCTACCGGCCAGCAGAAGTCCAAGCAGTGTTTCTATAGCCTCGTATGCAGCGGCCTTAATACGCAGATGTGTGTGATTTCTAGAATACTAGAGCAGTTCTACATTTAAATGTTTTAATTTTGTAAATTTGTCCATGAGTCGACATTGCCTTGTATTTTATTCGGTCACACTTGGAAACAAGATTGTATGTATAGCTGAATAGAAAGAACAACTCTATTTTGTACAAAAAAAAACACAATATGAAAGGAGAAAAGGGCACTGTTGTACGCCATACAGAGGAGTGCAATTGTAATGGAACAGGCCTGGTTTGGATACTTATTTGAAGTCAAAAAAGCGAAACAGTTTTATTTAAAACGTTGCTAACGAGACTCGGTTGCAGAAAGCAAGGTCAAAAAATCTGCTTTGACATTGATCTTAGATTGTGACGATACATATTGTTTTATAAGAAAACCATTGTTGAATTTAAACTCGACCTTGCTCGGAAAAAAATCGATCGACTGAAATGACGTTTTTTCAAAACAGTGTATATGTTACGGTAAATGTAAACTCTTGGGAAATGTACACTTTTACCGTAAAATGTGCCGGAAAATATGTACATTAAATGTAGATATTGCGGCAAATGTACACATTTTCTGGCACATTTTACGGTAAAAGTGTACATTTCCCGAGAGTTTACATTTACCGTAACATATGCATGTATTTAACATCGTTTTTAGGAAAAAAAGGAACCTGTATAGAATAACTTAGTTGTCCGTCCGTCTGTCTGTCTGTCAAGACTCTTGGGAATCAAAACCTATAGTCTATACTCTATAGGGTACTTCCAGATGAGCTAGAATTGTGAAATTTGGTAAGAAGCGATGCCTTATAGCATAAGTAAAGAGAAGAATCCGAAAACCGTAAATTTGTAGTTACATCACAAAAAAAATGTTTTTAAACCAACCCATGCTTACACAGTAACAGTTCTAACACAAAACAAGCATCCGCTACCGGTGCGTTTATACAGCACAATATGAGAACTCTCGCATACAACACGGTACGACAACTAGGCCATCAGATATAACCACGAGTTACAATACAGTTCAGTAGTCCATCTGAACTCATTGCAATTACACGCTTAGTTGGCAAACTGACCGCGACGTTTGTCGACGTATGGCGACAACAGTTTTCCACCGGCTAAGCGGGAAAAATCTTCGAGACTCGATTCCCGTGATGTATGAACTACAAGTTTGTACGGAACTCTCGGTGCGCGAGTCCGACTCGCACTTGACTGATTTTTATTTCTATACAGTTCTCACTTCGAAACAACATTTTTCTACGCATTGTGATCAAAATTGAACTTGAACAGCGATCTTTTTACACGCTTTATATTAACTTCACTTGTAAGTTGTATGTATGTATGTATGTATGTTTGTTTGTAACCTTCGTTTGGACTACAGCAAGTAATTTATTACTGTAGTATAATATGCCAGCACTGTAACTACAGTGGTTAGCCGTGCGGTCTAAGGCACGGGTCTTCGCTGACGTCAACTCTCGGAATCACGGGTCGTGGGTTCTAATCCCGTCCACGCCGAAAAAAAAAATTGTTTTTTTTCGGCAAATTTTTGACAATAAATCGAACTAAAAAGTGGAAAATAAATATAGTTTAAAAAAAACTAAAAAACGCTTTATATCGAACTAAAAAGTAAAAAATATTTTTTTTAAAATAAGATAAAACAAAAAGCGTGGACCGCTCGATGTACGAAAATGTGGAACAAAGCGCGGCACGCTTTTTGTTTTAAGCTTATTTTAAAAAAAATATTTTTTACTTTTTAGTTAGTTATATAGAGCGTGTTTTTTAGTTTTTTTTAAACTATATTTATTCTATGTAGATAAATCATCGCAAACGTCGACTTTATGCCCTAGTGACACGGCGTGGCAGTGTTTAGTTACATTTTCCCGTTCTAAGCGTATTGTTTGAAGTGAGGCAGGCTGATAAGTACAGGCCTGCGTATACATACAATATTATGAAAAGTATAGTAGATTCTATAGGAAAACACAGACAAGGAGGTACAAATTGGAACATATAATAGAAACGTGGATGACATACGTGTTCTAAATAGTAAAGATTTCGTTTTTATCTCTCGTATTTTCGTCAGGTTTTTCCTTTTTTCCCGACGCCGCCTGTGATATGCTCAAATATCTAAGACATGTGTATGACAGTTTACGTGTTTCTTTATATATCGTAATATTAACTTTATCCTCTATGTCTCAAATTGTAGCCATAAGCACTAAATATTTATATTACACCGAGGATGCAAGAGTATGAGAGGATACGAGACGATTGAACTCAGTAGTACTGATGGCACTATTCGGAACCATATATTGCCAGCAAAGATCGGGAGAAAGACTTAAACACTACGGTGCAGTCTCACTTATTATACTCCGAGTCTCATGCGCATGTCCGTGAATGGATGCGCGTCAGTTGGCACATGGAACTAAACTGTGAAAGGAAGGTGGCTTGTTCTATTCCACTTACTAATTGCCCCACTACAGACGCGACACTTGCACACAACTAGTCAAGTAAAAAGAAAGAGATAGAGAACATGTCATTTGCTGTTTCACTTCATGGGCCACGCTTCCACTTACGGCCACTAGCAATATAGAAGTTATTAAATATATGTTCTCAAAACAATAGACCCTACACGGCTATAGGTACTCAAATTGTGGTCGCTTTAAAAAGAAACAGCGCGATCGTGCGACGTGTATCTATCTCTCTCAGCTCTCAGCTATTTAGAGTTGCCAATTTGCCAGACAAGGATAGAGATGGGCAGCACGTACGTTCAATCTCTCTAGTACTCACTATGTACAACCACTTTTAGTAAATTGTAAAGAATACGGATGGCTCAGCCCGCTAGATTTTTCTAGCGGGCTGCGACGCTGGCTTTTATGCTATACTATCATTCCGTTACGTTATAAAATTAATGAGCTTAAAAATATGGAGACAATTATTGTTTACTCAGTCTCAGAAATAAATACTCTGGCTTTCATTCATCCAAAACATTTGGAATATTATTTGAGGAAGAATTGAATTGTATAGTACTAAAATAAATGTAGAAAGTGAAACCTACATGGAATAAATAAAAATGTTTTGTTTGATAAAAGAATAATTTTTGGAATGTGATTCGAAGACGTGTATTACATAATTTACAACAAAATTTACAATTATTTTTTTTGTTGCAAGTCAAATAGCTAAAAATTTAAATGAATTTCGTGTCAAAAATCTACACAAAAAGAGATAAAGTAAAAGCTTGCTTTTGAAGTGAATTATTTTTTTTTATCTCAAAAAAAGTTCTGCACAAGATTATCTTTATTTTTAAATTGTTTGACTGGGACATGAACTATGCCTGAATTGAATTTTAGAGTTAAAAGTCCACAATTTGAAAAAAAATGACTGCAAAATATAAGAAAAAAACCAACAAACTTATTTGGCCCACTGCCTTCTTTTCAGATAGAATATTATTCAATGCCCCCTAGAAATCTACATTCTTTCTTTGATACAGATATTTGCTTTCTTTTATCTATCTATACTAATATATTACGCTGAAAAGTTTGGTTGAACGCGCTAATCTCAGGAACTACTGGTTAGAATTGGAAAAAAAATTGTTGGATAGTTCATTTATCGAGGAAGGCTATAGGTTATATAATATCACGCTACGACCAATAGGAGCGGAGTATCAATGAAAAATGTTGCAAATTATAACTCAAAATTTGTCCGTCCAACAAAAACTTTTGAACGGTAACTCCGATCATTACGAAATTTGGACACAACATTCATCTCGGTAAACTAAGATGAACGTGCGTATACTCATGTCCCTCTCCGCATTCGTTCGTTAGCACCCGGGTGAAACCGGGCGGGACCGCTAGTATAATACAGCGAAATATCACTCAGTGACTCATCACGAGATCTCTAGAATTATACGTCCGATTGACTTGAAATTTGGCATAGCTACTCCTTTTTCGACGTAGACACCACTAAGAACGGATTTTATGCAAATACTATCCAAAATATTGGACTTTTCACCTACCATCACGTATACTATGGGTGTGAGTTGTTACGTGGGTGGGTGTGGATAGTGGGAAGATCAATACAATATTTCCAAATAAAGAGAGGGAGAAAAGTAGATAGAGAGAGAGAGAGATAGAGAGAGAGAGAGAGGGGGAGAGAGAGTTTAAACTATTTTTTTTTTAATGTGGATTGTTCCACACTAACTTACGCACTGTATGATGCGATTCGGACGTGGTATAGTTCGGTACCGCGCGAGTCAGTATCTTTATTTTCATTCATTTATGTTAATTTATGTGATAGCATCATTTACATCCTGGTTGTTGTGTCAGAACAAAAGGATATACATTTATATAAAAATTTGATCTTTTTTATTTTCTTTTTGTGCGTTTTTATGTGCGTATTGTCGGAATATTTTATAATAACATTGATATATAAATGGCGGCTCTGAAATTCATTTCCTCTTCGAAAGGGTAAACGCGGTATCTTCTTAATGTCATCACCAAAACGAACGTATATTTTGTTTTTTGAGACGGAGATAAGAAAAGCTTTTTATTTAACAGTTGTAAAAATATTTTGTGTGAATTTTTTTCCGTAGGATTAAATTTATTAAAATTTTTACGTTGACTTTCTCCATGTCCTTCTTTTGATGTTTAATTGTAATGAAATTTATTATATACGAGTTGTGACATTATGTTATAACGAAGGTCAGCGAGTTTTACCAGTTCCAGAGTCATAATATAGTTGTGTTTACTGCGTATATTATATGTTGCGTGATTGAGTTTATTACCACGAGGTTAAAAAAAATAAGTTCGAAAACTAAAACCCGACTACTGAAAAGTATGAAACAAGAAAATATTCTCATCTGGGGATAGCCGTGGTCATATGCCACCTACCCTAACAAAACATTACATTTTAACAGTAGTAAGCGATCATAAGCTCTAGGGCAAAGTGCTATACGCTATACATCTAGAGGGGCCTCATATAATATATGAGATGGCATACGACCACGGCTATCCTCAGAATAGAATATTTCCTTGTTTCATACTTTTTAGTAGTCGGGATTTAGTTTTTGAACTTATTTTTTATTTAAATTATTTTTTTTGTACTTATTTTTTATTTGTTTCCAATTTGCTCCCCTCTGGGACCAAAATTCAAAAATAAATGTCGCCTATGTTACTCGGGTCATAATAACGAATCGATTGACACGTTACTTGTCAAAATCGGATGAATAGTTTAGGCGCTACGGTGGAACATTCGTAAATACAAACATACATAGACTACTAAACTCATAATCCTTCCTTTTGGCTTCGCCACAGTCGGGTAAAAATGAGCGCTCGTGAGTTTTAAGTCTGCAGCGCTCATAGACGAACCGCCATTGTTACTAGGAATACAATCTAATTTGTACTAATAATTTTAGAGACATGTTAAATTAGTCTGATCGTTTGGCGTGTATAAATAAGTAGGTATCTATAAGCTAATAAGCTTCAATGTTCTATATACAGGGTGTCCCACGACATGACTGCCATAACCTGGGACTGTGTTGCTGGGATGATTTCAAGTCAAAAATGTCTAATGAACATATACCCGGAACGCTATCCTAACTGTGCCAGAAGCATTTGAAATTTTAAATAAGTAAGCCCACTAATGCAGGTATTAGGTTCGGCTTTTGGTTTTGTTATTATTAAAAAGACCAGGTGGCTGTGAATCACCATTAGTATTTATTCGTGCTGATCCTGAGACTCTTCGCAGAGCTACCGCTTCAATTCTAAGAAGAGCTGGACTATGTATACAGCAACTGGGTGGACATTTTGAACAACTAATTCAATAAAGCGATTTCTCTTTACCTAAATTGTTTTTAAATTAGTAGGGAATTCCTACTACTACTTATCTAAAATTTCAAATGCTTCTAGCTCAGTTAGGATAACGTTCTGGGTATATGTTCATTAGACATTTTTGACTTGAAATCACCCCAGCAACACAGTCCCAGGCTATGGCAGTCATGTCGTGGGACACCCTGTATATATATAGTCTAAGGGATTAATTATTCGTTAATCAATATTTTCATTATAAAGTTTGTGCTTATTACTCCCGCCTTTTATTATAGATTTTCTTCTTGACGAGACAGTTCGTTGATATTTTATATTACTTATAGCCTCACCAATAATAATTTCCCTCATCTCTGTCATAATATATTTTATATTAATTTCTTGCAAGTTGAGTTTTTATAAGTAATTAAAATAGCGACGCCGAAGTTTATCAATTTTTTATTACGTAATGAGAATATTACCAACACGGTACCTCCACCATGCTAAACCCGTTTCTTCCACCATTTTTATGTATAACATTTTTAGAGTGTTTTGCAACTGTATTTTTATATTTTAAAGAAGTTTTTTGACCGAAGCATGTAACCAAGGGCTGTGATTCAAAAAATGGATGCTTTATATGCCTATCTGACGATGCTTCTAAAAGAAAACGAGATATCTATTTATACTAATATTATAAAGTGGTAAAGTTTGTGAGTTTGGATGTAGGAGGTATACTCCGAAACTACTCATCCGATTAAAAAAAAAAAATTGGTTTTCTGTAAAGTCGGTTTACGGACGATAGTTTTACGTGATAACGTATTCCGTAATACATAACCTAAACCTCCCAAAATTCAATCCGCTTATCCTTGGTGTCGGAATGATAAGAAATGTCAAAAGTGACGTTTGCAACTTACAAAGTATTATGTTCTAATAATAATTAGTTATTCCAATACTTAACTTAGAAGGCTTTGCATTTCACAATATACTAATGTCAAAAAATTGAATTAAACATTAGAAATGCAGCTGTTTTCATGTTAAGACAAGACATACGTTTGCTTCTAATTTCCATGTACGGCAAACAAAGACAACCGACCGCGTCGCGTCATGCATTACACAACATTGCATTTATACAGCTATTTTTCTATATAAATTTGTATAAAATATTTTTCTATATAAATTTGTATAAAAAAACTGCTTAGGCAAATTCTGTTATACGAAATCTATGTAAAATGTTCTCCTCTTTCGTTTAAGACTGGTTTCAAACCGATCTGATTTAAATTGAGCGAGAAATTAGCAAAAAGCACGCACAGGGTCAGGCGGAACGTTACGCGTTAGGAACGTTAGGAACGTTACGTTACACTTTTTCGAACATGCAGCCGGTGTTTTATCAATTTATAAGATTGGTGATTCATCAATTTATAAGACGTTATCACGTCAAAAAATGTTCACCAATATTTAGAACGGACCTTCAGGATGGACATAGGCTGTATATATTATCGCGTTAAAATAAAAGCGCTTTTCGTGGAGACCAATTTTACAACGTAAGTCGACGAAATAACGTTGACAATCTACAAATTCGGGCGAAGCCGGTCGGGCCGCCAGCCGTATATACATTTATGTTATAAGAATTGTTTTTGACGTGATAACGTCTTATAAATTGATGAATCACCAATCTTATAAATTGATGAAACACCGGCTGCATGCACGAAAAAGTGTAACGTTCCGCCTGACCCTGTGCGTGCTTTTCTCGAAAACGGCCCTAACGATTTGGATGAAATTTACTGAAAAGGGATTTTGGGGGGCAAAAAATCGTTTTAGCTAGGTCTCATCTCTCGAAAAAATCGTTTTCATACAAATTTTATCATTATAAAAATCAATTTTTTGACGTATGAAAATACTTAAATATTGTAAGTAGGTTTTGGAATTTTATATAAACAGTGAAACAATTGTTTTCAAAATATTATGACAATTAATCTTTGAGACTTAAAATAAAACGAAAGAAAGAAAGTTAAAAAAAACACTTATTATTATATGTGGTGAGTATTTTAATACATAAAATTAACCTAAATTTGAAGCGAAAGATGCAATATCATAGATTCGAATTATTATAATTATTATATGTAGAATTTAGGTTATGTATTACGGAATACGTTATCACGTAAAACTATCGTCCGTAAACCGACTTTACAGACAACCAATTTTTTTTTTCATAGAAAAAAATACCGATTTTTTAACAATTAACTTAATCTAAATCATTATTGCAGGTCAATAAATTTATTTTTATTAATATTTAAGTCATTGATCGAAAAATATATTTTTTAAAGATTTGTCTTTGTGACATCACAACATTTAAAATCCACCCTGTCACATTTTTGTCACAAATATGAGACGACCCCCTTACTCTCTAATATAATTTATAGATGACCCTTTTCTATAGCCCTACTTTAGACACTAGTGTTAAATGTGTTATATTACGACCGCTATACTAGGTACGAGAAGCAATTGTTTTATAGGTGGTCGTGCAAAAAATTAGTTTTAATCCTATAAAATGCATTCTGTCAAGCTTCGAGTGTATAATATTCATAACGCTTTAGAAGCAGTGGACCGTCAAATTGAGACAGTTTTTTTTCGGCCATCCGATATTTCATGCAGAGCAGGCAAGTTCGTTTAAAACTTATTAGACAAGTGGGAAGTATAAAAAAAACTGTTCTATATATATTATATATAGTATAATAATCTCTATTTCCGAACTTTAACTAACCGCCTCGTCAACTACCCACCCTGTTCCACTTCGCCTCGTCGCCCCTCACTCTGTGTGATCCCTTTCTTCTCGACTTTATACAAAACACTTGCGGTTTTTTTTATTTAACTTATTACTTGTGTCGTCTGAGAACTGTATTGCACTTTACATTATGTTATTATTGATTTTAAGGCCATTATACCGTAGATTTTTCCATTTTGTTTTCAAGTGGCACTAGACCCGTCAAACTTGGTTGGTTTATAATTTATATATAACAAAATTCCAGTCAATCGGGCGACTGGACCATTCCAACTTCAAAAATATTGACATTTGATATAGTATAATAAAGAAAATAAATTTTCTGGGATTGCGTGAAGTAACGCGGGTAATGGCTAGTATTCAATATGATATTTGCTATTAAAAATAATAATTACGAGTAACTTAAAGCTGCAGTACCCATTGGGCAGTGATTCACCTTTTTTTTTGTCACGGCACACTTTTAACGGCTTCAAAATTTGGCAGCACACAAAGAAAAAAATAAGTTTGAAATTTGTTTACTGTGTAAAATAATTTTGAATGTAAAATAAAATATGTATTAAAAAAACAACAGTTGCTACTTCTTACTTATGCGAAAAAGGTTTCTCGTCTATGGTGGCTAAATACAAAAATCGTCTGTTATCACTCGAAAATAATTTACTTATGAGTACAGTAGAACCTCGATTATCCGAGTCGCAATTATCCGAGCTCTGGATTAACCGAGCCAATCTAATGCGAGATACGCACGTCTATGATCCGGATTAATCGAGCCACTAAAGACCCAATATCCGTATTAACCGCGAGCTTCTAAAATATGGTATGTAATGTAGGTACATATTTCCATTTAAAATCGTCGGGGCGATAAAATTTATTATTATTAATAATAATATTTACATGGTAAAAATGTTTATAAACCGTTTAAAGTACATTTGTGTTTATTTTTTTAATGAATAAAAAATAAATCCGGATTATCCGAGTTTTCAGTTATCCGAGTAGGGTGTTCCCCTTGTTACCTCGGATAATCGAGGTTCTACTGTATTTACAAAGATGATCCACGTATAAAAATACTTTTAAGTGAGAAACAATGCCAAATATTGCATTAATTATGTAATGTTTATGAGTAATCATTTTAATTAAATAAAGTAAGCTATAAATTTATTTTTTCATGTTGTTATTACAATGTAATATTTAATTTTATAACACTACACTAAAATTCATTCCTTTAATAAACGAAACTTTTGTATAGTTTGTATGTTTCGAGTATTATTTTTCAACAGACTGCGACCCCCTTTAATAACAAACGCGACCCCCGGTTGAGAAACGATGTTCTACACTCTACAGAAACTTCTGTGACACCATGTATAGCTATGATCAAAGCACGATTGTTTTGTTTCGATTCAATTGTTTTAAGAAGAATGACTTTTCTTTTGAAATAAAAGAAAAACGTATTTATATCGCGCCAGAGCCAACTACGTGCCGGATATCATCAGAACTCATAAGTTGCACAAAAGTCTGTAGTGCTCCCTTAAGATTTGCATTCTATTTTCCATTTTCCAGTCTTACAAAATAATTGTATTTTACTTTAAGAACAGTAATAAATTGTGAAACGCCGCAAAGAAACTGACTCTTGGCCATTTTAAATCACCTCTTTTTATACAAACGTTCTATTTTACACATAGAAAATAATATATTATATAGTAGTCATCGAGATGAGATGTAAAAATTGATTTTATTGTAGTATCTTTCAGCACGGTTTCAGCGAAGCTCTAAAGTTTCGCTGAAAATCATCATGCGTTAAGATTGTTAAAATTCGTCCAATTTAAATTCTTCTAATTGAAAAAAAAACTATAATTTTATTAGCAACTAGCCGTCCGGATCGGCTTTGCTCTAATTTGTAGATTGCCACCGTTTTTTGGTTGACTTACGTTGTAAAATTGGTCTCCACGAAGAGCGCTTTAATTTTAATGCGATAATGTCCATGTCCATTCTAAATATTGGTGAAAAAAATTTTGAAATCGGATAAGTAGTTTCGGAGATTTAAACTTACAAACTTTACGTCTTTATTGGCAAACTATTTTCGCTCTTAATAATCATTTATACAATGCTTCTCGGGCCGGATAAAATATTACTGCAGGCCGTAACCGGCCCACGGGCCGCCATTTGCCTAGACCTGCTCTAATACATCACTTAAAATAAGTTATGTTTTCTTAATTTCAATATTCTGAGAACTTTTTCGGTATTTTTAGATTCAAAAGAAGTATAACTTCAAAAATGTTAAGTACCACTGCATTAAAATACTTCGAAAGATTTAAAATAGGCTGCATTTCTGCAGGTTTGCGTTTTAAAATCACGTATTGTGTATTTTCCTTCAAAGTTTAATGCAACATACGTCATACGGCAAAAAGGATTTTATGCATTTTATGACAGGCTTAAAAGGCACTAACAGCTATGAGTAATTGGCAGAACAAAGTAGAAAGCTAATAGGGCATAAAAAGTGCATACAACAAATGCGTACGGCGGGCGTCCCTTCTCTCACACCACACGGTGGAAGAGAACGGTATAAAACCGAGGCATTTTGTTTGGAGCGTAGATGGTGTGTAGCGTTCGGTGAGGAAACGTAAAGCTAATAAAGCAAATGGCTGCACCCGCATATAAAAACTGCATAATAAGTGAAGGGTGTGCTATACTGCCGTTTGGTGTAAACGCGGTTTTATACACGACATTACTTCTGACAAGCCCTCGACATAAATCCAGTGAAAAAGTTCACTACATTACTTGTCAGATTTGATTGGTCAGTGCACGGGTATATATACGTTTCAAAGAACAGTGCGGTTCCGCCAAAAATTTTGGGTTTACAGTTCTGTTAAGGTAGTTTGGGAGCCGCAATCTCAAGTCAAATAAATGACTTTTTTTTCCCTCAAATAATTACCCAAATCATGCTATAATAATAATTAATTAATAGAAATTCACATAACAATGTATTTGATTTAATTTAATGCGAATTATAATTAAATAATTATAGTAATGTAATTAATAAAATATTAATTGATTAGTACTCAACTGTCACTAGTCACTGTCAATACAACAACAGAGATAGATGCCACATGTCAGTATTAAAAAATTAATAAAATCGAAAGTACGTGGTAAATTATTCTGAAATTTTTGCAGTGTGTATTTCAAACATTGTTCTATCCATTAAAAAGTTTTTTTTGTGGGGTCAAGTTTGTCAATTTTTTACAAACCCTTAATTTCCGGAGTTATTAAACAAGGACACTCATAAGGGCACGTGAATTTTTGCATAACTTTATTTAATTATATCTCTTAAATGGTGTGGTAAAAAAATCTGATTCTTTTTCTGTAGGTGTCTAATTATAATCTTTTGAATAAATATAAAAAAATGTAGGGTCAAGTTTAAGTCATTTGGCTACCAAACTACCTTAAAGTTATGTTCAGTAGCGTAACTATAGGGTGGTAGAACGGGCAAAATTCCGAGTGCCCCTCAGGCCAGGGACCCGTGGACAGGAAGAATCTAACATTTATTACAAAATTTGGTAAAAAATATTAATTTTGTATTTAACCCCTTTGGACCTGAATTTTTTATTTTTAAATACAAAATATTTCTTAGGGTGTAATTAAGGAGTATGTACAGTTAAAAACTATAAATTTAACATGTTTTTGTCTTATGTACCTTAACTTTTGTTAATTGCTATGGTTAGTAATTAATGTTTATTTTCATAATTATTGTTTTAAATTTTCACATTTGCATTTGAAAAAGTCTAAATCTATAAACGAAACGTCGTACACTAAATAAATAACTTTTTGTCCACAATCCCGCAATTTTTCTTATTAATTACCTCGATGGACACGATATCTAATATTATATATTTTAACATTTACAGAATTTTGGAAAACCCTATTTTCATTGAAATGAACAACAGGTCAAAAAAATGCATTTTTTACGGTAATCATTAACATATGATGTTTAATTACTTTTTAAGTATAATTAGTAAAGTAACCATAATAAAATTAAAATAAATATCCGTACAAGAAAAATAGATTACATAATGGAAATGCGTAAGTTATACTAAGTAATACACAATCAGCATGTACACTTTTGCCAGCTTTGCGTGAATCCATGACTGCGGTCAACACTTGACTCGATATTTCGACCTACATCTCAAATAAGCCTCAAGCACAATGAAATGTTTATATTTGACATTTAAATACGCTGACTTAAATTACACGCGTTAGATTAGTATGTCCATTGAAATGACCGCTAGTACCGAATGGGTTAATCAGTTTAAATATTAACTCAAGCATACACGAATTTTACCTGCAGGGTGGTCTCACATAAATTTTAAATAAGTCGGTTCATCAGTTCAGAGATAAAATATTGAGGAAGAAGACGTCTGATAACGTGCAGGTGAGAGGATAATGGAATCGTGAGGCAAATTTCGACGGCACGACACGTCGGTTTTTACTCACTTTCTTGAATCTGTGCCAGGTGGCAATCAGTACAGTGTGACTCCGTTATGGCGACCTCTTCGGCGTTCTCTTTCTCTGTCTGTTGCACACATACCGACCACCCGCAGGCCAATATACAGTATGCGCGCACACAATTACATAACATGGGCATGAAGCCTATAGTTATGGCACGATTTTTCCTTTTTACTGTTATACATTGCGTGAACATAACTCGAATCTAGAGCGCCTGTGAAATGACTTTAGTTTTGCACATATCGCGTTTCGCGTCAGAGTTGAGTTTCGTTCATACAAGAAGTTTTATCCAGGTTCACCGAGCGTAGTGGTGAGAGTACTAGACTTGCGTTCGGGAGGTACTGGGTTCGAATCCCGGCGGGGGCAGTTGTGGCTGGAGACTTTTTCCTGCCGCCTTTCGCCGAGAAACGGTAAATCATGTACCGGCCATCATGTTGAAGTTTTTCCCTCAATAGTTCCAGATAAATATCAAGATGGTTCCTTATTCAAGGCCATGGCCGATTAATTACCTGTCAAAATCCTGTGCTCAAAATTTGCCTACCTTATCCTAACGTCCTAAAATGCATTCATTCGCACATTGCTATTAATTAAGTGGGTGTTTAAAAATGTATAAAATAACTGGAAGTGTGATAGATGGAAAATAGTAATGGTGCGAATGGCGTCTGTTATGACATAAAGTCGAGAAACGGACGTTAAACGCATTATTATTATTATATCTAGGTTAATTTCACACGAATCCAGTTAAATCGTAGCTTCTGGTCTAGAAAGCGGAACTATTTTTGAATCGATTCGAGTTCATAATTAGTTTTAAAATTGAAATTGAAAATTTTGAACATCAATTGTCGGTTAGTTCGTACGTACGTAGGTAAATTCAAGCCGCACACGCGTGAGTAAACACTTGCACTTGTTTTTATACTACAAGAATGACGTCACAGTATAGGTTAACATGGCGCCTCGTTTTTCGCGCAAACTCATATATTTGGGTGCTTTTTTATTCTAAAAAATTACTGCGTTTCAGCGAAATAAAAATTTCTAGGGACTAATACTACGATATGAACATTTTAAGACAATATTATTTAAAAATAAGAGTCAAATAGCCTATTTCGTTTCGAAACCAAAATCTACCAAGGCGTAGCCGTACTTGAAGGCTAATAAAACCGCATTTGTTATTTCCATTGTTGAAATTGAATTTTTCAACAGTCAATATTGGGCGACAGTGAGATCAATTCTCTAGCAGACCAATAAAATAAAGATTCGTTCGTATCTCGTCGCATGTTTGCATATACAACAAAACTCTTTCCAATCGTCGTTCGAATAAATTCGAATTGTTACGATTATGATTTGGCAAGTAAATTTGAACGCGCTCATATCCAGCGAGAAAACGCGGTGCTGGATTAAGGAGCTCTATATACTATGGCAATTGGAACGGCTTGGTCCGTTCAAGCAAAGCGGCGGTGAAAGCGCTACATAACACTTGACTATCTCACTCCCGGCACAGCGTTACCAACATAAACACTATAGGTATAACACCTTCAGTCCTACCAACCTTCCTACATATATATATATGTATATGCATATCATAACTGTCAACCTCAGTATCGGATTGCAATATTTTCCATAGTCTGCTGCTTCATATACACACATGAAAGTACGGTTTATATAATATGACAAACGGGTGAGTCACATTGACTCGTGTTTTTGGATTAATGCTGGGTTACATAAAGCTTTTCGCCATCTACGGCTTCGTTGTCAAAAACCTCCTCGACTTCACGATCTAGAGTCGGATCTACTTCGTCATCTACTGCGAATTCGTCTTCTAAAGTCTCCTCGGCTTCGCCATTTCCGGCTCGTTCGTCTTCGTCATCAAAATCTCCCTAAACTTCACCATCTAAATTCGGATTCACTTCGTCTAATCCGCGTTCGTCTTCATCTTCTAAAGGCTCCTCGGATTGATCATCTACGGCTGGCCATCTACGGCGCATTCTTCTTCGTCATCAAAAACCTTCTCGACATCACGATCTACAGCCGGATCTACTTCATCATCTACTGCGCATTGGTTTTCTAAAGTCTCCTCGGCTTCGCCATTTCCGACTCGTTCGTCTTCGTCATCAAAATCTCCCTAAACTTCACCATCTAAATTCGGATTCACTTCGTCTAATGCGCGTTCGTCTTCATCTTCTAAAGGCTCCTCGGATTGGTCATCTACAGCTGGTCATCTACGGTGCATTCGTCTTTGTCATCAAAAACCTCCTCGACTTCACCATCTAGAGCCGGATCTACTTCGTCATCTACTGCGCATTGGTTTTCTAAAGTCTTCTCGGCTTCGCCATTTCCGACTCGTTCGTCTTCGTCATCAAAATCTCCCTAAACTTCACCATCTAAATTCGGATTCACTTCGTCTAATCCGCGTTCGTCTTCATCTTCTAAAGGCTCCTCGGATTCGTCATCTACGGATTCGTCTTCGTCATCAAAAACCTACTCGACTTCAGCATCTAGAGTCGGATCTACTTCTCCTCGCTTCGATATCTGTGACTCGTTCTTCTTCGTCATCTTTTGCCACTTTCGCCATCTACGAAGTCGAACACGCCATAGATGGCGAAGTCCTTCGCTCTGTTAGAACGAAGACAAGCGGGCTTTAGTTGAGGATCTCGATCGCGCAGTAGATGGAATCAAACGCGCTATTAGAACGAAGTCTAGCAGGGTTTGGATGACATCTAATCTAAGCCCTTGTGAAAAGGCTCTCAGCCAACTCGCGATGGACCAGATGGATTGTTTAGTATCCAAAATCGTGGTTTCTAATTGTCGCGTCAGAAAATCTGAATAGAAAATGACCTAAGAATTCACGTTGGAACAGGGTAAGAAAATTTGTAGAAACTCACAGAAAAACCAACGACGTATTATGTTTGTAATATGGAATATATTTTTATTTTATAAGGTTCGACCTGTAGTTAAGAACGCAGCTTGTGTGTCTAGCTATAGGGGATTGTGTTCTTAGCGGTTGGTAGTATAATATGGTCCGTGGGTCACCCTCCCCCGGCGTAGATATTTTAACTTGAGAAGATTGGTTATACTGATATTATCTTGAATTGAGTTCCCCGCGCTAACAAATTTCTCTGTGTATATGAGTAAAAGTTTCTTTTCCGCTTAAATAAACACTTTTTTTCTTCCTTAGTAATTTCATCTATATTGTATCTAACAAATCATTGCTGTGTAAAAATGGCCCGGTCGAATTTTTTGTTATCGTGATTCTGATAAATTGCCTTTCTTATGTTTTATTACAATATTTGATTTTTAGATTCTGTTTTGTTTTCCATTATGTTGTGCTCAATATTATGTTACATTCCGATTGTATTTTTTTAAGCCCATCAACAGTTGAAGTAATTTGGGTCTAGTGTCAATTAAATATTTTCAACTTATTATTTTTTAAATCTTCGATTAACGTCTGATTAGAACTCTTCAATAAATAAAATTATATCGACCAATTTTTCAGACAATATATTATTAACAAAAAATATAATTAATACATTAACGTGTCGATCCGGATTTGGATAAAAAATAAATTGTTTATTATTTTTTCAATATTTTGTTACTAATTAATTATTTTGAAAGAATTTTATATAAAGCGAATTGGAAATTAAATATTAATTATTTTTTATATTTTTTAGATCCGTTCTGAAGTAGATCCAAATCCGGATCGAAACGTTAATGTATTAATTATATTTTTTGTTAATATATTGTCTGAAAAATTGGTCGATAATTTTATTTATTATTATTTTTTAATTGATTAAAATTCATTTCGTAAACTCCGCAGATGTGAACCTCAGAAAATTCGCATCCGCATCTGCAGATGTCAGTAAGACCCCCATCTGTGACCAGGGGTGGATCTAGATAGGGATTAATAAGGCTTAAGCCCTAGGCTCCCAAGTATCAAGGGCCCATAATAATTGATTTATCATACATTTTTAATACTATTTCATTAACAATGTAATTAAAAATTGTATTAATAATTATCATTATCATGGGTGATCATTTTTTGAGTGAATTTTGACGATTTTTCGGATGAATTTTGACGATATTTGTAGGTGAATTTTGACAGTTTTTTTGGGCGAATTTTGACAATTGTTTAAGTCATTTTAAAATATTATTTGTTTAATCAGGTTACTAAGGTTCAACTTTGACTTTGATGTTATTAAAAATGGTGTAATATACTATTTAAGCCCCAGTTTAAAGAGTCTTGATCTAACAAAAAATATTTTGAATTAAATTTTTTAACAATGAAACTGTCCATAATGTTCAAAATTTGCGATATGATGTACCTAAATCACTAAGAAACTTTAACAAATTTTAATAATTTTGAATTTTTGATCCAACCTCTTTAAGTAGTATAATATAAATTCGGCAGTTATTTTTTGGAAGTTATTAAGAAAATTACAGCTTCTTTTTTAATCAAGTTAATTGCAACAAAGTGTCAATTTTTCTTTAAGAAATAATAATAAAAAAAATCTTATAGCTTCTATATCATTAATCTGACACATTTATAAAATTTTAATGAACTTTTTTCTCTACCATAAAATAACTTCATCAATAATAAAAGTGGACCGATTTCGAATTATTTAATGTAGAGAAGTTTTCTCGTAAAAAATATTTTTATGACACAATCCGAAGCTGATAATATCGTAGCATTGTGGTATATAACGGTTTGTTTACTGGAATCGTATGAAAATTGTTGGTAAAATTATATATCAGCCATTGCGATTGGTCTTTATCGGTCGCGCCGAATTGCCTAATAACAATATCTTAAAAATTATCCGACAAGTTCAAAATAGATTTTTTCATTATTGAATCGATGAGCGACTCACTGTGACGTCAGTACGTAAGTCTAAAGGCCGCTGCACACGAGGCTAGTTTTGCCTCTTGAATCACGTGGCGCGCTGGCTACGAGAATGGAAATGACGTCACTGCGAGCTCGCGTGCGTGATCACAAGATGGTTTTCAAAATTAGAGCAGAGAGTATTTTTAGTGCTTGTTTACCTGCTTGTTTTGAGCAAGAGCCAATCAGGAAACAGTGTCTTGTCAACGTGGGCGACATGGCCAAAACTTCACAAACAATTTTCCGCTCAATAAAAACTTATTCCGACTGTCATTCTTTACAGATTGATCTGAATAATATAAACAACTGGTGTGAAAATAATATGCTACATTTAAATATTCAAAAATGTCATTTTGTCCGTTTCACAAGAAATTTAACTAAAGTTTCATATGACTACCATTTAAACAATAACCTTGTCAGAGCAAAATATTATTAAAGATTTGGGAATACTTATCGACAATCAGTTGGAATTTGGAAATCATATAAATAAAATAGTGTCCAAAGCGAATCAGATGTTGGGTTTCATTATGAGAATAGCTAAACCATTCCACAGTATACCCGTAATGAAAACATTATATTGCTCGCTGGTAAGATCACAGCTTGAATATGCGTCTGTTGTATGGAGCCCATATTATTTTAACAAAATAAATCGCATTGAATCTATCCAAAAAAGATTTCTAAGAAGTGTCAATTGGAAATTCAATTTACAATTAACATACGAAAGTAGACTATCTTTAATGAAACTACAAACTCTTGAAGTTAGAAGGAAAATTTCTGATATGTGTTGTGACGTTGTCTACATAAAATTATAAACGGTACAATTAATTCACCCGACTTACTAGCGAAATTTTATTTATCTGCTTCAATCTACCACACTAGGAATAGAGATCTATTTTATTTGTCCTCAGTCACGACCAATTATGCCTTTAACTCTCCGCTTTTCAGAATGGCGTACATTTTCAACGATATCAACAATAGAACGGATATTGATATTTTTGGGGATACTCTAAAAAATTTTAAAAGACAAATTTCTGTTTTTTTGAAGTGAAAATTATATATTTTCGATTCTCTAAGTTCTATATTATTCAATTATGTTTCTTATTTTATTGCTTTTTTTTTTCTTTCTTTTATATATATAGTTTGTAACAGTGCTGCAAATGTATAATAATTATTGTATAATATTGAGAGCAGGCTTGTTACTGGACATTGTCTGTTAGCCTGCCAGATTTACAAATAAAATAAAATAAAATAACAAACATGGCGTCATACTGTATGTTCTGTTCAGAGACAATAAACGTTCACCCATCTACAAAGCATAGCTTCAATACATGCATCGTGTGAAGCGAACACATAAAAACCATCACGAAAGCCAGCTCCACGCACGCTTGAAATCTAGCGGCAAGACTAGCCTCGTGTTGGCGTAGCGGAATGTTACTGTAACATTCGTCTGTGCTCGAGTCATACGGTTTTTAAACTTTCAGCGAAGCCAAGTAATAATAATAAAATATATTTAAAGACATTTAAATTTAAACAAAAGAAAAACGAAAAATAAATATTGTTAGTATTTGCAAATTTTTAAAGAAATTTCGAATTTTCAGAAACTGACTTAAATATTTTCAGACTTTTTTTCTGCCTGTTTGTCCTGAGCTCAAAAACTATTGACTGCTACTGTTGATACTTTGAGTTCGACATTGAAATACCAAACAGGTCAGTGTACCTTACCCTTGTTTATGACAAACGTAATAGTGTCAAAAGTGTAAACACTTTATACACTGCAGTACGATATCAAACACACCTATTGTATGCACAAAAGGGTAGTTTTATGACGTATTATTAAAACAGAATCGATATTTTTGTTTTCAAATTACGACCAAATAAAATTTTTGCGATTTGATTTTTGACTATAATTTTAAAAGCAAATGTTTTAATGACCTATTGAATTTACTCATCATAAAATGACATTTATTTTTTAATAACAAGGCTTTTGACTTTATAAGTTTTATTAAAGTTTAATTTGCAGAGGGGAGTCAAAAATTTATATTTTATGTAATGCTTCAATGAATGACAAAATTATTAGAATTCAAATATTATTGTTGTGACTCTTTTACTATTTTCAATGAATATTATTTAATATGGCGGTCCCGCCCGGTTTCACCTGGGTGAAAAAAAATGGGGGGGGGGGGTACATGAGTACGCACGTTCATCTTAGTTTACCGAGATGAATGTTGTGTCCAAATGTCATGATAATCGGAGTTACTTGTATTCAATCTGAATAAAGTATCTCTGTTTCAAAAAGTTTGTCTTCATCTATGACGTTAACATGCGCGTACCCAGCTTTTGGCCCCGGAGGGGGCAAATTAGAAATTTCTTAAGGCGGGTCCCCCGTGCTTGTTTTTTTCCCTCCTGGATACGCCAGTGCTTACGGCGTAAAAAAAGACAGAAGTATATGTTTACACCCTAATGGTTCGATTGCGATTTTATTCCTATGCTCAGTATAGAATAAAAATATATGAGACAGACAGACGTATAGTGATATATAAAAATGCTTGAATATTGAGTCGTTCGGTAAACAGGTTCCAAAAAGTTGTTGAAAGCGTACCTTTTTTTTAAAAATTATAATGCGATTTATTTTTATCTTTCTGGAGCCTCCGTTCCGTCTAGGCTACGTGCCCCTGTTGCGCTTGCCTTGTTACGGCTTCGGATATGAAAAAAAATAAATTTTTGAAAATGATCGTTCATTCGATAAACAAACCCGTTGAAAACACGACATGGCTGAGTGAAACCAATGACTCATGGGTGATTGGGTTGACGAGCGCAGTTGGGGGGAACGCGGAACTGAACGTACGCGCCGGATTGTTGATATATCGGTAATCAATATATCGGTAATCAATACATCACGCTAGATTTATTCGCATACCGTTGAGTTATTAGAATTTTGTACAAAAGTACCTCTATCAATATGCTTGAACAATGCGAACGTATCAAAATTACACGCTACAAAAAGACTGATGGTGCTAATTTTGTAAAGTTAATATTGCGTTATTAAAAATGCCGTCTCTTTTTATTGGAAAAAAAATGGTCAAGTGCGTGTCGTACACGCATTAACTTAGTGTTACGTAAAGACTATTCTTTGATCATTATAGTAGTGCTATTAAAAAACTTATTAACATATCTCGCCCAAAATAATATTCGCTGAAAATATTTACTGTCTTGATTTTTTTCCAGATTTTTTAAGTAAAACTTCTTTTGGCACGGTGGGATCAAAATCGATTCATGAGTTTGAAAAAAACCGACTGTAGAATATCAAACAAACGTGGCCGCGTGGTAGAACACTTGGATCATAACCTAAAAGGTTCCATCTCAGCGGTAAGTGTCGTTATTATTTTTTTGTATTTTTATACAATTATACCAGTTTTACTTCTGTAGTGTGTGGTGTAAAATACAGTGTCTCTTTTTTATCACGTGGCTGTAAAGTTAGAGAAGGAGCACATTATGAACGATTTTCGGAACTTATATATCGCGAACTGTTCGTCTAAGAAAAAAAGTCCCTTAAGAACATTTCTTGCATTTTTTAAGACCTGTCCGAAGATACCCCGAGGAATGAAATGCGCGACAATAAACATTTTCAGCCCTCAGTTCTATGTATGGAAGCTACCCCTAAATTCTTTTTTTGTTCGCAATTTCATTACGCAATTATATGACGGTTCAAAATAAATTTTCATTAGAATCGATGAAAATATGACAGAGTTTTAAAAATATAATAATAATAATAATAATAATAATAATAATAATAATAATAATAATAATAATAATAATAATAAATTTATTCCCACAAATATCTTCACAAAATAAAAACAAATTATAAATCTTAAATTATGGAATTTTCCTACCCAACTAGACTTAAGTCAGTGCTAGGGTAGAAGTGATTAATGGAAAGCTACCCTCACTTTTTTTAAATTTCATTACACAATTGTAGGACAGTTAATATAAAGCACCTGCCTGTAAAATTTCATCAGAATCGATGAAAAGATGGCGGAGTTATAACCCTGTGACATACGGGCAGACGAACGGACATGAAAACCTATAAGGCCTATATTTGCCATTTGGCTTCCGAACACTAAAAATAAACAACTGAATTCGTGTTGTGATTTGTGATCGAGGTGACCACTGTACTGGCGGGCTAATAAAATATGCAATCACTTGGTTATATTAATTTTGGATTTTACGATTTCAAGTTATTATGATTAAAAACAATACATTTTCATTGCTGCAACGTAAACATATTTTATAATTCAAAAATTTTGATACTACTGGCACAGTCTTAACAAAAAATATTAATTTAATCCCCGCTTTATGCCGGCTTAGAACGTGACTCAACATTTTATGATGGGATGACGTTTTTGTGTCAGCTGTGCTGCAAAATTTTAAATTATTTTTAAGCAAACAGAATTATAAAAAAATATATTAGACAGTGTTTTGTTTACTCGATTGCTTCTGTTCTTTCGGAAATAATTATATCAATTTCAATACACGCTGATTTTTAAGTTGATTTTTTTAACAGTGTGTAGAAATCAAAACTCAAAAACGAATGGAGAACGGGCTTTTAAAGTTTTGTTAAATTTTGAGGTCAGTCCTGGCATTATGTTATGTCACTATGGAAATATGTCATGTCACTATCAAGTATTCACACTATTCACAGAAATTGTTCGAAGTTGTCCCCGTTTTGTTGGACACAAAGATGCGTGCGTCGTAGCCATGCTTCTGTTCATGCTTGTAGTAGCTATAAGGGCCTTCCAAGAATTATTTGAGAATTGGGAAGCATTTCTCCGCGTGTCCCGAGCTTTTGAGTTCATGAAATAAAATTTAAAAAATTTAATTAAACTTTGAACGCCTCTCTTATATTTGAGTCTTGATAAAAAAGTTACTTAAAATATTTGTTCGTCTATTTGATTTCTACACGCTGTTAAAAAAGAAGAATCAACTTATAAATCATTACGTATATTTTCAATAAATAAAATTATCGACCAATTTTTCAGACAATATATTAACAAAAATTATTAATAATACATTAACGTTTCGATCCGGATTTGGATCTTCTTCAGAACGGATCTAAAAATATAAAAAAATAATTAATAATTAGTTTCTATTTATTTTGAATGCAATTCGTGATAGATTTTTTTAAAATATAAACATTGAAAAAAAAAATCTATCACGAATTGCATTCAAAATAAATAGAAACTAATTATTAATTATTTTTTTATATTTTTAGATCCGTTCTGAAGAAGATCCAAATCCGGATCGAAACGTTAATGTATTATTAATTGTTAATATATTGTCTGAAAAATTGGTCGATAATTTTATTTATTGAAGAGTTCTAATCAGACGTTAATCAAAGATTTGAACATTACGTATATTGATGTGATTAAAATGGGAATCCAGTTTATATGACATGACTATTGACTATGATATTCAGTTACCTTAAAGTCTGAAATCACTGAGTGTTAGAGCTGTAAAAGTAACGAGAAATTGTGTACCCGTATGTATTCGTTACTTAAAGAATCAGTACCCGTTATTTTCGTATCGTTACGTTACTCGTTACTTTTCATACAACATACAATCGTGTACTTACAGCATCAAGCATGTACCATCGCATCGAGGCGCGTCGCATACGTGATACGATATGACTTCGTTCGTATAACGTATAACCGCATCAAACGAGTCGAATTGACATGGATACGAAAGATGCGAGTAACTAAATGAAATTGTAAGTAACGATTCGTTACCTCGAGTCAGACGATGTACCCGTTACTCAGTAACGAATACATACGGAGCTCTACTGAGTGTGCGATATCTACTGTTTACAGAACTAGTTATAAATGTTGACAAATGGAATGAAAACAATAAAAAATCTGTCAGTTAAATTCAGTTATCAACTGAATTAAACTGGTAGACCGATACACGCTGTCGTTAATAATTTGGCGATACTGAATCGATTGCACAATATTTCGGCCGGACGGACGGACGTAACACTCCATTATTTTTATTTATATACAATATATATAGTATATATTATGTAATGTGCAAATACGTATTCAATGATTCGAAACATCTTTAACAATGAAAACAAACAAACAATGGTCATGTGTGGAGTGAGAGGATCGTACAATACATAATGCAGCTATAGGGTGATGGCCTTGGGTTCTGAGTACAAGAATAATAATGATTGATCCTTAAGACTAGAACGTCGAGGGTTCTAGTCTTAAGACCCCTTCGTACGATGTTGGATTTCGGGCTCGCTTGCTTGCTTGCAGTCTTGCAGGCAACTTTGCACGCTACGCTGCTGGATTGTGACATCACTGATTGGTTCGCGGCTCGCTATCTTGCTATATTTGGGGGATAGGTTCAGTGCTACTTTTCATGCAGCGCTGCCTGCTAGTTTGAGAGTATGACCAATTATAGGGTCGTATTTTATCACGGGATATGTGTTTGAAAAAAGTTTCAAGTGAACAGCGATGGGGCCAAAAGCTGTAAAATCAAATTGTAAATGGACTCGACAGGAAATAAGTTTTCGCTTTGATTTTTCTCTTCTCTCCCGAAGCTTTTCAATCACTGTTAAAGTCATAGTAGCAATTCGTCTATGGCAAATTATTTCTTGCATAACCATTACATCCATATTTAAATTTTAAATAAAAAATTCCTTTCTTGTAACTAGTGATGTGTCGCCTTGAGCGAGTCGTTCATAATGAACGACTCCCTTCTCGGAGCGGAGCGGGTCGCTCTTTTTTTGTAAATGACTTACTCCGAGCGCCATTGCTCTGTGCTGAGCTGTTCTGTACTGTTGCATTCGCACATTTACAGAGCGCACACAGCACAGGCCGCATAGGCCCTAATGAATTTTGCACGTACGGAGTTATCTTTGTTGAGTCATTTAATGTTGAATGAGACACTGTAAGTGCAATAGTACTAAGCTTACAGTGACTTAAACCATTCACATTGACGTCGTTGACAAAGATATAATATTGTAACAATAAACATTATTATTGTTAAGTCTTTATTATACTTTATAGTTTATCCGAAATGCGAATAATATAAGATCAGAATCATATTAAAATGAGCTCAGAGCTGAGTGTGTGTATTGTGCTGTGCAATGCTACGTGACTCCTGAGCAGTTTGCACTCTTGTGTAGTGCGTACTGTCTAGTGTCGCTCTTTTGAACGACTCTTTTTAGTGAGCGGAACGCACGGAGCCAGCTCCCAATAATGCTGTTAATTTTGATAACTAGAGATGAGTGATATTTCACTACCTGTTACTTAGTCGCTAATATTTGGATTTCACGGTTCACTGCAGTGACTTCAGAGTAGCTACCTGTTACCAACCAGCGGCTAAGCAAAAAAATAATCGTCACATGCGCTATTTCACTACCGGTTTTTTTAACTAAATGTATTACCCATTTTAATAAAGAAATGTGATCACTATTCACTAATGTAAAATATGTACTTTATATACTTATAACTTGGTCGTACCTTTCAATAATGCATCATTACATGCATTTTTTAAACGCTTTATATTAGTTTGGGTTGTAACTAACTATGTATGTATGTATGTATGTATTATGTATGTATGTATGCATGTAACGGAATCTTTGAGCATAATTTTCACCAATTTCCCGAAGTCTGATTAATTTGAAACTTTGCATACGTATCAAGGACCGATGACAATGCAATAATTTGATAACAGTTTCCCATTATCCTTATTAGGACCCCCAGGATTAATAAATTCTTTTATAGATCCTCTGTAGTAAACGCTTTATTTTCACCAATTTCCCGAAGTCTGATTAATTTGAAACTTTGCATACGTATCAAGGACCGATGACAATGCAATAATTTGATAACAGTTTCCCATTATCCTTATTAGGACCCCCAGGATTAATAAATTCTTTTATAGATCCTCAAACTAAAAAGTGAAAAATAAAATATAGTTTAAAAAAAACTAAAAAACACGCTTTATATCGAACTAAAAAGTAAAAAATAATTTTTTTAAAATAAGCTTAAAAAGCGTTGGGCGCTCGATGTACGAAAATGTGGAACAAAGCGCCCAACGCTTTTTAAGCTTATTTTAAAAAAATTATTTTTTACTTTTTAGTTCGATATAAAGCGTGTTTTTTAGTTTTTTTTAAACTATATTTTATTAGGTGTAATGTTATACTAATACATAAAAATATTGTGCATGGGCTGTTTTAGCACCGAACGATATTTTACCTGTGATCACTGTTCGCTGAAATTAATATATTAACATCTCTGCTCTGCACGTGCACAGTCATTCATCTGATCGGCGAACGCTGGTCGCTTATATATTATCTGCACTGCATGCGCATAAGTTACCAGCGATCACGGGTCGCAGTTAAAAATCACAGGTATTTGGAAGTCGCAGTCGCCAAAGTACCTGTTACTTGAAAGTAGCTAATAATCTCATCCCTATTGATAACCCAGGTTTTCTTGCGTTGTGCAAGCCACTACAAGTACTACCCCAATCCGGTGACTTCGAGGCGCTCTAAGTGTGCAACACTGGAGCCTGTGCCCTACACCGCGGTAGTCGTCTTATTCAACGATACGGCGTTCCGCCCCCAATCTCCCGCCCCGGTTTTTCTTGAAACACATTTTTCATTTAACTTTTACGACTGTTAATACGAAGGCCCGAGCTGCACGAATGTCTATCAATTTTTCTTTTATCTACAATCTCATTCTTCACTTTCTACGTCAACATATACGTTACCCAGTCCTAACTCTGACTTCTTGCTTTCCTTTCTTTTTACCCTACTTCTTTCTCTCTTTCACTCTTTATCTTTTGAACGATAAAAATAATGTTGGTGCTACTGAACCCCTTGTCACGTCCACTTTTTGTTATTTTTATTTCTCGTCTTTTGTTCACTTTTTTTTTGGAGATAAAAATTCTGTATTGGTATACTTGTGAGTTGTTTGCTTTACTTTTACATCTATTTTATTTTTATTTATTTTTTTAAGCCATGCAATTCATTTTGGTACCACTGAATCTCTTTACAAATTGTTATAAAAATGACCTTGCCGCACCGTTGAAGTAAAACATTTGAACAATATTATTAGGTAATAGGTTTACAGTTTTTCTATCATCATATATATTAATACGCTAAGGTTAAGATGTTTGCCTCCCTTTTTAGAAAAAACCACACAATTTCTCCACATAAATTATATATCATTTTACAGATAATTGCTTGCTCTACTGAAATCGACAACTAAAAAATGTATTATTGTTTTTGTTTTTGTAAATTAATTAGTTATTAGCAACTCTGAACAACGTCTATCATCTGACGACGGCTTTAATTTTGAAACAGCGAGCAACGCTGAACAACGTCACCGCAATGCTGCATGATGCCATCTGACGGCTTAGCTCAACGCTTTTGCTACTTGCGCTTCTATATGACAATTTTAGTAAAATATTTCTTAATCTGTCATCTGAGCTTCATATTGTAATACAACAAAAAGAAGAACGTTATAAGCAGTGTGCAAAATTAGAAACGAATTGAATACCTGCAATCATATTTAAAAAATAATTTTGTAAAGTGATAATTATTATACTTATTTAGTGCGAATAATTCGCACAGGTCACACTAGTATAAGTATAATATATTGATACAGTTAAATAAAGTCCACTGCACACGAGGCTGTATTTGCCGCTAGGTTCCTTGCTAGATTTCACTACTAGTTTTCTAGCGCAGGTTTTATGTGCTCGCTTCACACGAGACGTCTTTACAAGCTTGCTCTGCAGGTAGATTCGGTGCGCGCGCAATGATAGAACGGTAACAAAAGTGCACATTTATTTTCTCTGAACAGAACACACACTATGACGCCGTGTTTGCTTGTGGGCCAGGCGACAAGATACTGTTTCCTGATCGACTCTTAATCAAAACAATCACGAAAAATACTCCTTGTTCAAATTTTTGAATCCAGCTAGTGAGCTAGCAGGCGAGCCCGCAGTGACGTCATTTCAAGCCTCGTAGCCAGCCTGCCGGTCAGCAGAAGTAACAGCAGTGTCTCTAGCCTCGTGTGTAGCGGACTTTATTTGAACTTGTCTTTATACTACAAGAATGACGTCACAGGATAGGTAATCATGACGGCTCGTGTTTCGCGCCAACTTATATAGTTATATAGTTTGCAGTGACGTCATTTTCATCTTCGCAGCCAGCGCGAGTCCCAACAGTGATTCCAGCAACACAACCAGCCGCTATGCCAAGACAACACCACAAGCGCCAAATAATTATATTAGGAAAGGCCGCCGTGTAGTGGATACATCATTAAGTAGGTTAAGTTACGTATATTATATTGAAATGCAACCCATGCGTTTTTACTAGAACAATTAAGTAAGTGTTATAATCAATATTCAATACTACCTTTACATATTACATTTCAATTAATACACGTAGCTTAACCTACTTAATGTATGTATCCACTACACGGCGACCTTTACTAATATAATTAATAGCGGTCCCGCCCGGTTTCACCCGGGTGTAAAAGAACGAATGGGAAAGGGAGGAACATGAGTACACACATTCATCTTAGTTTACCGAGATAAATGTTGTGTCCAAATTTCATGATGATCGGAGTTATCGTTCAAAAGTTTTTGTCGATAAAAAGCAGTATTTATACTTTTTTTAACTAATAATTTTTTTTAATTGATTAAATAAAATTAAAATAAATTTAAATGTAAGCCTTAGAAGAAAGCAATGTAGAAAATAAAAAATATTGACAGTCGTGTGCTCTACCGATTGAGCTAGTCGGCGTTGTATTCTGACAATGCTAATATGAGTATATTTAGTTAGTGCATTTCACCTGAATAGAAGCTTATTTCTGAGATACATTTTGCAACATTTTTCATTAATGCTCCGCTCCTAATGGTCGTAGCCTGATTTTATGTAGCCTATAGCCTTCCTCGATAAATGAGCTATCCAACAAAAAAAAATTTTTTCAATTCGAACCAGTAGTTCCTGAGATCAGCGCGTTCAAACAAACAAACAAACTCTTCAGCTTTATATATTAGTATAGATTATTTGGCGCTTGTTGTGTTGCCTTGGCATAGCACTTCAACAGCACCGTTCATACTTAAGAGACTTAATGCAATATTTGCGGGGTCAGTGTATTATAAGAGTCTATATCTATATGCCGTGCCGCGACGCGTACGTCTCCATGTTGTTGGTTTTGTAAACAGATTTATGATACGTCCGTGTCCTTGTCTACGACGCCGTTCCATCTTTGTTCATCTCGCACGGAGTGCCCGCGCGATGATACCTTACCGAGATACAAGTCATTTAGGGCCGTGCGTGCGTGAGAGTGTATGTCGACTGACCGCATAGCGAAAACATAATTCTGTACCTCTTATAAATTTTATTATTGACGCCAAAAATATGATTTATTTCTACAAAAATGTGCTATTTCTGATGATAAAGATAATGGTTTGCTGTTCACTGTGGTGAAACATCACCCTAGAATATACGAAATGGTTCAAAATCGTTTTGTACCGACTGCCATCGATTATGATTTTCTTTCTTTATTTACCAATCAACAGAGCTTCAATTACAGATGGTTATAAATACAATTGGTCAATAACAAAATCATAAAAAATACAGTGTGAACTCTATATAGCGACGCACTCAAGGAACTGTGCACTTTGTGACGTTATTGAGAGTTGTCGCTAAACGGAGAGAAGAAATAATCCAATTAATATTTTTTTACTATATAATATGTATTTACTCATAAGAAATAAAATTTACAACTGACTAACAAACATTCATACTATCGCTTATTGCGTATAGTCTGCTATCTTTGTCTGACCAACAAATAAAAGAACGAATTTCTTAGAATCTTCGGTACGCACGAAGCCGACAACAAAGCAACAAAATAACAAACAAGTAATGTTTATTGCTTAATGATGATGTATTGTTGTCGTTATTTTTGAGTGGGTGTGTCGTTATTTAGAGTGTATCATTGTATGAGCGACAAGGTAAACCAACTAGAGTTAAGTAATTTCGACGTTTTAAGGAGTTTGTCGTTATATCGAGTGACGTTAAATAGAGTTTACACTGATAAAATATTAGCTGTGAGTAGTTTTGTTCAACAGCTTTAATGAAATCGGTAAACAACACCGTCAGGAGTGGGGGATATGATCTGCCAGTGGGGAACCAAAATCGATTGGCTGACGGGTAATGCACGTACGAATCCACTGAGGGGGAAACTCGACAGCCACGCCTATTTCTATTTAGTGTTTACTTGGTGACAAATGTTTATCCATGAAGATTCAGTTGCGTGAGATTTACACTCAATTTTTTATGGTTTAAGTTAAATTGCATTTTTGTTGATGGTGATTGGTGGTGTTTGTTTGACCTGAGCAATTGGTCTATTTTTAATTAAATTAAAAACGAAGTTACCAATTCCTGTGAGAGAGTATGCGTATTATTGATGCTCGATAAGAGAGACTATCGGCATTATCAGTTTGTCGTGTATATTTGGTATGACAGCGATTATCTCAGAAACTACTGAACCGGTTTGGAATAAACTTTTATAATATTTTCTGCTGGCGGCTACCTGCGATACAAGAAGTTATATCTAGGTTAATTTCGTACGAAATTTATTTATATTATAACTTTTTGGAAAAGGAAGATTCTTTTCTATAAAGTGTACATAACCATTTCTATAGGTTGATTCGAGTTTATGAACATTTGGTTTTGTCAACTATTTTAGTTTTTTTGAAACTATTGCTTCTGACATACTTTCAAATATGTACATACATACATATGTAATACGCGAAGTGAACATATTTTCTGACAGTTTGTATAAAATGCATATATTCAAAAATGTACGAATAAATCTGTCCGTCATTATCAACGTATAGTCAGACATTTGTTTAACAGTGACGTTCAAAATATTGTTTTTGAACCTTTTGTTTGTTATTATTACTTTGCTTTTAAGTACAGTGTCCTACGCTGAATCAAGAAGATTCGTTGTTTTAAAGGCAAATTTCAAAAATTACTTTTTGAAGTAAAACTTCTTTACGCACGCTTGACTTGGGGAGTAAGCTTGTGAATCCCTGACGAAAGTGTTTACGGAAGGTGCGTGATCGGACGAGGTGAACGGTGCGTGATCGGGCGAGGCAAACGGAAGTTGAGAGGGAGATATAAGTTAATGAAGATAGAAGGAGAGAGAGTTACGTTTCGTATATTGGAAGTTGAGAGGGAGATATAAGTTAGTGAAGACAGAAAGAGAGAGAGTTACCTTTTGTATATTACTGTAGGGGCAAGAGTGAGAGGTGCGCGCGAACATTTTCTTTCTCTCTTCTTCAACAAATACTTCACTGGCTAGTGGCGCCATCAGGTGGCCGAAAATATAAGCAGTACTCTTTACTTGCCAGTGGCACTATAGGGTCACTAAAATCTAACGAGAGCTAAGTAATTGCAATTAATTACTTTTGTTTTCATTATCTTTATGTAATATTCAACGTTTAAAGTGAATAAAAATGTAAATTCATTTTAAAGTTCATATTTTGTAAATTTTCGGGTGAATAATAACAAATTATGGCAGGAAGAAGTTTTACTTCAGTCGTGTGGTCTAAAGCACACTCGTTTTTTCTTTGTTTGTTTTTTTTTTTTTAATGGAGACGCCCTCTCACCGGGAACACTGTAGCCTCTAGGGCTTAAATTCTTCGCTCGGTTAAAAAAGACACATTTCTCTGGACGAGTCATGGTTTCGATAAGAATTGTCGATCCGTAAAAGAAAAGAGCATATATCGAAACTTGGGTTACGAAGAGACGTGCATGTTATTTTTCTGAACGCTCTATTCCTGTATAAACAAAATAAGAAAAACACTCGACGAATTTTGTGTTAGCTTTTCAAAAGTACATTCAAATGAACTGTTGAAATATTCTGAAAGAATTCATATGCGAAGACATTTTATTATCGATTGAGATATGTTTGAAAATTGAATATCTGTAGAAGAGGTCCTAAACATTTCTGTCAATAAAAAAAAATGTAACCTTTTATAACACACAGTTATTCTGTTTTATAGTACTTTGACAGTTATATAATATTAATAGTAGCCCGGTCAGGCTGAGTGGCGTAGCTAGTTGACCAAGAGCCCTGGAACAAAAAAGTAGACTGTCCCCTCTCCTAACCAATATTGTTTTTATCAAATATTAGCGGCCCGGTTCGGCTTCGCGCGATTTTGTAGATTGCCACCGTTTTTCCTTCGACTTACGTTGCAAAATTGATCTCCACGAAAAGCGCTTTTATTTTAACGCGACAATATATAGCCTACGTCCTTCCTGAAGGTCCATTCTAAATATTGGTGAAAACATTTTTTAAATCGGATGAGTAGTTTCGAAGATTACCTCTTACATCTAGGCTTACAAACATTACCTCTTTATAATATTAGTATAGACAAATACATTTTTATGCAAATATGCATATGAATGTTTGTTAACACACATTTTTTCTATTATATAGTACTTTGGCAGTTATATAATATTATAAAACGCGCATAAAACTATTGAATTTGTCACATATACGTTATAAACGTGTCAATGAGTGTTGTCCCTTACTTTCTCACGTTCAAGGTTATTCTGATATTTCCCCGCTCTTGATTTATTTCCCCTTTAACGTCACAGATAATTTCGAACAGATACGTCGCCTAAAGTAGTGTCACTTCAAAAACAGCGAAGTAGTAATCTTCTTAAAAAGATTTCTGTAGCACCGTAGAAATGCTCTGTTATTATATATATTTTTTTAAGTGGCAATAGTAAACCGGAAGTAGTAAAACTAAATGTTAAAAGGTTAGGATTTGTCGTCTTTTTATTATAATACACTGTTAAATATTTATCGTATATTTCTTTTAAGCGATCTCTATTTATGCCCCAATAATGTTATACCGCCCGTGTACAAATAGTAAAGTTTCGTGCTTCAAATGTTTCGGGAAAGAAAGTTTGATATGAGTTGTAAATTTTTTTTTCTTTAACAGTTGTTTACCGAGTCAGATATGACATGCTGGAAATAAACAGCGTTTCTTTGGATTTTATATTAAAAAATAAAGTCGGTTGTGTTTCTGAACGTCAGATCTTGTCAGTGTTGTTAAAATGATATACTGTGTGTTGATTCGAAACGCTCATAGAAAATTGTATGAAAAATATTTAGGACTGCCGACGATAGTGAAAACTTAAAATAACAGTCAATTTAACTTTACTAAGGCCTAGTTCATATGAGAGGCGTTCAACGCGCGTTGGGCCAACGCGCGTTGAACGCTCTTCATGTGTGCTAGGCCTTATTTAACAAAATAAAATAAGACACTTTGGTATTAGGCCTAGCACACATGAAGAGCGTTCAACGCGCGTTGGCCCAACGCGCGTTTACAATTTCTATACAATTGTATAGAACTGTTTATATAAACAGTTCTATACAATTGTACAGAAACTGTAAACCCGCGTTGGGCCAACGCGCGTTGAATGCCTCTCATATAAACTAGGCCTTATGGTATGATAAAATTATACGGGATACAAGGCTAAAATATTAAAACAATTTTTATTTACTAGAACATTATTTATTGGTCAACGTTTCGGCAATATTTATTGACTTCTTAAGGACCTTAAAAATTTTTGTTTTTAATTTTGTAACTTTTCACTAAAGATTTTTAAGGTTTTTAAGGTCTTGAAGAAGCCAAAAAATATTCCCGAAACGTTGACCAATAAATAATGTTCTAGCGACTGAGATGGACAGCGACAACAGTAGTGGAGTCGTCCCACTTAAAAAATTTCAGCCAATTGGGCGACGGGACCATTCCAACAAAAATATTGACATTTGATATAATATAATACAGAGAATAAAATTTCTGATATCGCGTGAGGTGACTCGGGTAATGGCCAGTATTCAATATGATAGTTGCTATTCGTTGCCATGGTTACCTACAAAATATGTTCACGTCATGTAAAAATTAATCAAAGCATGCTTAACTAGTTTATTTCTGATCCACAAAACAAAAGAGTAGCTGATTTTTTTTATTTTCAAAGTATTTCCGAAACTATCGGATTGTGAATGCGAAACAGCCTGTATACGATATGTAATAAATTATCACCCATACAAATGCCGCTTTTTTATTCTACCTGTAAAATATCAAAGCAAGTTTTCGTTTTCAGAATTTTGAAGCTTTTTTTAGTGGTTATCCGTTTTTATACCCACTCTAGTCCGTATTCAATACAACTTTTGAATTTTAACGTACCTACTTATTTCTTAAATTAAATTATCTGTACAAAAATGTTTATATTTATGTATTGTTTATTTACCTACTGATATTTATATTATTTATTTAAATGTATGTAGTAATTTTTATTTTCAATTTTACAAATAATATCCGTAACGAATAACCTTGAACAAAAGGTGCTTTTTTATCCGACTTAGGGCAAATCCAAAAGGAGTTGTATTATTCGTACAAATCGCTGAAGCGATTTTCATGAAAGTGATCTTAAGAAATGTTTAATATATATGAATATGTTTCGAGATTTCAATATTAAAACATGGTCAGGTATAAACATACCGGTACAAATAGAGACAGACAAAAATTCTGAAAATGTACTCTTCCATCTAAGCATCAAACAAAATGCCTGCAAAATCAACAAAAAAAATTACAAGGAGTTTGTAGAAAATATGTGAATACAATAATTTTATATAGACATTTCTTATAGATTTGGTATCCACTTATTTTAGATCATAGGTATATAGATTGTCTGAGTATTAAAAAAATTACTGCTGTTTCCTTGTCAAAAAAAAAAAAAAAAACTGGAAAAATGAAAATTATTTTCATTTAACAAAACGCACTGTCGGAAAATGTAAGATATTTACGTGGATGTATGAAAAAAAAGATATTCAACGTTGTAATTTCTTAAAACTTTTCTTTTCACCAAACTTCGCATTTAGGGAAAAAAACTGACAGAAAACTTAAGAGACTTGAATAATTGTTAATATGAAAACTAGACTGTTTTTGAAAACAAAAAAAAAACAAACTTTTGTTGGCATTTTGTTTCAAACCGACACATTTCCTTGTTGAAAATAAATGCTTTGCAAAATTCAGTTAATTATTCTTTGATATTATTTTGGGTTTGTAACACTGCTTTCAGTTTTAAACTGAAAGATTATTAGAAGTCATCTTTCCAATTTTGAGTCTGCTGACCATGGTTACTTAACGCGTAAGAAACATAATTTACTTTTGCCCAAGGCTTTATTAGTGGCTTACCAACGTGGCCCTGTCTGTATGGCTACTAAAATCTACAACAGATTACCATGCTCATTAAAAAATATTGTATCCTCTAGAGAATTTAAAGTGTCCTTGAGGCATTATTTAATTCAAAATTGTTTTTATAATTTAAATGATTTTATCTCTTAGTAATTTTATCTTACGCTGACGCTATTATGTTCTTTGGAATTTAAAAATAAAGAATTATTATTATTATTATTATTATTATTATTATTATTCTGATTTTTATTTTATATTTATATTTTTTAGGAAAAACAATCCATAATTTTAAGAACGCTAATAAATAAATAAATATCTGTTAATGGAAAAGAGTACAAAATCTTCAAAAAAAAAATCCGTGTTCTTGAAATGACTGCAATATATTTAGATTCAAACAGAAAAAAATAAATCTACATACGTGACAGGTGTCGAAACGTCTGCAAAGCAGGGCCCTTAATGTTTTATCAACACGCACGTAAACCGGTAAAGTTTGCCTAACTAATTTACTTAAGAAAGCAGCCAACTATTTAACTTACTGCGGAAACTTCAACCGAAAATTTTAATATTTATCTTAAAAATTATACAACTGTCAGTACAAACTAGAGATTTAACTTACGTTGTAAAAGGAATGTATTTACACATGAAATAGTTGTCTAACCAGTGCAGTGTCGCGCCCGGGAGATTTTTCCCCCAGATTTTAAGAGTAAAATATGTTTTTTTCTAAAATTCGTTGCCTGTGATCGCCGTTGTTGACCATACGTATTTCGAAAAAAATAATTTTTAGCAGTCACACGAGTCGCTCGTTTTAACACAATGTTACAGTTCGCACATAAAATAATGCAGTACAATCTACATATAGGTTGGAAAATTACACAAACTAAAATAAAATTAATAAAACCACTTTTACATTAAAAAATGTAAAACCGCATCTGAATTGATCAAACCGTTTTCCAGATAAGTGGCAACATTCGAGTGCACAAACAAACAAACTAACAAACAAACAATCTCTCAGGCTAAACACATATACCATTGATAAAACCACTTATACCTTAAAAAATGTAAAACCGCATCTGAATTGATCAAACCGTTTTCCAGATAAATGGCGGCATTCGAGTGCACAAACAAACAAACAAACTAACAAACAAACAATCTCTCAGGCTAAACGCATATACCATTGATAAAACCACTTATACCTTAAAAAATGTAAAACCGCATCTGAATTGATCAAACCGTTTTCCAGATAAATGGCGGCATTCGAGTGCACAAACAAACAAACAAACTAACAAACAAACAATCTCTCAGGCTAAACGCATATACCATTGATAAAACCACTTATACCTTAAAAAATGTAAAACCGCATCTGAATTGATCAAACCGTTTTCCAGATAAATGGCGACATTCGAGTGCACAAACAAACAAACTAACTAACAAACAAACTAACTAACAAACAAACAATCTCTCAGGCTAAACGCATATACCTGCTCCGTTACGTCGTGGGTAAAAAATAGCAAACATGAATTTGAAAACGAACTAATTTATTTATTTTAATTTGCGGTTATGAATAATAGATGGCTGATTACCATTGTGATGTAGTTTTACGTAAATGCAATGTGATTATTCCAATATGTCTACTAGCCACCTTACGCAATGGCTAAGTAGACAGTATTATTTAGTCAAGTGATATAGTTCTGTGTGAACAGTTTGAATATTGAAGTGTTGTGTTGAGGACAGCGTGGTGTAATGGCCAGCGTGCTGGCCTTTGGATCATACTGTCGTGGGTTCGAATTCCACTTCTGCTCATGGATATTTTGTCGTTAAGACCCAGATTTGATATTTAATGATACTGGTCAGATACCAAAAGGTAGTGCAACCCCTCCAAGTGATATTCTGTTGTATATGTGCATATGCTCTATATATGTGTACATATTCAATCGAAGAATCTCGTTAGAGATTCTTTTCTGTGCTAAATGCCGACGAATCTCTAACGTATTCTTATACATTGATTTTGCCTGTCTCCCATATAACGCCGTGTATATGAAGCCAGTTTCCAAGTTTTATAGTTCTGTGACCACGTGACTTTCATATCACCGATTTTTCGTATCTTGGATATACCTTAAAAAAAGTGCTGTGTTGTTTGATACGTGGGGTTCCCCCCTGAAGCCATTTGGTTATTATTTTATAAAAACGTGTTGTTTACATTCAATGTGTTCAATTAGTAAAATTTCGTTTTGAAACTACAAGACAGTGAAGTTTAAGGTAATGTTTTTTTTTTTTGTAAAATTACACGCCTAAATTTTTTTGTACTTTTTAGAGAACATTTTTATTAATTCCGGTCATTTTTCTTTTAATAGAGAAATAATTCTTTAACTCTTGTATCGGTATTTGACATAAAACGACACGACGTATGGTGCCAGAAATTTAAACCACGAACACATTACACTTTACGTGCTGTTAGTATTCTACAAAAATGGCGAATTCGACATTACATTTGGCCTAATCTCCTCTCATATACCATTAGCAACGGAGGCGATTGGTTTACCAAGGATAATTTGATGTCAAACTGTTGTGGGTTCGAATCCAACCCCCGCTGTTTTGTGATGTTATTTAATTTAATTAGACGCTAATGAACTTAGTTGTCGAGTGTCTGTCATATACAATAAATAAAATAAAAAGTTACAAAAAAAAAACTCACTCGCGTAAAAAATGGAATTTTACATTTTTTTTGCACAGAATTAGACAAACTATGGCGTCCGCCAATGGCCTTGTTTAGTGAAGTTCTTAATGAAGCCGCGCATGCCAAAAGTTGAATGCATATCCTTATAAAGTCCTTAGTAGAGACTATTTCAACAAATGTACATCCTTAAATTATACTTCAAGCGAATGTTTCCTTCATTACTTACATACAGGTTGCCGCAAAGAAGAACTTCATTTATTTTTAATTAGAAATGAATTTGTCCGCTATGTGCAAGGAGGCGGAGTTAAAAATTTGTCGATGCGAGCGTTTGTGGTGGGCACTAGGGGAAACTTCGAACTCCAATTTTCCGTATGTCAGTGAACAATGTTTATTAAAAGTGAAAATAGTTATAATTTTAAGTTTTTTAATAACAAAGAAAACATGGGCAAAACTAAGTGATCTGAAAATGCTTGTTGTGTTCCGAGCGGTTGCACTGATGGCGATTTAAGTAAAATAAAGACCATTGGCGCCATAATTTGACGTTCCGCTGTCAGTGTAAACAAATTAATTATTTTTATAATGCACGTTATAATTGATAAATCTGTAATTTCTCCATGTAAATTTTGAATCCCCGTCACACCATTTCAGGGGTTGAATTTTCAAAAATTTGTTCTTGATGGATGCCTACGTTATAATAACTATCTTTGTGCCAAATTTCAGCCCAATCCGTCCAGTGGTTTGAGCTGTGCGTTGATAGATTTGTCAGTCAGTCAGTCATAAGTCACGGTTTCTTTTTATATATACAGATTTATTTAATTTATAGACATAAGTCATACGTCAATATAGTTTTTAAGTAAACGTGCGTGACGTCACTTCTGTCACCAATCTTCGTGGCAGAAAATTCTGTGTCGCCGAGAGCTGAGAAGAAAAAAACATGTGTTATCCTTTTATGGATTTCGGTTCGAATTTGAATTTTGGACCAGTCTATGTGTCTGTACACACATGATAGTACATAGTTGGTTAGTCGTCGGCGACCTCAGTCTTCAAGCAATAATAGATTCAATTACATAGAATAACAAACTCGTTGTCGGAACTCGGAAGACGTTTGAGCGACAACGTTCACTCTATATATACCTCGCGATATATTCTATCTGTATCTACGTCTCTCTCACACTCGCGTCATATTCTTTCCACTTCTCTCTTCTATTGTTTACACACATAAGCGAGTGCCGCAATGATCGCTTCTGGATCCCAAGTTATTCTCTTTAAAGTAACGGTTGAATGTTTCAAGAAGATCGTACAATTCTGTAAAAGGAGTAACCAGGGCTCCGGCCTCGTTATTACACGCCAATAAATAAATATAGCTTACAATACAGGGCGATTTTTAAGTTGATTATTTTTTTTTTCAACGCAGCGTGTAGAAGTCAAACAGACGAACGAATATTTCAAATAACTTTTTTATCTAAAATCAAAAATGAAAGAGAAGCGGGCTTTTAAAGTTGTATTAAATTTTGAGGTCGGTCCTGGCGTTATGTTATGTCACTATGAAAATATGTTATGTCATTGTCATTCGTAGAAATTGTTCGAAGTTGTCCCCGTTTTGTTGGACACAAAGATGCGTGCATCGTAGCCATGTAACGCCAACTCACCGGGTAGCCCCATCCCAAAAATCACAAAACGCACCTAAACATGTTTCAAGTTTCAACTTCATTAAACTAGCTTCCTATAAAATTTCAATCGATAGAAACTCAATTTAACAAATCTTAATTCTTTTTTTAATAGCGGGTAGAAATCAAATAGACAAACAAATATTTCTAGTAACTTTTTTATTTAAACTCAAAAATGAAAGCGGGCTTTTAAAGTTTTATTAAATTTTGAGGTCGGTCCTGGCGTTATGTTGTGTCACTATGGAAATATGTTATGTCATTGTCATTCGCAGAAATTGTTTTGTTGGACACAAAGATGCGTGCGTTGTAGCCCCATCCCAAAATTCACAAAACGCACCTAAACAGGTTTCAACTTCATTAAACTGGCTTCCTATAAAATTTCAGTCGATAGAAACTCAATTTTGCAAATCTTCACCGGCTCTAGACTAACGTGGCTTATCAACTTCGATATGGATACTGCGAGTGAAGGGTAGTTAAAATGCAACGTATATGTGTAGAAGATAATTAGACCGCCGCGTCGGCCGCCTAACTGACTGACGGCACGAAGAGATGCGACACGGTGCCGTCCCCGGCGGAGGCGGTGCTCCTGCTGCTGTTTATGCTCAAGGATGCCTGAGAACAAACTTAACTCATTTCAGACATGGCTCGTTACCTCCACGAAAGCGCTCGGCCCCGGCCGTCGCAGTTCTTACTTCTTATACTGGTACAGTAATGTGTTGGAGTTTGTAAGCTTTTGCTATCATAGAAAGCGCTCGACCTTTTTCATTATTTTCACCGAAAAGTTTTAAAAGCGCTCAATCTTTTTCATTGTCTGCATTAAAGCTTTTTAACTAGGAACTCGACCATCGTTGTATTTTCAGTTGTCTGTTTTTATTTTCAACTATTTGTTTGTAAGTTTAGCACATATAAAGCGCTTGACCTTTTTTAATTATTCGTTTGAAAAAAATGTAAGCTTGACACTCGTCATTATTTTTATTGTCCGTAAAATTTGTAAGCGTTATGCTTTTTTAATTGTCAGTTTTAAAGTTTGTAAATTTGACACATATAAAGCGATCGACCTTTTTTAGTTTTCAGTTTTAAAGTTTGTAAACTTGGCACATATAAAGCGCTTGACCTTCTTTAATTGCCAGTTTTAAAGTTTGTAAATTTGGCACATATAAAGCGATCGACCTTTTTTAGTTTTCAGTTTTAAAGTTTGTAAACTTGGCACATATAAAGCGCTTGACCTTCTTTAATTGCCAGTTTTAAAGTTTGTAAATTTGGCACATATAAAGCGCTCGACCTTTTTTAGTTGTCAGTTTAAAGTTTGTAAATTTGGCACATATAAAGCGCTTGACCTTTTTAAGTTGGCAGTTTTAAAGTTTGTAAATTTGGCACATATAAATCGCTTGACCTTTTTTAATTGTCTGTTTTAAAGTTTGTAAATTTGGCACATATAAAGCGCGTAACCTTTATCCCGTAGCAAAATAATTATCAGTCGGGATAAGCAATGTTAATTGAAAGAGGTTTAAAATCTGGGTTCTAGCGATTGTCAGTCTGCTGATGTTTAGAAACCGTCAACTTCTATGAAGAATATTTAGCTTGTAGCATCGTCAGTAATTTGTTATATTAGATTTTTTAACACTTATTTAATTTAATAAACAAATTACTTTCATCTTTGTGTGTTCAGTCGTGTTTTGTTTGCTAGTACATTGTAGTTAATTAAAGAATAAGAAGAATATGAACTGAAGAGTTTAATCTTTCATCAAATTATTTGTGTTGGCAATACGCGAAATTTCATATTATGTAGATTTTAGATTTAAGATTGTTTATATCAAATAAAAGGCTATTAATTAATTAAATTCTGGACCGATTTGATTTTTTTTCTCATTCAGATCAAGATCGTATAAAGAAGAGTGTTAGACTTGCTATGTCATTCAGATTTATCCGGGAGATCCGGTTATTTATAAATAATAAACGTACTTGCGGTGGAAGTAACGGGTATTGATCTGCACCTCCACCATCATAACAAAATTTCTTCTAGCGTGAAGAAAGGTATTGGTTTCTAATTTTAGGGAATATGAGCATACAAATTTGAGTATTATGGATACACAAATCACTGAATGACTCAACCATACTTGCATAGTAATATTAAAAAAAAGTTTTTTAAAATCGGTTAATGCGTTTGGGCTATACGCTGGATACAAAAAGCGAGACTCACAGATTCACAGACAAAGCGAGCCGAGTACATATAGACGCTTCCAGCTAAAGCTTGGGTCGCGCCTAAAAATACAAAAATAACTCTGTCTCTCTGTCTGTTACCTTGTCACGCCTAAACAGCTTAACATATTTCGATAAAATTTGGAAAGGAGCTAGATAGCATCCTGAGGAAGGATATACGCTAACTTTTGTCTAAAAAAACCCTGAATGGGTGAAATAGAGGATATTTGGCAAAAAAGAATGAAGGCGTATAAACATTGCGTTTTAAAGTGGTACTACAGTACGTACTACGGTGGAGCCGAAGGCTCTACTACTGTTATCGCTGCCGTGTTTCATCTCAGTCGCGTGCGGAGCTGCGGATAACAGCTAGTTCAAATTAAATATTAATTGAATGTAGGTGGTAAAAAACAATTTATTTTAACCTTCTTCGATTCTCATTTGTAGTGGGTTTAATATTTTATTTTTTATATCTATATTTGATGAAATAAACAAAAACCTACGCAAAATTAAAATAGCAAGTTTAAAATTGAAAATATGTTTTGTTTAAATATTTATTTTTTCTGAAGCGAGTGAAATTTTAAAAGAAACCACACTTGAAAATTAAGTTTGTTGTTAAAACGTTTCCCGGATATTACAAAATAAAATTAGATTGTATGAAAGAATATGTCACAAGCTTTTTCGCTAATTGCGTACACGTGGATATATAAATTATCCTTGATTATCCTTAGGGAACAACAGCTTTTAGTCTTGTATTTTTTATACAATTTCTTTTTTGTGTATTTTTTACGGGTACCTACAAACATTTTTTTTAATTAATTATTTTGTACGTCTATTGCCATTATTTTAGAAGAAAATGGCATAAAAGTGTATTGGAAAATATGACAATGTTTAATTGAATTCAACACATACTTATTTTAAAACTTGGTTTAAAAGCATAAAATATAAAGCAATTTTCACATTTTCTTTGTATTTATTTTTTATATTTAAGCTACGTTATAACAGAGTGACTCTAAATGATGCAGGATACTTTTGCAGTTGATTTATTATTAAACTATTAGCCCCGCGGTCCGGTTTGTTTTTTCGTCGACTTTTTATTTTTATTTTAATGGGACTAATATATAGTTCTAATATATTCGTTCTAAATAGTGGTGAAAGAATTTTTTAAATAGGTGCAGTGGTTCCGGAGATTACTCTCCACATACAAACAAACTCACAAAATTCGCACTCTCTTTTCTAATATTAGTATAGATAGCGAGGTGTTTTAATTCATCTTTGTAAGAAAAGCACCTTTTCTCTTATAATTTAGATTAAGTAATCGAAGATTTGGAGAGCTTTTCGGAGTGGTTTGTGGAATTGTTTAAGGCACATCAAATGTGATTATTTACAAAAATAAAAAAGAGACAATTGATATCGAGGAAATGGTGCCAATATTGAGATCTCCAATTTTGCTGTCAGTGGTTATTTTTGAGCAACCGAACCTTTCAAAATAAGACTTTTTTATGTTACTTGTTTTTCCGTAAAATGCGACATTTTCGATAAAAACAAAATAAAATGGAATGTTTGTTTTCAACAAAGTAAACGACAAACAAATTATAAAAAATACGTTTTTGAAAAATACGCTGTAAGTAGTGAGTGGTCGTAACAAAAAAATAATAATCACAAGAAATAATTAATGAAATTGTTTCAAAGTAAACATTTAATTTGTCAGTGAAAATTAAAATCTTTGAGAATTTTAACAGGACTGGGCTTAGTTTATGAAAACATTTGCTAAGTATAGTACAGTGCGCGTCTAAAAGTAAAATCTTATCACATTAACTAATCTGTAGATAAAATTGTTGTTTTTAAATAATATATATTATTAATTGTAGCTTGTAGCAGTTGCAGCCAATTTAAACTGAATTTCTTAGAGTTTTTAAGGCTTCGGCCGAAGGTTGTGGCGATAGTTGATTGATCGGCTTCGGCTTAGGTCGGACACTACCGTAAAGTATAAAAACGTCCGGCGTGTTTTTGAAAGCGTGCATGAACTGCGCACTGTCTTAATCTTTTAACGAGGGTTCATTTTATTACATGCAATAATTAACATGAATTTCGCACTAGTCCAATTGCTGGTATTTACAAAAATAATTATTAATTCCTTTTCTTAATTGGTTTATCTTCGCATTGTCAGGTATATGTGCATTTTCTTTTGATGGAAATGTTCACTTTTCAATTGTTCTTCAGATTTGTTTTGTGGAGGTGCTTGTAGTGAAGTCATGCTAAAGTTACTCTATCGTCTGATATTCATTAAAAATCCCGTTTTTGAGTATAGTGAAAGAGGAAACGAAGTTTTGGTTTTAGAAGGTGTAAAGTTTTCCTTTTCGAAGATTTAAAAAAAAATGGCAAGTCGTTTTGGCGCTGTGCTTTTAAAACTTGCATAGCTGTTAAGTTTTATTTTTCTTTCCTTTGATCATACATAATTATTATTATAATTGCCTGGTGCGCAGTTCGTGTACTGTGAATTTTTATGGTCTTTTGTACAGTGCGCAGTTCGTGTAATAAAGATTAGGAGCCAGGTATACAGTGCGCAGTTCGAGGCCGTCGGTTTTTGCATCTATTGTTGGATTATGCGTCGGCTTCAGTCGGTCATTGTTGTTCGTTAGTTTCCGAGTGGTCAGCGCCTGTATTCCGGCAAACAAAACGCACACACGAACCACTTTGTTTTAATATTCATGTACAAACAAAACAACGTTCATAGCGCTCTACTAATTAAAACAAATCACGCATTATTTTTGCGTCCACGCTATGTAGCACTACTAACGCCCATTCAACGTTTGTACGTGAGCTTGCCTATATTTGCAAAAGCGTTGTATGTGTGCCTGTTTGCACTGGCTTATGTTTTAAGGTTAATAGCGGCTAAAGTTCTTAACCTATAATTTATCATTGACAAACTGCACGCTGCATCGCTGAAAAGTTAGCTTTTTGTAAAGCGTGCATCGTTTTCGGGGTAAGTTCTTTTCGAAGCGAAAGTGCTGCCATCCTGTGAGATGACTGTGAACTGTATGATTGTATCTGAACATTGATATATTCAAAGTTTCGTCTTTTTAGCCGGTATTTAGGCGAAGGTTGCTATGATTGGACCGCTTAACTCGTAAAGTCGGCGTGATAACTTAAAACTATTCGATGATTTTTATGTATTATTAACGCTATTGTTACGAGTTTTTTTAATGAACTGTAATTGTGTTTGATATAAATCCAGAAAACGATTTTCCAGATCGTCTCCTTCTTTGGACCATGGTCTTCTTGATTGGATCACTAGGTTGCCATGAATGGATTCTATGTGAAAACACCATGATAAAAAACTAGAAATATAATATATACTGAAATCTTCCTTAAAACTACTCACTGAAAATATATTCTTCCTTCTTTCACCCTTCAAATCAAATAATTATCTTTGTTGCCGCATGATTTTTATGTTTTAAAAATCGTAAACACTCTCACATACGTCAGGTCGTGCCGCGTGTCGCGGCGGCTCTGAGATTACCTTGGTGCAGTGATTCTATACTTTGTGACTTATTAGAATGTTGCCAGTACGCGAAGTTTTCGATATCTTTAGTTAGTCAAATGATCGCAACCTTACCCTACGGACTTTTTGGAATCGCGGCCAATTATTTTTTAAAATGCGGTGCCAGGGACATTTGCATGCGTCCGTCACGTGATAAAAAAATATTCTGTAAATTTCATTTTGCCGCCGATCGTTTTGTGTAAATATTTTTGTGTGTGTGCATAAACAAATTGTTTTCGTTAATTACAGAATATCTTTCGTTGGGTTAATAAATAATTGATTGAGTTAATTGTTTATACAGCATAACTATGTTTGTAAACAAACAAATATGTAAACAAACACATCGGAATAAATAAATAAAGTGATAATTGAATTGGATGTAGTCGTTGAATATTGTGTTTTATAACTGACATCAAAGACAGTAAAGTAGGCATTGTTTTCGTAATCAATCCAAATAGCTTCCAATATGGCCGAACCCGAACTGTCAGATATATAAATATATTAGCGGCTTGGTCCGGCTTCGCTCGAATTTGTAGATTGCCACCGTTTTTTCGTCGACTTACATTGCAAAATTGATATCCACGAAAAGCGCTCAACATTAAAACGGGTATAGTAAGCTATCCTCAAAAGATAGACAGATGCCATTGGAAACTTTTCTGTAGGCCTATAAAAGAGGAACAATTCCACCATGCATCATTTTGTTATATCTCTAAGGGATTAGGCAGCGTTTTCGATAAAAGCTTCCGGTCGGCTTGATTTTTTCCAACATCTTCAACAATTGTCATATTTCAATTAATTCACACAAAACATTAATGGATTATACACATAAAACTTTCTCTTGAATCACTCCGTTCTTTGGTGAAAACCGTATGAAAATCCGTTCGGTAGTTTTTGAGTTTATCGCGTTCAGAAAGACAGACAGATTGTTCACAAAAGATATTAGTAACCGTTATTTTTTAACTTATAACTGTTACCAAGTATAACAGCTATAAAAATTGTGATGCTCTATTTCAAACAAATAAATAACTTTGTTCTTGTTTGTTTCTTTAAAGCTAATATAATTTGAACTGTAAATACGAGAATTCTCATGGATCTTTTTCTTGAAGATATTCAGTTAATAAAGTAGGTCAACCAGCCAATGAAGGGGGTTTTCAGAGAAAATGCAGTGCATGTTTCTGTGACAAAAGCAAGACTTTGGCTAAACATAATAGTAATACTAACTCAGCTACGGTTAACCAAAATATTGAAGACAATCGTCGCTTGCTTTTTTCAGTTTAAAGAAATTTGTCGAGAAAGCTTTACTAAGTTAAAGAGCGAAAAAATTCTGCACGGCTACTCAATTCTTCCTTCAAATATTCTTCAAAAAATCGTGAACGCTTCGAAATTCGAAAGTCATTTATTCATTAACAGAAAAATCGCAAAAAAAGCCACTTTCGAAAAACTATTGAAATAAAATAATACTAATGTTTCGATGGTAATTTGGCTGCTACAGATAGACATATTTACAGCGTTAGCAAATGTCGGCTCTGAGGAAAAGAAAAGTAATAAAGTTTCGGGCCTTGCTCAATTCAAATTTTATTTTATTTTTCAATAAATAAAATTATCGACCAATTTTTCAGACAAATATATTAACAAAAAATATAAAAATTTATACTTACAAAGATTTGTTATTTTATTTTATCTAACATCAATTACAACTGACTTAAATGCGCCATTTCAATGAATCTATGATTTATCAATTACATCATTCAATGATCAGTTGCAGTCTGGCAACATTGATATAGATTTGTTTTCACCGAGTTCGTTTAGAATGTGACTGAAAAAAATGTGAGGAAAGATGCATCCCTTTCAATTATTTATCTGAGGTTCATCGACTACAGGCCAACTAAAATCAGGGACATATCTTGATTAGACAAATAAAGAAGTGTGTGTGTGTGTCAGCTCCGACGCACGACTGGAGTTTACTCCTTAGATACGCTGTGTAATGTATTCCATTTCATTCTTTTGCACGTTAAATCCTACAGATATATATGTTTGTCTCTTTTGTATTCCATGTCATTCTTTATTAGCACGTTAAATCCTATAGTTATATTATATGCTTGTCTCTTTTGAAGCGGACGAGCGTAACGTCACACTGAAAGCGGGGGAGCGTAACGCCTCACAATTGATTTTACTACTCATAAAATATCCGGACCGGGCCTTATAACTCAAAATGGTTTCTCATGGAGTGAACTCCAAAAATTATTTCTCCGCAATGTTTTCTTTCCTTAGATACGCTGTGTAATGTATTCCATCTCATTCTTTCGCACGTTAAATCCTACAGATATATATGTTTGTCTCTTTTGTATTCCATGTCATTCTTTCGCACGTTAAATCCTACAGTTATATATGCTTGTCTCTTTTGAAGCGGACGAGCGTAACGCCACACTTGAAGCGGTGGAGCGCAACGCCTCAACCAATTGATTTTACTACTCATAAAATTTCCGTTTTCGTTTCTCATGGAGTGAGCTCCAAAAATTATTTCTCAGCAATTTTTTCTTAGGAAATATTTCTTCATCTAAAAAAACTAATTGTGGCAGGTGCTGTTCTGAATTTTGAGCTGGGGTTGGAGTCCGTTTGGTTCACTGTAGATAGAATTAGGTACTGTAATAGAATTCTGTTTATACAGCGGTACAATGTGGCGCGACCGACGACGGGGTGGCGAGAGCGCAGTAGGACGGGGTCCGGCTGCACAGAAGCAAACACTAACTTTGCCACACCTAACACATACTAATTAGTGGTGCAGTGTTTATGGTGCGGCGGTACTCAAACTGTTCTCGTATTGTGCTGACGGACAGTCAAATATTGCACGCTAAATTATATTGTGCTCAGACACGCCGATACAACGTTTGGGCAATGGAAAAGATATAATTTGTAATACTAATTTTAGAAGTTGCCAAAAAAGAACTTTTTACAAATTCAAATCTTTGAGTCTGAATAGAACTCTTCAAAAAAATAAAATTATCGACCAATTTTTTTCTCAGACCATTTGACAAAAAATAATATAAAAATATAAATCAATATAACAAAAGATGACGCTTCGATCCGGATTTGGATCTTCTTCAGAAATATCTAAAAAATATTAAAAAAATTAATTAGTACTTATTAGTTATTAAAGTGAAACTTATATTCTATCGCCCCGGATTTTTCTGGCCGTCTGTTGCATGTCGCATTACAGGCGGCCGCGGAGTAGGGGTAAAGTGAAAGGCGTTCGGAGTAGGCGCTCGGTAGAGCAGCCAAGGTCAATATGGCGGCGCCCATGGTTAGCATCAGCTGACCGTGTAGTATGTATAACACATAGTCAGTCTGTCATGCGGGCAAGTGCTGGACAGTGTTTACATGTTTTTATTCGTGTATTCATGTGACTATTGTTGTTTATAATTAATCGTGATGGATAAGTGTCTACAATCCAACGCCTACAATCCAATAAAAGTTTCACTTGCGTCGTGGTTTCTTAAAACTGTTTTTAATTATTATATCGAAACGTTATCTTTTGTTATATTGATTTATATTTTTATATTATTTTTTGTCAATATATGGCCTGAGAAAAAAATTGGTCGACAATTTTACTTTTTTTTTGAAGGTATTTTACAAAATTGCGTACATATTTCTAAAACTACAGATTTGATTTAGGTATACCAAAATTAATAGGCCTGAACAGCTGCGGATTTAGACATACAGGTTCAGGCGGCAAACGTTTCAAGGTTTCAATTTCTATGTAAGTGTTCTTGAAAGCTTTTTATTCAAAATTACACCAATATTCAAAATTTTTCAGAGAGAGATATATTATTGTCTATTGTGATTTTTGAATACTATTCCACCTAGACGTATGCAATTTGGCATACCGCTTCTTTAAGGTAGCCTTAACGTCCCTGAAAAAAATCACTTCTGTAACGTAATTACTCTCGAAGATAGAGAGGGGTCGAAATGGACTCGAAATAATTCGTGTAAATATACATATATAGCAGTACCTTTGCGAAAACTTGGCGGGCGCACTATTTGCGCCATGATTATAGACTATGCATACTGATGTTACCATTCCAACACCATAACTGGGGAATGGTACTAATTAAGATCAAAATTTACTTTTCAAATTTTTTTCGTTTTGTCACCCGAATTCTAAAAACATTTTTGGAAAAAGTCTGTACCTACGTCTGCATACACAATACAGGTCAAACGGATGAGTGGATTAAAACTAAATTTTGGGAGGATGTTTGATAAGCTAATATGAAGAGCTCTATTGTTTTTGGGGGAAATCAGCGCATGCGCAAGAGAGGTATATGCTATAACGTTATTTTTTATATAATAATGGTATACTTTTCATAACGGTTTATTATTTTATTTATTTTTACAAGAAAGTTTTGTGAAAAAAATCAGTTGTTCTTTTTGTTCTGTAGATTTGTCAGAAAGAAATTAACTAAGCATGCACTGATTAATTTTTACACGACGTGGAACATATTATATTATCAACGCATTATATTTAAAACTAGCCATTACCCGCGTCACGATATCAGAAATATAATTTTCTCTATAATACCTTATCAAACGTCAATATTTTTAGAGTTGGAATGGTCCCGTCGCCCAATTTCTGGAATTATTGAAGCTGGAAAGGTCCCGTCGCCCAATTTCTGGAATTATTGAATCTGGAATGGTCCCGTCGCCTAATTGACTGTCATTTTCTTTTTAACAGCTGAATGGCGTTCGACCTTCTCTCCGTCTGACTTTCATTATGGTTTACAAACACGTTCCCGAGAGAACGATCACAGTCTAAGCAACAGATAGGACATTTGATCTGTCTACATTGTTGTTTCAACTGTTGTCATTGTCGGTGAAATTTTCGTCAAGGCCGTTGATCGTTCTCCCGAGAACACGATGCCATGTTTGGTGTCTATCTCTGCACGAATCTGCGTGTTTGTGTTGCCACAAAAAGGTGTCAGCGTAACTTGCAGCTTGGGAAACAACAGTACATGTACACAGTGTTGCATTATTGTATTGTTGTGTACCAGGAGAGCATGTTTACTCTATGTAAATATATACATGAATACCGTAAGGAAGATAGTTGTTGCCAAAGCACCGGGATCACAGTACCGTGTCAAGTTCTGAATCACCAGGAGTATAGTTCGGTGTTGAATATTCTGTGATTGCAGCTCTACATTTTAAAGTCCCTCACACAATTGCCACCTTCGGTACTAGTGACGTGTCGCTCCTGAGCGAGTCGTTCATAATGAACGACTCCTTTTTCTTGGTGCCGAGCGAGTCGCCCTTTTTTTGTGAATGACTCACTCCGAGCGCCATTGCTCTGTGCTGAGCTGTTCTGTACTGTTGCATTCGCACATTTACAGAGCGCACACAGCGCAGGCCAGTGAATTTTGCACGTACGGAGTTTGAAACGTTGGGTGACGACCAGTGTACCAAAAAAAGTTGAAAGATGATCGTTTTACTTACATAATTGCATCTATGGGAAAAAGAGATTCAATCCAATTGTATTAAATAGTCAAAGTTACTGAACATTTGCAAAAAAACGTCCGTCATGGTCGTAAATTTTGAAAAGCTATTTTTATGACCCTAGTCTAATGTGTCTAGTTCTATTTTGCTTGTTTTTTTTTCAAAATGTATTTACTTAACTCTACTTCTTATATCTTTACTTATATTTCCCTCTCAACTACCGTTCGCCTCGTCCGATGATGCACTTCCGTAAACGCTTTCGTCAGGCATTTACCAGCTTACTCCCCAAGTCAAGCGTGCCTAAAGAAGTTTAACTTCAAAAAATCTTTGGAATTTTCACAGCTACAAAAGTGTTAAAATTGGGTAGAATTTGGAGACATTTGCATATAAAATTAAAGTTAACCTTTACGCTTGGCTATTGGGGTTTTACTTCTCAGTCCCATTTCCCTACACTGTGCATTATATATAATAATTATCATATGATGTGATGGAATTTTGAATGTGAGCGGTACACAATTTATATAACACATTATTGTTATAACATGCTGTGTGTATCTTTATGATGATACGACACAAGCATGCACCGTGCAGATTGTGGCGTCCGTTGGTCTATGCCTCACTTCAGAACGGTCCAATTTTGCCGTTCGCTCAGCCAGGCATGCACAAAACTTCATTGATGTCTTGATTCCTAATTTTATAATGGAATAAAAATTCTAGCCAATTGGTGTACGAGACCATTAAAAATATTAGAGCTGTAAAAGTAACTAGAAATTGTGTACCCGTATGTATTCGTTACTTAAAGAACCAGTACCCGTTACTTTCGTATCGTTACGTTACTCGTTACTTTTCATACGACATACAGTCGTGTACTAACAGCATCAAGCATGTACCATCGCATCGAGGCGCGTCGCATACGTGATACGGTATGACTTCGTTCGTATAACGTATAGCCGCATCAAACGAGTCGAATTGACATGGATGCGAAAGATGCGAGTAACGAAATGAATTTGTAAGTAACGATTCGTTACTTCGAGTCAGACGATGTACCCGTTACTCAGTAACGAATACATATACGGTTTGTTACGGCTCTAAAAAATATTGACATTTGACATAGGTATTATAATATAGAAAACTAGCGGTCCGGCCTGGTTTCACCCGGGTGCAAAAGAACGAATGGGGGGAGGGCACATCTTAGTTGAATGAATGTTGAGATGAATGTTGTGTCCAAATTTCATGATGATCGGAGTTACTGTTCAAAAGTTTTTGTCGGACGAACAAATTTTGAGTTTTATATTATATATTTTTTACACATTGGGTTATATTATTGCAGTTTTCATAGAGATCCCTAATTTAGCTCGATTAACAATATAGCCTATGTCACTCAGTGATAATGTAGCATTCTATTATTGAAATAATTTTTAAAATCGATCCAGTAGTTTTTGAGTTTATTCATTACAAACAAAAATACAAATCTTTTCTCTTTATAATATTAGTATAGATAAAATTTCTGCTTGCGGTGACGTGGGTAACGGCTAGTATTAATTATTATGATATTTGCTACCCGTTTGCATGGTTATCTATATTCTATATAATATGTTATCACTCCATATAAAAATTAATCAAAGCCTGCTTGTCAACTACGTAACTAACATATCTGTAGAACAAAAGAACAACCGATTTTTTTTATTTTAAAACATTTCCGAAAGTATAAAGGTTAGAAAAAAATGCTATACAAAACTTTCTTGTAAAAATAAATAAAACAATAAACCGTTATGAAAAGTTTACTATTAATAATAATAGTATACTTTTCATAACGGTTTATTGTTTTATTTTTTTATATAAATAAAAAACAACGTTATAGTATATACCTCTTATGCGTATGCGCTGATTTCCTTCAAAAACAATAGAGCTCTCCATATTTGCATTTCAAACATCCTCTCAAAATTTGATATCAACCCGCTCTTAAGAACTGTTGACGCCTCTGGTCGACCCTGCACAAAGTAGCATTTGAACAGCGGCGACGAAACGTCGTCCTTAGCTGTCTATCTGCGGGTGATTTTATTGCGCTTTCATTATAACTTCAACATGCTCTCTGCGGATACGATAATTCTAAGGTTGCAATATACTTTGAATTACATAATAGTAATATCATACTTTGTTAGAGGCACCCTAAACTGTTTGACTGGACTTGGACTCATCTAATCATTCAGTTTATTAATTATTTCTGTTATCAACAAAAGATTAAACCGTAATTATTTTTGCTGCATTTAATATCTACTCATCCAATTCACATTTTATTGATTCAATCAGCCAGCTCAGTGTCTGAGATCAGGGATGTGTGGCTACAAGAAATTGAGTGTTGACAATGATCATAACTCTTTATTTTATAATTCAACTAGTGTGACCTGTGCGAATTATTCGCACTAAATAAGTATAATAATTACCACTTTACAAAATTATTTTTTAAATATGATTGTAGGGATTCAATTCGTTTCTAATTTTGCACACGGCTTATAACGTTCTTCTTTTTGTTGTATTACAATATGAAGCTCAGATGACAGATCGAAGAAATATTTTACTAAAATTGCCATATAGAGGCGCAAGTAGCAAAAGCGTTGAGCTAAGCCGTCAGATGGCATCATGCAGCATTGCTGTGACGTTGTTCAGCGTTGCTCGCTGTTTCAAAATTAAAGCCGTCAGATGGCAGAAGTTGTTCAGCGTTGGTGTATTTTAATTAATTTACAAAAACAAAAGCAATGATAAATTTTTTAGTTGTCGATGTTAGTAGAGCAAGCAATTATCTGTAAAATGATATATAATTTATGTGGAGAAATTGTGTGGTTTTTTCTAAAAAGGGAGGCAAACATATTTAACCTTAGCGTATTAATATATATGATATACAGGTGACCGGTAGTTGCTCGTATTCCTCTCGGGAGAGGAAACTATGACTAATGAATGATTTAATCTTGTCACTTGGGGGTCGGAAATGCGTATTTTTTTTGTGATATTGACACTTCTGTCAAGAATTTTTATTTTTTTTTTTTTTAATTTATTGTAAGTTTTAACACACAATATAAAATTCAACAGTAAATTCGCGGTTTTTAGCTTTAGGAACGTTGGCGAATTAGTAAACTATTAGATCATAGAGAAATTCAGACCAAAAAGTGAGAATATATTTTTTTTTTAATTTTTAACTTCCAGAATTCGGAATTTTGTAAAAAGAAAACAGAAGTAGGTTTTCGCGAAAATGACGCATTTCCGACTCCCACGCGACAGAGGTTAGCTGGCTGTCGTGGATTATTTACTAAACTGTCAATTCTTACTGTCTATGATCTTTACATGCAGTTTTATGAAAGATCATCCATATTTATTCAATAGGAACCATAGAACTCATAATAACATCACTCGTGACAAAAATAATTTGAAAACCGATTTCTCGGAGCTGACAGTCACATATAGGGGTGTCAGAAATGCCATGATTAGAATAGTCAATAAAATGCCAAATCATCTAAAAGATGAACCAAACAAAAATAAATTTAAAAGGGAATTAAAAATATACCTGCTGGGACTTAGTAGTTATTCTTTAAAAGGAATACTGTAAATTAATTTTATGACGCTATTTATGCTGTGTGGTAAATCAAATAAAGAGTTTTATCATTATTATGTCACTATGTGTTATTAATCATTCTAAATTAGTCATAGTTTCTTCTTCCTAGAGAAATACGAGCAATATTCCCCACTTGTGGGTTGGAATGGTAAAAAATATAAGTAGCCGATGGCGAACTGTCAAAAGAAAATGGCGTGTGTTTTAAATATTTAGACCAATTATCTTTATAAGCGTGCATTGTGTTTAAGTTGCGCACGAAAGTCGCGACCGTTTGGAGTCGAAACATTTATTTTTCTTCTGTCAACAGATCAAGAATACATTCGGGGAATGCAACTGAACAGGAAGTCTTCCGAGTGCAGTGTTCCAATGTCTGCCTCTAAGTACGATGAGACGACGCTTTGGAGCCGGTAAGTCATTTGTTTAGTTGTTTTTTGTCTGGAACAGACAACAGTCTGGCCGATACTATATAAAAACAAAAGGTGCTCTTTGATATTGAAATCTTTTTTTAAATCTGCATTTTTAACATGTTTATGTATTTGCTTCACTTCTCAATAGCGGCCATTTTGTTTATTAACAACAAGATAGAAGCATCTATTAAAGTCTCAAACGTAAAAATATTTAGCAGGTTAATCACACGCTGGCTAATACAGGATGCTAGCGCACAGATCGCTATATGTAACATAATTTGCTGACCCCAAAAAAGGAAAAAGAGGGAAATAAAAAAAAAATAAATAAAAAAATAATAATAATTAAAAGAATTAAATTTATATTCTCTAAGATTATAACGTTAATATTTTTGTTTTATTTTTTGTATTTTATTATGTCCGATCAAGTGGTTGAGCTCCCACCCTAGTACTGGCTTGCCAAGTTGGGTGGGAAAATTCTAACGTTTTTTGTAAATGGATAAAAATGTAATTATATTTAAAGGAATAAAAGAATAAATAAATATTTAAAAACTTCTATATTGCTAGTGGCCGTAAGTGGAAGCGTAGCCCATGAAGTGAGACAACAAACGACTGTTTCTATCTTTCTTTTTACTTGACCCGTTGTGCGCAAGTGTCGCGTCTGTAGTGGGGCAATTAATAAGTGGAATAGAGCAAGCCACCTCCCTTTCACAGCTTAGTTCCATGTGCAAACTGACGCGCATGAGACTCAGAGTATAATAAGTGTGTATAATTAGTGTTTAAGTCTTTCTCCCGATCTTTGCTAGCAATATAGAGAGTGTTAAATATATGGATAGAAGTGCGCTTTCACGGTGGACATTCACTTGTTTTCTGACGTTCGAGTGGAAATGCAACTGTTTATTTACAGCCGGCAATAAAAACCCTGCTGCGATTCGTCCGCACGCCACGGCGCCAGTTGGCAGAACTGCTGCTTTCACCTGTAAAACAGCCTGCGTCCACTTATTAATTACGGTCAGCAGGTATTATTTACATATACGACGTGTTTACGACCTGCGCTTCACCGGAGTCGGCTGATTTGAATGGCGATATGAAAAGAATAAAACACTGACCGTAAAAACTTTGTGTTTTTTTTTTTAAATTGTATTTCCGAGCTAGTGAAATTTGACGTTTCAACTCTTTGAAGATTAACCTTTTGTTCCTTGGAAAAGATCCAAGCAGCCAGCAAACGGTAACGAAACCGTCACCCGCATGCCCAGTAGCTAAAACGTTCTAATATCGCTTCGTGTTAGCTACTGCGCATGCGGCTTACTGTTTAGTTACCGTTTTCTGGCTGCTTAGAACAAACTTTATACCGTTTGCTTCTGATTTCGTCAGAACTGCTGCCTGCCAATCGCGACCGGACATCGTTGAAATATGTTTTTTTTTTAATTGCGAAGACGAGCAGCTACTGACCTATATGCGTAAGTCTATTAGACACGTCATGTTTTTTATCAAATATTACCTATATAACAATGGTTTCCTATTGTTGTTATGAAACACACATTGTTACAGTTACAACAATGCAATATAAGAAAAAAAATATTTTATAACAATGACACTGTCGGAACTCAAATCCGAAACTTCTACTATCGCGGCGTATGAGTTATCAATTACTCTACACTAACATATCAAACCAATCTTTCTCATAATTTGCAACTATATTTCACATACTTCGAGAGCTAATTTTTAAATTAGGCATAGTTGACTATGAAAGAATCAAAGGAGAAATTTTTCTTGTTGTCTACTAGAGTTAAAAATCATAGAATTGTTTTATGTCGTTAGAAAAACGTATTAATATAAAAACCTTATATTAATATGTTTTTCTAACGACATAAAAAAATTCTATGATATTACTGTTTGAAATCGGAAAAAAATCAATCGGTTTTCATTCGGTTTTCGCGATTATATTTCATTGGTCTATCATAACAGGGAGCCATAATTTCAAACCAATCCTGGTAGAAAGGATATAAAACGTCATTTAGAATTTGTGTATTGGTATTGATTTTTGAATAACGCCTACACTTGAAATTATTTAATGAACAGATGAAAAATATAGAAACGATTTTGATTTAAAATTATGTTTATATACCTATTGAAATTATTAATTGGGTAATATGGTTGCATAATAATTGGCTTATAGCCAATAAACAGAGGTATTTAACATAAAAGCAGATATTTTATTGGTCGCAATTAGCTTCCGCTAACTAAAAACAATATAAATTAATAAAAATAAAAAAAACAACAACAACAATGAGGGGGCATAAAATTAAATTAAAAAGAAAACGGGGATAAAATAAAGTTAATAAAACTATATTGGAGTCATTCACTCGAGTTTTGAGCTTTAAGGACTCTTACAAGGTGTTGGATTCGGCAATAAAAAGTAAAACATTGTAAGGAAGTAAAAAAATACTATAAAAGTCCGTTTAAAATGGAGTTAGCGAAATCATAGCGGACTGTGGAGTCATTCGTTCGTCTCTCTGTGCTTAAAAGCTCTACAGGCTGTGCAGTGAAACTATAACCTCAAAATATTTGGCAAGTATCTGGTTGTCTGGCTATATATTGTTACAGTCTCCCTGTTGGCACAACAAAGGATTTTGTGAGACGACAATCAGCTCGTCATTCTAACAATGAGACACATATTGTGGGAGACGACAATCGACTTGATTGTTGTTCTAACAATATGCGTAAGTGTTACAATCTCCCTGTTGGCACAACAAATAATTTCGTGACAATATTGTATTACATTTGAATTTCATTCCCTATTTCACCTACTTCAGAGTTGTTTTTTAAAACAAAATGTAGCCTATGTCCTTCCTCGGGATGCAACTTATCTTCTTGCCAAATTTTATCGAAATCTGTTCAGCGGTTTAGGCGTGAAGAGGTAACAGACAGAGTTACTTTCGCGTTTAAAATGTCAGTATGAATTGCTTTGTATGTTCTTTTTTTGTTGTACACCCTGCACCTGGCCACTCACTGATATTGTTATATAGCTTACAATAAGCACATTGCACAGATGATGTCTGCAGCGCGGCTTGCAAAGCTCTAAAACCGTAAGCTTTTAAGTTTTGTCTCATTGCCAGATAGCTGTTAAATTTATTATTTATTTATTTAATATTTTTATTAGCCTTTTTTGAACTTGAAGCTTCACTTTGAAAGTAACATACGGGAACTAAAAGTAAACAATACCGATTGCATTTTATTAAACGTACCAAAGTGAAAATGCATTGAAAAATTAAAACTTTGTTATTTCAGCTTTAATAAGCTTGTTTTCCGTTTTTGAGTTTTAGAAGTAATTACTTAAAGCTCTTTTCACATGTTACACGAAACCCCGAAAATACGACAATGTTTTGAAACGGACCCACAAGAAAAATAATTGCGAACCACTCTATTAGTGTATTTTGAAAAACAAATTATTGCATTGAACTGTCAAATTAGTATACATTTATTAAAAAAAAAACAGAACAAAGATCGAAAGTGTATTTGACAGAAAATGTCTTTTTTCCTGTTTTCAGATTTTTCTTTTTTCTTTTTGTTGGAGCGAACCACTCTATTAGTGTATTTTGAAAAACAAATTATTGCATTGAACTGTCAAATTAGTATACATTTATTAAAAAAAAAACTGATCAGAGATCGAACGAGTATTTGAGAGAAAATGTTTTTTTTCCTGTTTTCAGATTTTTCTTTTTTCTTTTTGTTGGAATACATTTTGTGTTCAACCCTACTTTACATTATATTAATTAATGGGTTTCGCAAATTAAAAGAGAACGTATTGTTTTTCTTTACTTCTGTTGCGGCAATCTATTGGAAGTATGCAAATTGCATTTTCACTGCAACTTAATTGGAAATTGTTTTATTGTTTTCTTTCTGTGAATTTTCTAACCTCATGTATTTTAATGTTTGTGTTCACATGCATTTGGCAGATTATTAATGAAAAAATATTATTACAGTATATACAATTTATACAACGCTCTTTATGGCACGCCGTCTTACTATTTAATAGTAAAATATTTTTTCAAAAATTGTAAAAATATTTAACAATTTTAATTTCAGAAAAAAAATTTTGAGTGAATTTTTTTTATGTGGTGACATAATAAAAATAGGTACATTATTATTGTCATGACATAATAAAAATACATTATTTTTATGTCATGACTGCTGTATCGTCAACAAATATCAAAGTAATTTGTTTTATGGCGTCTGGTACATCATTAATGAAAATAATAAAGGCCTAGTACACTGCCTTGTATTTATAATTATTTTTATGTCGCAAGATAATAAAAATACATTATTTTTATGTCATGGCATAATAAAAATACATTATTATTATGTCATGACATAATAAAAATACATTATTTTTATGTCATGACATAATTATAATTCGTCGTTTTTCCTATCTCTTCCTATATATAAGCATTTAATTTTATGTCATGACATAAAAATAATGTATTTTTATTATGTCATGACATAATAATAATGTATTTTTATTGTCACCACATAAAAAAATTCACTCAAATTTTTTTTTCTGAAATTAAAATTGTTAAATATTTTTATAATTTTTGGAAAAATGTTTTACTATTATATAGTAAAACATGTGCCATAGCTTTTTAAAGTTAAAGTCAATGTGAAAAATGACTAGGTTGTCCGTCCGTCCATTTGTCTGTCACATACGTCTAGCTCCCAAACAAACGACATTAGGAATACAGATATCCCAGGGATTATTTTTTTTTTAGAAAAACATTTTTGAAGTAATACTTCTTTACGCACGCTTGACTTGGGGAGTAAGCTGGCGAATGCGTGACGAGAGTGTTACGAAAAGTGTGATCGAGCGAGGCAGTTACGTTTCGTATATCTAAGACACAGTGCAAGCCTATTGTCTGTATCACACTGTAAGAGCAAGAGAGAGCAGTGCGCGCGCACATTTTCTTTCTCTCTTCCTCTCATAGCCAGTAGTTCGTTTGCGAGTTTGCTAGCCGGTACGCGAACGGTGATATACTATCAAAACCGAAGCTAAAATGATGGCGAGGTAGAGCACTTGCCTCGTAACCTAAAGATCGTAGGTTCGGTCCCACCGGTTGGTTCCATTTTTACTTTTATGTTGTTGTCTTTCACAACTATATTAGTTTTACTTCTGTAGTGTGTAGTGTAAAATACAGTCTCTTTTTTCTTCTTCTGTGCTTCATAAAGTGAAAATTTATTTTTTAAAAATTTTATATGGCGTACCTATCGTTAGAAAGAAATTGTATTGAAAATACTATAAATTTCAAAAGTCAAAAGAGCGGCAAAACAATAAAACAATGCTTAAAAACTATGCCGCTTATATATTAGCGGCCCTCTCCGGCTTCGCCCGAATTTGTAGATTGCCACCGAATTTTCGTCGACTTACTTTGCAAAATTGATCTCCCACTTATAGCGCTTTTATTTTAACGCGATAATATATAGCCTCTGTCCATTCTGAAGGTCTGTTCTAAATATTGGTGGAAACATTTTTGAAATCGGATGACTAGTTTCGGAGATTACTCCTACATCCAAACTTACAAACTTTGCTTCTTTATAATATTAGTTTAGATTGTGAAGTATATGTATGACTCAATCCTTAAATTTTAAATACTTATAGACTGTGGTACGAATCAGAAATAATGAAAAGCCACTGTTATTTGAAAGCTTTATATTAAAATGACCATTCAAAGGAGATAACCAATATTTAAAATTTTGCACGAATGTGTCATCGACTTTTTTTTGTTACAAATGTGAAATAACTGAACTGCAATATTTTAATGAAATGCTCTTTTTATACAATACATTCTGAATAAATGCACTTCATGTAAAAATAAATATATCAAAAACCACCTCGATCTACATTTCGCTAATATAAAAATATTACTTTGACATTCATGGAATATTTCTGTTTCATTTTATCGACTGTCGTCTGAATATATCTGTCTCATATAGAGTTCGTACGTGTTCTTTGTCTTGTAGGCATGTCCAATATTTTGTACAAAATTACGGTGTTTTGTGAAAAAAAATCTGTTTTAGTAACATGTTGCGACATTTAATAGAATTTACTAAAAGCTATTAGTTCAGAAGCAAACAAAAAAAAAACTGTTTTAGTACCAAGTAGTGACATCTGTTATAATTCGCTCAAAGCTATTAGTTCAGAAGCAAATCTGGTAGAATTTGCTCAAAGCTCTTCGTTCAGACGCCGGGCTGCAAACGAAATATTTTATTGATAAAAAACATTCTTAAATTTTAGCTAATTTATTTTTATTTATTTATTTATTTAAAGATGGGTGCCAAACAGACTCTAGGTCCAATAGTTGCGAATAGCTGTCATTCGTGTTTTTACGTATACCTACTTGCTTGGAATTTATCTGTATTTTTATGTAATTAATTAATGAATGTATTTAATAAGCGCACTTACTACCGAGCTATGAAGAAAAATAGTATACAGCAGACTGGCCGAAAGTTTGATATCCTAGCACTGCGCAGTGCAAGATATCAAACTTTCGGCCAGTCTGGTGTAATATACTATTTGCTTCAAAAGTGCCGTTCGATGTAATGCGACCTTTAAGCGTCGCTGTTGGACACGTCAAGCAAATGAAGTTAGTCATATCTCTATCAGAGAGGCAGCACGTAATGTTTCCTGTGCATTGATATTCGATGCACGGGCAGCGCTTTGACTTCTTCCCGCTTTATAATAGGTAATAGCTATGTATGTTACGTGTGTCTGTCTATCTGTTGTATGTCGTTCCACCTCCTTGCCAATTGCCGCTTAATGCAAGCCGCTTTCTGCATGGACGATGGACGAGCTTTGCTCGAAACGTTCAATTATAGAAAGTCGCTCAGAGATCATCTTTTGTACACGGCTTTCTTTATGATCAGTTAAAGGACGAGGTCTGTTCGAAACGTTCAATTACATATATAATAAAGTCGCATTCTTGTACACTGTGTCCTTTATCTATAGATATCTATACTAATATATAAAGCTGAAGAGTTTGTTTGTTTGTTTGTTTGATTGAACGCGCTTATCTCAGAATTGAAAAAAAAATTTTTGGTGGATAGCCCATTTATTGAGGAAGGCTATAGGCTATATAATATCACGCTACGACCAATAGGAGCGCAGCATCTATGAACCATGTTGCAAAATATAACTCAAAATTAGTCCGTCCGACAAATATTATCAGGTGAAATGCCTTAACTAAATATTGTAATATTAGCGCGTCACGTTCACAACCCCGGATAGCTCAGCCGGTAGAGCGTAAGACTCTTAATGCCAGGGTCTTGGATTCAAACCCCACGTCGGCGAATATATTTTTATTTTTTTTATTTTCTACATTGATTTCTTCTAAGGCTTACATTTTAATTTTTTAAAATTTTATTACGACTAATAAAATTAAATAAATCTAATTAATAGCTTATATTTGAAAATTGTTACAACTATAGGTACCTATATAAAAATAATTTTCCTACAGTGTTTTCAATTAAATATTTATTATTTTAAAAGAAATTTATTACTTAAAAAAAGTATAAAGATTGCTTTTTAACGACAAAAACTTTTGAACAGTAACTCCGGTCATTATGAAGTTTGGACACAACATTCATCTCGGTAAACTAAGATGAATGTGTGTACTCATGTCCCTTCATTCCCCATTCGTTCTTTTGCACCCGGGTGAAACCGGGCGGGACCGCTAGTGGTTATATAAAGGATCAGGTCTTCTTGAAATGTTCCAAAATAATATTATGCTTTTGTATGCACAGTATTCTTTATGGTCAGATAAAGTTTTAGATTATAGACGCTTGTCAACTGAGGTGATTTGCGTTGATGAAATAGAGGACCAGCTTCTTAAAATTCTGGTTCGAGTTATAACCGAGGATCAGGAAGACAATATTAAGGGTCTCAGCCAAAACTGCCAAACGTCAGTAATTAATTGACCTGGTGTCGAGAAAAATAACAACTACACATACCGCTTCAGAAGTTATATCTAGTTTAATTGCATCCATTTAATTTGTAGCTTTTTGAAAAGGGGAGATTCTGTTATACAAAACGGAACCATTTTCAGATTGATTCATAGCTCTTAAATACTCCCAAAATTGTAATTGAATATCGAGAAAAAAACCGACGAATGATAGATATTAATTTTTTTATTTAATATTATTCAAAGAAAAGCATCGAAGTTCAATTACAAATTTTAAATCCAGGCCATGAAAAAAAGAACGATTAGCGATTATCAATATCTTGAAAGATAATTGAACATCGTCATTTTCAATTGTTTTCGTAATAAGTATATAAAATGGACGTAAAGTTATGAAATTAATCTAAGAGAGAAATATCACGTCTAAAAAAAATTAGATTGGTTTATCGACAAAGCTTTTGAAACTAATAAAACATTTAGTTGAATTGAATTGACTTTGTTTGGTATCAATACGAAAGGAGTTGATGCTATCGATTACGGATTTAAAATATTCGATGTGGTGCACTCGGGCTAAATCGTTGGGACGTTAAACCCTTCAGGATCGGAACTGGTGTTCATTGATACTGGATGCAAGCTTCGGCGAAGTCATAACGCTCAGAAAAGGCAAAACCGTGCTCTCCGTTTATCCTGAACGTCTTTATCGGGCCGTAGTCGAAATATTCATCGACCATAGAGAATCCAAATACAGTGTAAACTCTATATAGCGACACTCAAGGGACTGTGCACTTTGTGACGTTATTGAGAGTTGTCGTTAAACGGAAAGAAGAAATAATCCATTAATATTTTTTTACTATAACATGTATTTACTCATAATATATAAAATTCACAACTGACCAGCAAACATTCATACTAAGGGCAACTAAGAATATGATAACTTATCGATAAGCAGCTGAGCTAAACATATGAAAGATAATCCCAACAAACAAAAGAACGAATTAATTAGAATCTTCGGTACGCATGATGCCGACAACAAAGCAACAAAATAACAAACAAGTACTGTTTATTGCTTAATTACAATTTTTTTTTCATCAAATTTTAAGAACGGATCATCAGGATGGACATTATTGTGTTAAAAAGTTGACGAAGAAACGAAGGCGATCTACGAACTCGGGTGTAGCCGGATCGAGCCCCGTTCGTTAATTCGATCTGTAAAAATTTCTCGCATCGTTCGGACTACAACCGACGCGTCCTTCGTTCGCAAACTGGAACACCGTCATACATGCGGCGTCTCACTCTCCGGGTGTTCTGTTTTCTCACTCCCGCCTCTCTTCTGCACATTGATATAAGATATTGCTATCCAATATTCAGCATCTGTATCTCGCCTGAGATATATCGGCGTATTATTAGTTTATACCAACAAATAATATGGCAACCCTCAAGTTTAGTTTAGTGGTTTGTTTAGTTCATATACTTAATTGTATTCGACACTAGGTGCGTGACCAGCGCGTACTGGAAATTATGCACCCTTCTTAGAAGGGTGGCCAAAAGGTGTGTTCGATTGAATAATTGATGTTAACATGAAGGATTGCTAATATGTATTCCGTTTGATACTGGTGACAAATGGGGATTGTTGCCATTTCTTTTACTATCACGACATGATTGTTAGTCTAGTTCACATGTCCCTCTTTCACAAAAATTAAGATCATGATGATTCGGAATGACATCTAAAAACTTTTTGAAAAAATTGAAATGTAGGACGAAAAAATTACAAAAGCTATAAACATTTTAGTAAAAAAAAAGTGGTTTGGTTTTTCACGAATATTTCAAAAACTATTGCAGATATTTGAAATTACAAAAAAGATTCTGAAAGAGCTAGAAATTTGCTATAAAAAAATCCCATCTCCCGGAACTCTCAAATTTCAAAATTCAAATTTTAAAATTTATTTCCTCAAATAAAGATACAATAAAATATATATTTAATAAATACATAATAAGAAGATTTCCTGCCCGGAACTCTACCACCAATATTTCTAATTTTAATTTAGAAGTGAAAATAGAGCTAAAAAATTGTCTACATTCGTGTCTTTTAGGGAGCGGGAAACCATAATTAGGGCGATTTTGTGAAGAACCATTCGATATTAATAATCACTCGTGGTCGCCAAGTGATCGAAATACGACCATAATTCATCAAATTTTTAAGTTCGAACGTTATTGAGGTTCTTATATGGATTTCATGTGAATCGATTTTACCTGTATTAAATCGTACACATCGTGATGCCAACACATATTGTGCACTTCCCCTCATTAAATCAAGGAGAACGATGCATGTTTCATCACAAAGTGTGTGAATTAACACACTTAAATCGATACCACAACTTTTTTTCTTCCCGTATATAGGTACCTATGATTAAAGTTTCCCTTGAATCGATTTTACCTGTGTTAATTCGTACACATCGTGATGAAGCACATATTATGCACTTCCCCTCATTAAAACGAAGAGAATGAAGCATGTTTAACCACAAAGTGTGTGAATTAACACACTCAAATCGATACCACAACATTTTTCCTTCCCGTATTTATATATGATTAAAGAAAATATGTCAGATGAGGAGATTACCACAAATCGAAATGGCCGCCGGATGCCAGCGCGATGTTTTAGAATCTCAGTAATTTATTTTCACGCGACGTTTGCGCCGTGAACGATTTATACACGCTGAGTTATCTCGTTGGCGCCAGGAAATGTCTCATCACCAGGAGCACAGATGATATAATGTGCACTCGTTGCTACTTTGTTCTCGGGCTGCGTTCAGATTCGGAGTGAACGTTGCTTTCGAAACCTGTTCATCCTTCTGCAGCGCTGTTCGCTGTATCCTCTCCTCGTTGGACGAAAACAAGCATTTTACTGCACCGACGTCACTAAAACAAGAGTTATGTACTTTTTTTTTCAAGCATGCATCTTTTACTAGAACGGAGCGTTCTAATGGTGAGACGCTTTCAATGGCGGATCTAGTGCTCGGAGACCTTTTAAGCTCAATGAGGAAAAAACATGCAATTTTATTGTATAACTATGGTAGACAGTATATAAACACACTATACACCAGGGGTCGGCAACTTTTTGAGACGGAAGAGTCAAAAGTTATAATTTACAAAATTTTCCAGTTTTTAAAAAGTCACTAAACATATTCGTTTCATTCAAATATTAATTATTTTTTATATTTTTTTAGATCAGTTCTGAAGAAGATCCAAGTCCGGATTGAAACGTTAATGTATTAATTATATATATATTTTAATTGGTCGATAATTTTATTTATTGAAATTTTCGGTTCATTATTATAGTATTTACTTATATAGGTATAATATATTATATCCGAGGACGACACGTCGCGACGGGGGCGGTACGGGTGAGACGCGAGTGGAAATGGCTGAGAGATAGACATGGTGCTCAATCATGGATCGATTGGACGATTTTTAAGGGTTTATATAATAAAATAATTATTTTTTACGTATGGAACTGGAGAGCCGCAACTTTACATCAAAAGAGCCGCGTGCGGCTTGCAAGCCGTAGGTTACCGACTCCTGCTATATACTATCTTAAAACAATGTAAAAACCACTAAAATATTAATATTGCTAGTGTGTTGTCTTGCTATTAAGGATGAAAAAGTTATATTGATATCTTTAAATTCTACGGAGATATACTCAATTTTTTGCACGTGGAGTCGTAAACGGTACATATTCATATACTTAATACTCCTACATTCCTAGTTCCCGTAAGTGGAAGAGAAACAGCAACCCCATACTTCTATCTCACTTATTTATACTTGATCCGTTATGCGCAAGTGTTGCGACTGTAGTGGCGGAAGTGCTCCATTCTCGGACATGCGCATAACATTTGAGGTTATGACGGAGACAGACTGCACCGTCATTCTTTTCCGAAGCCCTACTGGCAATATAGGAGTATATGGACAGATCGACGCCTGGCCGGCCATTATGACGCTTTGCGGCGCGGTGTCATATTATTTTGTAGTTAAATAACTGATACCCGTTACCTCACTAGACCCGTAGCTTACACCATGTTTATTGACTAGCGGCGCCCGGTCCGGCTTCTCAGAATTTGTAGATTGCCACAGTTTTTTCGTCGATTTACGTTGCAAAATTGACCTCCATGAAAAACTATTTTATTTTAACGCGATAGTATATATAGCCTTTGTCCATCCAGAAAGATCCACTCTAAATATTGGTGAAACAGTTTTTGAAATCGGATAAGTAGTTTCGGAGATTACCTCCTACATCCAAACTTACAAACTTTACCTCTTTATAATATTAGTATACAGTACGCAGAAATTAATTGCCAATTTTATTACTTTATTAGTTACTAGCGGTCCAGTCCGGTTTCACCCGGGTGTAAAAGAACGAATGGGGAAGGGAGGAACATGAGTACACACATTCATCTTAGTTTACCGAGATAAATGTTGTGTCCAAATTTCATGATGATTGCAGTTACCGTTCAAAAGTTTTTGTCGATAAAAAGCAGTATTTATACTTTTTTTAACTAATAATTTTTTTTTTAATTAATTAAATAAAATTAAAACAAATTTAAATGTAAGCCTTAGAAGAAAGCAATGTAGAAAATAAAAAAAAAAAATTATATTCGCCCAATGTGGGGCTCGAACCCACGACCCTGATATTGACAGTCGTGTGCTCTACCGATTGAGCCAGCCGGCGTTGTGTCCTCACAATTCTGGCAACGCTAATATGAGTATATTTAGTTAGTGCATTTCACCTGAATAGAAGCTTATTTTTTACATACATTTTGCAACATTTTTCATTAATGCTCCGCTCCTAATGGTCTTAGCGTGATTTTATATAGCCTATAGCCTTCCTCGATAAATGAGCTATCCAACAAAAATTTTTTTTTCAATTTGAACCAGTAGTTTCTGAGATTAGCGCGTTCAAACAAACAAACTCTTCAGCTTTATACTTTAGTATAGATAACGTTTGTGCTTTAATCATCTAAAAAGAACTAGAAAAAAAATAATAATGTGAATTTTGATTCGTTTTATATTTTTCAGATCGAATACTAATTTGAATCGTTTCAAACTAAATTTAATTGTTAAACGTGCTTCCAGTAATAAACGGAATTCGATGATCATATTACATAATACATCTGTGGCTTCGGGCCAATTGTGTATACTTATATTGAATTGGCGGCAGCTTTCCCCCCTACATGGGTCCGTATAATGTGTGAGGGGTCGAAGGGCGTCGCAGCGGTGCACATATGTTTGTTTAGCGAAGCTGCAGATATTATGAAATAGGATACAAGTGTTTAGGTATCGAGGGAGGTTTTATGATTGTGTTTTTACAACCGTTTTTCCCAACGACTGAAGCATTTTCGTGCATTTTCAGACGATATACTCACTTTACGCAGGACCCTACTGAACTTTTATGAAATCACAATTTACGAAAATTAGTTTATTGATTTTGTATCGAAATATTGCAATATTGCGATTGCTTTTAGAAAATTTGCTGATATTGCCATAGAACAGAATAGTTGGCAAAACCAAAAGTGCACATCCCGCAAGTTTTCCACTGTATGATAAAAAAATAACAATTAAAAAATATTTTTAATAAATTTAAAAAGATTTAAAAATTTAAAGAAATAAATAATTAAAAATTGAAAAAATATTTTTTTTAAGTTTGCAAAAATAAAAAAAATTAAGAACTATACATAATATAATATATAATTAATATCAAGTGGAATAAAATAAAACAAAAGAAAAAGAAAAAAAAAAGAAAAAAATCAATGATTTCGTAAGGAATCGAACCCAGGACCTTGCCCTTGGGGATCCAACGGCATAACCATTACGCCACGGCGCCCTACTACGTGCAGTGGTGTTATCACGGTATAGAAGTGTAGCACTTGTTTTATGGATTACACTATATTTACACAGCAATTATTATATTGTTTTTTAAACTATTAGCTGTCAAAAATAATAAAATAAAACTGTTTATAAAAATTAAACTACTGAACACATTTTAGTGAATTTAAATAGGGTTCTGGTCTGATAGTAAACAAAGTGAATAAAATATGACCCAAGGCAATCCGACCAAAATTGCGATCTGTAGAGTCGTGACGTACGTACATACGTACATACGTACAGAACAACCGACAACTGCTGTTTGTGATTTTCAATTACAATTTTAATAATATTTATGAACTCGAATTGATTTAAAAATGGTTCTGTTTTATAGATTAGAATCTCCTCTTTTCAAAAAGCTTCAATTTGAATGGATTTCGTGTGAAATTAACTTAGATATAACTTCTTATATGAACGAAAGTCAGCTCTGACGCACAAAGCGATAATAAAGCACATACCGCTAATTTAGCGGTATGTGCAATACAATATATTTTGTAGATAAGTATTACTGTGTGACGTCAGAAGGTACAACAAATATTTTTTTTAAAATAAGCTTAAAACAATAATGAATAAAAAATACTACCTAGTATTATTGTGAAAAAAGCGTGGGGCGCTCGATGTACGAAAATATGGAACAAAGCGCCCCACGCTTTTTTCACAATATGTAATACTAAATAGTATTTTTTATTCATTATTGTTTTAAGCTTATTTTAAAAAAAATATTTTTTACTTTTTAGTTCGATATAAAGCGTGTTTTTTAGTTTTTTTTTAAACTATATTTATTTTTCACTTTTTAGTTTGAAATAAAGCGCCCGAATCCAAATAACCTATTTTTGGAAAAGTGTTCGTTTGTTGCTGTTTGTCTGTGAACACGTCTGAAACAAAATTTTGGGAAGATGTTCGATACGCAAATGTGTAGAGCCCTATTGTCTTGGGGGAAAATCGGCGTATGTGCAAAAGAGATAGGTATATACTATAACGTTTTTTTTTATATATAATAATGGTGTACTTTTCATAAACGATTTATTATTTTAATTATTTTATACGTATTATATAATATAAATTTGGTAATTTAAGTAATTCTGACAGTTGATTGTGTAATTTTGAAGCAACAAAAGAACCATATTTTGAGTAAGTTGAAATTTCATTTTTATCGCTGAAATGTCCGGATCTGTTTTTTTTTTATACCGCTTTATAACAGATACGATTTTTGATTCATGTTTTCGTACATATATAATATATATTGGCTTACAAAAGCTAATGGTATAAATATGTCTACAGAGTGGCCCTAAATATGATGAATTTTATGACAACATTATTATTATTTAATTCGCTCAAGAAATGAACTGAATTTGATAAAAAATAATAAATTGAAAATATTCGAATTCGTCTCAGATAACCTCGGCAGGTATTTACCTAAAGGCGGAAAAAGGTAATACAATTTTACAAAGTATATTTGAAATATCAGGAGCCCTTTGTAGGACGCAGAAAAAATGAAATTGAAAGGGAAACGCCTAATCATATGAGCCCGGGGTACACATTTTAAAAATACGTATCTGAGAACAACCTCCTAACAAAAATATATACAGGGTGTTCACCGAAAGTGATAACAGTGAATAAATCGTGTATCCTATTGGGTACAAAAAAAGTTTAATAGTAATTGTTCAACTCGAGATTTACTATCGAAAAAATGCGAGGTACCTATATATTTATTGTACTTCAAAGTCAACCGGAAGTGTACATGCATTTTTTTTTTAAATGGCAACATATATTTGTTTCTTACATTTTCGAAATCTCCATTGTTTTGTCTATAAATTCCTATAAAATTTTCATAAGGTTACATAAGAAAATATTCGAGAAAATAATTTATTAACTAAATATACAGTTATAATTATTTTTATTATCACTCCACCCACGTGTAAATTATTATTAATAATAATAATTAATTAATAAATTAATAACGTTTTACTCAAATATTTTCTTATGTAACTTTATAAAAATTTTGTATGAATTTATAGAGAAAAAATTGAGTTCTCGAAAATGTAAAAAAATATGTTGCCATTTGAAAAAAAAAACATGCTTTACACTTCCGGTTTAGTATAAAGTTGAAAAAAAATATACTTCAGCAGTTCCCTATAGTAAATCTCGAGTTGAACAAAAAACTATTTAATATTTATTTTTTGTATCAAGTAGGATAGACGAATTATTTACTGTTACCACTTTTGTTGAACGCACTGTATATTGTATAAATGAGCTCTTTTAAAAAAGTTCTTACTATGTCGTTAGTTCTTTATGAACTATAAATGGGAGAAGAACTATAACTTTAGCTATGCATATCATTATCATAGCTTATTTTCCATTGCATTTATTATTATTTTGTATATTATTATTCATTACTAGCCGCTAACCGCGGTTTCACGCGCGATTAAAATGGAACACGGCAGCGACAACAGTAGTGCCAAATATCTTAAAGATTATATATTTAGGCGAATTTCATATAAAATTTTATCAATATTATGTTAAGAATGTTGAATCCACTTACTGTAAGTCCTTTATTGTTAAGATTTATTACATTGCAGTCCATTTAAGAGCACCCTGTAACATTATATTATATAACATCAAATGGTACGAGTTCGAAGGTACCTTGAAATACAGTACAGGTGAATCAGTTTTTTATTACTTTATTTCATTTTTTATTAAGAAAATTGCTGTCTTATTAGACGAAGTAATCATTTTGTTTACCAGTGCATAAATACAAAAATTATTTTACAATCAAAGTAATATTGCTTATATTATGTTTTTATTCATATTCTGGCTCCTTACCGGTCGGGGATAAAAAATGTAGGTATATAGTAATTTTTTTTCCTATATACAGTGTAAACTCCATTTAACGTCACTCGATATAACGACGTCGAAATTACTTAACTCTAGTTGGTTTACTTTGTTGCTCATACAATGATACACTTGTTATTTTGTTGCTTTGTTGTCGGCATCATGCGTACCAAAGATTCTAAGAAATTTGTTCTTTTGCTTGTTGGGATTATCTTTCATATGTTTAGCTCAGCTGCTTATCGATAAGTTATCATATTCTTAGTTGCCCTTAGTATGAATGTTTGTTGATCAGTTGTAAATTATATATATTATGAGTAAATACATATTGTAGTAAAAAAATATTAATGATTTATTCCTTCCCTCCGTTTAACGACAACTCTCTATAACGCTACAAAGTGCACAGTCCCTTGAGCTTCGCTATATAGAGTTTACACTGTATATTTAAACTTTATCTTGTATTTAGCGTTATTTATTGTACAACGTTTTGTCTATGAATTCAGAATTTTTCAAAGACCTACAGAAAAATAAATAAATTCTAAATTCGTGGACGAAACATCGTATAATAAATAAATTAAATTAACTTTTGTCCGCATACCTGCGATTTTTTCTTAATATTTTTATCACGATGTACACGATATCTAATACAAAAGATCGAATTATATGTTTAAAAATTGACAGGTTATTTTGCGTCGACTGTAGACATGCCGTTAACTTTTTGTCGACGTTTCAGCTTCTCGATAGAGCTTCAACGATACATTTTAAGCTTATAACAAATATTTTTTCCGTACATCGAAAGGCACTTGAAATTTTCAATACGTCAAGTATTTTTATTTACTTGTTAACATATCTGATATATTATTGAATAAATCTAGCATTCGTGTATTACCTCGTGCATATAGAAAATGTATAATATTTATTTGAAAAGAGCACTTATTCATGTTTTATAAGGGCTGTCCAAAAATACCTCTCATCCAATTATTATAATCATGTTTGCTTTTTTAAAATTTTATAAATAGAAATGAATGTCGACAAACTTCTCCGAAATAAGGTTAGGCTGCTTTCGTCCAGATGCAAATCGCACTTATTATAAAGCATGCGACAGCTTTTTCAACAATTTTCCGTTATCCGATTGAGTTGAAATTTTGCATACGTATGTAGTTCCGATGACAATACAATATTATAATAACTAACGACCGGTCCGGCTTTTGTCCGGTTGCAAATCGCACTTTTGATAAAAAATGAGACACCTTTTTAACCACTTCTCGTTTACCGATTGACTTGAAATTTAGCACAGGCATGTAGTTCTGATGACAATACAATATTATAACAACTAACTGACCGGGCCGGATTTCATTCGAATGCAAATAGCACTTTTAATAAAGCACACTGAAAACTTAAAAATAGGTAAAAAAACCTTTTTAAGTTGAATGGTTATTGTACAATCGAGGATGTTCTAAAATAAAATCGTGGGGGGAATTTATAGTTACATTATGATCGAAAGCTAAATATGATTTTCAATCTCAAACAAATGAAAGTTTTCTACAAAATTGCACTCCACGATTTTATTTTTAACCGACTTCAACAAAAAGGAGGAGGTTCTATGTGCGTCTGTATATTTTTTTTTTATGTAGATATGTTCACCGATTTCTCCGTCAATTATGGACCGATTTTCAAATTTTTTTTTATTCGAAAGAGGTGGTCCCATCGGAACCAAGTCAGGATCTGATGGTGGAATCCGGAGAAATCGAGGGAAACTATCAAATTTCAAAGAAACGCATAATGTTTTTTATGTATGTTCACCGATTTTTAGTGTTAGATTAACACTAAAAAGAGAAAAATAAAATCTTTTTAACAAAAAAATTGAACCGACTTCACACTAAAAAGTAAAAAATAATTGCGTATTGAAATGTTTTGGAGTCGGTGTAGTTCTCGGAATAGATTTCATTTTGGCTGACACCGACTCCAAAACATTTCAATACGCAATTATTTTTTACTCTTTAGTGTGAAGTCGGTTCAATTTTTTTGTTAAAAATATTTTATAGTTTAATCAAAGACCCCTATGGTGACTCATAATTATTTTCTAGTTTTAAGTACATCATCGATTGTACAATAAAAACATTCAACTAAAAAAGCTTTTTTATCTATTTTTTATTCCTAAGAAAACTTGAACTTTAAATTGTAGAAACTCTAGTTTATTTGCAAAATCTGTTATCTCAAAGCTGTGACAACAGTTGAAATATAAAAAGTGATATTGTCCTTACGTAATGTGTCAAGAAAAAATATAAATGAAAACGTTATTTAAAGTATCACATCCGGAATTTTCATAAATGAAAAATGAATACACACTAACTTTTCATATCGTCTTTAAACAACTTGACGCGGGTGCTCCATCATTCCGATGTTCTGTATTCTGTTTGTGTGCTTAGCCACCCACAAAAAGCACAGGTAGTTTCGAGAAAATGTCTAGCGTTTTATATTTACATAAACAGTGCGATTTTTGTGTTCGCACTTTCTAAATCTTTTTGTTTGTGAATCGCATCTCTGATAACGCTACCAATTCCCAAGATTATCTGAGTTTTTTTATTAATTATAAATTATCTTGTAGTCTAATGTAACGTAGCGTAGCGTAACGTAACGTAATGTAACGTAACAATACAATACAATATACAGAAGAACCTCGAAAAAATCGAACACCTCCAAAACTCGAAAAAATGTTTTGTTCCCTTCTCTTCAAGCTCCAAAACCTCCATTACTTGAAATCTCAACCGTCTATAGTTCGAAATAATCGGTGAGTCCTTCTACACATTTTCCATCCATAACTCGAAAAAATAAATCGTACTTCTGTATCTCGAACATAGCGACTCAAAATTAGAATGAATCTTAACCTCTACAAGTCGAATATTTCCTTACAAAATCCGCCCGTGTCGAAATTCTTCATAAGTCGAAAACTCTATAACTCGAGTTTTTTTACGTCTCCTTTGAAGTTCGAGTTACAAAGGTATTACTATAATATAACTAGCCGCTACCTGCTGTTGAGAATAAAGAATGTCATATAGTTTTTCACGCGCATATAATTCTTAAATCTTATATATTGGGGGCGTCCGGCTGCGCCCAAATTTGTAGCAATTCACAAATTCGGGCGAAGCCGGACCGGGCCGCTATATAATATAAAAATTATAATAAAATTAAGAAGCTAAACGTTCCTAAACCTTTTTAGCTGTGAAACATATTTCAGTTACTACCATGAAAAATTTTTAAAAAGCGGTGTTTCAATTTTAAGAAGTGAGGCGTTGCCTCTGTCGTTTGTGTACGTCACTGATTATATGAAGTAGTACATCGTTCTATTCATTACTAGTTCTATCTTAAGATATTTTTATTTGTTTCGAAGACGCGAGAGACAAATTTGTCACTCTGATAATTTTTATGAACGAAGAAGACGCGCTTTATTTCCACTGTTTCTGTTGCTTCGGCTGCATGTATTGATATTATAACCCTAAGTCCAAAAGAAAAAACTGCTTAAGGCGCATTTTGCTATGTGTGATACAGACAATAGGCCTGCACTGTGTCTTAGATATACGAAACGTAACTGGCTATGATCACACTTTTCGTAACGCTCCGAAACGTAACTGGCTATGATCACACTTTTCGTAAGGCTCTCGTCACGCATTCACCAGCTTACTCCCCAAGTCAAGCGTGCGTAAAGAAGTTTAACTTCAAAAAAATGTATACTATTTTGAGTATGTGATAGACGATGCTGTCTTTTTAATCGACTTCAAAAAAGGAGGAGGTTCTATGTTCGACTGTATTGTTTTTTTTTTTATGTATGTTCACCGATTTCTCCGTCAATTAATTATGGACCGATTTTCAAAATTTTTTTTTATTCGAAAGAGTGCACTTCCGAGGTGGTCCCTTCGGAACCAAGTCAGGATCTGATGGTGGAATCCGGAGAAATCGAGGGAAACTCTCAAATTTCAAAGGCACGCATACTTGGCCTACTCATTGCAATACTTTATCTAACACTAAAAAGAAAAAAAGAAAATATTTTTAACAAAAAAATTGAACCGACTTCAAAATATGCACTAAAAAGTAAAAAATAATAATTATTGTTATTTTTGGAGTCGGTGTCAGCCAAAATGAAATCTATTCCGAGAATTAGAGACATGTAAGATTTAAATTGCTACTTTCGAATTCCGATGTGACACCGACTCCAAAAATAGCAATAATTATTATTTTTTACTTTTTAGTGCATATTTTGAAGTCGGTTCAATTTTTTTGTTAAAAATATTTTTGATTCAGTCGTCATTAACGTTATTTGATCACAAATGGGACATACGCGATTTTGTCTCTTTGTACCTTTTCGAGCTATACCTTCACTGCAGGGATATTTTCCTCTTGGCTCTATGAACATTTTCTCAATGCTGTTGTTATTACGAGAAACTCGAGGGGATTTTTTCAGTGGCAATAATATATATACATGTCGTAAATAACATTTTTTGTATTGGATATAAATAGTTTCACTAGGCAATGATTACATTTTGAAAATGAATTTTTTTAGTTCAAGAAATTTAAATATAATTGACTTTTTCATTTTAACAAAGCATGTTGTCGAGCGTCTATAATTTACATTGTCTATTTATTTTGTAAGTATTAAAATAAGTTCTTACTTTAAATAAACAAAAAGCTTTAATATTTAATTATAAACAATTTGTAATAAATTGTTTTCTCTTGAAAAAATGTTCTCATCTGAGGATACCCGTGGTCGTATGCCATCGCATATACATGAGGCCCCTCTAGATGTATACCGTGATGCACTTGCCCTAGAGCTTATTATCGCTTACTACTGTTAAAATATAATGTTTTGTTAGGATAGGTGGCATATGACCAATGCTATCCTCAGATGACAATATTTTCTTGTTTCATACTTTTCAGTAGTCGGGTTATATTGAACTTATTTTTTATTTAAATTATTTTTTTGAACTTGATAATTTAATTACCCCCCCCCCCATTATTAGCATGTGTTGGGAGGTACCTCCGGTTGACCCTGCAGAGCACCCGCATATGTCTGTTGACGACGACGGATGTGCGGGCACGTTTTTATACTTTATACCTACCTACCTTGTGCTTTTCATTTATGGAGAAAATTGATATTGATATGGATTTATTAATTAGCCTTGTTCATAATAGGCCAGTGTTATGCGACAAGACTTTAGAAAATTACAAAAATAAACATGCAAATTTTGCACTTTTTTGTACTTGAATTTCTTACAACGGACGCGCTCGCGTTATATTAGCGGATCGTGTACAAAGGTAACCGTTTCGCGTCGGCCCGTTACCCGTTGACTAAAACGCTCGTTAACATGAGCCCTTAGTGTTGGCCACGCCTATCGTAAGCTCATATTTTGCTGACAATTTCAGAAGAGTAAAAAGACAGTCCTCGCATACTCTCGGTGTTTTATAAGTTGTCTGCTTGGAGTGGCGTGGAAATGAAAAATACCTTTCTTAGTACTTCGTTTTATGTTACCAACTTTATTTTACTTTTAGAGACGAAACGTGCTGTTTGAAATAAGTTTATTAAATTAATTAATTTATATCTGAGACTCGCCAATACGGTTTATTTATTACAGCCGCCGTCTGGAATTTCTAAATACATTAAGGTCAACAAAGAATTGAGGTCGTCAAAAGCAAACAGCGAGCTTTCAATAAAGAAGTGACTCATTTACAGTCTTGTTTATTTACAAGAGCGTAACAAACAGCCAGACAGACAGAGTCACTTTTGCATTTATAATATTAGCATGAATATGCAAATATATGGCTTTAATTTATTATAAACTAGCGGTTCGGTCCGGCTTCGCACGAATTTGTAGATTGCCATCGTTTTTTACACGACTGAGGCGAAGCCAAAAGGAAGGGTTATGAGTTTAGCAGTCTGTGTATGTTTGTATTTACGGATGTTCCACCGTAGCGTCTAAACTATTCATCCGAGAAATAAGGTGTCAATCGATTCGTTATTATGGCCTGGGTAACATAGGCTACATTTATTTTTGAATTTTGATCCCAGGAGTGACCAAATTGAAAACAAATAAAAAATAACTAAAACTCGACTACTGAAAAGTATAAAACAAGAAAATATTCTCATCTGAGGATAGCTGTGGTCGTATGCAATCTCATCTATATGAGGCCTTTCTAGATGTATAGCGTGATGCACTTTGCCCTAGAGCTTATGATCGCTTATTACTGTTAAAGTGTAATGTTTTGTTAGGATAGGTGGAATATGACCACGGCTATCTTCAGATGAGAATAATTTCTTGTTTCACACTTTTCAGTAGTCGCGGGTTTTAGTTTTTGAACTTATAATTTTTGTCGACTTACGTTGCAAAATTGATCTCCCTTTATTTAAACGCGATAATATATATGGCCTATGTCCATTCGACTACTAAAGTTTGACATTATTGTTATTGAGTGTAGTGACGAACGGCACTGGAAGACACTCTCTTATAGGGTCGTCACTTCCGACACAACGTTGTTTTGAAGAGATGCTTGTTGAGCGGGTTGCAGTCGTTTTGTACATTATGAACATTCGCGAAGGTTAGTCCTGCTTTTCTGTTCAGATTGATGGACGATCGTTGCGAACATCTACTGTAGCCAACTACTTCTCTTGTTTAATGCATGTAGGGTTTTTAGTGAAAGCTTGTTGGCAACACTTGTTTTCAATATGACTGTTACTTCTCACGCAAGACGTTACAACAATAAGGGAGTGGATCAAAAATCACCATAAGATTGGAATTAGATTTAAATTTTTGTCCCACATTACCGGCGGTTGTGGCTGTCCGTAAATGAATTTCCTCCTCATTAGACAAATTAAACAAACATCTCAGCTTGGCGGTAGGTCTCCTAATCGTGCCCTGAAAGAACATCTATAAAGAATCGGAATGTTTAAGTGGGAACAGTGCAGTAAGGAGACAGCAGAAGTGTACCGTATATCTGGAATCTGGATCAAGGATAGATCCAGATTACTAGAACTACTCAGTTTACGGACTGTGCCGGCTAGTACAAGGAACGAGAATACTGGATCGGGTGATATAAGAGATCGATAGGTAACATAATAAGCCTTAGAGGCTGCAGTGTTCCCGATGACAAGAAGGCTTCTAAAGCATAAATAAAACCGGTCAAGTGCGAGTCGGACTCGCACACGAAGGGTTCCGTACACTATGTACTTTTTAAATACTTTTGTAAAAGAAACAAGAGAGGCGCTATAACAATATGTAACCAGTGGGAGTATGCAAGTAGTTCAAGAATTTCAAGGCGTGAAATTTTACATAATTCACCCCGGCGTTTTTATATTATAAACACTTTTTTTACAAAAATTTCTTGTAGAATAAAATAATATAAGGTTTTGATAAATATACCATTATATCAAATAACAACGTTATGGCAAATATCTCTGTTGCGCATGCGCCGATTTCCCCAAAAAAAAAAAATACAAAACTTTAGAATATTAAACCATTATGAAACGTATACCATTATTATATAAAAACAATGTTATAGCACATATCTCTTCTGCGCATGCGCCGCCTTTCCCCCTAAAACTTTTTACAAAACTTTCTTTTAAAATAGAATAATAAACCATTATGAAATATATACTATTATTATATAAAACAACGTTATTGCATATATTTCTTTTGCGCATGCGCCAATTTTTCCCAAAAAAATTACAAAACTTTTGTAAACATAGATAGAATAATAAACCGTAATGAAAAGTATACCGTTATTATATAAAAAAACAGCCTTATAGTATATATTTCTTCTACGCATGCGCCGATTTTTTTCAAAAATTTATTTTACAAAACTCCTGTAAAACAAAATAATACGCCTTTATGAAAAGTATACTATTGTCTTATAAAAACAACATTATAATATATATTTCTTTTGCGCTTGCGCCGACGTCTCTGAAAAACAATAGGCCTCTTCATATTTGCATATCAAACATCCTCCCAAAATTTGGTTTCATTCCGCTCATCCATGGTGTTGGAATGGTAAAAAATGTAAAATATGACGTTTGCATCTGTCAAAGCAATATGTTCTAATAATTAAAATTAGTTATTCAAATTGTTAACTCAGAAGGCGTTGCAAAAAAATACTAATGTCAAAAGACTGACTAATATTTGAAATGACATTCGTTTTTGAACAAATGCAATCTTTTTTTTTAAGACAAAACATACGCAATATTTAAATTCCCATAGTACACTATGCAACAAACGAAGACAGACGATCTCCGTGTATGCTATGGATTAGACAAAATTGAATTTATACATTATATTTCTATATAAAGCTGTACAAAAAAAGTGTTTCGACGAATTCTGTTATACAAAATCTATGTAAAATTTTCTCCTCTTTCGTTTAAGACAGGTCTCGAAACGATCTGATTTAAATTGAGCGAATTATAAGCAAAAAACTTAGTTTGCTCCTCTTTTGGGAGTTTTGGGGGGTTTTTAATTATTTGTTGTTCTGGCGGCAATAGAAATACACACTCTGTGAAAATTTCAACTCTCTACCAATTACGGTTCTTGAGATACAGCCCGCTGACAGACAGACAGACAGACGGACAGACGGACAGCGGAGGCTTAGTAATAGGGTCCCGTTTGAGCACCCTTCGGGTACGGAACCCTAAAAAGACGCCTCTTACGCAAGTATATGGTACTATCCTACCGGGCACACGTAACTGATTGCCTGTAGCCTGTAAAGTTTTGAAAATCAAAGAGCATCAGGACCTCCTCGCGTTCATTTTTTGACGAACTGCGCAAAAATGTCATCTAATTAGTGCTGTACGGGTAACCCTGATTTACGTTTTAAGGAAAGGTAGGAAAAGTCTCTGGCAGAGAACATAGCTCCTGTACACATCATGATGAAACATATACCGCGCACTTCCCCTCATTAAAGCGAAGAGAACGATGTATGTTTCATCATAATGTGCGCGAAGTTTTTACCTACCCGTATTTATATAGGATTATATTGTTTCAATTTTTCATCGAACGTAACTCTTCTCTTCCAATTTGTATTCGAAACCCTAAACGAGTTGCATATTGGCCAATTGTAAATTAAGCCTTATATACACGTCATGTAGAGATGTCAGATAGGACATGTGTATGCTAGTTGGAGCTAATACAAACACGGAATGTGTGTGGGGCGGCGGCCCTTCCGTTGAGCCGCCTCTTAATGAATATTCATGCGGCGGAACTATTCACGTATGTATAAATAGGATAAAAGGAACGCTACCGACTCTACAGTATTTATATCATTTTCCGTCCTCGTTCCTTCCGTATTGAGTCCTGATATTGACAGGATTCTTATTAACTGTTATATTGCGAAGGATTGTCACAGTTGTTGGTTTAAATTTTGGATGATTTAAGCCGTAGAGTAGTATTAAAATTTGCAAAAGGAGACAAAACCAAGTTACCTTTTAAGCGGTTCAATAAGTCCCCTTATTCACTCGCATAGCTCTGTATTGCGAACATTTAAAAATATATTAAATCCCATAAAAAACAGTTTCGAAAGTTTCTAATTTCTATATGAAAAGTCTCATTTAATCATTGATGCTGCCTTTCCATATACCTTTGAGTCAGATTTTTATATATTACTAGCAGTCCAGTCCGGCTTCGCCCGAAATAATAATTTGTCACCGTTTTTCGTCGAATTACGTTGCAAAATTGGCAAAATTGGCTTTTATTTTTAACACGATAATAATAAGAATAATAATAAATTTATTTTTTGCCGGGACAAATACAATTTGCATATAGGAAATTGTCAAAGGTTACAATTACATATTAAAAAAATCATTTATCGTGTAAGGACATGCATAAATTAGATAAGCTTTTATATAGCTTATGTCAATCCTGAAGGTCCATTCTAAATATCGGTGAAAAAAATTTTGAAATCGGATGAGTAGTTTCGAAGATTGCCTCCTACATCCACACTATCGAATTTTATTTCTTTATGATATTAATAAATACAAAGAATTGAATCCGTGGTCATATAAACTGATAAATGTAGGTTAAGTGTCGCCATCAACAAAAGCCATATGTTATAATGCAACGTATATACACAGCAAGCGCTAACACACATTGTCATGTTGTTATCTAACGAAATTAGTTGCCAAACGCAACTTTAAGTTACGAGCAGCTAGTAACCTACTAACCAATAAATGTAGATTAGGCGTCTCCGTCAACAAAAGCCATATGTTCTAATATACACACAGCAAGCGCTAACACACATTGTCGCGCTGTTATCTAACGAAATTCTAGTAACTAAATTAAGCGTAACGCGTGTCACGAACGACGTCGAGCGTCGTGGCGCGAACGGTGTCGAGCATCGCGCCGCGAACAGCGTCGAAAGTCACGGCATTTGCATGTTTTTATTCCCATCCAAACGCGCCGGTAGACGTTTAACACATCAAGAACGCGAATCAACTGTGAACGTCGAATAGTAAACTAATAGTTTTTTTTTTATTTCAGAAAGAGGAATTCGAGTGAAGCGCTGGGTAAAGATGGGTTAAAACTAATAGTGAATGAAGTGGTTGGCGGAGACGAGAACGCATATAAGAGCTAAAAGATAGTGGTTTAGTGTATAATATGGTGTGTATTATTGAAGGTTGGTACTTAAAACAAGCTGATGTGAGCCAGTGTGGTCCATACACGACACGTTTACATGGATTTACCCCACATTAACTCTCCACTACTGGATCACTGATTACATTCATTATATGTACATGTATGTTCGGCTTTACCCTATATTATGATGGTTTTAAAACAAACATTATTTGTTTGCGTTTGCATAATTTAACGCCATATTCGTGCATCTCTTTCGTAAGTGCTGTAGCTTATCCAGACACTAGCCTTTTTTATACAGTCATGGATCCTCTTAATAATAATAATAATGTTTGTAAATGATAGCGGAAAAGTGGACAGGTACACAAATCAAACACCTGATTTGGCTTTGTATGACGTTTCGCTGGAAATCCCAGCTTCTTCAGATACTTAGCTGAAAGATGTTATTGTTGTAAAAACTATACATCTTTCAGCTAAGTATCTGAAGAAGCTGGGATCTCCAGCGAAACGTCATACAAAGCCAAATAAGGTGTTTGATTTGTGTACCTGTCCACTTTCCCGCTATCATTTACAAACATCAATATAATAATAATAATAATGCGTTTAACGTCCGTTTCTCGACTTTATGTCAAAACAGACGCCATTCGCGGCATTACTATTTTTTATCTATCTCACTTCCCGTTATTTTCTACATTTTTAAACTTACACTTAATTAGGTAATAGCAATGGAAGAATGAAGGAATTTTAGCACATTAGGATAAGGTAGGCAAATTTTGAGCATAGGCATTTGAAATGGTCTTAAATAAGGAGCCATCTCGATATTTATCCGGTATTTTTGAGGGAAACCATGGAAAACCTCAACAAGATGGTCGGTACAGGAATTACCGTTTCTCGGCGAGAGGCAGCAGGAAAAAATCCCAGTCATATCTGTCCCCGCCGGGATTCGAACCCGGTACCCCCCGAACGCGAGTCTAATGCTCTCACCACTGCGCTATACCGCTCGGTTGTCGTGGATCCTCTTCGCTACAAGCCCCCAGTTCCTAGGTTCGTAAGTCGACGAAATAATTTTCAATTTCGGGCGAACCTAGACCGGGGAGATAGCTTAGCATATAGTGAGTAATACAGTCATTTAATTGTTCCTGGTATTGATTTTGAGGTTAAGTCACATTTGAACAAACTGGTTCATATGTTAAAATAGCGATAGTATATTGTTTTCAATGCTACTTGATTCTTTACATTCGAGTTAAAATATTTGCAATTCTGATTTGTTTACTTGTTCTCTGATAAATAATGTCAACCAAATAAAAACAAATTCTAAACGTTTTTAAATATTCGATTATTATTTCGATTTGCAATCTCAGTTTTCGTAATTTTTTTGCGCTTTAACAAGAATATTGTCTATTAATTATTAATTTTAGTGTTTTGTTTAAATTAATATTTCATCATTCTATAATACATATTAAATCAATATCTTCCATGTACTCAAAATTATTATTACTCAAAATAATAGCATTAATGGCTGCCTAAGCTGACATAACCTTAAAAAATTGTTTATTTTTGTGATTATTCTTGTTAGTGAGCATATAATTGTAATTTACCTTCATTTGGCCTATAATATTCATTTAGACTATAGAAGTTTGACAACTAATCTCATTAGCGTTTATGATATTCAATAATTGTTTTGTATTTTGTTTATCAATAATTATTGCACTGAATAATTTGCTTCAATTGACGACGGTGCTTTTTTATTATCGTATTTATTTTGTTTGGCTACATAAACATTAATTCATTTGTTATAATATAGGGACACACAAATTAATGTTTTTATGATAACTTTTTTTCGTATTTAGGTGAACGTATCTATTATACTATTTGCATCAAAATCGTATCGGGGTGCATGACCAAGGTTTTGTTGTTTTTCCGCTTTAATTCGATTTAGGGATGTGTCATGTCTAACTAAAAATGTTTTTTATAATAACTAAATTTTAAGGATGCGCAAATGCCTACCGATTTTTTTTTCAAATCGAATTTTGTCTAGAATATTGTACGTACCGAAAAAAGAAACGTGTCAGTTTGTGAGCACACGACGGAAAGCTTACGTATTATATATTAATGTTTAAAATTTACCTATACGCAAAAAATTCAAAATTATTAAATTTTGTAATTATTAATACGAAATATAAAAATTTAAAAATGTCATTGTCACACAACTTTAAAAAGAAATCCCTTGCTTAGAATTTGTGTCAAGCGTAAAAGTAAAAAAAGTGTTTTTTTTGTAAATTCGTGTTTTTGCATATTTTTGCTGTGAAAATTTTTTTTATGCAGTAGGTACTTGTTTTTTTAAGTATTCGCACATCCCTAGTAAATACCGATGTGCTATTGTTTAAATATGTCTGTAGGCGTATTTTGTTTCATTACATTTTTGGTTCATTTTACAATGTTATAAAAAACTATATTGAAATGAAAATAAATATTTATCCAACACATTCTGGTTTAATAAATACATTTTATTTGTGGTTATCGGACATTTTAGTTTATTAAAACAACCAAATTAAAAATTCTATAATACGTACCTACCTACATAAAAATTAAATTCGTCTTTGTTTATTTTTTGAAAAGCAACATTATAAATAAATCACAATATATAAAATATGTATACATAAAAGAAAAAAAAAAGCAATTATAAATAAAACATTTATTGTAAACAAAATAAAACTATGACTATGGGTGACCCGGAAATACACAATCAATAATCAAGTTTTTTGATTTTATAATAAAAATTCCACACTAATCATCACTAACTTCCATAATACAGCTACTAATATTATAAAGTTTGTGGATGTAGGTGGTAATCTCCAAAACTACTCATCCGATTTCAAAACATTTTTCACCAATATTTATTAGAATGGACCTTCAGGATGGACATAGGCTATATATTATCACGTTAAAATAAAAGCGCTTTTCGTAGAGATCAATTTTGCAATATAAGTCGACGAAAAAACGGTGACAATCTACAAATTCGGGCCGCTATAATATTTTTAGGTTCTTTTCGTCAAGTATTGATAAATTCCACACAAATCGTTTCGACAATATGGCGTTTAGTGTCCGCCATTTTTATGTGACGTCATAATATATCCAGTGATCTGTGAGAGTGATTGCTGCAATCGCAGTGGTACAAACAGCACATGAGCACATAAACCTCCCCGGTCGGATAATAAGTCGCAATGTGGTTTGAGAAGAAATTTTTTAGATTTTAGACTAATTAGAACTTGCATTAAGGTTTTTCCGGTTGATTTCAGCGAGTAAATTAATAAATTGATCTAACAACATTTTGTAACCAAATATAAAAAGCTATTGAATTGTGAAACTGATTTAAAAACTGATGTATTTAGGTGTTGATGTACAAAAGTAGTTTAATTAAAAGTTTCATTTTGTTTATTTAACATAAAATTGTTTGTGCCAACTAATACGTACGTAAGTTTTAACCCATTACTTCCACCGTTTTGTGTGTGCACGTCCACCATCTGAAAAATCCAGGCAGACGATGAATTTAGAATGAACGTATAATTATCACAGTCTTTAAAGGATTAGTAGGATTATTTTGGAGTCATTAAATTAAAAATGCGTTGAACGTCCGTTTCTCGACTTTATGTCATAACAGACGCCATTCGCACCATTACTATTTTCCATCTGTTACACTATTAATAGCAATGGGCGAATAAAGGAATTTTAGGACATTAGGAACAGGTAGGCAAATTTTGAACACAGGAGTTTGACAGGTAATCGGCCATGGCCTTGAATAAGGAACCATCTCGATATTCATCTGGAAAACCTCAACAAGATGGCCGGTACAGGAATTACCGTTTCTCGGCGAGAGGCAGTAAGAAAAAGTCTCAGCCACATCTGCCCCCGCCGGGATTTGAACCCGGTACTTCCCGAATGTGAGTCTAGTGCTTTCACCACTACGCTACACCGCTCGTTTATAAAATTGTAATAGTTAAGAAGTTATTGAATTGTCTTACTTATTAGTGTATTTGCCATAAGGCACTTACACTATTGGCGTCGGTCGGATAGCGGGATTTAGAGGTGTGCGCACGATAACTCTCGACAGACGTAATCGATTTAAACGAAATTTGGTCTACATATTGGAATCTATCATCGCAAGATGCCTATTTAAAATGGGCCCAATCGGGCCATTTTAAGGGTGGTATTTAGAGGTTTGAAAAAAGTTTTTGGGCCCAAAAATACCGAAAAAATTCTCAGAATCGTTTCAAATTTGAAATTTACACGTTTATAACAATTATTAAAGCTTTATGCTAAAATTTTTATAGAATTGGCCCGACAGAAGCGGACTTATAATTTTTATGAAATCGCTAGTTTGTAGGTATGGATTTGCATACTGAAGGGTGTATTTAATTGGGTGCAAATGCTGGATTGATAATAATATTGAAATTAGGAAATAATATGATTGCAAGAGGTGTATTAAGGGGTTATTTTTTATTTTGACCAAAAAGAAAGTCATGTTCACACTGCCTGTATTAGCAAATACACTATATTGCCGACAGTGTTTAGCACTGCGACCCGAGTTTTTTTCATTTTTAACTTAAAAATTCCTATTTATTCGACCACTTAAAATTGATAGCAAACTGAATTGTTGGGCACAAATTCCCACTCCGATATTTGCTTGGTTTCTCCCTCGTATTATTCACACGTGTAGTGTATAGTCCATAGAGAAGTTCGCTCCACATATAGGTACTTGTATACATATTACCAACATAACAGAAGGAGTAGTGTTCCGTAGGAAAACAGCGACACCTGTGCGACCGCCATCCTTACCGCAGGAAACTCTAACAGTCGCGGTTACTAATTAATTTATACACCTATCGTACACGATTGCGCGCCTACTTGTACTCTATATACCTACGTTTTAACAACTGAAGCTCGTCTTACAATGGCCAAATCCGTTGAAGGTAAATTAGCCGGATTTAAAAAGAGAGATAAAGGCGTCCCACAAGGCAGTGCGCTAGGCCTTTATTATTTAATGATTTACCAGACGCCATAAAACAAATTACTTTGCTATTTGCTGACGATAAAGCAGTCTTATGTATTTCAATTTACCTACGTTTTAACAACTGAAGCTTGTCTTACAATAGCCAAATCCGTTCAAGGTAAATTGGCCGAACTTAGAAAGAGAGATATAGGCGTTAAATAAGGCAATGTACTAGGCCTTTATTATTAATGATTTACTAGACGCCATAAAACAAATTATTTGATATTTGCTGACGATACAGCAGTCTTCTGTTGTATTATAGATACCTACGTTTTAACAACTGAAGCTCCTCTTACAATGGCCAAATCCGTTCAAGGTAAATTGGCCAGACTTAGAAAGAGAGATACAGTCATTCCACAAAGCAGTGTACTATGCCTTTATTATTAATGATTTACCAGACACTATAAAACAAAATACTTTGATATTTGCTGACGATACAGCTGCCTTATGTGTGGTTAGAGATGTGGATTTACTCCTCAAAATCAACACTGCTGACGAGTGACGCCATTAATGTATTTTAAAAGAATGCTTTTTAATAAAGCAGTTATTATCATTATTATTATTGTATTGATTAAAAACGTTCTGCAGCTAAATTCATCAGCGCCTGAGGGCAGGATTTATATAGTAACGCCCAAAAGCATCTACACACAATGGGAATCGACACAGTGTAGATCTTGCAAAATAAAGGACGAAACAGACAAACGATTTACTATGCTCGAATGCGAGACCCTAGCCTACAGGAGAACAACCATCTTTGGAAACATCGATGCCTCAGGTCAAGTTAGTCACAAATCTTCTGAAGTTCATGGGAAGATTCAAACTATTGGAGGACTAGATCCGGGATAAAGGGGAGCACAAAAATTCTTTTAGGACGACGTGCTTAAAGGGGCTATTAAGCTATAACCCCTAATGTATGTATTCATAATAACACGAGGCTTGGTTCAATGTATGAAAAACAAGGAAGTTTCTCGTTTAAAGTCTGAATCACACCAACGAAAAAATACTATATATATTATATAGTGATGCGCCGGATCGTTAAAAGTGTATATCCGCGGATACGGATCTGAATACGGATTTTTGGTTTCAAGATCCGCGGATACGGATACGGATCTTAACTTTCTTAGAGTACGCGGCGGTAAATATTGCACATCGACCTTTGTAAAGAGACTATCTGTTATGGGAAAAAGTTATTGACCTCATTAAGAGTTAACTCTCATAACAGATTGTCTCTTTCCAAAGATCGATGTGCAATATCTCATTATAAAGATAGTTTTTTAGCACCTTTGAGTTATGCACTATTGGTATGATACTCACTACGATAAATGTTTGCAATATAAAGGTGCCAAATACGATTTTAAAAAAATAAAAAATAATCTGAATGGAATTTAACAATTTTTCATTATTACCTAATCACCTATATATATAAAATTTCATCTATGAATTGAAAATAATTAATAAGGTAAAAGATCCGTAAAAGATCCGCACAAAAACTAACGGATACGGATACGGATACGGATCTTTCTTCTCCCTCGGATATCCGCGCATACGGATACGGATATCCGGCACATCACTAATATTATATTCGATTGATCCAGGCTCGAGAAGAGCTGATTGCGTCGCGATGTCGCTGTTTATATCCGCATAGCTCCTTCAGTTTCCAGGTTCTGATGTGAGAACTGGAGAATGTTTCACCTGGATATCCAATATACTATGCATCATTTAAAAATAATAGATCACAGTATGCGATATAATGCAGTTGCTTTTATACTACACTCATGTCTAGTATGTTAATGCTCGTATAGTACGTTATATATGCACATTAAGCTCGTATCACAACGACGAAAAATAAATGTACTTATTTGTAACATCCATATATTTAATAATTTACTATATGAATCATTGTCTATCTACTCAATGTGCAATGAGTGAAGGCAACAAAGCGTATCGAAAATATATCTGCGTCTCTTTCTTCGATGTAATTTCCTGATTTCTCCGATGATAGGATTGGTTGATGTACTTGCATTCAATCTGAATAAAGTATTTCTGTTTCAAAAACTTTGTCTTTTTCTATGACGTTAACATGGGCGTACCCAGCTTTTAGCCCAGGAGGGGGCAAATTAGAAATTTCTTAAGCCGGCTCCCTCGTGCTTGTTTTGCCCTCCTGGTTACGCCAGTGCTTACGGCTTAAAAAAAGACAGAAGTATATGTTTGCACCCTAATGGTTCGATTGCGATTTTATTCCTATGCTCAGAATAGAATAAAAGTATATGGTAAAATCGGAACGCAATCATTTTAAAAGTAATGTTTGGATCCATAGAACTAAGGCGTAGCAGCCCTCAATATTTTTATTTTGCACCTTGAAACCTTCATTTTGGTATAACTATCATGGTTTGGTGAATGTTTACATGTGAAGTTAGTATTTAAGCAACAAATTAATCTGAATTAGGGATTAACAAAATTTAACTGGAACCAGGCCGCCAGTTATGAATAAAGGCTAGTGCCTAAGAAGTTTCACTTCTAACGCGCGAGAGTCTCGTGCATACTTCGTTTCAAATAACGCTATTTTCCGAGTGTGATACGGGCTTTGCGCGACTTTCTAATGTTGAAATCGTACAGTAGATATACGTATTGCAGTAGAATCTCTATTGAACTGCTGTAAGTGTACTCATAGCATTCATTAGTGGTGCTTATTTCTTGCCTTTTGAATGTAGGAACGAACTAAATTCCTTTTATTCAAGTTTTGTTGCAAATATAGTGGAACTTCGTCATTAAAATAAAATGCTTAGAAACATTTCCTATGTTACAGCCAGTACTACAAAAAAAAGTAAAGTCTTTTTGAAAATAAAATATATATAACTCGCGTTTCTTTTTGTAACGCTGTACGTTACGTAATATGTTTTTTATTTTTGTATCTGTGCACAGTTATTATTGAATTATATCAGTATCTACTGGCAATTATGTTTCGCAAATAAAGCAGATCCATAAATCTTAAAATCATCTAAAACTGTCATTATCTTAAGCACGAAGTCTTTAATCAGAAGACCTAGCTTTCTATGCTTGCTGTGTTTCGAGACGGACCGTTTTCTGGCGCACGCGAGATGGTGCTGTTATCACTACCTGGGAAAACTTCTGTTCTTTCTGCCATAGTTACCAAAGTTGTTTAACCATGAACGTCAATGTGGATAATAATAATAATAATAATAAATGTTTATTTGTAAAGACAGGCATAACAGAACACAATAGAAGTTGTGGACTGGGACACATTGAAAAATATGCAATAGCCGAGCATACGTTGACTCTAGACAACCATAAGATCCTTTTTGAAGAAACCAAAGTTATAGACAGAACATCAAGTTACTACCCACGCATATACAGAGAGGCCATAGAAATACACAAATAATTTCAACCGCAAAGATGAAAGTTTGACTCTAAGTAAAACACCAACCCACTGAATGGAACGACCAATCACAGAACAGCATACTACGACCGAGTAGAGAACACAAGCACGCTGACTATAAAAGACGGAAGTACTACACTTGTCGACACACTTACTTGTGAGCAGCCTAGAAGGAAACTTCGCCCGCTACCACATTGCCTTTGATAATGTAGACGAAACGTCAGGTAGTAATACCAATGGACCACGGCATACAAGCCCAGAAACCAAGAAGATTTGGAAAAATATTTTTATTGGAAACTATCCATTTATTAGTTTGAAAATATCTAATGTTTCATTTTGATTATAATATTGTGTTGATGTGTTTTGAAAATAGTGGAAAGAGTAATTGGTTTAATCGGGCACTTGCTTTTAATTAGCCAGTCAATTAGTGACATAATGAGAATTGTTTTACGATACGGGGCAAAACAAGTGACGATAACACAAAACAAATGGTGTTGAAGTATTACAATGTACGCACGGCGCTGGCTACATTTGACCCTTGTTGATTAATTAAGGGTTTAGCTTAAAACCAACACATTACAAACAAAAGAACAGAACCGACCGTTACACGTAGTCAATTGTTAACATTTGACAATAGTCACAATGGCGGCCAATTTGGCACATTTATCTGCGATTGAACATCGACAAATTTAAAACGGTTTTTTGTTAACATATTTTCAAGTCGCGTTGTCAGAGAGAGAATTTATTTTTTTATTGTGAATTCTTTTTCTCGTTTTTTCAATGGACATTTTTAAAATCGCTCTTTACTTTTTTAGTTTCTGAATAACATGAATAGATTTATGTAGACTTTTATTTTATTATCAAATAATGGCGACGAATTTCTTTAAAAAACGAAATTTAATATGGAGATATATCTGGGCAAGGGCATAAACTACTTTTTTTTGAAAAATTAAGCCCTAAGGGTGTTAAATGGGGTTGTTTGTTAGACTTACGATTAAACTGCTAAACCGATTTGGATGTCATTACTGCCGATATTTATGTATGAGAAATAGCCATTTTTTAGATGGTAGAACAAAAAAACAATTTTTATGCATGAAAATAGCCATTTTTTAAATGGTAAAACAAAAAAAAAACAATTTTTTCTCAAAAACTTGCGTCGACACAGATAAAGTACTGGCGCTTCATTTTTCTCGTTCTCGTTTATTAAATGATTACCTTGTGTTGTGTTAATTAGCATTACAAAACAGTATTTTACAAACTCCTTTTCAGAAGTGGGATTTGCAATAATGAACAATGACCATTGTAATGTTAGTATTGCTGAAGTTAATAAACAAAAGATAAACCAGCGCGGAGTGATATAATTATTCTGTGTAATATAAAATTATGGAATAGATAATTTCATTATTATTGTACGTTGGTTAAAATTACACCAAACTGTTCTAGAAGCGTTGTCCTTATTAGTGATGAACTAAACACTTCTTTTCCAAATATAACGAAACGGTACGCTTGTGCGAATCGCGCTTTATTTTTTTTTTAATTTTTGTTTCCATGGAAATTACCGCATTCCAAGTCAATCAATTCTATGTATCGGATTTATGGGCATTTATTAGACACTAGCCACTACCCATGACTTCGCACGCGACTGAAAGAGAGAGAGAGAGAGAGAGTTTGTAAATTATAGACGCTCAACAGCTGATTCCCACAAAACATTGGATTGCAAACTACATTCCAATGTTTCCACTGACTGAGATGAAGCACCAGTAGTGGAGCCTTCGGCTTCACCTTATTACAGTCTTGCCTCACGTGGCTGCGCCATGCTCGGTTACGACAACAGTGGTTGAGCGCTCGGCTCCGCTATATCGTAATAAACATTTTGATTTTTTTTGACCATAAGCCGTCGCGGGCGTGCGTACAACAACACACCAAAATTTTATCGCAATCGGATGATTGGTATAGGGACGCATAGATACTAAACAGACGGACAGACCGACATTGATTTTTATTTATTAGGTAAATCAAGGCATTATCTAATTCTAGCAAAGCAAAAATTTTTAGTCCGCCACTGACACACCAAACAGGTCAGTGTATCATACACTTTTGTGTAACAAAACACTTATTTACGCTGGTGAACGATACCAAACACATCTTTAAAATGAAATTGCAACCGCGATAAAGTTGTACACCGACAGACCCCCTGCTGTGCAGGTACTTGCGGCCTGAGTCAGTGATTTGGCGTTTAAAAAAGCTAAACTGATTGTTCAACGTGTTGTAATACAAGGCTTATAATATACAACAGCGGGAGGGTATTTAAATTACAGAGTGAGACGCGGCGACAAGTCTTGTTATTATATAAGAGATGGGATTCCCCCCTTGTCGAGTCTCCATAGGCGTTTCATAGCGACCCCTTTCCCTTAAGAACTAAAAATTGTCCGTCTCTGGTGCTACTGGTACACAGATTGTATCAAATCAAAACGGTTCATAGAACATTCTGTGTGTAAGCCAGAGACGATATTATATAAAGCACTAAACCAGTAAGTAAGAATGAGATAAATGATCTTATAGTTACAGTGATTATACAATCTGATAGTATCATCTTTGTTTTCTACAGTAAAAATCACAATTTTATCAAATGTCAGTATTCACTAGTGAAATTATTGATAAAATGACTATTTATACTTTTCGGGAAAAAATCCAAATAATTAAATTATGGGGATTTGTAAAATCCAAAATTTATGGCTTTCAAGAAAATAGAGCTAATAATTTGAACTAATTGAAAATACAGATTTCCAATGCATGTCAGTCCGTTGACCATGAGATGTTAGCCAATGTGAGGGAAAATATTTATAATCGATTAGGATATTGTTTAACAGAACGTGAAGGTCTTTTTGAAAATTTAATAAATTAATTATTAAAAGTATTGTTAAAACTTTTGTACCAGATATAAATCTAATACGAATTAATATTACAGTTTAGTTGTTTTAATTGATAAATTGGTAAAAAGATTTACAGTATACGTAATTATTTATTTACGTAACCACAGTAACTATTAGCGATCATTTATCTCATTCTTACTTACTGCTTTATATATCGTGTCTGTCTTACATACAAATGTTCTATGGACCGTTTTGATTTGGTACAATCTGTATATATTGGCCGGGTGTAGAATATAGAGTGGGAATAACTGAATCGATCGCAGCGTGAGCTGTGGACTAAATGAGCCATAAAACACGCAACGGCAATAGAGTATGATTTCATGTGGCCGTCAGATGTTGTTTTCGTCGCACTCCTCGCCGTATCGTTTGTTGAGAAGAGTCGCGGTTTGAAACAATAATAACGAGGCAGCTCAATCCCGCTCTATTGCCCGCTAGCGGCGATAGCAGTCTTCGCGAAAGAAGGTTTCGTTTAATTATTATTACAGTTATTTAAATTTGACGGAATGTTATAAGAACATAAAAAATTGCTGTAGTATCTTCAGGTTTGTTTGTTGGAGCGATCGAAGAGGCGTCCCCGGTGACTGCGCCACTGCTCCAGCCCCAATATAATGGAATGAAAATTATAATGGTTAGCTGGTTAGCAACAAAGAACGATTTGCACGTTGTTTTCGGCTGAAGCTTCACGAGCCTTTTGTTAATATAACGCATTTTCACGTTCCGCTGATGAATATTAATAAATTGAAAAAGAAGTTCAAAGTCCCAAATTTGAATTTTAATCATTCTCTCCATTCTCCGGTTCATGTATTTTCAAATGACGGCAAATAATATTGCTAATTCTGTTATGTTCGCGTCATTTCAAGAGTAATGATTTTTACCGATCCTTTGTTAAAGGAAGTGGGACTATAAACAAACGATAGATGTATACTTTCATGGCATTCTCGGATACTCTATTGATGTAAATGTATTTCTTTTTTTATTTAATACTTACATTTATTTTCTAGTAATAGTTTTACCATCATTTACAATTAGTTGATCAATTTAATTAACGTCCTAATAAAAAAAAATTATTAATTGTATGAGATATAAATTGATCCATATTAATATTATAAATACGAAAATCTGTCTTTTTGTCTGTTACGCTCTCATGGCCAAACCGCTGGGCCGATTGTAATTAAATTTAATACGGAGAGAGTTTGAAACGCCTGGGAAAGGACATAGGCTACTTTTTTACACGCTTTATATTAACTTCACTTGTAAGTTTGTATGTATGTTTGTTTGTTTGTAACTTTCGTTTGGACTACAGCAAGTGGTTTATTACTGTAGTATAATATGCCAGCACTGTAACTACAGTGGTTAGCTGCGCGGTCTAAGGCACGGGTCTTCGCTGACGTCAACTCTCGGAATCACGGGTCGTGGGTTCTAATCCCGTCCGCGCCGAAAAAAAAATGTTTTTTTTCGGCATATTTTTGATAATAAAACGAACTAAAAAGTGGAAAATAAATATAGTTTAAAAAAAACTAAACAACACGCTTTATATCGAACTAAAAAGTAAAAAATATTTTTTACTTTTAAGTTCGATATAAAGCGAGTTTTTTAGTTTTTTTTTAAACTATATTTATTTAAAATTCAACTCCCATGGGGATGAAGTGGGGGTTGTAATATTGCATGAAGTTACGCTTTTACGGCCAGACTGCTGGGCCGATTGTAATTAAATTTAATACGGAGATAGTTTAAACTCGGGGGCAGGACATAAACTATTTTTGACGTGATAACGTCTTATAAATTGATGAATCACCAATCTTATAAATTGATAAAACACCGGCTGCATGTTCGAAAAAGTGTAACGTAACGTTCCTAACGTTCGTAACGCATAACGCGTAACGTTCCGCCTGACCCTGTGCGTGCTTTTCTCGAAAACGGCCCTAACGATTTGGATGAAATTTACTGAAAAGGGATTTTGGGGGGCAAAAAATCGTTTTAGCTAGGTCTCATCTCTCGAAAAAATCGTTTTCTTACAAATTTTATCATTATAAAAATCAATTTTTTGACGTATGAAAATACTTAAATATTGTAAGTAGGTTTTGGAATTTTATATACTTAAACAATAAAACAATTGTTTTATAAATATTATGACAGCTAATCTTTGAGACTTAAAATAAATACGGAAGAATATATTATTTATTATTTATTAAGAAATATTATATGGTGAGTATTTTAAATAAATAAAATTAACCTAAATTTGAAGCGAAAGATGCAATATCATAGATTCGAATTATTATAATTGTTATATAAATTTAGGTTATGTATTACGGATTACGTTATCACGTAAAACTATCGTCCGTAAACCGACTTTACAGACAACCAATTTTTTTTTTCTAAAATTGGCTTTCTCATAAATTAAGGTTAAAAGTGAGTGTTCCGGTACTTATAATGCGATATCTTGACACGTTTACAAGTTTCTCATCTGGATCTAAATGTTATTAAGACTATTATAATTAAGGTGACAATGTTTTAATATTACAAATACTAATTACACCAACAGATTTGCCTTTTTAATTTAAAACGCTACAATTTCCATTAAAAACCGCTTTCGGAATAACTATAAACAAAGCTCAAGGGCAAACACTTAAGGTACCTGGCATTAATTTAGCAAACACATGTTTTTCGCACTGCCAGCTGTATGTGGCTTGCTCACGTATATCGAATCATCAAATCGTTATCTTTTTGCAAAAGATGGTAAAACAAAAACATTGCTTATAAGTTCGTCTTGCTTGAATTCATGATTTTTTTAATCAACTATATCCACGGGGACATAGTCGCGAGTAAAAACTAGTAACCTTAATAAAAATATTATGATGAGTGGCAATGGCAATTAGTGGCCGGCAACCATGTATTTAAAAAGCATACTTACCGGTCGAGTCAGTAAAAAGTAAGAGTTATATTCCGAAAGTCTGGGTTTACGATAATACTATATGTGGAAATGAATTTTGTGTTTGTTCAATATAATTTCCACTCCCAAGTATCTGACGAAGAGACTTTTCCCAAAAACACATTGATGTATACATGATATTGGTTTGGGCAGTGGCAATAAATTTCGGTTGTTTCCGGAATGTCAGGAAAATGGGGAAAGCCTTCAAAACAATTGAGAGAAAACGAAATATACACACAAATCTATAGACAAGGCCTTTCCTTCAAAACAATCGCACTAAAAGCAACGCCAACTATTGTGTGTTATGCTAGAAACGAAAAGACTACCGAATGGTGAAATAACGACCAAACGACCATCGAAACTCTTTTTGCTTACGTACAGGTCGATCCGAAACTTTTTATCGTTCAACGTATCAACGTTTGAAAGTTTTCAACACTGCATGTTATTCAAATCTTTGATTAACGTCTGAATAGAACTCTTCAAATAAATAAAATTATCGACCAATTTTTCAGACAATATATTAACAAAAAATAATTAATATATTAACGTTTCGATCCGGATTTGGACCTTCTTCAGAACTGATCTAAAAAATATAAAAATAATTAATATTTAGTTTTTAATTAGTAGTGGAGTGCCGTAAGATTTATACCTCGGAACCTGGGTCCCTTTGGAATGTGTTTTTAATACTAAATACTAAAATGTTTACCCATTTATTATTGCCGCTTTTGACATAATATGTAGATATGCCACCCCTTCTCGGGAGTGGATTTTTTTTTGAAAAGGTAACCCCAGAAATCGATACATTATTGAATTTTAAGCAAAACATGTCCTATGGAGTTATTTATTTGGATCGATATTTATTCAGTTATTTGCGATTGAAAATCTCGATTTTTCATTAAAATATGAACATTTTCAAGCGCTATTTCATGAATAACTCAAAAACTATGCGCTCAATTAAAATATTGAAAATAACAAAAATGAAATATGGCAGCTCGACCGGTTGAGCTGCCGTGGCAGCTCCGTGATTGCATGCCCCAGTGTAAAGTAAAAGAGTTGTGAATCACAGTCTAACAGACCCTATGCCACACTCTACTCTAGAATAGATATATGGTACCTCCTCTTTATCTGTTTGTACATTACACTCGACTGTGTGATACTCAATAGGTTTTAGGTTATGTTCTCCTGTACCGTAAGACATCGGACTGTTGAAAACTTAGAAAATGTGCAGTAATTTTTATTTTTCAAAATTAAATTTAAAAAAATATCGTTTGTATTTTTTGTACCGATAGAATATTAATCGTTAAAAGAAAGTTTGTTTGAGAAACAATTTTAAAAAGAAGCTTACCAATGTTTCGTTTGAGGCCAGCGCTACGAGAATTTTATTTTCATTATCAGGGCATCAAGCAAGTTGAACTGTACTAATCCTAAATACGAGATCATATTACTTTGGGTTACTACAATGATTATATTTAAGATGAAGAATTGTTGATTATACACGCTAAACAGCTAAGAACACTCAAGAATTGAAATCCTGTTCCGTTTTGAAACTTAAATTTCAAAATAGTCGATCTAAAAAAAATAAGGAGCCGTCGTAGCATGCCTGGCCGATGCTAAAAACACAAATCTAAGCTTGCCGAATGCAACTTTAAGTTACAAAGCCTGTGGATACTCTACAACAGAGGTCGGCAACCTTTTGAGACGGAAGAGCCAAAAGTTACAATTTACCCAGTTTTTAAAAAGCCACTAAACATTTTCGTTTCAGTATTATAGTATTTTCTTATATAGGTATAATATTATATTTATACCCAGGACGACACGTCGCGACGGGGGCGGTGCGGGTGAAACGCGAGTGAAAATGGCTGAGAGATAGACATGGTACTGTCATGAATTGATTGGACGATTTTTAAGGGTTTATAAATTAAAATAATTATTTTTTGTGTATGGAATTGGAGAGCCGCAAATTTACATCAAAAGAGCCGCAGGTTTCCGACCTCTGCTCTACAAACACTTCATAAAGCCCTATGGACACTAGTGGAAGAACATGTGGAATATGGTGGAAGAACGGGTCGAATACGGTGGAGATAACGGGTCCGCTTTCTCAGCGAGCGTCGGTCACGCGTCCCGGCCCGTCGCGGCGTACGTGCAAGCGGGGGTGTGGTAAAGTGACAAACCCACACACATATCGCATCTCTCTAGTCGTATACACAAACGTGCGTCGACTACAGTTCTGCACTGCTCCGCTCGTCGTGTACATGTAATTTATATATTGTGGCGTGCGAATGTCGGACAGAGACGGAACTATAGAGTCGTCGAGTGTGTTTTGTTAGTATACCATCACAGAAGAGAAACTACAGAAGCGATACCCGCTGTGTAGCATTTCGGTACTTTTGATTTTACAGCGACGTTGAATAAGTAAGATGCGCGCACGTTTTTACCATAGATATATATTTAATAGATTGCGGATACACTAGCGCCTCTTGTACCTTTTAGAAGCCATTTTGTACGTGGAAAACGCCGTAAAAAGCGCGCGAGATTCAAAAATATTAATTATTTTATAATATGATTTTATTGAGAAAAACGACAAAACTCACAGTAAACACTGATATTTCGCTCCAAAACCTATTTTTATACTGAAACGTTTCAAAAATTACAAAATTGAGCATAAATATAATGTAAAAGCTTAGAACATTTTACATTGTCAATTTGGCATCAAGGTTGACAAGCATTGATGCCAATCTGACAATGTAAAATGTTCTAAGCTTTTATATTATATTTATGCTCAGTTTTGTAATTTCTGAAACGTTTCAATATAAAAATAGGTTTTGGAGCGAAATATCACTGTTTACTGCGAGTTTTATTGTCTTCAAATAACATCATATTATAGAATATTTAATCTTTTTGAATCCCGCGCGCTTTTTACGGGGTTTTCCACGTACAAAATGGCTTTCATATGGCTTCTAACCATTCCGCATAATGCTCAAGGATAGGCATCCGCTATCTATTAATAATTATATCTATGGTTTTTACCTATACCTACCTACCTACCTTGTTCTGCTCATTGTGAATATGGAGTTTAAAATTGATATTGATATGGATTTCTTAATTAGCCTTGTTCGTAATAGGCCAGTATTGGGGGACAAGACTAGAAAATTAGAAAAATAAACAAGCAAGACATAATGTACTTGCACTTCTTCGCCCTTCAAGTATAGAACTGATATCGATAACAATGGACACGCTCATGTATATGCGGATCGTGTATAAAGAGGTAACCGTTTCGCGTCGGCCCATTACCCGTTGACTAAAACGGTCGTTAACAAGAGCCCTAAAAGATTACTAAAAAAAAAATTGGTTGTCTGTAAAGTCGGTTTACGGACGATAGTTTTACGTGATAACGAATTCCGCTCGAATATCATATTTAATAATACATAACCTAAATTTTAGTAGCTGTCAAACTATATTTTTACCGACTCTCTATCGCTTATACTGTGCTCTCGCTTGCACGCACAGGGTCAGGCGGAACGTTACACTTTTTCGTGCGTGCAGCTGGTGTTTCATCAATTTATAAGACGTTATCACGTCTAAAACGTTTATATTGAATGAGTTTCAGTGATACTTCTGTAAGTATTTCTTCTGTGATATCACCAACGTGTTCCGATCCTGCTACCGTTCTGTAAAACGTATGATTCGTTTAATCGGTTCGAACACACTGCTGAGGACGGCTTAAATGTAGAAAAAAGTTGGACGGCATTTATAAGCGAGGCTATGATTTGTTGTTATAACACGACGAGAAATACGTTTTTTTTATTTTCGTTAACGGAATCTGAAATATTTCTTAATTATAGAAATATCGAACTAATTTTTTTATGTGCTCTGTCAATTCCTATCTTTTAGTATTTACGCAGGTATTTATACAGGTTGTCCCATTTTTACTTCGACAGATTACACGATTCGTAATGTAGTTGTACTGGAGGCCCGCTCCGGCGTCGCCCGAATTTGTAGATTGCCACCGTTTTTTCGTCGACTTATGTTTTAAAATTGGTCTCCACGAAAAGCGCTTTTATTTTAACGCAATAATATAATATAGCTTATGTCCCGCCTGAAGTTCCATTATAACTATTGGTGAAAACATTTTTGAAATCGGAAGAGTAGTTTCAGAGATTACATCCTACATCCAAACTTACAAACTTTACCTCTTTATAATATTAGTAGGTACAGATTAATTTAATAAATAATAACAAAGTAAGTCATGAAAGTAATGTAGGTACATTTAGATAACATGCCAAACTCCTTATTTGACATTAGATTAATTTTTAAATTTATTTATTTTTTCCTTCATGACTTGCAATATTATAAGTTACTATAAATATGACACTTGTGCCGCATGACCTCATCCGCACTGAAAAATTTTGCAGTAACATGACGTTGCTATTTTTAAAAATAAATCTTTTGGCATTAAAGTAATTTTTAGGACTCCGATAAAAAGTTAATGAAAGTTCCTAACTTGCTAGAGCGTGTATTTTTGATTTACTTTACATCACTAGTGTGAAATGGATAATTCTACATGGATGTAGAGTAACTATTTCATAGGGGATGTTGCAAAAAAAAATCGTTGGTGAATTTTTACATTACAGAATAACACTAAAAAGTTCCATGACAAGAAATCTCACTAAAACTTGATACTTAAAGTTCACGTTTGGTATTTTTAGTTGGTATGTGTGTATATATGTATATATCGATAAAGCAAACACGAGGTACGCCAGTCTCGTAGGTCGTGTTTCCAAGTACGCAGGGAACGATCTGAAACCCCCGACGCTTTGTACATATAAAGGGGTAGTATGTTCGGCTATAAGGGCGGTCTTCTGTTCACTTATTCACCCTATTTTCGCAGTCCGGACAATTTATTTTACTGTTGTGTTGTTTTGTACCCTGCACTCGACTGCAAAGCCCGAGCTGAGATATCCTACAGAGCTATCTTCACTTTAGCACTGTTTCAACTCCATACAGGGTGATTCATTAATGGGTATAAATCAAATAAAATAGAAGTATCTATTTGCGATATTCGATTTTTCTACTTTTAATAGTAGATTACATATGGTATTGTAACAGAGACCCCTCAGCAGGCGACGACAATGAATTTCATGAGACAACGATCGGCTCGTCATTCTTACAATGACACACATATTGTTTTGGGACAACAGTCGTTTCGCCGTTCTAACAATGATACACAGATTGCTATGGGACAACAATCCGATTGTTGTACCACAACAATCTGTGTGTCATTGTTAGAACGACGAGCCGATTGTTCTCACGAGATTCTTTGTCGTCGCCTACGGGGGGGTCTCTGTTACAGTATTTTTGCACGTACTCCTGTAAAATAAGTGGTTTTCACTCCATTTTCAAAATTTTTGACAGTTCAGTTTTAAGCAAAGTTCACTTATATCAGGATCGTGAATTTAAAATTAGAGGGGCTGCACCGTGAACGTCTAGACTGTTTCCAGTTAATTTTTTTTTCTAATATACGATATAATATTCCAAGAAGGAAAAGCAATGCTGCTTTCTTTGATTATATACAAGGTAATAATAATATAATGTATGAACGTACGCCTTACGTCTGATAAAAACTCTCTTCGATATTATAAGATTATCCTTTTGAAGTTGAGACTTTCATGTATATTACTTATTTTTATTTTTTAGTAACGAATAAATTCACAAACCACGTAGCTTACCAATGATCTCAATATTATAAGATATATTTTTAAATCGGATTATGTAACACTGAGACAGTATATATACCTACCTACTTATTATGTTTTTGATACGAAACGTCGCGTTTGGTTGGGAGTAAAAACATGCAATTGGGGCGACACTTTTATATGAGGATGTTACGTTTGTGACATCTGGGTGACATATTTTTTTCTTATTTAGAACAAAAGGAAAATAAAATGTACTACTTCAACCCTATGGTTATTAGGACCGCTATAAATATATAAGGTAAGTAATTTTTACATTAAGTATTACATTTTGATAAACATATATAAGTAGTATCATAGTATGGTGGGTGACTGGTATGAGAGCGCGTGACGCTTACTTTGTGTATGCGCTGGATTATAACTTGACTTTTGTTAAAGGCGACAACTAGATGACAGGGTAAAATTTTGTTACAAGGCGATATTTAGTTATTAGAATTTTGTTAATTGACAGGGCAAAATGAAGTTATAGGGTGAAACTTAGTTAGAGGGCAATATTTAATTTCGTTATTTGATAATGTATAAAGGCCGCTGCACACGAGGCTAGAAACGGTGCTAGGAGTTCTGCTATATAGCCAGTAGGCTGCGTACAAAGCTGGAAATGACGTCACTGCGGGCTCACAAGATAGGTGTCAAAATTAGAACAGGGGCTATTTTCCATGCTAGATCTGGTGCTAGGTATGAGCAAGATCCAATCAGGAAGCAGTATCTTGTCACGTAGGCACTTGAGCAAACGCCCACAAACCAACATGGCGTCATTCTGCTCAGACTCAGACAACAGACACGTTTTGCTCTGTGTTTATATTCGAACTGTCACTGCGCGCGCACCAGATCTATCCACAAAACAAGCTTGGAAAGTAGTCTCGTGTGAAGCGAACACTTAACAGCAATCAAGAAAACCAGCGCGACTAGTAGGCAAATCTAGCGACGAATCTAGCCTCGTGTGCAGCGGCCTTAACTTGCGCTTCTTGTGTCTGCGCGGTGATTCATTACTTCCTTCTTCTGTCAGGTTCCTTTTGTGATTCTACTTCTTGATCATACTGTATCATTTATACATATGTATTATTTGTACATATGTACTACATATACACATTATTATGTATACGAATGCATGTTATAGTTAAATACAATGCCCATTGTTTCCTTTTATTTTATCGGATGAAATTTGATGTTGATAACGGCGGCGTTTCTCTTATTCGAGGGGACGGGACTGACTTAACCTCTGCTTTTGTCGGAGGAAAAAAGAGGAAACTCTCTGCCAGGATGAAGGTCAAATAAGATAATAGGAAAGTTAACTTCCCCTACGCGATTTCTTTATAATTAGGTTGGTATTATGTGTTTTATTTACACAATTTGTGAAATTAATTCTTGCAATTCTAAACTTACACAAAAATTATACCATTTTTAGATTTTGTATGTTGATCACAAAAATTTACAACCGCCAAATAAAGACTTAGTGATTTCGAAAAAAAAAGTGAATTGTCAATATCATGCCATCCATATTAATGTTATAGATGCGACAGACTCTGTTATGCTTTCACTGCCAAACCGCTGAGTCGATTGTGATGCAATTTATATATGGAGATAGTTTGAAGCCTGGAGAAATACATAAGCTACTTTTTCAAAATTCAACCTGTGGCGTCATTGATGAGACGAAAGAAAGTTGACATGATTTGTTTTTTAATTAATTTTTAGTTCAATGGAGCAAATTTTAAAAATTAGTTATTATAAAAACTATTATCAATGTCATGCTAAATGTTGTAATTTAGGTTAGGTAATAGGTCTTGTCGATTTTGTAAAATTCTTGTAAAATATTTTTTTTAAATTAAAATTATTAATGTTTCAAGTTTTAAATCGTTTACAACTATTTTTTTATATCCAAATCCTTTTCATTCAGCAACGTAACAAACCCATACGCCATACGTGCTTGAATCTATGAATTATTTTATCACTATAATCAATTGTACACATTGGTTCCACGCGGACGAAGTCGCGGGTAAAAGCTAGTAGGCTATAATATCGATTTAATTAATTGTATTTTAATATTTCTAAAAAATTCTGTACCCACTGATGTTTTGTATCAACTTTCTGATAATAGGTCAATAAATAAAATGTATTATCCGATATGCGTTTTGATGACGTGGCCATGTATTGTATTTTTACGTTGCGCTTTTGTTTTTATCTAGCTCTGAACATATGGTATTACTATGTAGATACGATGTGCAGCATATTATGCAATATTATCTATGTTCTTTCTAGCCATTCGTTGTCGCTTTAAAACAATATTTAAAACACAAAAAGATTTCAAAAGCGTTTTGCACTTTAAACATCTAAAATAGTTAGAACGTGTTCGCGCACATATTTTATACTGCGCTCAGTTCCAAAAATTATTTAACGGAACGACACTCCTTTTCTCCTCCGTTCAGATGATATTAATTTGATCATCGCTAAAGATAATTTTTCGTAATATATTCATTAAAAATTCATTTAAAAAAATTTGAGCTATCACGAGACGCCTGACAGATGTGAAATAAAAATTTAAGAAAATTCTAGTAACTAAATTTTGCCCAGTAACTGAAATTCGGTCTGTAACTAAATTTCGCCCTGTAATGTAACTTACACACAAGAAAGAGGGCATCGCGGCATCATGCGGTTTGCGAGTCGCTGTATTGCGCCAATAGTTATTTCACATAAAAAATCCGTAGTGCGGCGAAATTCGAAGAATTGATTTGATTTTTTGATCGTAGAATATTTGCCTTGCATAGGTACATACAGTCACAAACACGTAATCGTCATTTTCAAATGATTCATCGTTGAAAAACAAATTAAACGCCTTGTAAGTATGCTAACTCGAAAAGAACGAACTTTTCGTGTATTATATATAACAGAAATAAATGGACGCCACTTTTAAACGTTACGGTAGTGTCGCCGCTACCAATATTGATTTACTTCAGTGTATACGTTTTTTGTGACGTCATTCACCGTCACATCACGGTCGCTATATTAAGATTGTCATTTGTTTTCAAATTAAATGGAGATCTCCATTCAGATGAAAGAAATTTTAAATCTGAAAGTTTAATCAGATTCTGATCATCAGTTGTGGGGGAAAATTAAAGGATCCCGCACTTGCAAACCTTATGGGATAAATTGATCGAAAATGGTGTTATTTTATAGTTTAAAGATCACTAAGAAAAAGTGTCTCCATGGGGAACCAAAAGGTTTTTAGCTACAGATATGTTTAAGCGGGATTTTAGATATAGGGATATCCATTGAATTTACGATCTTAAAAAATCCTAAGCTCTAGAAATATGTTTTCAAGTGTGCTGAATCCGAATATGTCATTATTATTTTATGCAGGGTGACACCTTCCAACATTACTTAAGTTTCGACTATTTTTCTTTTTCTAAAAAAAGCACAAAAGGTGAACAGGGAACATGTTTGTGAATTCAATGGATATACCTATATCTAAACATATCCGTAGCTAAAAATCTATTGGTTTTTAGGCTATGCGCCCATGGACACTTTTTCTTAGTGACCTTTAAACTCTAAAATAAAATTTAACCGAGAACCAAATCCCATAAGGTTTGTGCGGGGTCCTGTGTATCGGCATTATCTGGGAAGAACAGTTACATGCGGTTCACTTTAAACATTATATTTCAGGAGGTACATTTTAATGCATGTAATGTTCAACTGTTTTGCTTGTAAAACCAGTCACAGATATCCTGACCCAGATATGTTTGGGATAAGATCTTCGGAATATGCACTACTAGGATTGCACAACTCCTTGAGCCAGTCCTTGAGCGCAACGACGACGACGTCGGTAAGGTAGGGATCTTGGCGCAAGAACAAGATTTGTAGTCTACTGTTGCATCTCATTTACTTTTGTATACCGTGCGAATATTTATTTTGTGTCCACGTAACCGTTTATAAAGAGAGAACATGGCCGTTCATCTTTGGCAATTTATGACTGCTGACTTATAGATCACTGGTTTTTATTTAATCCCTAGCAGTGACGGGTTTATAACACACCTGGCACTGGCCTAGGGCGCATCACAAAACGAAATTACTATTTTTTCCTAGAGCTAGAACTATTTTGATCCTATTTCGTTATGAACCACTACAGTAAACTATAAAAGCCTAGGGAACCAAAAAGTTAAACTCGGCGGGTGAAGTAAAAAATTATTTATAGGTATATAATGTTTTACTTATTATATTTATATACTAGCTGTTAACCGCTGCTTCGGATTGAGACATTTGGCATAGTTACTCCTTTCTCGATGTAGATCCCGCCTAATAAATTGATGACATTCACGTGATCAACGTCCTGACAAACCTTGAAAATGACACTCATGTTGTTTTTTTAGACTATTTACCTCTTTTCACCTTCTGAAGGGGTTGTTTTTGAAAAAGCATGAAACACGTGTTTATTTATTTGTTGACAGGAGTAGTCCTGCGCAGTTTAGAATTGATACATTTATCTTATATGATTTCTCCATGCAAATTTTGAACCCCCGTTACACCCTTTTAGGGGTTGAATATTCAAAAATCCGTTTTTAGCGGATGGGTACGTCATAATAACTATCTGTATGCCAAATTTCAGTCCAATCCGTTCAGTGGTTTGTGCTGTGCGTTGATAGATCTGTCAGTCAGTCATTCAGTCAGTCAGTCAGTCACGGTTTCCTTTTAAATATTTAGATAATAAATATGAATTTTCATAAATCATAATAGCTATAAAAATATAATTATGCCATCAAATAAATAAAATTGTCGACCAATTTTTCTCAGACCAATATATTGACAAAAAATAAAAAAATAACAAATCATTATAACACAAGATGACGTTTCGATTCGGATTTGGATCTTCTTCAGAAAAATATAAAAATTATTGGTATTAGTTATATTTTAATATTTAATATAGAATGCACGATGATTGAATATTTTTTCAAAAATATTCAATCATCTATTCAGACGTTAATCAAAGATTTGAATATAATTATGTGTTTCGTCGACCCCGCTAGTGGCTCGGCCGATCGCAAAATTGGTTTCAGCTCGTAGCTATGTTTCATCTTTCGTTCAAGATGGTGTCTACAATTGAGTTCTGACGCCGCCATCTTATCAGTCGATGCCTTTTAAATAGCGAAAACTGCATAAACTCGCTACTTATTAGTTAAATATTCTTAATTGATTTTTTAAACCCGGTTACCTGATAATTTCAGTAAACTTTTTGATCTTGCTTCGTACGAAAGCAGAAAACCAAATACGGTAAACATGGCGTCGATGCGACATAATTTTATTCTTTCTCTATGTTTAAACAGATCTTAGTTTTCCGCAAAATGACACAAAGAGAAAAGTTTTCAGCTATTTTCCCGTCGTAGCCGTGCCACGAATACAAAGAGCGTTCGCTGACACTTTACGACTAGTTCTGTCTGTGTTTGTTGTTTTGGAAATTAGATTCACTTATTGGGCCGACAACGGCCCCCGCGGGACCACTGAACTTGATTCGTGCCGACTTACAGTAGATGATGCTATTTAATCTACTTGCAACCGATGCATAAACCGGATTTTAAAATATAACTAAAATTCGTGACAGTACGATAACTGGATGTGTAAAATATACACAATTAGTATTTTTTTACTCATGCGGGAAAAGTGGCTATTTTCATTTGCGTGCGCAAACTTTATTTGTCGCACTGAAATTATTGTTTGCCGCACACAAATTCAGAGTTACCATAGTTACCAATACTGAATGTGACAGCAAAAAATGTGCATTTTAAAATTGAACGTTTGTTCTGGGAATTTTAATTATTTCGTAATAAAAAATAGTATGTGCAACTCGTGCGGCATTGTCGCACTAGTTGCACAATATATTATTAAATTACATATAGCAAGTATTATTATCTGTTTTAAGTGCGGAAAATTGATTTTTTTAAATTTTTTTTATTTTGCGCAGTACAAAGGGGGCGGGTGTTTAGGGAGAGTTCTTTAAAAAACAATTACGGAGTCGTATCGATGCGATGGCTTTTTTTTTGAGCAGTGAAAAGGGGAGTGCATCTGGAGGGATTTCATTAAAAACAATTATGGGATCGTGTCGACGCGTTGGCGTTTTTTTTGCGCAGTGAAAAGGGGAGTGCGTCTGGGGGGAGTTTTAAAAAAAACAATTACGGGGTCGTATCGATGCGATGGCGTTTAAAAACAATTAGGGGGTCGTGTCGATGCGTAGGCGTTTTTTTTAACGCACTGAAAAGGGGAGTGCGTCTGGGGGAGGTTCTTTAAAAAACAATTACGGGGTCGTGTAAATTGTAAATATATTGCAAATCTAATAGAATAAAGAACTATAAAATTATTTATTTTATGCCTATTATTAATGTGATGTACTAAATTGTACAGCCCTACAATTATGTAATTATCTTGTAAATTATCTAATACTTTAAGAATAATTTTTTGTACAATTGCAATGTTAAAATTTATAATAATAATGTTCTATGTTTCATCGAGTAAAGATTAATTATTACAAATTAAATACTTACTAAATTATATTATTTAAAAGAAAGAACTTTACAATTTATAAAAATTAAATACTTATACATAATACGTAATAATTTTATTTGGTTTTTGAAATTTCCTACATTACCTACTTGGAAACGTTCATCCGGTTACACATTTACTTAATGACATATTTGTTAGATCATAGTCGCCTATGCTTTATCATCTATGCTATAATCAGGTTGGTACGACTGGTGCATTCAAATAACAAAATGAACATCGACTTGTCAAACAATTAACTATTTGTTGCGTTAATCAGTGTTTGGTATTTTTTGTGTTTAAAGTGATAAATTTTTGAAATTCAAACAATATAATTGTTGAAAAATGTTTTCAAAGGTCTTTTAATAACATTTGTGATACTACTTCAGTGGTGGTTTTTATAATAATTGGTGTTTTTTGTGAAAATGTTTCTTGTTGAAATCGCTTATCTATGTTGCATTACGACGTCATCGTGTAAAATTTTCAAATTTCATATAATATAATTGTTGAAAAATGTTTTTAAAGGTGTCTTATTGACATTTGTGATATTACTTAAGTGGTGGTTTTTGTAATAATTGGTGTTTTTTGTGAAAACGTTTCTTGCTGAAATCGCCTATCTATGTTTCATTATAATGTCATCAGAGATGCAGTCAATTGTCTTGTAAGTACAAATTACATTGAAAATAAATAAATAAATATTCATACCTATATTAAAAATTAACTCTATATTTCAAATACAATTAGGTTACAAAATTTATTTTCAAGAATAAGAATGGATTTTATAACTTGTAGAAATAATGTTCTGAAATGATGGGGGGTATTTTTTCGGGCCACTGTACATTGTATGTACGTTATTAAGTTGGCAGACGTGCGTTTCAATGTTGAATTGATGATAGAACTATAATTAGTGTTGGATCATTAGTTTACTTTGCAGAATCGTTATGGATATCTATTTGAAAAGAGACCGTTAATGAGTTGTTGAGCGTCTATCTTTAAACACAAATCCGTTACTAGAAAAAATAGCGTAATAAGCCCCCGACTCGATATAATTAAATTTTTTGAATAAACTTAAAAGTTCAAAAAAATCAAACAGATCGGTATTCGATTGTAAATTATCGAAATTCGTCTCCCAAACTCTGAAAATGGAAGAATACGCTGTATCTCTAAAATTGCAACTAAACACGAGAATTCGGAAAAAAATAATCTTAGAAAATGATGACATAATCGATGATTTTTTTAACCAGCGAACGGAAAGGGGTGGGTTTTTTACTTTCTGACGTCATACTCTACTCAATATTCATGTGCATACATATTCCCTTATATAAAAGAACTAGCTGCTCCCCGCGGCTCCGCACACGATTGTGATGAAACACGGTATGGCGACAACAGTAGTGGAGCCTTCGACTATATTATATAATATGTCCGGAACGACTGGACCGACTTTGACGAGATTATCACTGGCAGGTAACTGATGTTATAAGGAATAACTTAGGCTATTTTTATTTTATATTTAATAAATAACCGAAGGCTCCGCTAACTGTTGTCGTTACCGGGTTTCATTAAAATCGCGTGCGGAGCCGCGGGGAGCAGCTAGTACAAAATAAAAGTAACCTAACTCCTTATAACATCAGCTATCTGCCAGTGAAAATCCCGTCAAAATCGGTCCACTTGTTTCGGAGATTAGCCGGAACAAACAGACAGACAGACAAAAACTTTAAAAATTGTTTTTTTTTTGTTAGTACCGTACATACTTTCATATGCATTTAGTATAGCATAATTCAAGGTTGAGATTTTTTTTTAATAACAACCTCTGAGTAAGTGCTAAAATACGTTCTTACTTTAAAAAAATTAAAAGGTTTTAAATCTGAAGACTGGAGTATAGATTGAGATTGTTACTGTAGGAAATCCACCTATTTAGAACCGCTGTATCTACATGTTGAAACTGAAAATATTATAATATCAAATCTAATAAAGTAATGTTACGCAACATGATGTAGATTATTGAATATTCTTGTAAAATGCGAATAGAATTTATTAAAATGTGAACCCAATCCGTTATTGTATTATAAATATAATTGTTTGATTTCAGAATTTGTTAATCATTTCATCTGATTTTTAATATTTCCTACATTAAGTACTTGGAAACGTTAATGGTTACAATGACATAATATTTATTAGATCATAGTCGCCTATGCTTTATCATCTATGCTATAACTAGGTTGGTAACACTGCGACATTCAAATAAAAAAATGAACAACGACCTGTCAAACAAGTAATTAATTGTTGTGTTTATCAGCGTTTGGTATTTTTGAACTTAAAGTGTAAAATTTTCAAATTTCATATAATATAATTGTTGAAAAATGTTTTTAAAGGTCACTTATTGACATTTGTGATATTACTTCAGTGGTGGTTTTTGTAATAATTGGTGTTTTTTGTGAAAACGTTTCCTGCCGAAATCGCTTATCTATGTTGCATTATGACGTCATCAGAGATGCAGTTAATTATCTCGTAAGTACAAATTACATTGAAAATAAATAAATAAATATTTATACTTTATAGCAAGCTATTTTTGACCTTACGAAACAAGCCCTTAACCCTTAAAAAAGGACCGGATTGAGATTCCGTTTTCATAAAAAATTCTTATTTAAAATTTTTGATTTTGTTAACTTTTGGCACACCCTGTATATGTAGCTTGACATTCCGCAAGGTCAAGCGATCTCTGATTAAAACATGTCCGAGTTTTGTGAACGAGATTGAATGATTTTTTGGCAATGAGTGCGAGAGAGACGGCATGTTTTTGAGACGCAATAGTAAGGGACAGACAGTTAGAGTTGGCCGTGGAATTTTGAAAAAAGAGGATTCGGTATTGTTCGTAGCGAGAGACGAACTGGAGAGAAAAGTCCAGAAGAAAAGTTTTGAAATTGAGGGATTGCTGAGCCTCCACTGAGAATCTGAAGAATTTTATCGTATTATCGTCTACCGTCTCGTTCCGGCTTTCGTATATCGTAAAAAAATATCGATTTTAACGTTTTGTATCGACTGGCGAATATTGAATTTCGTATCGCCATAACCAAAGTTAAGACGTAGTTGTATCGCATTTTTTTGCCATTTTGGAAGTATCGGTTGTGTCGTGTTAAAGGGAAGTGTTGTCGTTTAGTAACGGATTTAGAAAATTATAATTTTCGTGTGCGTTTATCGATTGTCTTGGTGTCTGGCGTTCTCGTAGCAAGTTTTTGGATCATCTGTTCATCAAAAGGGCATCTTCACGTATTTCGGTTGAGATATATTCCTGTCCGACATCATCTCACTGGGACGTCAACCTCTTCCCTGGTGTTACCTGTAAGGATCTAGATTTCGCTACAGCATCTTAACTTCTATAGCTGTAAGAGTATTTTCAGGTATTTTTCTACAATTTTTATCTCAACGTGCTGCCAGTAAAAATTAAAAAAATTATATTTCATGAACAACTTTTAATTGCATAATCTGTTGTGTAAAATTTTATACAGTGTAAAATTTAAAGTTTTTTGTGAGCTGAATTGTATATTTCTAAAGTTATTGTTTTAAAATTCTGAACGTACTTTTTGCGATTGTATTTAATGCCCGGTTTACATTATTCCAGTCCAGCGATCCAGTCCAGTGCTGGATTGCAACTGGAATAATGTAAACCCTCACTGGAATGCACTGGATCCAGTAAGCATTCCAGTCCAGTAACTGGATTCGCGGTCTACTTTTGAATCCAGTGCGATCAATCCAGTGCAACTGGAATAATGTAGACGGCCAATCCAGTGCCATTCCGTTCCTTTTTTCTTAGTTCATTATCAACCTCATTAATAACTTCTTGTAGCAAGAGTGATTGAGCACGTTTGAAACATTTTCGAAACTGATCTCTTTTTGAAATCATTGTCACTGTAGTGTTCACAATGAAAACGGCTTCTAAATGACTGGAATAATGTAGACAACGAATCCAGTCCAGCGATCCAGTCCAGCACTGGACTGGATCGCTGGACTGGAATAATGTAAACCGGGCATTACGTATAACTTTTATCTTTTGCATTTCAATTTAATATCGATTTTTTTGTTGAATGTCGCCTAAAATATTTCAAGTGTATATTTGATGAACCATTATTGCTATCATACGTAATACCGTATAAACGGTTATTTTTAAACGCTTTATATTAGTTTGGGTTGTAACTAACTATGTATGTATGTATGTATGTATTATGTATGTATGTATGCATGTAACGGAATCTTTGAGCATAATTTTCACCAATTTCCCGAAGTCTGATTAATTTGAAACTTTGCATACGTATCAAGGACCGATGACAATGCAATAATTTGATAACAGTTTCCCATTATCCTTATTAGGACCCCCAGGATTAATAAATTCTTTTATAGATCCTCTGTAGTAAACGCTTTATTTTCACCAATTTCCCGAAGTCTGATTAATTTGAAACTTTGCATACGTATCAAGGACCGATGACAATGCAATAATTTGATAACAGTTTCCCATTATCCTTATTAGGACCCCCAGGATTAATAAATTCTTTTATAGATCCTCAAACTAAAAAGTGAAAAATAAAATATAGTTTAAAAAAAACTAAAAAACACGCTTTATATCGAACTAAAAAGTAAAAAATAATTGTTTTAAAATAAGCTTAAAAAGCGTTGGGCGCTTTGTTCCACATTTTCGTACATCGAGCGCCCAACGCTTTTTAAGCTTATTTTAAAACAATTATTTTTTACTTTTTAGTTCGATATAAAGCGTGTTTTTTAGTTTTTTTTAAACTATATTTTTTATTTTGAGAATATCTATGTTATGCTTGTGTATTATGTTCCACACGGTGGATTTTTTTGTTTATTTGATAGGATAAGGTACGTTAACATATCTTGTGATTTCAATTCTCTTTTTGCGCTGTAGATTTTGACGAAAGAATGTTTTCAGGTGTTCGCGTATGCCTCTAGTTGTCAAAATGTAATTATATTTTATTGAAATAAAACAAATAATATTGAAAATTTCAATATAAAACTTATTTTGTCAAAATGTATTAAAATCGATTACGTAACATTCAATAATTATTATTTAACTGATTTCATTGTGCTAAAATACTTTTACAGTTCTTTCTCATATTTCAAATTAAAAACATCTTGTACAATTATTGGGATATTAGAATTTCATTTTTAATTAATGAATTTATTATGATATATTATTCCTAATATAAATAACTTTACAAGATACATTACAATAATAAATTAAGTCTGGCATCTGGAAACTAAACATTTTAATATCAAGTAATTTAATAATACCTCGGGTTGAAGCACACTTTGTGTTGTTTGTTTTCAAATAAAAAAAAATTAATAATAATTTATAACTACTTACTGAACATTTAAATAAATATCTAAAATAAAATCGCTTTGGATTTAATGCTTACTTCGCATTTTAAATAAAACATCTAAAATAATATCAAGTAACTAATTTCTTCACAAATGAACGTCATAACCATACAAAAAGTTACACGGTGAGTCAAAATTTCGTATCGGAGATTAGGCAAGTTTCCGATACCAGTTCAAAATACTTTTGATGTGATAACGTCTTATAAATTGATGATTAATGATGAAACACCAGCTGCACGCACGAAAAAGTGTAACGTTCCGCCTGTAACATGTATTATTAAATATGATATTCGAGCGGAATACGTTATCACGTAAAACTATCGTCCGTAAACCGACTTTACTTTTTAATGTTTGTTTCAATAAAAACGCCGAAACTGTTGATTTGGTACTGTAGGAAATCCACCTATTTCGAACAGCTGCATCTGCATTTTGAAACTGACCTGGTGATGACATCAAATCTAATGAAACACTATTACGCAATACAATAACAATTCGTAGCTATTTTTGTAAAAGGCTAGCAGAACTTATTGAAATGTGAACGTGATCGGTTATTGTAATAAATTAATATTGTAATTGTTTAATTTGAGAATTGTGTTAATCATTTTACCTGATTCTGAAATTTCCTACAGTAAGTACCAATCGCAATTTTGTGCAAATATTTTGTACTTAAAACAATTTCGTTAAAGTATCTGTAAAATTTTACTGAAACGTTTGATATCTACTCTTGCAGACAGACATTTGGAAATTAGGAAAGATTTCCTTCAATGAAAAGATGGTACTGGGCAGTGAAACAGTGGAACTAGATAGTTCCGCAGACATGTTTTCACAAACGTTCTATGTTCATTACATCTATAGAACTATGTGATGCAATATAAATCTGTTTGTTGAGTTTATATAAAATCACTTTAGAAACAGATGCTCATAGCTTTAAAAGAATCATTCCATTGGCATTATCGTTTTACACGATTTGAAACGGGGCTAGGCTTACACGTTCAAATAATCATGATTTCTGATTTTTTCTATTTTTTTTATTTCAGATGTGATCATGGAGACTACAGTACTCGTGCCTGGGGGTCAGAATTAAGGAGGTCCTGCAAGCTGAACCAACTAAGAGATGATCAAAAAACAGAAATCAAAGCAGTGGGCAGGGGGACCTACTGGCCAAAGATCCTGTCCTGTTGACCTGCCATAGTGTGGGACCCAGAGATATAAGGTTTGGTGATACAAATGCTTTGTTGATGTGTCTTATGAGATTGTTATTTGCTGTTTCTAAGGTAGGAAATATTATCTTTTTGATAACAATATTAATTTTAAGGCGAAATAAATGCACAGTAAATAATTTATAGTGCTTGTCAAACCGTTCATATTTTTTATTTGATAAATGTTTATTTAGTTGACTACCGACTTTCAATAATTTTGATAGCACATACTTTTCAGTACCTATATAAATAGTAACATCAATTAAAATTGCTATTAAAAATGTGTAGATAAATCAGTTTTTGAATTTATTTTTTTTCCAATCGGCCGTTTAAGGTTGAAATAAATACTTCAATTTTATTTACAAACTATTCAAAACTTTCTCAATTTTATGGCAGCGTTTTTATAGTTAACAATATCACTTGCTCCCGACAGACTGACGTACACCGAAGAGATTGTATTCAAACAGTACGCGTGAGAAAGAAGGACTAATTTCCTGATCGTGTTTTCATACAATACAATTTAATACACATTTTTACACTTAGAGTTTTCATGTACCACGAAATTAAATCGATTAAGTTAATATATCGAAAGGACTAATTTTTCGATCGCGTTTTCAGACAATACAATTTCATATACATTTTTACACTTAGGGTTTTCAGGTGCCACGAAATTAAATTGATTTCGTTAATATATCGAAAGGACCAATTTTTCGATCGCGTTTTCAGACAATACAATTTCATACACATTTTTACAGTTAGGATTTTCAGATAACCACGAAATTAAATCCATTTCGGTAATATATCGAAAGGATCAATTTTTCAATTGCGTTTATATACAAAACAATTTCAAATCCATTTTAACACTTAGGATTTTCAGGTAGCCACGAAATTAAATCGATTTCGGTAATATATCGAAAGGATCAATTTTTCGATCGCGTTATCATACAATACAATTTCATGGAAAATTATCAGAACATCCTATAGACTGATAACGCTTTTGACAAATCTCAAATTTATACACATTTCAACACAATAGGGATTTTCAGGTTGCCATGGAATATTTATCAGAAAGTCCAACTGACTGATAACGGGTTTGAGAAATCTCAAAATTATACACATTTCAACACAATAGGGATTTTCAGGTTGCCATGGAATATTTATCAGAAAGTCCAACTGACTGATAACGGGTTTGAGAAATCTCAAAATTATACACATTTCAACACAATAGGGATTTTCAGGTTGCCATGGAATATTATCAGAAAATCCAATTGACTGATAACGCTTTTGGCAAATCTTATTATTGTACACATTTAATCACTGTAGGGATTTTCAGGTTGCCATGGAATATTATCAGAAAATCAAATTGACTGATAACGCTTTTGACAAATCTTATTATCGTACACATTTCAACACAATAGGGATTTTCAGGTTGCCATGGAAATTTATCAGAAATCCAATTCTCTTATATTTAAATATTATCTAAGAGGTCAGTATAAATTATTAGATTTGTTATTCATTTTGGTGCACGATCATAGTTAGCCCGTTTGGTAGTTTACGATCAGACCTGTCTCCAGCGGGTGCCGGGTTTCGGACGCGAGCCGGCATATTAAGCGGGTGGAGGCACATCCGGCCAAACGTTATACGAGCTCGATATGTTTAGAATAGCTGAGGAGTCCAAAATCATACGAGATATGTAGGCCGGGTTCTAGAAACGAGCATTCAGAGTCGTTTGTTAAAAGAAAAGCTCTTTCTAGTGACCTTAGCATCGGTTGTGATAGTTCAGACTCTGTCTATCCTTCGCAGGGTTCAGTGCCGAGTCTCATCGGATTAGTCATCCGAAATGATAATACTCACAATAGTATAAACCAGTAGTTTCTATCGTGCCATGTTTTGTATGCTTATTTAGCGTGGAAGTCAGTAGTGGTGTGCGCAAAACTGAACGCGACGTCGGCGTTTTAGTAAAGATCCTTTCACTCGGAGATGGGTGTTATCAATCGGGTAGTGCATCAGTCTGAATAATCGATCCGATTTTTTCTGTTACTGATTAAGAGATAATATTAATCAGGGTAAATCCGGGGTCTCTGGGTTCCAAACTTAACATTGCCAATTTTCTGGGATTTAATACATTCAACTTTTTACCAATTTAGGGTTTTCAGGTAACCATGAATTAAACCGATTTCGGTAATATATCGAATGGACCAATTTTTCTATCGCGTTTTTATAAAAAACAATTTTATATACATTTTTACACTTAGGGTTTTCAGGTAAGCACGATCTTAAATGGTATTATATCGAATGGACCAATATTTCGATAGCGTTTTTTATACAAAACAATTTTTATATACATTTTTACAATTAGGATTTTTAGGTAACCACGTAATAAAATCGATTTCGGATATATATCGAATGGACCAATTTTTCTATCGCGTTTTTATAAAAAATAATTTCATATACATTATTACACTTACGATTTTCAGGTAAACCCGAAATTAAATCGATTTCGGTAATATATCGAAAGGACCAATTTTTCGATCGCGTTTTCATACAATACAATTTCATGGAATTTCATCAGAAAATCTAATTAACTAATAACTCATTTGACAAATCTAATTACTGTACACATTTCTACACTATAGAGATTTTCAGGTCGCCATGGAATATTTATCAGAAAGTCCAACTGACTGATAACGCGTTTGATAAATCTCAATATTATACACATTTCAACACAATAGGGATTTTCAGGTTGCCATGGAATATTATCAGAAAATCCAATTGACTGATAACGCTTTTGACAAATCTTATTATTGTACATATTTCATCACTATAGGGATTTTCAGGTTGCCATGGAATATTATCAGAAAGTCCAAATGACTGATAACGCGTTTGATAAATCTCAATATTATACACATTTCAACACAATAGGGATTTTCAGTTTGCCATGGAATATTATCAAAAAGTCCAAATGACTGATAACGCGTTTGATAAATCTCAATATTATACACATTTCAACACAATAGGGATTTTCAGGTTGCCATGGAATATTATCAGAAAATCCAATTGACTGATAACGCTTTTGACAAATCTTATTATTGTACATATTTCATCACTATAGGGATTTTCAGGTTGCCATGGAATATTATCAGAAAGTCCAAATGACTGATAACGCGTTTGATAAATCTCAATATTATACACATTTCAACACAATAGGGATTTTCAGTTTGCCATGGAATATTATCAAAAAGTCCAAATGACTGATAACGCGTTTGATAAATCTCAATATTATACACATTTCAACACAATAGGGATTTTCAGTTTGCCATGGAATATTATCAAAAAGTCCAAATGACTGATAACGCGTTTGATAAATCTCAATATTATACACATTTCAACACAATAGGGATTTTCAGGTTGCCATGGAATATTATCAGATAATCCAATTGACTGATAACGCTTTTGACAAATCTTATTATTGTACATATTTCATCACTATAGGGATTTTCAGGTTGCCATGGAATATTATCAGAAAGTCCAAATGACTGATAACGCGTTTGATAAATCTCAATATTATACACATTTCAACACAATAGGGATTTTCAGGTTGCCATGGAATATTATCAGATAATCCAATTGACTGATAACGCTTTTGACAAATCTTATTATTGTACATATTTCATCACTATAGGGATTTTCAGGTTGCCATGGAATATTATCAGAAAGTCCAAATGACTGATAACGCGTTTGATAAATCTCAATATTATACACATTTCAACAGAATAGGGATTTTCAGGTTGCCATGGAATATTGTCAGAAAGCCCAAATGACTGATAAAGCGTTTGATAAATCTCAATATTATACACATTTCAACACAATAGGAATTTTCAGGTTGCCATGGAATATTATCAGAAAATCCAATTGATTGATAACGCTTTTGACAAATCTTATTATTGTACATATTTCAACACAATAGGGATTTTCAGGTTGCCATGGAAATTTATCAGAAATCCAATTCTCTTATATTTAAATATTATCTAAGAGGTCAGTAAAAATTATTAGATTTGTTATTCATTTTGGTGCACGATCATAGTTAGCCCGTTTGATAGTTTACGATCAGACCTGTCTCCAGCGGGTGCCGGGTTTCGGACGCGAGCCGGCATATTAAGCGGGTGGAGGCACATCCGACCAAACGTTATATACGAGCTCGATGATGTTTTAGAATAGCTGGGGAGTCCAAAATCATACGAGATATGTAGGCCGGGTTCTAGAAACGAGCATTCAGAGTCGTGTGTTAAAAGAAAAGCTCTTTCTAGTGACCTTAGCATCGGTTGTGATAGTTCAGACTCTGTCTATCCTTCGCAGGGTTCAGTGCCGAGTCTCATCGGATTAGTCATCCGAAATGATAATACTCACAATAGTATAAACCAGTAGTTTCTATCGTGCCATGTTTTGTATGCTTATTTTGCGTGGAAGTCAGTAGTGGTGTGTGCAAAACTGAACGCGACGTCGGCGTTTTAGTAAAGATCCTTTCACTCGGAGATGGGTGTTGTCATTCGGGTAGTGCACCAGTCTGAATAATCGATCCGATTTTTTCTATTACTGATTAAGAGATAACAGTAATCAGGGTAAATTCGGGGGCTCTGGGTTCCAAACTTAACATTGCCACTTTTCTGAGATTTAATACATTCAACTTTTTAGCAATTTAGAGTTTTCAGGTACCTAACTACGAAATTGAACCGATTTCGTTAATATCGAAAGAATTAATTTTCCAATCGCGTTTTTATACACAATTTTACACTTAGGATTTTCAGGTAACCACGAAATTATACCGATTTCGTAAATATACCGAAAGGACTAATTTTTATATCGCGTTTACATACAATTTCATATACATTTTTACACTTATGATTTTCAGGTAACCACGAAATTATACCGATTTCGTAAATATACCGAAAGAACCAATTTTTAGATCGCGTTTTCGTACATTACAATTTCATATACATTTTTACAATTAGGATTTTCAGGAAACCACGAAATTAAATCTATTTCGTTAATATACCGAAAGAACCAATTTTTGGATCGCGTTTACATACAATACTCTTTCATATACAGTTTTACACTTAGGATTTTCAGGAAACCACGAAATTATACCGATTTCGTAAATATACCGAAAAGACCAATTTTTAGATCGCGTTTTCATACAATACAATTGCATACACATTTTTACACTTGGGCTTTTCAGGTTGCCACGAAATTAATCTTTATTGTTAATATACGGCAAGGACTAATTTTCCAATCGTATTTTAATTAATTATTTTGTATCAATTTTGTATACTATTTACGTACAATTTGATACTGCTTTTTCTCTGTCTCGTTATTTCGAATTGAAATTTTTATGTTTGCAGTAAAATTCTTTACCGTGTATATATTTATTAACAAGTACAATTTTATTTTTTTTTTTCTGATTAATTAGTTTATTATTATTCATCAGTTCATAGATTTATCAAACTTCATCGAACGTCATTTTACTTATATTTTCATGGATTTCATTAGAGGACGTCTACTTCTTCAACTCATCTACAACCTGTCAAGATATGGGTCTAAAAATGAAAATGACATGCTTATTGCATTTAATACAGTTATATAAATTATAATCTACTCTTTTGTTTCTTCCGGTTAGCTTTTGAAGTTGGTTTGGAAACTGGCCATTTCCAAATATAACTTTTTACATTTTTTAGGTAAAGGTAAGTACAATAATTATCTTACAATAATATATAAAATAGTACCTAACGGAACTCTTGTCGAGTTTGCCTTCTTGTATTTTTTTTTAGGTTTTAGGTGTTTGGCAATATTTTTCGTATGTTTTAAGAAAATGGACATATTGCATTTTGCGGAAAAAGGTGTTTCTTGCGACCTAAGCAATATATATATGTTTATATATGTTTTTTTTTTCTATATACTATGAGCTATGTTTAACAGAAATCAACTTACTATTTAATAAGAAAAATTATTGTTTCCTTCATTTATTTATCGAACGGTGGATTCTTGAAGTTAATTTGGAAACTGGCCACTTCCAAATATAGCTTTTCGGATTTTTTAGGTAATGGCAGACGTAAAGGTAGGTGCAAAAATTTCTGGTTATTTAATGTAAATAAATCAAATATATTTACGAAACTTTGGTCTATTAGTTCGCGTTCTTATGTTTCCCCCCTTAAGAAATTGCAATATTTTTAAAAAAATATGAACAATGACTTGTCAAACAATTAATTATTTATTGCGTTTATCAGTGTTTGGTATTTTTTGAGTTTAAAGTGTAAAATTTTCAAAATTCATATAATATAATTGTTGAAAAATGTTTTTAAAGGTCTCTTATTGACATTTGTGATATTACTTCAGTGGTGGTTTGTGTAATAATTGGTGTTTTTTTGTGAAAACGTTTCCTGCTGAAATTGCCTATCTATGTTGCAATATGATGTCATCAGAGATGCAGTCAATTGTCTTGTAAGTAACAAATTATATTGAAAATAAACAAATGTATATTCATCTATTAAAAATGAACTGTCGAGAAATGTATTTAAGGAGCCCATTACTAATTTACATATTTTGTATTGATTTCTGATTTTTTTCTATTTTTTTTTTATTTCAGATACGATCATGGACACTGCAGGACTCATGCCTGGGGGTCAGGATTAAGGACGTTTTGCAGTCTGAACCAACTAAGAGATGATCAGAAAAAAGAAATCAAAACAGTGGACAGGGGGACCGACCGGCCAAAGATGCTGTCCTAGTGACCTGCCATAACAACGTGAGGCCCAGGGATATAAGGTTTGCTGATAGAAATGTTCTGTAAATGTGTCTTACGAGACTGTTATTTGCTGTTTATAAGGTAGGAAATATTATCTTTTTGATAGCTATATTAATTTTAAGGATAATTCATAAATTATTATACAAATAAATGCACGGTAAATAATTTTTAATACTTTTCAATCCGAAGATATTGTATTCGAACAGTACGAAGGACTCATTTCCTGATCGCGTTTTCATATAATACAATTTCCTACACATTTTTACACTTACGATTTTCAGGTAACCACGAAATTAAATCGATTTCGGTAATATATCGTTTTCATTCAATACAATTTCTTGGAATTTTATCAGAAAATCCAGTTGATGGATAACTCGTTTGACAAATCTTATTATTGTACACATTTTTACACTCTAGGGATTTTCAGGTTGCCATGGAATATTATCAGAAAGTCCAAATGACTGATAACGCGTTTGATAAATCTCAATATTATACAGATTTCAACACAATAGGGATTTTCAGGTTACCATGGAATATTATCAGAAATCAAATTGGCTGATGACGCGTTTTAAAAATTCTCAATTATTTTACACATTTTTACACTATAGGGATTTTCAGGTTGCCATGGAATATTATCAGAACTTCCAAATGACTGATAACGCGTTTGATAAATCTCAATATTATACAGATTTCAACACAATAGGGATTTTCAGGTTACCATGGAATATTATCAGAAATCAAATTGGCTGATGACGCGTTTTAAAAATTCTCAATTATTTTACACATTTTTACACTAAAGGGATTTTCAGGTTGCCATGGAATATTATCAGAACTTCCAAATGACTGATAACGCGTTTGATAAATCTCAATATTATACAGATTTCAACACAATAGGGATTTTCAGGTTACCATGGAATATTATCAGAAATCAAATTGGCTGATGACGCGTTTTAAAAATTCTCAATTATTTTACACATTTTTACACTATAGGGATTTTCAGGTTGCCATGGAATATTATCAGAACTTCCAAATGACTGATAACGCGTTTGATAAATCTCAATATTATACACATTTCAACACAATAGGGATTTTTAGGTTGCCATGGAATATTATCAGAACTTCCAAATGACTGATAACGCGTTTGATAAATCTCAATATTATACACATTTCAACAAGATAGGGATTTTCAGGTTGCCATTGAATATTATCAGAAAATCCAATTGATTGATAACGCTTTTGACAAATCTTATTATTGTACATATTTCAACACTATAGGGATTTTCAGATTGCCATGGAAATTTATCAGATATCCAATTCTCTGATATTTAAATATTATCTAAGAGGTCAGTAAAAATTATTCGATTTGTTATTCATTTTGGTGCACGATCATAGTTAGCCCGTTTGATAGTTTACGATCAGACCTGTCTCCAGCGGGTGCCGGGTTTCGGACGCGAGCCGGCATATTAAGCGGGTGGAGGCACATCCGACCAAACGTTATATACGAGCTCGATGATGTTTTAGAATAGCTGGGGAGTCCAAAATCATACGAGATATGTAGGCCGGGTTCTAGAAACGAGCATTCAGAGTCGTTTGTTAAAAGAAAAGCTCTTTCTAGTGACCTTAGCATCGGTTGTGATAGTTCAGACTCTGTCTATCCTTCGCAGGGTTGAGTGCCGAGTCTCATCGGATTAGTCATCCGAAATGATAATACTCACAATAGTATAAACCAGTAGTTTCTATCGTGCCATGTTTTGTATGCTTATTTTGCGTGGAAGTCAGTAGTGGTGTGTGCAAAACTGAACGCGACGTCGGCGTTTTAGTAAAGATCCTTTCACTCGGAGATGGGTGTTGTCATTCGGGTAGTGCACCAGTCTGAATAATCGATCCGATTTTTTCTATTACTGATTAAGAGATAACAGTAATCAGGGTAAATTCGGGGGCTCTGGGTTCCAAACTTAACATTGTCATTTTTCTGAGATTTAATACATTCAACTTTTTAGCAATTTAGAGTTTTCAGGTAACCACGAAATTGAACCGATTCCGTTAATATCGAAAGGACTAATTTTCTAATCCCGTTTTCTTACACTTTTTATACTTATGATTTTCAGGAAACCACGAAATTAAATCTATTTCTTTAATATACCGAAAGAACCAATTTTCCTTTCGCGTTTTCATACAATACAATTTTAAATACATTTTTACACTTATGATTTTCAGATAACCACGAAATTGAATCGATTTCGGTAATATATCGAAAGACCAATTTTTCTATCGAGTTTTCATACAATACAATTTCATGGAATTTTATCAGAAAATCTAATTAACTGATAACTTGTTTGACAATACACATTTCAACACAATAGGGATTTTCAGGTTGCCATGGAATATTTATCAGAAAGTCCAACTGACTGATAACGGGTTTGAGAAATCTCGAAATTATACACATTTCAACACAATAGGGATTTTCAGGTTGCCATGGAATATTTATCAGAAAGTCCAACTGACTGATAACGGGTTAGAGAAATCTCAAAATTATACAGATTTCAACACAATAGGGATTTTCAGCTGGCCATGGAATATTATCAGAAAGTTCAAATGACCGATAACGCGTTTGATAAATCTCAATATTATACACATTTCAACACAATAGGGATTTTCAGGTTGCCATGGAATATTATCAGAAAATCCAATTGACAGATAACGCTTTTGACAAATCTTATTATTGTACATATTTCATCACTATAGGGATTTTCAGGTTGCCATGGAATATTATCAGAAAGTCCAAATGACTGATAACGCGTTTGATAAATCTCAATATTATACACATTTCAACACAATAGGGATTTTCAGTTTGCCATGGAATATTATCAAAAAGTCCAAATGACTGATAACGCGTTTGATAAATCTCAATATTATACACATTTCAACACAATAGGGATTTTCAGGTTGCCATGGAATATTATCAGAAAATCCAATTGACTGATAACGCTTTTGACAAATCTTATTATTGTACATATTTCATCACTATAGGGATTTTCAGGTTGCCATGGAATATTATCAGAAAGTCCAAATGACTGATAACGCGTTTGATAAATCTCAATATTATACACATTTCAACACAATAGGGATTTTCAGGTTGCCATGGAATATTATCAGAAAGTCCAAATGACTGATAACGCGTTTGATAAATCTCAATATTATACACATTTCAACACAATAGGGATTTTCAGGTTGCCATGGAATATTATCAGAAAATCCAATAGACTGATAACGCATTTGACAAATCTTATTATTGTATACATTTCATCACTATGAGGATTTTCGGGTTGCCATGGAATATTATCAGAAAATCCGACTAAAACGCGTTTGACATATTTCAAAATTATACACATTTCAACACAATAGGGATTTTCAGGTTACCATGGAATATTATCAGAAATCAAATTGGCTGATGACGCGTTTGACAAATCCAATTGATTGATAACGCTTTTGACAAATCTTATTATTGTACATATTTCAACACTATAGGGTTTTTCAGATTGCCATGGAAATTTATCAGATATCCAATTCTCTGATATTTAAATATTATCTAAGAGGTCAGTAAAAATTATTAGATTTGTTATTCATTTTGGTGCACGATCATAGTTAGCCCGTTTGGTAGTTTACGATCAGACCTGTCTCCAGCGGGTGCCGGGTTTCGGTCGCGAGCCGGCATATTAAGCGGGTGGAGGCACATCCGACCAAACGTTATATACGAGCTCGATGATGTTTTAGAATAGCTGGGGAGTCCAAAATCATACGAGATATGTAGGCCGGGTTCTAGAAACGAGCATTCAGAGTCGTTTGTTAAAAGAAAAGCTCTTTCTAGTGACCTTAGCATCGGTTGTGATAGTTCAGACTCTGTCTATCCTTCGCAGGGTTCAGTGCCGAGTCTCATCGGATTAGTCATCCGAAATGATAATACTCACAATAGTATAAACCAGTAGTTTCTATCGTGCCATGTTTTGTATGCTTATTTTGCGTGGAAGTCAGTAGTGGTGTGCGCAAAACTGAACGCGACGTCGGCGTTTTAGTAAAGATCCTTTCACTCGGAGATGGGTGTTATCATTCGGGTAGTGCACCAGTTTGAATAATCGATCCGATTTTTTCTATTACTGATTAAGAGATAATAGTAATCAGGGTAAATCCGGGGGCTCTGGGTTCCAAACTTAACATTGTCACTTTTCTGAGATTTAATACATTAAACTTTTTAGCAATTTAGAGTTTTCAGGTAACCACGAAATTGAACCGATTCCGTTAATATCGAAAGGACTAATTTTCTAATCCCGTTTTCATACACTTTTTTATACTTAGGATTTTCAGGAAACCACGAAATTATATCTATTTCGTTAATATACCAAAAGGAGCCATTTTTCGATCGCGTTTTTATACATAACAATATCATATACCTACATTTTTACACTTAGGATTTTCAGGAAACCACGAAATTAAATCTATTTCTTTAATATACCGAAAGAACCAATTTTCCTTTCGCGTTTTCATACAATACAATTTCAAATACATTTTTACACTTATGATTTTCAGATAACCACGAAATTGAATCGATCTCGTTAATATATCGAAAGGACCAATTTTTCGATCGTGTTTTCATACAAAACAATTCCATATACCTACATGTTTTCATCAATTTATCAATAGAATCTTGCAAAAGGGATTTAATTTTTTATGTTTACATTCTTACATAACCAACGAAAATTTTTATATTTATTTGGTATTCTGTGTATACGCATTTCGATACTGCTTTTTTTTTTAAACCGAATTGAAATTTTTTATCTTTGCAGCAAAATTATTTACTGTATATATTTTTACACAATCACATTTATTTTTGTTTCTGATTAACTTGTTTATAATTATTATTCATCAGTTCATAGATTTATCTTTATGAACGTCATTTTACATATATTTTCACGGATTTCATTAGAGGACATCTGCTTCTTCAGGTCATCTACAACGTGTCAAGATATGGGTCTTAAAATGAATATGATGCTTATATTTATCGCATTTATTACAGTTATATAATTATAATCTACTATTTCGTTTCTTCCTGTTAGTTTTTGAAGTTGATTTGGAAACTGGCCATTTCCAAACAATTTTTTGCATTTTTTAGGTAAACGTAAGTACAACAATTATATTTTACAATAATAAATAAAATATTACCTAAAGGAACTCTTATCGAGTTCGCCTTCTTGTATGTTTTTTTTTAGATTTTAGATGTTATGCATTCTTTTTCGTATGTTTTAAGAAAATTGACATTTTTCATTTTTCGGAAAAAGGTGTTTCTTGCGACCTATGCAATGTATATGTTTATATATGTTTTTTTTTGTTTCTATATTATGAGCTTTGTTTAACAGAAATCAACTATTAATAAGAAAAAATATTGTTTCATTTATTTATTTGTCGAACGGTGGATTTTTGAAGTTAATTTGGAAACTGGCCACTTCCAAATATAATTTTTTGCATTTTTTAGATAATGGCAGACGTAAAGGTAGGTGCAATAATTTCTGCTTATTTAATACAAATAAATCAAATATAGTAATGTAACGTTTGTCTATTAGTTCGCGTTCTTATATGTTTATCTCCTAAAAACATTTAAAATTTAAAAAAAATCACTTTTTGTTTGATATTAAGTACACAGAAAAAATCACGTTGAATCGATTCCGACCATCCGCAACCGCGTATCTATTTTATTTTCGGAGGTGAGGATAATCATTTTAAAATGTTTTATAGGAATTATTATTTTTTGAGTGTCGCAAGAGTAGTAATATTTACTGTGAAAAAAAAAATGGATGTAGTTAACATTATTTACTTCCTTATATCTCAGTTCGTAATTATAGTTTCTCAAAAGGAGGCAATGAGCAGTAAGTAAGTATAACCTATTTTTTAAACGCTTTATATTAGTTTGGGTTGTAAATATGTATGTTGTATGTATGTTGTATGTATCTAACTATGTATGTAACTATGTGTAACGGAATCTTTGAGCATAATTTTCACCAATTTCCCGAAGTCTGATTAATTTGAAACTTTGCATACGTATCAAGGACCGATGACAATGCAATAATTTGATAACAGTTTCCCATTATCCTTATTAGGACCCCCAGGATTAATAAATTCTTTTAAATCTTTGAGCATAATTTTCACCAATTTCCCGAAGTCTGATTAATTTGAAACTTTGCATACGTATCAAGGACCGATGACAATGCAATAATTTGATAACAGTTTCCCATTATCCTTATTAGGACCCCCAGGATTAATAAATTCTTTTATAGATCCTCTGTAGTAAACGCTTTATTTTCACCAATTTCCCGAAGTCTGATTAATTTGAAACTTTGCATACGTATCAAGGACCGATGACAATGCAATAATTTGTTATCCTTATTAGGACCCCCAGGATTAATAAATTCTTTTATAGATCCTCTGTAGTAAACGCTTTATTTTCACCAATTTCCCGAAGTCTGATTAATTTGAAACTTTGCATACGTATCAAGGACCGATGACAATGCAATAATTTGATAACAGTTTCCCATTATCCTTATTAGGACCCCCAGGATTAATAAATTCTTTTCCCGAAGTCTGATTAATTTGAAACTTTGCATACGTATCAAGGACCGATGACAATGCAATAATTTGATAACAGTTTCCCATTATCCTTATTAGGACCCCCAGGATTAATAAATTCTTTTATAGATCCTCAAACTAAAAAGTGAAAAATAAAATATAGTTTAAAAAAAACTAAAAAACACGCTTTATATCGGACTAAAAAGTAAAAAATAATTGTTTTAAAATAAGCTTAAAAAGCGTTGGGCGCTTTGTTCCACATTTTCGTACATCGAGCGCCCAACGCTTTTTAAGCTTATTTTAAAACAATTATTTTTTACTTTTTAGTCCGATATAAAGCGTGTTTTTTAGTTTTTTTTAAACTATATTTTTTTATATAAATCTAACTTTTGCTATGATTTATTAAACGCCAATAAAATTTGAAATATTCTGTAAGGAATATTTTTCTATAGACGCATTAACAATAAACATTTTCAAAATTAGTTGCGTAATTCCATACTTTAATTCTGTACCAAGTTTCAGTTAATTGAACTTAATTGTTTAAAACTTTATTGAACGTCATTTTTAGGTGTTATATTTTCACGGATTTCGTCAGAGGACATCTGCTTCTTCAGGTCATCTACAACGTGCCAAGATATGGGTCTCAAAATGAAAATGATGCTTATATTTATTGCATTTATTACTGTTATATATAATTATTATAATCTACTATTTCGATTATTCCTATTAGTTGATTTGGAAACTGGCCATTTCCAAATATAACTTTTTGCATTTTGTAGGTAAACGTAAGTACAACAATTATTTTACAATAATAAATAAAATATTACCAACTGAACTCTTATCGAGTTCGCCTTCTTGTATGTTTTAGATTTTAGGTGTTACGCATTCTTTTTCGTATGTTTTAAGAAAATGGACATTTTTCATTTTTCGGAAAAAGGTGTTTCTTGCGACCTATGCAATGTATATATTTATATATGTTTTTGTTTCTATATTATGAGCTATGTTTAACAGAAATCAACTATTTAATAAGAAAAATTATTGTTTCATTTATTTATTTGTCGAATGGTGGATTTTTGATGTAAGTTAATTTGGAAACTGGCCACTTCCAAATATAACTTTTCGCATTTTTTAGGTAATGGCAGGCGTAAAGGTAGGTGCAATAATTTCTACTTATTTAATACAAATAAATCAAATATAGTTACGAAACTCTTGTCCTCTAGTATGCGTTCTTATATGCTTTGCCTCTTAACAATTTTCGAAATTTTTGAAAAATAAATTCCTTTTTTTTGTTTGATATTAAGTACACATACCTATAGAAAGTATCACGTTGAATCGATTCCAACCATCCGTAACCTTGTATCTATTTTATTTTCGTATGTATAGTCGTTATCGTTTTAAAATGTTTTATATGAATTATTTCTTGAGTGTCACAAGGGTGATAAGAGAAATATTTACTGTGAAAAAAAATGGATGTAGTTAATTAGTTTCTCAAAAGGTGGCAATGAGCAGTAAGTAAATGTAATCTATTTTTTTACCTAAATTTAACCTTTACTCTTATTTACTAAAATTTGTAATATTCCGTAAGGAATATTTTTCTACAGACATTTTCAAAATTAGTTGCGTAAATCCATGCTTTAATACTGTACCAAGTTTCAGTTAATTGGACTTAATTTTTTAGAATAAAAAGGAATATTTGTTTGCGTTTGACTACAAAATGGTATTCAAAAAGTCCATAATAATTTTAATAAAGTGCTTAACGTTAAAAATGTATAATGTGGTCATTTAAAATCGTGATTGTTATAATAACATTTACTTAGTAATTAAAAATTCTTTCATTTTTTTAAATTTAGGCAGTAGCAATTTTTGCAGGTTAATAGGTATGGTATTAAATATGTCGATTGCCATATAATATATGCTTTTTTAGATAAAAGGTTTAGTTATTGCCGGTTTATATATTTTTGGCTCTCAAAACTACCAAAAAATTGTCAGAATCGTTTCAAATTTGAAATTTTAACCCTTTAGTATACCTAGATTAAAATGTGCTGTTACAATTTAAACAAAATCAGCCCGACAGGACCGGACTTAATTTTAAGGAAACACTAGTTTGTGGATATGAAATAATGATTTAATTTGGTGCAGATGTTGGATTGACAATAATATTGTAATTATGAAAAAAATGTTTTATTTTAAGGGGTGTATTAAGGGGTTATTTTTTTTATTTTGGAGTCTAGTTCCCATAACGAAGCCACATTGTCTGTAATAGCAAATACACTATATTATCGCCAGGGTTTGGCACTGCGACCCAAGTTTTTTGTTTTTGGTTGAATGCATTTTTAATATCGTCGATTCGGAAGTTATTTAGCAAAGAATTGAAGTCGGATGTAATAAATAACGTGTACTGGAAACACATTACGTCTGGCCGGTTTTACAACCGTATACTATACTTATAATAAGTGCGCCACCTACCTATATATTATTTGTCGACGGTTGAAACGGTAAAACGTCGTAAATTATTTTTTAATTTTACTGCTTTACAGCAGTGATAAAGAACCACTTTTGAAAAATACGTCCACGCTCTTTTCATTAGGTCTTTTGAAGACCACCGACTGTCAAGATTGTTTGGGTCTAGTATCAATACATATTTTTAATTTTTTAAACATAAACAGAGAGATTGTGAATTATAGACGCTCAACAGCTGAGGTCATCAGCGTCTATTTTAAACATAAAGTAGCAGTCTTTTATCCCATGGTTTTGCTCAAAATATTCATTATGACTTGCCAGTGCGCGTTCTATAAACTCGAATAAAAGATTAGAAGTCATTTCGGTACTTAGTTTCCCTCCATATCTCGAAAAAATACATTAAACCTCTGTATCTCTATGTTTAATAATAATAATATTAATATTTCTCTTTATTTGTTACATCTAGATATAACAAATAGTGTCAAAGTCAAATGCAATTAAGTGGGATTTCGAAAGAATTCATCGAGACAGTAAAACGTCTGTTCAATTAAATAGAGCTTTAGAGAACTTTTAAATTTATTGTAACTTTCAATCTGTCGTATATCAGAAGGTAAGTTATTTGTACTTATATCCTTTGACACACATGTCTCGGCCCCTTACTGCCTAATCATTAGGCAGTAAGGGGCCGAGACAAAATATTTACATTCAGTCTTTCAGTACAATACATTAGGCCCTAATGTATTGTACTGAAAGACTGAATATAAATATTTTCAATTTGCCTGGTATTATAGGAATGCACAGGAGAGGTCAAAGTAAATAAATACATATTCTTTTTGACAAATAATGCGCACTGTAAAATAAAAAGCGATTATAGAGTCCAAATTTTATAGAACTTGAAAAGCCCTCTATAATGCTCCAATCGCCCAACACCACTCAGAATTATTAATAAAAATCGCAGGATTGTGGACAAAAAGTTATTTATTTAGTGTACGATGTTTCGTCTATAAATTTTTCATAATTATTGTTTTAAATTTTCACATTTGTACTTGGAAAAGTCTAAATTTATATAGACGAAACGTCGTACACTAAATAAATAACTTTTTGTCCACAACCCTGCGATTTTTATTAATAATTATCTCGATGGACACGATATCTAATATATATTACCCACTCAGAATCCTTACAACCCTTTTTTGCAACCTAAAAACCTCGTATTGCTGACGTCGAGTTTCCTCAAAATATGATGCCGTAATTAAGTCTGGATTGGAAATTTTCAAAGTAGGTACGCGTACATAATAACATCAATATTACATATGTCTCGAGCTTCTTAATTAAATAGCACATTTTAGTGAGTTGGGAAAATATGTTTTCTATATGTACCGACCAATCCAAATTCATTGAAATATGTAAGCCTAAGAATTTGATTTTACCACCTTTACAACTCGATCATTTAAATCCTAACCTCTACAAGTCGAATATTTCCTTACAAAATCCGAAACCCTTCATAGATGGAAACTCTATAAATTCGAATTTTTTGGCGTCTCCCTTGAAGTTCGACTTACAGAGACTCTATTGTATATATTTTTGAAGTGAAAACTTCTTTAGCGGCGTTGTACACTTTTTTTTGTAATGGGTAAAAAATGTTAAACTCGCGTCACATCGTCAGATCGTCAGACCTGATCGTACCCAGTTCTCACTCACTAAGGTTTTTTATACAACGTTAGACATCTAGCGTTGAAATATCGTACATAAAAATCCAATCTATGATACGAACCATTTTGATCGAAAATTCGTAAGACGTTAATATTCAAGTTTTCACTTCAGCCGGCACTCCCGGAGTGCAAAGGGTTTTTTTTTTTTTAATTATAGTATGTGTTACGTCGTCGGTTCATTGCAGACATTTCATTGTCAACGCACTTAATTTCTTAGTGGACAAGAGTATGCGATGATCCGAAATCAGTGTCTTTGCCCCAATATACAAGCGTTGCACGTCGTTGAAAATGTTGAGTGAAATTCCAGTGAGAGAAAGCTGCATTCGGGTTGGATTGAGTTATTCACCCTCTCGGCATTCTGCATTACGAATATAATGCACTGGTTAGAACATAATATGTACGGAATAAGTAAACTTGAAATTAGATTTTAAAGTAATAGATGTAGAAGGATATTACATATTTCAACAGACGTACACTCGATTACATGTACACATTTACATCGTATTGCAACTGTTATTATTACGTTTTGCTGTCACTGGATTTATACCTGGAACTGAACCGGCGACATTCTAGATTTAAGGCCGCTGTACACGAGGCTAGAAATACTGCTGGGGTCTCTGTTGGCCGGTAGGCTGGGTACGAGGCTGGAAATGACGTCACTGCGGACTCGTCTGCTAGCTCACACGATGGATTTTAAAATTAGAACAGGGGCTATTTTTCTTGCAGGGTCCGAACAAGAACCGATCGGGAAACGGTATCTTGTCACGTGGGCGACTTGATCAAACGCCCACAAACAAACACTCTGCCATAGTCTGTGTTCTGTTCAGAGACAATAAACGTCCACTTTTGTTATCGTTCTATCACTGCGCGCCCACTGAATCTACCTGCAGAGCAAGCTTGTAAAGACGTCTCGTGTGAAGCGAGCGTATAACAACAATCAAGAAAACCAGCGCTAGAAAACTATTAGTCGGAAAATCTAGTCTCATGTGTAGCGGACTTTACAGTCGCAATACTACTGAATTAAAAATCTTATCAATACACACGAATTATCTTCAGTTTGAAAGAAGTGTCGCTTTTTGTAGCTTCGTAAATCTGTTACAATAACCTAACGTTAGCAACATAACACATGGCTGCACTACAAAAAATTCTGATATAACTACAAATGTTCAACAAAAACATTAAATATTAGAGAACAAAACAACAAAACCGCACGTGTAGGTACAGAGAAAGTCGGAGCTACATAAAAGACAGGGATGGCAAGAACTATGATTTATATGTTACTTAACCTATTGTTGTCCGCCGTTTCTTTTATAAACCGGTACGATCTCTGTTTTAGCAAGAAGGCCTCGCTAATTATTTGCTAATGAAAAGGCCTTTCCGTTAAAAAAATATTAAAGAAAGGCTCCGTAAATTTTTCGTTAAAACGTCGAGTAAGTGTATTATTGTTTCCTGTATCGCCTGCACATGATTCGTAGACGTTTGGGTTTTTTCGTTCCCTTTTCGACGCTGCCGTAGCTCTCGCTTCCGTTCGGCACTGAGCTTTTTAGGCTTAGTGCTTCCTCTCGATGTGAGCTTTCCGCTGACTGCATTTTCTATAATTCCGAGCGTAATTATAAATAAATAAATAAATAAATATATGTTTATTGCTCAATAAGCAAAAGGCACAGAATTCAAACGTGTGTTTGTTCTTCCATCTGTCCTATAACATTCACAAACAAGTTTACAATATTTTAAAACAAACCAGTAAAAAATTGATTCAAAGAACCTAAGATTGGTAAATCACCTTATTGCCTTCTACGATCCAAAAGTAGCTTATTTATACTACTTGATAGAGCTTTTAAACTTATTTTATGTATATTGATTTTAATAGTGTCACTGAGTTCGTTCAGATATTTCGGGGCTGAGTATGAAAAGGATTTCTTAAAAGAATTTGAATTAAAACGGGGTGTTACATATATGACATGTCTACTACTGTATTTATTAAGATTAATCTGTAATTTGGTTTTTAAATAATTAGGCTCTTTTGTTTTTAAAATTTTAAAAATGAGATTGTATAAATGAAGCAAGCGAATTATATGAGACGATATGTTTAACTATTTAGTATTTTGTAATTTTCAGTTTAATACATATTTTCACTTATATTCCGGCGACTATTTTTTATTGTCTCACTTTAGTTTCTAGTAGTGTTCCGCAAGCTCTTTAAAATGACATCCGAATCAACCATCTAGCTAAACGCACTTCCAGTTTCCACGTTACGTTAATTTTAAACTTTGCACAAAGCTAATTCGTGACTATTACGCGCATGCGCCTACACTCGTGCGATGACGTCACAGGCAAAACAAATCGTGCGCGATGAGCTCGTAAAGACATGCTCTACTCGTTGTGGGTATCAACCGTTGTTAACGCAATTATTAATCTCGTAGTTATTAGTGATTTAAATCTAAGGAAATACAATGCGACATTTTTTTTGACGTGGCTATAATAAAAAGAGACATTTTATTAAAAAAACAAAAACTAATTCCGAACAAATATAATGTAACAATGTTTTACAAAATACTAATACAGAGTTTAATTATATTTCTATGTTGATTATGTGTGATTATTAATTATACAAATTCACACTCTAATTGCGTTACATTTTTTGAAAATTGCATTAAATTATTTAATTGTAACAGCACAAAATAAAAGTGTACATACGGGACAAATGCCGCGTTGTTTGAATAAAAAGTCTACTGAGGGTCAACCGGGATGGAAAGGGGATAGAAAGGGAATGGCAGGGATAGTGTGGGGATGCGGTGTCGAGAACGACAGAAATGTATAAAACTGGCTGCTCTGATTATAATCGTGTTTATCATAAGAGAAGAATTTAATAATAAAAAAATATTATGTTAACAAAATAAATATGAACAATAGACTGTGTATTGTACACTACACACTACATAAGTATAACCGGTTACACAAGGACATTTTTTCGTAAAACCTTCCTGTAGAAATGAATATGTGCTTTAGACCACACGACTGAAGTAAAACTTCTTCCTGTCATAATTTATTATTATTCACCCAAAAGTTCACGAAGTATGATTTTTAAAATGATTTTACAATTTTATTTATTTTAAACGTAGAATATTTAATGTATTGAACAAAATACTAATTTATAAAATTGTTCACGAACGAAATGAACAGTCTAATGTAAGAAGAAAGAAATATAAACATAAAGATAATGAACAGAAAAGTAATACATTGCAATTACTTAGCTCTCGTTGGATTTTAAGCGGGAATATTTATGATATATTATTTAAAGTAGGTTTACAAAACTTTTTTCTGTCACCCGATAGCGCCACCGGCAAGTAAAGTATGTGTCATTCTATTGCTAGTACTGCTTATATTTTCGGCCACCTGATGGCGCCACTAGCCAGTGAAGTATTTGTCATCCTCTTTCTATCTTCACTAACTTATATCTACCTCTCAACTTCCGTTCGCCTCGCCCGATCACACTTCCGTAAATCTCTCGTCAGGTATTCACCAGCTTACTGCCCAAGTCAGGCGTGCGTAAAGAAGTTTTACTTCAAAAACTGGACACTTGTAAATCTGTCGCGTCCAAAAAGAATCTTCAAGAGTAAACATTAGAAACCAAGTAAACATTAAACAGAAAAATGCTTGTTTGTGTATTAAGTTTCCCCCTCTTATGCAATCGTACCTACCGGTATTTACAATGCTTTTTATGTGGAGAAATATGTATGTTCACAATCTAAGGTCATTGTCAAATCCAATTTTTTGACAACCCTTTCTGCAACTGAAGGCGTCTGTGTTGCGCAAAAGTCGAATAAGTTGGTATCGGCTGAACGACTGCACGCGAATTCCTCTTCTGTGACGAGGGTACAATGTTTATTTTATACTTAGATTAAGTTAAAATGTCTATTTGATTCGCATGATTGCGTAATATGGTTGCTTCCCGTTACCACGCATACAGTCGACTGAAGTGGGATTGGCAGGGGCGAGGTGGTGTTCTGTATAGCAGTCGCGACGTACTCCTCCTTTCCCGGTGTTCATGCACACACCAATACGCCGCACTTTTGATGTTTATACTTTTTTATCTGTTTATAATATATTCTTTTAAACGCTGTTCCTATTTCCGTATTTTCTTTTGCTTCCACGTCGAATACATACCGTTCAAAAAGCGGCTTCAAAAACACTGTAGGATTCAGTGAACCTAGCAACGTCCATTATTCGATTTAAAGAAACACATAACCTCAAAAAAAACAGTTTACAACTTGAAGTTCGCGAGTGATATCAAGTTACGACAGTATAGTAAGAAACAAATAATAGAAACAATTTATCGATCGAAGATACATCAAATAATGCGTTTGTTTTCCGTCGTCAATGAGTTGGTTCTATTGATTTTATTCTTACTACACTCTGGAAATTTGGTATCAGTTATTTTTGTCGCACTCGCACGAGCTTAAAATTTACATTGTAAATGGCGTGCTTTTTGGAGTATATCGTTCATTTTTGTTTTATTGATACAATTTTTTTATTTGAATAATAATTGTCAGCTTTTGTAAAACCTGAGTGAGTGAGTGAGAACTGGGTAAGCGAGAAAACTCTCTAAGTGAGAGTAATTGCCAGGTACCGTCTTTGTAATCCTCTAAAACCTCTATAATTGTGAAACAGAAACCTCTATAAGAAAAAGATGTTTTTCACTCATGAACCTTTATCGCTGAGACTACTACTTGCCTCTGTACCTGTATAAGCGATAGCCGAACGATTTAATAGTTCCACGAAGTTAAAAATGAGTCATAAATAGCTGAACTAACTAACATTGTTTTTGTATAGTTTTTATAGACCTCTATACTTCCCTAAAAAGGCAAAGGGCAGTAAGTGACATTTGTTGAAAAATGAGTTCATACTGAAACCAACGACATCAATAAGTGCTGCAGCAATAATTTTATTGTCTTTAAAAAATGTTTCCCCCATGTTTTGGTTTCCATAATCTAAAATTCTGGACGGTTAATACATTTTTAGTAAATCTTGATATACTCAAATTCATAAGTTGGTCACTTACTGCCTTTTTACGGTAGTATAAGTGAGAAAGGCCACTCTTGTACCTCCATAGAGACTCGGGTTAGTGAATCACCTCCATAAGCGAAAAATAGGTCAGGTTCGACTGTATATATAAAAAAAATCATTTGTTTAGTAGGTACTAAGCACTACGATGATAAAGATAATATGTATCATATTATATTTTATTCATGCTTATATTCTTGTTAAAAACTGACTTGTCCTGTACTATTTTTTTAAAACCTAGGTTATAAGTACGATCGCCCGGTTAACAAAAACTTACGCTTTAAGAGATACCTAGCTTCTTAAGTGCATCGCGTTTTTAATTTGTCTCTCAATTGTTTCGATTATGCATGACGTAATGACGAAACAAATGCGAACGACATACTTACCTATCGTCCCTGGCTCTGTTAAGCAACCGGCGGGCGACGCCGCGACGTTTTTCAGTCGACGGCCCCTTTTACGTAGGCCTTTTTCATGAATGCGGTTTTCACGAAACGGTTCAGTGGATTTTATGGTTTAATTTTGACAGTAATGGCAAATTTATTACAGGAAAATTATTGTCGTTTTTTATGTGTTGTATGTTTTTAATGCCCTTTTATTTAGTAACGTTTATTTTTTTGTGGATGTTGCGTTTTGAATTCGATTATATAATGCCATCACAATAAATTAGTGAAGATTTCTGCTGGGTAATAAATTTAGTCTGTTTCTTTGGTGCTGTTGTATTTTCCACCCTTGTAAGAATTTGTAATTAAAAAAAAGAAACGAGCTTTTCATTTTTAATTAATTATAGGTATTAATAGTATATTACACTACAAGGGCAGACAGTTTCACATTTAACGGCTTGAAAATAGATGTCTTATGGTTATACTCACCGAACGTAAGTAGTTATTTATTCGGTTTATTTGTTCTTCAGGTAACTATTCCTCCGAATAAATAGCGATAATTCAATTCACCAAACATGATTTGCAGGTATCAATCTATTCTGTCTTACTTAGAGGGTATAAATATGTATTCGCCAGATAAATTAATAATGGCCTATAATAATAATCTATACACGTGGAGTATTATGCCAACAGTTGCTCTTGTGAATTTATTTATGTGTTATTTATTAACCTTTTGTGAAGTGCATAGTTGTAAAACATTAAAGTTAGTGGCAGTTTTGTGTGCAATTGGGTTAAGATAAAACATTATTATTTTGAGAAACTTTTTTTTTGACCTTTGCACTAACGCCATCAGTAGGATTTTTGGGTGAACGTCAAAATATTCAAATAAAAGAGCAAGGAGTATAATGCAATGTATATTTATTCTTTAATTAACTTTTCTACCTGATATTTTGCCTGGTGAATTGAAAGTAAAATTTTATTCTAACGATTAATTTTGTTCCGAGACTAGTAACTTCTATCTTTAATAGTGTTCGGTGAATATGGGCATTAGATAGAGACTTTTTAATAAATCTTCAAAAAATAAATATTCGCGATTTTTTCAACCGACGGCGTCTTGGCAGAATTGTACTCGGTGACGTCATCATATCTAATTCGAATAGTCGCAGCATGCGAAAAGACAGCTAAGAAACAATCAATACTCGTTGATAGCTCCAAAGCGGATTATTTCGATGCCTGTACATAAATTCTCAAAGCAAACCGTTGTATCAATACAGTTTGATTCATGGCGGTATCAAAGTAAACATATTTATTGTTTGAACGTCGCAGACTGACAACTGGTAAATATACAGGTGATTGTTATTGTCGCCTTTGTGGATTTAGGGTTCATAAATGTCATAGTTTTAAGATTGCTGTGAAGTCAAACTTGTTGCTTAATTTAAAATTGTCGTTTTGAGTGATGCCATCGTTCTAGAATTTTTTATTGACAAGATTAACGAGATTTTTATGGATCGCTTAAGAACTAGGGGTTTGTCTATTACTTACAAAACTAGCGGCCTGGTTCGATATCCCGGCTGCAAATACAGGGTAAACTTCTATTTAACGAAAAATTCCTTAAAACATAGACATCGCTGAGGTTTGTTTCGCTTACATTGTATATATTTAAACACGTATAGCGTAACAACCACTCTCAATAGCGAAACAATACGTCATTATTTACACCCCAATAAGATCTTGAGCCACCTACAAGCATTGAACAAGCTCTGCATGTCACTGTATTATTAGAAAAATTCTTTTTATGTAACGATGATGATCCCATTATATCACAAGTTATAAATAAAAAACAACGAAAGATACAATTAAAATACTGGCAAAATTAAAAGACTATAGGCTATATAATATCACGCTATGACCAATAGGAGCGGAGCATCAATGAATAATGTTGCAAAATGTAATTCTAAATTTGTCCGTCCGACAAAAACTTTTGAACGGTTACTCCGATCATCATGAAATTTGGACACAACAATCATCTTGGTAAACTAAGATGAATGTGCCTACTCATATCCCTCCCCTTCATTCGTTCTTTTACACCCGGGTGAAACCGCGCGGGACCGCTAGTTGGATATAAAGGCCATTGCACACTGCGGGCTCGCGGATGGTAAAAACCGCAATGAAATCCGTTCAGTAGTTCTCGTGCTTTTGGCGGACACACAGACAGACAGACCCGAACGGAAATCTTGCTTTATGCAGTGATAATGTTCAATTTTTACGTCAGTAAAGCGATTTTGGTATTTTTATACAGGTGCAGTATTCATTTTTTTTTTTTTTGTTAAATAGCTGATTCGACTAGTTTTGACGCATCCATTTATTTTCGTAAAAATAAATAGCGATAGACAATTTGTATCTTTGTACAGATTGTTCTATCAGTTTGTCTACAATATTGGATTGGCTTAGCTCCAAAACTCTCTCATTTTTCTTCTCTCTCACTTTCATATGCATGTAATATCTGTGACCAAAATGCCAAATAGCTCATGTCGATTTTTTATATTTTCAAAAACCACTTTTTAAACATACTATTTTGTGTCACCGGTTTCATGTGTTAACTAGTGATGTCCGCGGATACGGATCTGAATACGGATTTTTGGTTTCAAGATCCGCGAATACGGATACGGATCTTAGCTTTCTTAGAGTACGCGGCGGTAATTGCACATCGACCTTTGGAAAGAGACTATCTGTTATGGGAAAAAGTTATTGACCTCTTTAAAAGTTAACTCTCATAACAGATTGTCTCTTTCCAATGATCGATGATACCTAAAGATAGTTGATTTAGTACCTTTGAGTTATGTACTATTAGTATGGTACTCACTACGATAAATGTTTGCAATATAAAGGTGCCAAATACGATTAAAAAAAATAAAAAATAATGTGAATGGAATTTAACAGTTTTTCATTATTACCTACCTAATCACCTATATATATAAAATTTCATCTATGAATTGAAAATTAATAAGGTAAAAGATCCGCCAAAAACTAACGAATACGGATACGGATCTTTTTTCTCCCTCAGATATCCGCGGATACGGATATCCGGCACATCACTAGTGTTAACAGGGTCCCATTTAAAATGCTTGTTCCATCTCTGAATCACATAGTTAAGGAAACATATCGAGAAAAATAGATGGTTCGGTTTGGTTGTTATTTGTAACATTCATTACCGTTTTTTAGACCATTTGTAGCAAATATTAAGAAAACCACAAACAGCGTTCTCAAAAATTTTACATACGACTTTGGCAGCTTTTACATTTTAGCTTTAATTTAGGATTTTTCTCACCCCTGAAACGATCCGTCCTTCAGTAGGTGTGTGACTTACTAAGACGCCAAGGAAAGAGACAGCACTGTTGATGATATTTATTACACCTTCCTGTCACGAGAGCGTTAAAAACGCCGAGATTGATCAAAATTGATCAAAATAAGCTCAAAAAATTATCGAAACTTTATTGCAGCGAAAAACGAGTAACTAGATCAATAAATGAACTGTTTGATTCAGCTGTCCTTAATCTTATTTACTCCAAATTCGACATGCGAGCTTTAGCCTATTGACCATAGATATTGTTATAATCAAACGTCCATTGAATATATTGAATTCATATATTATTTTTGTAAGGTTCTGCAGCTTAACTGTTATCAAGAATCAAAACAGTACTGGCCAATAATTTTTCAAACAGATTTACTTGCTAATTAAATTTTAATAGACGCATAGAGATTTATTTTCTTAAATGAGATATATTATAATTAATATTTAGATGAGTTTAGTTACAGTTAGTAATTATTATAATAAAATAATGAAAGGAAACAATTTCACCTTTGATTCACTAATAGCTCTCACTACTGTGATGGTTCTATCTAACGTTAACTAATATAATTGGCTCTCGCATGATGTGAAAAAATCAGTTACCAACGCTATAAATATTAGAATGATAGTTTGATAGTTGTGTCACTGTGGTGTAATGCAACTCAGTCCGCCGCGAGAGTGGAAAGATTCGGGGTTCGTATCCCGACGGTGACATTGTTTGAAAAATAAACTAATTTTTCTATGTTGATAGCGTTGTAACAATGGGTGTTTCTTAACAATTGTAGCAAACAGTAGCTACTCTGTAATATATTATAATTAATACAATACGCGGTAGAAGTAAAGCTTCTTTACTACTTTGCCTACCCAACCGTAGATGGCAGTGCAAACCAAACGCGTTATATTCGGTTCATAAATAGTGTGTCAGTTGTTGATCGGGCTCTACATTTTTCTTTCTTAATTTATCTATATATACGAGCCCCGTCCCGTTTCAATTGGCCCACTTACTGAAATTTCAATTTCTTTAAGATTTATTCAAAAAAGTGTTAAACTAACTGCCACTTTACATTTTTTTCTTGTAAATATTCATATTAAAAGCTGTTTTCATAACATTAAGTAAAATGTATTCAAATATATTTAATTTTTATCATAAAAACGAAATGGGTGTAAATAATGCGTTTTATGCGTCAACATAACAAATATTAGACTATGTAAGAAGTTAAGTGATATTAGAGGTGGCTATGTAAAAACACGATAAAACAATTGTTATTTATTGATAGTAATTTGTCAAAAGTGTCAAAAAGTAATAGTATAATATTTTTTTAACTTAAAAATGGGTAGAGGCGCAGTTATTGACCAAAAACTTAGAGTAATCATTATTAACTTGTGGAAAACCGGAAAATCAAATTCCGAAATCGGGAAATTGTTAAATTTATCAAAATATAGTGTTAGAAATATTGTGAGACTGTACAAAACAAATGGTTCAATCGCCTCAAAGCCCCGGTACGTGAAGAAAACCAAACTAACAGACGGTGATAAACGGGCATTGAAAAGAATAATTAAGGAAAACAGACGTGCTAACTACGGACAATTGAGCGTACTTTGAAGCAATACTGTGGGAAGACGTATTTCGAGATCTACATGTCATAGGGAAGCAAAGAAGTTAGGATTTGGAACGTACAAGGTATTACTCATATTTTTAATCCGCTGTCTTAAATTTAAATTTGCAAAAAACTAACATACGTAATTTGTTTAGGCTAAGGAAAAGCCATTGTTGACACAGAAACAAAAGAAAAACAGATTGCAATGGGCAAAAGAACACAAAAATTGGAATTTTGAACAGTGGAACAGCATACATTGGAGTGATGAGTCTCGGTTTGAAGTTTGTGTAGGTGACAGTCGGAGCAGAGTTATTCGTCAAAAAAATGAAGCATACCATCCCGACTGTTTAAAAAGGAAAGTGAAATTTCCAGCATCTGTTATGGTATGGGGCTCAATGTCTGCAAGAGGTGTAGGAAAACTGCACTTTATTGATGGCATTGTTAATACAGACAAATATTTAAACATATTAGAAGAGTCTCTGCTGCCAACAATGGAAGAAGTTTTGGTCTCTGGAGAGAATTTTATTTTTCAGCAAGACGGAGCTGCCTGCCATACATCAAAAAAAGCTAAAAAATGGTTCTCAGAGAACACTATTCCACTCTTAGAGTGGGTTTCCAGTAGCCCTGACTTGTCCCCAATTGAAACACTTTGGCATGAAATGAAAAAACGCTTACGTGTTACTCCCGCTAGATCGGTCTCAGATCTAAGACAAAAACTCAAAGAAATATGGGATAACTTTACTCCACAAGACTGCCAGAATTTAGTTAATACTATGCCTCGAAGAATAATGGCCGTTATAACCAATAAAGGTGATGTTACCCAATGGTAACTTTTGAAATACGTTTCGAGTTTTAGTTTGTCTGAATGCATATTTTATTCGGTTTTCTATTTAATTTTTTATCTTAGTAAGAATATATTATCTAGTAGGCTTAGGTTGTGTAAAAAGTCTGTAAAATATTTGGTACAAAATAAAAAATACCTATATTACGCTAGTGTTTCGATTTCTGTTAATTGAGGACTAATAATTGAGTTTTTTGTAAGTGGGCCAACTGAAGTGGGACGGGGCTCGTAGTGGTCGCCCAGTGGTTGAAATTCAACCGTAATTCAATAAATTTTTTAAGTTTGAACGTTACTGAGGTTCTTTTGTCATTATATGAATTTCTCCTGAATCGATTTTACTTGTGCTAATTCGTACACATCGTGATGAAACATTTTGTGTACTTCCCCTCAATAAAACGAAGAGAACGATGTGTGTTTCGTCACGATGTGTGCGAATTAACACACTCAAATCGGTACCACACTCTTTTTTTCCTTCCCGTATTTATATACAGATGCCTCCTCTATTTGACACTACATCGACCTTGTGAACCGCTGAAGTTGTAAAGCGGTTTCCTGTATGGCTAAGGGAAATTGCCATCGGTGAAGGAGTTTCTGATCACTCTGTAGATAGCAGGTGAGCGTGTCAAAGATGAGTAACACGAACGCAAGTAGCCCGTGTGTTGTTCGAATGTTGCATCTAACGTAAGGTTTGGGCTACCATCCATACATAGTAAACAAATGTTGAGAATTCGACGCCTCGGGTCTCGAACAGACGTTCTTCTTCACTTCTTGATAAGTTGTTGACGTGAGTTGGCTTTGGAGTCTGCCCTTCTGGCTTTCCAGCATTACTTTTACAAGTTTCGAGCCACTGAACTCAACACTTTGCCCTGATTGGTTGATAAAGTCACTAGATCTGGGGATTTTGTTTTCCTGTTGTTAGGGAAAATAACTCCACACAGACAGCATAATATAGTTAACTGGTACTTCGCTTATTGAAGTCAAAATTTTGGTTCCTGATTGCGGCATTGCAGGAAGGCAAAGTAAAACAAAGAAATAATTTTATTTGAACGAGATAAAAGATCAAAGCTTCGGCAATAACCAAAGAGGCTGTTTAAAGAAATTTTAAAGTTGTTCATTTCTTTTTGCCACATGTTTTTTTTTATATGTCTTCCTGATGACAACGCCGCTATCGTGAACTAAAATTTTGATTTCAAGGCGGATCACAGTCACTCTAACTAGTATTTAGACCTGTTTCTATTGTCATTGGTCGTCTGAATTGACTTCATATAAACGCACTGCAATTTAGATGTCAGCGTTTCTTAAACGTTAAACAAATCTTTTATGATTGAATTTTCTTTAACCCCTTTTATTTCATTTTAATGTTTTCTTTTATTCGAATCAAATATTCTTCATCTCATCCAATGAGGGTCTTGAACTGAAAATTGTTGATAACGACTGCTATATTCAGTGCAATCAATAAATTCACGGCCAGTTATTCTGTCAACAGTTGCCATAAATCGTAGTTCAGTGTAATGGACGATTAACAATGTTGTGGTCAATTGTTTTTGCAGACAGTTGACAGTCGCACCAATCCCGTTTGAGCCGAGATCATAGTTCAGTGTAACCCGGAGACAAACAGTGGCGAATCAGTTTGGTCAGTTGGTTTGCTGGTAGTAAACCAGGATATAGTATAGGTCGAACACGTAGTGACTGCTGCGAGAAGAAACACTAGACAAGACAAGACCGGTTGGTTGCTAACAATCCGCTAGCCAACTTCTCGCCCTCTCGCCTCAAAACAAACAACTACCGACAACACAGAAATATAATCCTTGCATCTCGGCTTTAACTATGTTTTTCTACTCATTATTTATCTAATACCTGTCTCTATTGATACTAGACACTTACACAAAATGATACGTTAGGCGACGACAAAGAATTTCGTGAGACAACAATCGGCTCGTCATTCTAACAATGACACACATATTGTTGTGGGTCAACAATCGGCAGCCGATTCTCCAAGCAAGAGTAAGAGTAGGTACCGTCTTTCTTACCCTCTATAACCTCTATATACTTATTAATGTTTATTATGCTCATTTTCAGTCCATAATGAGATATGGTCTAATATTTTGGGGCAACTCTGTAAATATATAAAAAAAATAATAATCCAAAAATTATGTGTTCGAATCATGGCAGGTGTTGCTCCTAGAGAACATTGACGCCTTCTTTTCAGAAAATTAAACCTCCTGACAATTATTGACCTTTTTATTCTGGAATGCTCTAATTTCGTCAGATTAAATCCTGATCTGTTCAAAACAAACAATATAATACATAAACATAACACTAGAAATAAAACATCCACTCTGAAAAATGATCAACATCATCTACAAGTGACGAGTCGTGGAGCACGCAATGCCATGATTCGAATACATAATAATCTGCCACAAAATGTAAAAAATATTGATGTTAACAAAAAAGCCCTTTTTAAAAAGGAATTAAGTCAATTTTTATTGCAAAAAAATTTTTATGATGTAAATGAATTTCTTAATAATTAATGTTGTAATACATTATACTGCGGACGCTATTAATGTGTTTTAAAAAAATACTTTTTAATAAAGTGGTTATTATTATTATTATTATTATTATAAGTGAAGACGTTGTACACTCATGGAGTTCAGAGCTCTATAACTGAGACTACTACTTGCCTGTACCTGTATAGTCGAACGTATTAATAGCTCCACGAAATTTAAGAATGATTCATAAATAACTGAACTAACTAACATTGTTTTTGTCTAGTTTTTATAGACCTCTATAAGTGTGAAAGGCCACTCCAATACCTCGAGTTAGTGAAAAACCGCTATAAACGAAAAAGAGATCGCGGTCCCTTGAACTCTTCCTTATCCGGGTTCGACTGTATTCACATAAAATCGCACAGTTTTCAATAATAATGACTGTTATTGAAAACGCGCGTATATTTATTTAAAATCTGGTCTGGTGAACTTCGACAACTCAATTAAAATAATTAGTTGTTTTATTCAAATAGAAAATCATTTAAGTGTGAAATGATATTCGTAATTTGAAAATACCTGTTCATTAAAACATGCAATAAATGTGGAGCTTATTGAAATGATTGTTATTGACCGACAAGTGATGGACAAGCGCGGCTATCTCTGCTACTAAAATACAAACCCAGACACAGTGCGTGATGCGTGTTGAGGCTGTCAGTAAATAACACGCATACATCGTCGATTTTCGCATGACGGACGTGTTTGTTGTGTCGTCGCTGAAGCTCTACAATCTAACACAGATTGTTTTCCTGATGATATCCTGAAAAAAAAAATATTGAGCCAATAAACGTCTACTAGCCATCCTGTTGGTCTAAAATCGACCCAACGCAAACCTTATGGGATTTGGTTCTCGGTTAAATTGATCGAAAATGGTTTTATTTTATAGTTTAAAGGTCAAAAGTGTGCGCATAGCCTAAAAACCATTCGATTTTTAGGTATAATACGCGCCACGAATCTAGAGGGCTCGGATTTTTTTTTTCTATAAGCATGATGATTTTGCCAAAGTTCCGAAAGAATTCGGTTTTCGTCAAAAATCGCACATTTCTAAAGGGGTGTGCCTTAAAAAAAAATTGCAAAAATCGAATTCTTTAATATACATTTGAAATTGCGAATGCTTACAGAAAAAAATACGCTGAATTCAATGAGCGTAAGCACACGTCTGTTTCTCTCTATTATTTATATCGATATTCTGTCTTTTGATTTCTTTGACTACCAGTTAAAGTGTATATGCGCCACGAATCTAAAAGGCTCGGAAGTTAGATGCGAATGCGGGCTTGTGTTTGCACAGTCTGTTGAAATTCTACAAACTCGCAAGTCAACAAAACTAAAATAGCAATAACAACTTGACAATAGCGTACTCGACTGTACTTTAAATCAGGAAAGCGACAAGTGACAAAGGCAACGAGTGATCACGGCCAATCACCGACGAGCGCACGTTCCGTGCAGGTAGCTGGGAGGTGGTGGGTGTATCAACGGCTCTAAAATGTGCCTTTGCGACGCTGTTTGTGATTATCTTTCGAATCTTTTAGATCCGTGGTGCGTATTATACAGATATGTTCAGCGAGATTTTTGATATAGGGATATCCGTTGAATTATCCGTTGAATGTTCCATGTTCAACTTTTGTGCTTTTATTATAAATATAGATAAATGGTCGATAACTAGGTAATGCTGGAAGGTGTCACGATGTATATAAAATAATAATATCATATTCGGATTCAGCGCACTCGAAAACATATTTCTAGAGCTTAGGATTTAGTTCGTTTAAAGCAATTGACCGTTATAAACAAAGTCGTACATCCGGATTCTACTGTAGTGTGCGCCCTAAACGGTTGCCATATTGGCAAAAGAAAATTTTGCAAACCGTATGTATTCGTTACTGAGTAACGGGTACATCGTCTGACTCGAAGTAACGAATCGTTACTTACAAATTCAGTTCGTTACTCGCATCTGTCGTATCCATGTCAGTTCGACTCGTTTGATGCGGTTATACGTTATACGAACGAAGTCATACCGTATCACGTATGCGACGCGCCTCGATGCGATGGTACATGCTTGATGCTGTTATAGTACACGATTGTATGTCGTATGAAAAGTAACGAGTAACGTAACGATACGAAAGTACTGGTTCTTTAAGTAACGAATACACACTTTCTCGTTACTTTTACAGCTCTACAATTTTGAGTGTCTGGATATCTCTGCTTTAATCAGTCGAGCATATTTCATTAGAGCGCCGCGTCATTGTTCTGTTCCCAACCGCCTCTACAATTCGAGTAATTTGAAAACAGGTATACATATTGATTGTGGTTCGAGCTGTTGACAATAGCTAACATTGCTTGTTGGCATATTTTCATCTCACATTTAATATAACGATCAGGTATTTTGTGCCAAATAATTCGCCGAACACATTATTTTGTCGTCAGCTTGTCTAGATTGCTAATTTTCCAACTCGATAGGCAAAAAACTAAATTGTCGATTCGCAGTCGAGGAAATAATGTTTACGATAGTTACTTTATGTTAGTGTATTGGAAACACTTAATTAATTTGATTGGTTATTGGATTTCATCACCCCACGAAATCAATATGTATATGTATAGTACGCGCCACGGATCTAAAAGGTTCGGAAGTTAGTCACAAACAGCATCGCAAAGGCAAATTTTAGAGCCGTTGATACTCCCACTATCTCCCAGCTACCTGCACGGCTCGTTGCCTTTGTCACTTGTCGCTTTCCTGCTTTAAAGTACAGTCGAGTACGCTATTGTCAAGTTGTTATTGCTATGTTAGGTTTGTTGAGTTGCGAGTTTGTAATTTTTCAACAGACTGTACAAGCGCAAGCCTGCATTCGCATCTAACTTCCGAGCCTTTTAGATTCGTGGCGCGTACTATAATAGACGCAATTGGATAATTTGAAGGGTTATATTTTAAGAACGAAACTTATTTTTGAGCCCGGAAACCGATATATTTTCGGGGTTGTTTGAAAATTAAATCTGTAATGCTGTTATGACATGGATGACTGTTAAAACTCGCCAGCCGCTCGTTTTAACACAGTGTCACACACTCGTATAATACCTTCATTTACGAATGAGATACACAAACTTAAATTTCCTTTCCTTTTACACCTTCCCTCTGCTATAATAGTCGTAGTCATTTGTTAAGGCCGAGTTTTTAGTTGACTGAAACTATATGAATCATTGCCTATCTACTCAATGTGCGGTGAGTGAACGCAACAAAGCGTATCGAAAATATATCTGCGTATCTTTCTTCGAATTTCCTGATTTCTCCGATGATAGGATTGGTGGATGTACTTGCATTCAATCTGAATAAAGTATCTCTGTTTCAAAACCTTTGTCTTTTTCTATGATGTTAACATGGGCGTACCCAGCTTTTAGCTCAGAAGGGGGCAAATTAGAAATTTCTTAAGCCGGGTCCCCCGTGCTTGTTTAGCCCTCCCGGATACGCCAGTGCTTTCGGTGTAAAAAAAGACAAAAGTATATGTTTGCATCCTGATATTGTAATACAACAGACACAATACTGCATACTGCCATCTGACGGCTTTAATTTTGAAACAGCGAGCAACGCTGAACAACGTCACAGCAATGCTGCATGATGCCATCTGACGGCTTAGCTCAACGCTTTTGCTACTTGCGCCTCTATATGACAATTTTAGTAAAATATATCTTCGATCTGTAATCTGAGCTTCATATTGTAATACAACAAAAAGAAAAACGTTATAAGCAGTGTGCAAAATTAGAAACGAATTGAATACCTGCAATCATATTTAAAAAATAATTTTGTAAAGTGATAATTATTATACTTATTTAGTGCGAATAATTCGCACAGGTCACACTAGTTATAAATAGTGCTTTTAAATTGATTGTCCCTGGCAGATGATAACCTTGAATTTGAAGGTTACCAAGTGCCAGGAACATCCAATTCGACAGCACCGTTTTGTGTCTATATTCTGAACGAGGTGTCGCTTTCTGAAGAATATTATAATCATTTTAGGAGCGAGAGAGAAGAGACGTGAATAATGTCTGTCTAACGTCACGAACGCAAGTATTGTGTGTTGTTGTGTGGCGTTCACGCATTTTATAACAATCTAAAATAAATGAATAAAACCCCGCATGTTGCATGGCGATAACACAATAACATACGCCATTATGAATGTGAATCCCTGCTTAAATAAATGATTGTCACGCATATTAAATGTTTCACATTATACTGGGACAAAGTGGGATTGTATAGGAAACCGTTGTGTAAACGGAGAGTTCTAGAATGGGGATTGTTTAATTTTCTGGGGCATATAGAGTCGTATATATTGTTACTAGAGTGACCTGTGCGAATTATTCGCACTAAATAAGTATAATAATTATCACTTTACAAAATTATTTTTTAAATACGATTGCAGGTATTCAATTCGTTTCTAATTTTGCACACTGCTTATAACTTTTTGTTGTATTACAATATGAAGCTCAGACGACAGATCGAAGAAATATTTTACTAAAATTGTCATATAGAGGCGCAAGTAACAAAAGCGTTGAGCTAAGCCGTCAGATGGCATTATGCAGCATTGCTGTGACGTTGTTCAGCGTTACTCGCTGTTTTAAAATTAAAGCCGTCAGATGGCAGACTATGTTGCTGTATTTTAATTAATTTACAAAAACAAAAGCAATAATAAATTTTTTAGTTGTCGATGTCAGTAGAGTAAGCAATTATCTGTAAAATGATACATAATTTATGTGTAGAGCTTGTGAGGTTTTTACTAAAAAGGGAGTGTTCGGACGCAATTTCCGCTATTTAAATGCATCGACTGACAGATGGCGGCATCGTAGAAACCATCTTGAACGAAAGGTGAGACATAGATACGCATGTGAACTAATTTTATCAAAACGCATCTATAGGAGACATACCTATGGACGCAAACCAATAAGCACAGCCAACGCAATTAAATTTACGAGTGATTTAATTTGTGTTAATATTTCTCAAGAAATGAGAGTGTTAAAAACGAATTTAAAGAAGTTTCACTACCACCGCGTGTAAAGGTTACACGCACTCATGTTTTTTTTTTAATTATTACAATCTTAGACTGTTTCAAAAACCATTATATCGACTGATATGAAAATCTATAGTCCATATGAATAAACATTTGGAAATTTTTATAGTCGATGAATAAACATTTGGAAATTTTTATAGTCGATGAATAAACATTTGGAAATTTTTATAGTCGATGAATAAACATTTGGAAATTTTTATAGTCGACCAATTTTGAGTAACTTTCATGCATTAGAAGCAATGTGTGGCTCTTGTTTTTTTAAACGTGTTTTTCCTGACAATTATTGACTATTTTTATCATTTGTCAAGCAGTTTCAGCTCTTATGCATAATGCACCTAGTAATCTCCTAGACCAGTGGTTCCCAAGCTAAGGTTCGTACTTATGTCTGAGAGAGTTCGCGGACTCATCTCTGCTGTAAGTAGGCAAAGCTATAACAGTTCGGCTGGCTATGGCTGTACTTCATGATATTGAACATACTTCAGAAGTGAAACTTACTAACGCCAAATCTACATCTAAATGTTACGAGTTGACGTCTTACACTTAATAAAAATAACATAAATAAATTACTTTACATTTACATAAAGTCAGGGCTTCGACACTTCACCAGTTCTCTGAAGAGTTCGTAAGTGAAAATGTTTAGGAAACGCTCTCCTAGATCCATTAATTATAGTGCGAAATGTACAGTTCTGATCTTTGCAGTGGGTGCTGTCACATTAAAATGAAGGAGCCATGTTTTTAAAGACAGCTCTGAAACCCAGGCGAATAATATGCCAAACTTAATTTTAATATAATTTTGGTCTTGATATAGATATGTTATATAATCCGGTTGTGGATAAATCCAGGCGATCCTAAATACCTATATTGGGCTGTATTATTTTTTACGAATCTATATTTTTGAAAGATCTAATCTAAGGCTTAACTCACACGGACCACTAATCGACCACAAACCGACAACAGACTGAACAGACGTACATTTAATCGAAAGTACTTTTGCTCATTTGAAAATAATTAAAAAATTTATCATCGTACAGTCTTAAACGATGATAAAGTTGTTGAAATTAACTCTCATTGTATCTTAAAAAATTGGATGAACCCAATAAATTCTATTAAAAAATCCATCGCTTTACTGTCTGTTCTGTGTGGTAAATTTGTGGTTGTACCAACACAAAACCACAAAACTGTTGTTGGAAAGTGGTCGAGTTCAACCACATTAGGACCACTTTTTTGTGGTCGGAAAGTGGTCCGTGTGAGTTAAGCCTAATCTAAAAGAAACACTAAAGGTCGCTGCACACGAGATTGGTTTTGCAACTAGATTCCTGTTTGGCGCTGGGTTTCGTGATGGTTTTTGTCACACGACGCGTCATTGAAGCTCGCTTTGTAGATGGGTTTGGTGCGCGCGCAATGATAGTTCGAATGTTAACATAAGTGGATATTTGTTGTCTGTGAACAGTCGTGTTCGTTTACGGGCGTTTGTACATGTCGCTCACGTGACAAGATACTGTGTCCTGATTGGTTCTTGCTCAAAACAAGCACGAAAAATAGCTACGGTTCTGATTTTGTAATCGATCTTGTGACCACGCACGCGAGCCCGCTGCAACGATTACAGCGGCAAAACCAACCTCGTGTGCAGGCTGCTGTACAATACGCGCCACGAATCTAAAAGGTTCGGAAGTTAGTCACAAACAGCGTCGCAAAGGCACATTTTAGAGCCGTTGATACTCCCACCACCTCCCAGCTACCTTCGCACGGAACGTGCGCTCGTCGGTGATTGGCCGTGATCGCTCGTTGCCTTTGTCACTCGTCGCTTTCCTGCTTTTAAGTACAGTCTAGTACGCTGTTGTCAAGTTGTTATTGTTATTTTAGTTTTGATGAGTTGCGAGTTTGCAGTTTTTCAACAGACTGTACAAGCGCAAGCCCGCATTCGCATCTAACTTCGGAGCCTTTTAGATTCGTGGCACGTATTGTACAGCTACTGGAATCGGGATCGACCTGTACACTAGTATCGCATGTCGTACAACGTATAGAGTAAAGAAGAAGCGGCGGCGGCGAGCTTTCGACCGACTCTTGCCGACTCCGTATTAATTATAATTTTCCAGTCACATCCGAGATGAAATTAATGAGAAAAAGTGTCATGGTGTCACATTTACTCGTTAATAATTCACAGTGCATTGAATAACAAATGCCAGTGCTCTATATAACCGACTGGCCCTAGCGTGTTCAGTGACGTACGTCGCGTAAAAGTCGAGAAATGAAAATAACTAAAATAATAATAATAATAATAATAATAAATGTGAATTTTAATACGGTATAGTGCGTACTACTATTTAATAACTTTAAAGAATAGCTTCTGTTACTACATTGTTGAAACACCCATTGTTACATGTCTATATATAGACATGTAACAATGGGTGTTTCAACAATGTAGTAACAGAAGCTATTCTTTAAAGTTAATAATAATAATAATAATAATAATAAAAACAGTTGTGTGGTTTTAAGAAATCACGACGCAAGTGAAACTTTTATTGGATTGTAGGCGTTGGACTGTAGACAACGATTAATTATAAACAACAATATTCACATGAATACACGAATAAAAACATGTGTTATACATACTACACGGTCAGCTGATGCTAACCATGGGCGCCGCCATATTGGCCTTGGCTGCTCTACCGAGCGCCTACTCCGAACGCCTTTCACTTTACCCCTATACTCCGCGGCCGCCTGTAATGCGACATGCAACAGACGGCCAGAAAAATTCGGGGCGATAGAATAAAAGTTTCACTTTAATAATAATAATTTTTATTACTCTATGACATGCGTATAACAGGAGAGTTTGTCAAATGTTACATATTATTTTAACAATAATTTAAACAAAATAAATAGCACAATAAATAATTAAAAATTCGAAATTTTAAAATTTTGAAAGAAGGGAATATTTAAGAGAGTAAACTTTTCAATAATTCAAGGTAATTTGTTATACAATTTGATGCAGTTTATACACACTATTTCCAAACAAAGTGAGTCTATGTTTGGGTACTCTTAAATTAGAACAATGTCTTGTATCATGCTCTCTGACAAATAACACACATGCTTGAATAAAGAGGGAAGGTACTATCAGAACTATCAGAAAAATGCTCATTTTTCTTAAATTAATTGGCACTTTGCTTTTAAATATTTATATATGTTTTGTAAAATATCACTATAAATTAGTATCCAGTATCGCCAGTCACTTTCCGCTGACCACAACTTCTGACAGACGCTTTAAAGCTCAGAGAAAAATTAATGAACTTTACTTATTTTTAAATGCTTGATTTTTATATATTATGTTATTCAGACAACTATTACAAAATTATATTTCAACAGCCAGACAAATTGTAATGACCAAACATCCCCCCAGACGTAAAAAATAGTCAACTGTTAATATGAGCGCGAGAGCTTTATGACTATTTTTTACGTCTGGGCGGATGTTTAGTCATTACAATTTGTCTGGCTGTTGAAATATAATTTTGTAATAATTGTTTATGTATCTCGTTTTACGGTCGGTAAAAAAATTTAATTTTTTTAAATTAAATATTTTTTTATTAAATTCAAGCCTTTCCACAAGTGAACTACCTTAAGTCGGGTAATCGATTAGGAAAAAAAAAATCGGGCGACGTTAAGATTTAAGTTACCCGGAGACGAATCGAACAAAAAAAGTTTTTTAAAATCGAATAAGGCGTTTGGGCTGTACGCTGGATACAAAAATCGTGACTCACAGATTCACAGACAAAGCGAGTACATATAGGCGCTTCCAGCTAAAGCTTGGGTCGCGCCTAAATTATCGGGATTTTATGATCATTTCTTGTTAACGCGTGTCCGTAAAGAGGAACTTGACTGTATTATAAAGAAAACAATTTGTTTGTTAACTTAGACTTCCTCTTTCCGGGTTGTACATAATATAAAATTGGAAGTACTTCCTGTTGTGAGTTGAAAGCATCTACGCTACTGTATAATGCTGTTATACGTTTCCGGTTAACTTGATGTAAGTTCCATTATTAAAACTCTCGACAAAATGATTTCATTTTAAACTCCAGATTAAAATTATCCGACAACATCAATGCTGTTATATAATAACCTTTCACCTTTGCGCAATTTACACTTTGCATTATTGCTTCATAATTTGTTAATTGAATTAAGGCCTGGAATTTGTTTTTACCCGACTACAGCGAAGCAAAAAGGAGGGTTATGATTTTGACCGGTATGTATGTATGTTCATCTGTTCCCTCATTACTTCCAAACTACTTATCATAATTTGACGAATGTTGGAAGCTGGTTATAAGCTACTAGCGGTCCCGTCCGGTTTCACCCGGGTGCGAAAGAACGAATGGGTGGGGGAGGGACATGAGCACGCACATTCATCTTAGTTTACCGAGATGAATGTTGTGTTCTAATTTCACGATGATCGGAGTTACCGTTCAAAAATTTTTGTCGGACAGACAAATTTTGAAATACATTTTGCAACATTTTTCATTGATGCTTCGCGCCTATTGGCTATAGCGTGATATTATATAGCCTATAGCCTTCCTTGATGAATGGGCTATCCAACAAAAAAAAAATTTTAATTCGAACTAGTAGTTCCTGAGATTAGCATGTTCAACCAACCAAACAAATAAACAAACAAACTCTTCAGCTTTATATAATATTAGTATAGATGTGACAGCACATTAAATTAAATATGGCGCCCTCTAGAGGACATAAAAAAAATTAAATGATTCAAATGAAATGGCAGCACATTTCAAAAATGTATATGTTACGGTTAATACAAGAAAGTAGTTTATTCGCGAATTAACCGGCTAATACCCGAATTAACCAACGTCAAGGATTGGTTAATTCGGGTAATTAGCCGATTAATTCGCGAATTAACTACTTTCTTGTATTAACCGTAACATATATATTGTTAGCTGTTGCTCGCTGCTTTGATTGCATGCACCCGATAATTGCGAATAATCACGAAATTATAACCTCAAAATAATTTAAATAAAAAGTAAGTTCAAAAACAAAAACGCCTCAAGAAAACGTAAACACAGATATAGGTCTCGTTGACTCTTATCTAAATACACTAGCAAGTAGTAGACCCAGGCTACTTCTTTAGAACTACGAGCTTGCTAAATTCGAAATTATTTAATTAATTCGTGATTAAAATGATTTGTTATTAACTTTAAAAGAAGTGTCGATATTTCAAATACGCTTTGATAGCGCCTAATTGACAACCATTAGTTAAATTGTTTCAAGTGCTATTACGCGATAATTTGTGCTATAAGAACGATTTATGAGCTCTCTTAAAATTAAACGAATCGTTTTACGGCGGTATTTTAAACGAATTTGATAAATTTCCATCTTGCTTTGGCTTTGCTCGATTTTTTCAACAAATGTTGGTTGCACGTTTCTGTACAGACTTATTGAAAGATGTATGTTTTTGAAATAACGTATAGGTGTAGCCTTGTTCCTTAATATTTTATTACTAAACTAGAAAAGAATGGCTGAACCGAATTAAATTAAACCATCCTGAAGGAATGTCCTATCAAACTGAAAAAGAATTTTAAAATCGGTTACAAATGCTGGAGACATTAGATAAAGTAGTTAGTTAAAATATTAGTTGTATGGTGAAGAGAATATTCTAATTATACAAAAAAATTCCAGCCAATTGGGCGACGGGACCATTTCAACTTCAAAAATGTTGACATTTGATTATAATAAAGAAAATAAAATTTCTGATATCGTGTGAGGTGACGCGGGCAATGGCTAGTATTCAATATGATATTTGCTATTCGTTGCCATGCTTACCTACGTAATATGTTATACGTCATGTAAAAATTAATCAAAGCATGCCGAACTAGCTTATTTCTGACAGATCCATAAAACAAAAGAGCGGCTGATTTATTTTCAAAATATTTCCGAAACTATAAAGTTAAGAAAAAAATTTTTTTAACAAAACTTTTTTGAAAAAATAAATAGAATAATAAGCCGTTATGAAAAGTATACCATTATTATATAAAAAAACACCGTTATAGCATATATCTCTTCTGCGCATACGTCGATTTTCTCCAAAAACAATACAGCTCTTCATATTTGCATACCAAACATCCTCCCAAAATTTGGTTTTAATCCGCTCATCCGGTTGACCTGTATCGTGTTCACAGAAAAACAGACAAACAGACGCACAGAGTTTGTGGGTTGGAATGGTAAAACACTCTTCAAAGTTTAGTTTTGGTAATAAACGCTCTTCTAATTATTTCGACTGTTTTTTTATACATTGAAATTTGGCTTAATATTGTATCATGTGATGATACTTTAATGCAGTGATGTCAAAGATACCGCCCGTAAACCATCTCAATACGGCCCGCAACCAGAATCTATCCAGTGAGGATTTTAAACACCCGACATCAAACAGGAGACCTCAATTGTCTGGATTCGCAAGTCCAAGATAATTTACCCTTTTTATTACCTTTATATGAAAATTGATTTAAATTAAATTATTTAGTATGTGTTTTAGTTTTTAATTTAGAGCCTGGCTTCGCTAACACACCCTAAATCTTATAAATGGTCCTTTAGAAAAGTCAGTCTGTGACACCCCTGCTTTAATGTACAAGATTGTGTGTAAATCAGTGTAGTTAATCTAGCCACTAGCCAGCCGTGGTTGGACACCGAACACCCCTCCGCTGTCTTCTAATACAATGCAATGGCATAGTCCAAAATAAAAATTGATGCAGTCAGGTGACATATCAAAAATTGGTGTTAAAAATTAAAATTATAATGTTTTTTAATTGTTGTAAAGTGAACTATTGTGTTAATTGTCTTCAAACAGTGTTCAGCTATGCAGTGATATAAATATTATTTTGAAAACGGATATGTTTTTCTGAAATTATTGTTAACAAATTTTGATGCTTGTGGAGACATGATCTACGTACATCTAGAAGCATTTGTGTTCATAAAGTACAGCTATATAATTGCTTATGGGTAAGTTTCATTTCCATTTATGATAATTGTAAGCAGTATCTAATTATGTTTTTTTGACGAATATTCATTTGATTTGATTATATAATTGTTGTAAATTGCAATCATGTAATGCATACTTTAATGTACCTACAAGATCATGTGCAAATCTACAGTCTGTCTAGTGAATCTAGTCAGCCGTGGGCTAGCACCGAACTCCCCTCAGCCGGCGTCTAATACAACGTAATGAATTAGTCCAACATAAAAATTGTTACTGTCAAATTCTTGTTAAAAATTAAAATTATAGTGTTTTTTTAATTGTTTTAAAGTAAACTATTGTGTTTATTGTGTTCAAAAAGCGTTCATCTATGCAGTGATATTAATATTATTTTGAAAATCGATATTTTTTAACCGACGAAAAACAAAAACGGAGGAGGTTCTCAAGTCGACGCGTATATTTTTTTTTTTTTTATGTATGACCACGCATAACTTTTTACAGAGTAGTCCGATTTTGATAAATATTTTTTTGTTTGAAAGGGTATACCCCGAAGTTGGTCCCATATAAATTTGGTAAAAAAATTCCAACCCTAAGGGTAGGAAAACAGGGGATGATTGATTGTTCACTCACTGATTGTAATGTATGACCACACATAACTTTTTACAGAGTAGTCCGATTTTGATAATTATTTTTTTATTGAATAGGGTATACCTCGAGGTTGGTCTCATATAAATTTGGAAAAAAAATGGTTACCCTAAGGGTGGGAAAATAGGGGTGATTTATTGTTCACTCATAGATTTTCATGCTGAGTTGTGTATTACAATTATAAATTAAATAGCCACAAAAAATTATAAAATAAAAACTTTTTAACAAAAAAATTAAACCGCCGAAAAACTGAAAAGCAAAAAATAATAAATCTTTTTATTTAACTAAGTAGTTGAACGTACGTGACAGTCTAGTATATCTAAGTAATTTTGAGTCGGCGTCAAACAATCAATGAACAAAGATCATTAAAAGAAATAACCAAATCAAATTAGAGAACTCTCGTGAACTCTCAGAGATTTCCGGCGAAGGATTGTTGACGCCGACTCAAAATTACTTAGATATACTAGACTGTCACGTACGTTCAACTACTTAGTTAAATAAAAAGATTTATTATTTTTTGCTTTTCAGTTTTTCGGCGGTTTAATTTTTTTGTTAAAAAGTTTTTTTTCTTATATTATTGTTAACAAATTTTGATGCTTGTGAAGACACGATATTAAGAACCTATACGTATACATTTAGATACATTTGTGTAGAGCTTATGTTTAGAGGTGAGTTTTATTGTCATTTATGATAATTTTATGCAGTAATTATGTGTTTTTTGACGAATATTCATTTGGTTTTGACTGCAATTTTCAATGTTCTGTGTGATACATTGATATGATTACCACGCTGCCAATTTATTTGTAGTGAAATACGGCCGACGAGGGTTATTATGATGGGGTCGTGCTTTTATTAAGGTGACTCTTGACTCATAAATGTACTTAGTATGTTATTTTTTGAATATTTTTTCTTATGAAATACGTCATTTTCGAATGTTTAATATAATTCTATGAAAGTGTTGAATAAAATATTTAAACATTTAGTTTAGATACTAATATTATTATAATAAAGTTTGGATGTAGGAGGTAAACTCCGAAACTGTTCATCCGATTTCAAAAATGTTTTCACTAATATTTAGAACAGACATTCAGGATGAACATAAGCCATATATTATCGCGTTAAAATAAAAGCGCTTTTCGTAGAGGCTTATTTTGCGACGAAAAAACAGTAGGCAATCTACAAATTCGGGCATCTAAACTGCAATTTGAAAATGATATTGTAATTTAAAAATAACATAGAAATTTGAAAATTCATTAAAATAAAAATTGGGATTTTGACTAATGTAGCCACCATTTAAAATAATGTTATAAAAACATTTTATTTCGCAAAGTGTGACGTCAAAGGTTAACATTTTTTAAAACTTGAATTATTTTGCAACAATATTTTGATCTTTTATTATATTGAACTAATACTTTTTTACATGTTTTAACAATTTATTAAGAAGTTTTATAGATAAATTAGTGAATTAAATCTTGCGTGTTGATCTTTAAAATCTAAAATTGTTCCATTTGTTGAATTGTTTCGTAATTGGTTTATACTAGCCAAACAAATAAATATTGAGTATATTACATATTTTTATCAGGAAATTACAAATTACTTAACAATTTTTACAAAAGCTGTACTGCAGTTATTTTCTTTAACAAATATCTACTTGTTTTGGCTGATAAATAAATGAATTTACAAACGAATATTAATAAAACATTTTTGTTTCAGATAAGTGAGAAAAATTGAAAAACTTTTAAGGCGCCACAAGACATAGGGTACACACAGCGCCAAGAATGAAAATTTTAAGGTAAGAATTTTTGTTTATATTAATTCCTTTCGGTTTCATGTTTGTATCTAACATAATAATCCATTTTTATTTAAGAATAATGTTTTAAAAAGACAAAACTTTTTTTAAAAATATTTGTGTTTGGTAATGTAAATTTTGTGCCCAGTGGAAAATTTTTCAGCGACGCTGGTTGTAACTTAGGATTTTCCCGTCGAGAAAATTATGAAAAATTCGGCTCAAATAATTTAATTACACCTCTCGGGACGGCTCGGCTCATACTAAGCACTGGATTTGAATCTGTCCAAATTTTGGGAGATCGGCTCTGCTAACAATTTAATAACAATATTATCACACATTATTAAACTGTTCCTTGACTATCATTAATTAATTATAATTTAATAAAAATCAGAGGAATAAGATCAGGAAATCAGCCAAAACTTCATGCTTACTCGCTACGTTTCGGCTTTAATTAAGCCTTCCTCAGGCGTTCTGAAAATACATCACAACACAGTACACATTAGTTCAAATCTTAAAATAACAATTAAAATAAAATAAAAATTCCTCTGATTTTTATTAAATTATTTACATCATCAAGGATCTTAAATAGTATCACAAATTAATTAATTATGTACGTTTGCCAAAAACATTATCCTACGTGAGTAAAGTAAGTTTTGCCCCCCGTGGAAAATTTTCCAGCGACACCAATGCGTTCTGATTTTGCGCTTGGAAGTGTAGTTCGTTCTTAAATGCACCGTGTGCTCGACGTGTTCTTGTTCCGAAGTCTCAGAGCGTATAAGGGAAATGGTTTTTACTCGAGCTTTGGAGAGCTTTCGAAGGCGCCGGCGCTGCACAAAAAGCTTACACAAACCGAGAGCTGTGCCGCCATTAGCATCAACCAAACGCTTCTAATGACAAATATCAATCAAGTATATCTAATAGCTTCTTCCGTGCTTGACTTCACTTGTAAGCCGGCATTGCATTTGTATTGTTTTGCGGTCATATAAAAGCGGGTTTTAAGCGGCCCATAGACGCTCAATATTAAGTTCGTTCCAAGCAGCCGCGAACGGTAACAAAACCGTACACAGTCTTGTTACTGCGCAAGACTGTCTTGCGCAGTATCGAATTTTGAGCTAGTGCGCAAATTAGTCTTGCGCGCAGTGGCAAGACTGTGTAAGGTTCGCGGCTGCTTGGAACGAACCTATTATTGTGCAATGTGGGTTGCACAATATTTTGACGGCGGCCCCTAGACGGTCAATATTATTGGACAATATTTTGGTTTGTGCAAAAAATTGTACTGTATGGAGGCGATATTGAAGGTTGTGCAATATATTGCTCAATTGCGAGCACAAACGGTACAGCCACATTGCGCAAACAGTCCCGACCAGAACTTCAGTCATCATGTTGTCACAATTACTATAGTCTTTGGACTTCACATCCCACAGAGCCTCGATAAATTCAACAATAAATTGTCTTTCGGCTTTCTTGTCACCCATGTTGAGGCGTAGTTGAGACGACTTGTTGAAACGACCGCTACTTGAGATCAACTGACGGGATATTGCGCAATCTTGACAACAGACGGCACAATATTTCCCCGTTTGTGCAATATTTTTTCATGATTTTGATAATCACACAATATATTGCGCAACCTTTCAATCTCGTCTACACACGGTCAATTGTATTGCACAAACTCAAATATTGCGCAATAATATTGAGCGTCTATGGACCGCTTTACTTGCCCAAAACCATTGATTTAAGATTTATGTATACTGATTGTAAATTGTGTGAAATCAATTTGTGTATCGCCGTTTTGTTGCGCAATTTTTTAACACGGGCTGCTGGGACGTTGCGATTGGCTAACGTTTAACTTGTGCAGCGTCATCATATATAATACGTTAAGGTTAAAGATGTTTGCCTCCCTTTTTAGAAAAAACCTCACAATTTCTCCACATAAATTATTATATATCATTTTACAAATAATTGCTTGCTCTACTGACATCGACAACTAAAAAAATTATTATTGCTTTTATTTTTGTAAATTAATTATAAAATACAGCAACGCTGAACTACGTCTGCCATCTAACGGTTTTAATTTTGAAACAACGTCAATACTTCGATCTGTCATCTGACCTTCATATTGTAATACAACAAAAAGAAGAACGTTATAAGCAGTGTGCAAAATTAGAAACGAATTGAATACCTGCAATCATATTTAAAAAATAATTTTGTAAAGCGATAATAATTATTATACTTATTTAGTGCGAATAATTCGCACAGGTCACACTTGTATCCTAATCATTCTTGATCGACAATTTACGATTTTGCGAGTAATCGCACACGCCTGAATCTGAATAATAATGTATCATCAACACGCATATATAACACTCGACTGCAGATAATATGGAGTCATTTTTTTTTTAAAACAAACTGCAAAATTGTTTACGCCAGTCGATTGCGGAAATTTATGATCTGTTTTTGTTTTTCGAGATTATTAAAATGTTCATTTCAATGCATTTATTTTCAACCCTCTGCGGATTGTCTGTTTACCCCTTTTCTGATTGACATTTCAAGTAGGCATTTCAATTTAACAGCTTTTGTTACGGTCAGTTAAATTTTTTATCGTGTTTTACGGTGTTCGCTAAAAAAGTTTTTTTTATTGGTGTATTTGCATACAGTGAATTGTTCATATGGTAAATAGTAAATACCGTATTTTTCGGACTATAGGTAAGACGATATGACGCATCTCAAATTTATAGGATGATTTTTAGTAGAATATATTTTAATGTTAACTTTCGGATCAGAATTTGTATTTATTGTTAACACGAAACACGTGTTTATTTATTTGTTGACAGGAGTAATCGTACGCATTTTAGAATTAATGCATCTATCTTATATGATTTCTTCATGCAAATTTTGAACCTCCGTTACACCCTTTTAGAGGTTCAATTTTCAAAAATCTGTGTTTAGCTGATGCCTACGTCATAATAACTATCTGTGTGCCAAATTTCAGCTCAATCCGTCCAGTGGTTTGAACTGTGCGTTGATAGATGAGTCAGTCAGTCAGTCAGTTTACGGTTTCCTTTTATATATTTATTACTGGCACATGTGACATGTGCTACTTTTTTGCATCTTAAATGATACATAACTTTTGACATGAAAATAAATGGCCGTGGCACGTTTTATCTTGTATTTGGCAACTCAATGATGTTTTCGTACTTTGTTAGAAAATTGAAATTTTTATGCAACAGCTATTACAGCTACACGAGTAATGACTTAAATAATAACTTAGTTTCGACAGTTGGCTGTACTTAAATTTATAAAGCTGGCTTTCCACTTTAATATCGTACAGTAAGTTTTTTATAATTTCATAAATCTTATTTATGAGAAAGCAAGAAATCAAATGTTTTTTTTTAGTATTTCAAAAATAAACTTCGAAAATATTCCCCATTTTACCGCTATCTAAAGGTCGCTGCACAAGATGCTGGTTTTGTTGCTGGAATCATTGCTTGCGACTTGCTCTGGCTGCCGCGCTTAGTGCGAGGCTGGAAATAACGTCACTGCGGGCTCGCGTGCGCGATCACAAAATGGGTTTCAAAATTAGAACCGTGATTATTTTTTGTGCTTGATTTTCTGCTTGTTCGGAGCAAGAACCAATCAGAGAACAATATCTTGTCACGTGAGCGACATGAGCAAACGTCCCACAAACAAACACGTTATCGTAGTGTGTGTTCTGTTCAGAGACAATAAACCTTTAGAAAAGAACGTCCACCTGCCCCCCCCCCCCTCTTGCGCTACGCCAATGACAGTGACCTTTAGGAAATCGAGGCAAGCCTTTAGCGCGTAGACGTGAAACACCAGCTTGTTTCTATACCAACATAACGAAACTTAAATTGTTCGAAGAAAGGAGAGAGCGCGGTGCAAAAAGGCGGCGCGCGGCAATCTTTTAAGACCGCAGTTATTAATGTTGGCGGTCGGTGCACCTGGTTGTGACAACATCGCTCGGCTGCCACTTTAAAGAATAGAAACAGTTACGACTGTTCCCTAAATAATTCTCTTTCTATTCTATTATATTAAAAGTCCTAGCTTATATAGCATTGCTGTGTAATCATTTCACTGGCGGGTTGAACATCGCCTCTGCTCCCGTTGTCGCGACGCTGTACCTGGCCGTCGCGATGCACAGAGTGTTACAAAAATCAAGAGTTTGTTCTATGGTACCTATATATCGATTTTCTTTATCGATCACATAGCCTTGATAAGATAAAGAGGACATAACGAAGGGGGAATTGTTTTTTTTTCAAAATTAATTTTTATAAAATCATATTAATATTATAAATGCGAATGTAAGTTTGTTTGTTACGCTTTCACGCAAAAACTACTTAACCGATCATCATGAAACTTTGCACATACACTCTTGAAGGTATTAGAAGTAACATAGGATACTTTTTATTAAAAAAAAATAAAATTTTTTTACGAAAAATAAGAAAGGGTTGAAAACATTTTTTGGGCCCAAAAATACCGAAAAATTTCTCCGAATCGTTTCAAAATTTAAATTTAACCCTTTAGTAATGATTAAAATGTGCTATTAAAATTTCATTAAAATCGGCCCGACAGGACCGGACTTACAAATTTTATGAAAACGAAATATTATAAATGCGAATGTAAGTTTGTTTGTTACGCTTTCACGCAAAAACTACTTAACCGATCATCATGAAACTTTGCACATACACTCTTGAAGGTATTAGAAGTAACATAGGATACTTTTTATTAAAAAAAAATAAAAATTTTTTACGAAAAATAAGAAAATTTTTTGTCAAAATATGTGCAATACCTCAACCCCTGATATGCATGTCAAAAGTCGATTTCCATCTCAATCGCGGGCGTAGCCGCGGGTAGCGGCTAGTAAGTAATAATATAATATTATTTTTCAGAGGATTAGAGATCAATAAAGATGTATGCTGTTAAGCTATATTTTTAATCACAACGTTTCGTTTTATTATTAAAACTTCCTCAGGCTCTACAAAAAATACATAATATAAATTAAAATACAATAAATACATAAATAATAAATTACATTAATGAAAATGATAAATACCTTAAAGAATAACTTAGCATTGGTAATATTATGGAAGTTTTAATAATAAAACGAAACGTTGCGATTAAAAATATAGCTTAACAGCATATGCTTTATTGATCTATAATCCTCTAAAAAATAATATTATAAAATTAATAGATCTGAAACACATATCATAAGTAATAATAATAAGAAAAATCGCAGGATTGTGGACCAAAATATTAGATTTATTTAGTGTACGACGTTTCGTCTATAGATTTAAATTTTTTCAAGTACATACAGAAAATTCAAAACGATAATTATGAAAATCAACATTAATTGCTAATGCTGATTTTCATAATTATTATTTTGAATTATTCTATTATTATTATCACGATGGACACGATATCTAATATATAAAATAATTAATATTTGAAAAGGTAAAATAACTTAAAAACACTCTTCAAGACTGACATCTAATTTTTGGTATAACATATTTTGATATATCGCTTTGAAACAATTAATTTTAACTTACTTGTCAATGAATTCATTTTTCCTCCCTTGAAATTTTTACGTTACAAGATAATCTGCGTTTTAAAGTTACCACATTATCATTTTTGAAGTTTGCCGATTATAATTTTGCACTAGGTACGTCGTTTTAATAACCAATAACATTTTTATTTGCATTCGTTTTTATTATACTATAAAGAGGCCCCTTTTCGTCGGGGGCCCCGGGGCACAGCCCTTCTTGCCCCATTGTCGGTACGGTCCTGCTTAAAGGCATACATTTTTATTTTATTTCGTCCGGTTAGGGCAATAGTTTAATGCGAAATACAATTTGAGAACCGCAGTCGTATATAGAAAACGTGAGTTTGTTTTGCTGGCGGAACGCGGTTAGACATCATGATTTATTGAACAGCCGGTATATATACACACAACCGCATACCCCATTGTGTTGTAATTATAATAAAATTAATGCTGTAGAAAGAGAAGCTTTCATTTAATGGCGTCAGTCCGATGTTTAAACTGTACCGTGTGTACTGCTTCAGATTTTAATTTCGCGTGTTTCTGAAAATAGAACTTTCAGTGGATGAAATTATATTTTCTTACAATTACTGTACTTGAGTACAGTGAAATCCTTCTTTACAAACAGTATTCAATACAGCTGTGATAGTTTTCGCGTTGATTAATGATTTGCTTGCTTAGACATGGGCAGAAATGAAAACCAGTCATTTAGACTGACTCTTTTGTAGATATTTGTAAAATAATTTCTGCAATAATAGTATATTGTGCGACTAGTGAGAGAAGGAGAAGATTCCATGAGCGGTAACACGCGAGTGAAATATTCTCCTTCGATCAATGGTCGCACATAATGCTTTATTCAACTAGCACGAATAATATGTAATCGAGGCCCTGATAAAAGAGGGAAAAATAATAAATCACTTCATTGATTGACGTACCCACCGCCCTCGATGCACACAAGACTTTCGTTGTTTTCATATATACAAATCGCTACTGACTTCCTATTGGTCCAGAAACTATGCAGTTATTATTCATTGCCGTACAGTCAGGGCCGTAACGTGGATTTTGTGGGCCCTGGGCAAGACCTCCAAATTGGGCCCCCCTCAATAAAAAAAAAATGAGAAAAAACTTACCATGCGGTTATAGTTCCTGTTCTTTCACATTTTTAAAGTTTAGTAGGTATATCACTTAATAAATAAACACAAAATAAGGAATCTTTAAATTGGTCCTGTCCATATTTTTTGTAAATTTTTTTTAACTTCCCGCTTAAAAAAAAATTATTTTTTTTTCAAAAATCGGGAAGTTATTGGTTTCACCCCGATTTTCGAAAATCGAGTTTTCGCCAGATCTCGACGTTTTGAGGTCTTTGGAAGCTATTGAAACTATTTTGGCGATGATGTCCGTAGGGCTGTATGTGTGTTTGTGTGTGTGTGAGTATGTATGTATGTAAACCTTTTATATCTTTTGAACGGAGTGTCCGACTGAAACGCGGTTTGCGGCATCTGACGTGATCTTGGTGAATTTAGACTTCCTGAAAATTTGAAACGATTCGGCCCAAAAAATTTTCAGACATCTTAAAAAAACAAGTTTCAAAAATTCTTAAAAATTTGTTTTTGTAAAATATTTTCTAAACTACTAAACCGATTAATTCCAAAATCTAATCGGCTCTTCTCCTTAAAAAACTGCGTCGATTTACGCAAACCGCATCAAAATGGGTTCATTTGTTCACGAGATACCGTGAACGAAAAAATCGTAAAAAAGTGTTTTTTTAAAATGACTTAAAATTGTTATCACATCGATTTTTTTGTAATAAATTACTCTCTTAGGCTAAAAAAACTGCGTCGATCGCCGCAAACCAGATCAAAATTGGTTCATTTGTTCATGAGATAACGTGAACGAAAAATTAGGAAAATAGTAATTTTTTATAATTACTCGTAAAATACTTATCAAATCGATTTTTTTGTAATAATTTACTTTCTTAGGTTAAAAAACTGCGTCGATCGCGGCAAACCGCATCAAAATCGACTCATTTGTTCACGAGATATCGTGAACGAAAAATTTGTAAAAAAGTGTTTTTTTTTTGAGCTCGAAGAGCTAAAAAATAAACTTCTTGCTATATTTTATATTTTTTTGAGCGTTTTGAACTCGAAAATAGCGGAAAGTTACAGGGATGGCCTGCAGGGTCAAACTTCTTTTCAAATTTTTTATTTTATATTTATGAAGAAAAACGAATTAAAAATTTATTTAAATTGCATTCTTCTTGCTTTTTTCTCGGCAAACTCATCAATTATATTATTAAAATCTATTTCTTGCACTATGTTAGATTCAATTGATATAATAGACAGGTTCGACAAACGCTGTTGTGAGAGCGACGATCTTAAATAGTTTTTAATTAACTTCAGTTTACTAAAACTTCTCTCGCAAGAAGCGGTGGTGACTGGTAGGGTTAGAAATATTCTTAAAGCAACAACGATGTTTTGGTACGATTCGACTAATTCGAAATCATGTATACCGATGAAGCAGATGACATCGATGACAGTTAAGCTAGTTTAATCCAAGAATAAATTTTAATCTTGTTTTATAATACCGGGCCTAAGTATTGAGAATTAAATAAATATGTTTTTTTTAAATAAAAATTCTAATAGCATATTCTGGCTTTTTTGGGCCCCGTCTATCTGAGCCACCAGTGGTGTTACTTATATATGTGATTTGTAATATTCATTAAAATACGAATGAAAATAATTGAGATAATTTCAATCGGGGTCTTCTTGGGCCCCTCCGGGGCCCCCCTGTGTCCTGGGCCCTGGGCAAGTGCCCCTATTGCCCCTGCCTAGTTACGGCCCTGCGTACAGTTTCGGCTCGCTACCGCGTTCCTATTTGTCCAGAAACTATGCAGTGATACATTATCGTACAGTTTCGGCTCATTATTAGCACTCTACGCGTCAACATGAAGTAATTTATTATTTCTCCCAAATTTAGCAGGGCCCCGAAATTATATATTACTCACGCGTGTTGAATAAATATGTTTATTATTATCTCTGAATTAGAAACACGCCATCTCGTTCAAAAATTACTGACAGTCAAAAGCGCGTTTTAAATATTTGAAAAGACAGAAATTAAATAATTAAATAATATAAAAATAATTATTAATAGATATTTTACATTTAAAAAAAAATGATCGGATCGTCCTTTCCTACCATAAAGACAAGGAAAGAGAACAATGGGGTTTGAGACGGAGCTATTGCAGCAGGCCACATTAATATTTATATCACAGTCAGAAAATGCCCTCTAAAGTTGTTATTCAATTATATTTTAATTAGATTTCGCTTTTATACGCAAGCTATTACTTTAAATTTTGTTATAAATAATACAACAAATGAAGTTAATTGAGTTAGCGTGGCATACTTAAAAACAGTAACAACGTCGCTCTGTCAGCTTGTAGACAAGTCTATAGCACAGGAGTGGATTAAGAACGATTTTCGAGGGCCCTAAATGACTGGAACCGAAGCTCTTTCTATAACAACATTTTTATTAAATAAGTACTTACTATAGAAACTGATTTTGAAGTAAAATTTCAACGGAAAATATTAAAAATTCTTCAAAATTATACAATAAAAATCTACTACTTTTACGGTCGCTGGAAACGTGGTTGGTACACTTGCGCTGGCTTGCGGGCTTGCATGCATGGTCACAAGATGAATTTTGAAATTAGAATCCGGGATATTTTTCGTGCTTGTATGTCTGCTTGTTTTGAGCAAGAACTAATCAGGAAACAATATTTTGTCACGTGTTCTGTACATGGAGACAATAAACGTTCATTTTTATTGACATTTCGAACTGTCACTGCGTGCGCACCAAACGCATCTACAAATCCAGCATCGTGTGAAGCGAAAACATAAAAACCATCACGAAATTCAGCGACACAGCACGCTTGAAACCTAGCTGTCAAATCTGGCAAGAAATCTAGAGGCAACACTGGCCTCGTGCACAGCGACCTTTATAGATAAGTTCATATAAATTTTCGAGAATCGTCCGCCATTTTGGGTCATAATATATAAAGTTCAATATAAATATCGATGACAGATAATCGTTTTCATATTAAAAAATACAACAATTATCTAATTTAAAAATCCTGTATATTTAGTTGCGATTTTTTGAATTGCAGCTTCAAGTAAATGATACTGGGAACATGTAAGACTTAAAATCATTTTCTGGCAGTCAGCCATCTTGGGTCGATTTCACTGTTATCTTTTTTAAGCACATTGTTACTGTGTTATCTTCTAACTACTATTAGTAGAAATTGCGATCCTTTATATCGAAATGATTGGATGGAAAGTGTAGCTTATGGATCAATTGAATACCGTACTTTTGATATTTTTCTTTTTATATATATCTAACGTTTCGGCAAAAAGGTTAGATATATATAAAAAGAAAATATCAAAAGTACGGTATTTAATTGATCCATAAGCTACAATTTCCATCCAATCATAAATCTAAAGACTCGAAGGTTTGTATCGAGAATACGGCTTCCTGGGACACCTCAACTCATAGTTTGAAAAGCACTGTTCCAATTTTGGTAAGGCCGGCCCTGTTAAAAATGTAACAACAATATTATCACACATTTAATTTAAACTGTTCCTTGACTAACATTAATTGTTGTATGTTCGCCAAAAATATTGTCCTACGTTTGTAAAATTGTATTTACGGCGAATTCTGAACCTAAATTATACGAAAAAACATGTCATCACTTTTGTGTAGTGTTAATACAATTTCAAACTTCATTCTTTGAAAATTGAAATTTTAATGAAGTTTGTAAGTAATTGCATATTTTGTGCCGAGTGCAAATTTTTACGTACCTACTATGCTGACAAATTTAATTTCGAACTCATTTTTCACTAATTCTAAAATCAGATGAACTTTTCCATGCGGTTACAATATTGAATTTTTACAAGATACAAGCAAAAAACTGATGAAACACAGTTTTTTAACTCTTTTTTAACAAGTTTCAGTCATTGCACGAAGGTGCAATTTTGACAGATCGTGTACCATTAAGTGTTCCCATAAATTTGCACCCTTTTGCGATTTTGTGGAAATGTTCAGGATCAAATCATCTTCGTTTTACTGGCCTAGGTAACCAAAATTTGTAAATGCTTTCATGAAACAAAAGCGTTGTGTTTGATTTTGCCAACGGAAGGTGGATTCTCGCATGGATCGATTTTAATTGATCAACAAAAATGGAATGAAAATTAGCGAACACATAAAAGCCATTACGAAACCCAGCGCCACAGCACGCTCGAAACCTAGCGGCAAAACCAGCCCGGTGTACAGCGACCTTAAGAGCGAGTGCGAAGAGAATATTCTTTCGGTGTGTTGAACATCTTGCTGAGATAAAACGCCTTCAAGTGTTTTAATAGTTTCTCTCTTCACATATCTCACTCCCACAACCGCGACTCGATAGCTCCTTGAAACGTCCGATACTTTCACAGTCTTAGGTACGGCGTTCTTGGCGCGGCTGTTGCGGTCGCTGCACAGACGGTGATCAGTTTAAATAAAACGGAACGGTTTTCTGCATTTTAAGTGCAAGTGTTTTGAATATGAAAGCAATGATGCGTTTGGTATAAAATGTAAAATACGACGAGCGAATTTCTTTCTTGTATTTCGTCTTCTCTTAACAGCGGCTGAGCTTTATACATTCGTTCTAGATTTCGTATTTTACTGCTTTATTCATAATTTTTGTTTTGCGAAAAAACGAAAAATTTTATTTTTTTTTCGCACGATTTAATTTTATATTTCGTATATTTGTTCACGTTATAAGCAAACAAATGAAATACAGTATGTAAAAAAACAGCGGCCAAGTGCGAGTCGGGCTCGCGCACCGAGGATTTTTCCTGCTTTGCCGTTGGAAAACTGTTATCCCTATAAAATCGACAAAGCGCGTAATTGCAGTGAGTTCAGACGGACTACTGAACTGTACCTCGTGGCTATATCTGATAGCCTAGTTGTCGTACCGTGTTGTACGCGAGAGTTCTTATATTGTGCTGTATAAACGCACCGGTAACGGACGTTTGTTTTGTATTAGAACTGTTATTGTGTACGTGCGTGATTTAAAAAACATTATTTTTTTTATGTAACTAAAACGTCAAGTATTACTGTTTCGTCAAAAACCACGCATGCGCCGAGATAAATCGGCAATTTGCCTGTGCGAACGAAACTATTAATTTGTTGTCAAATTGATGGCACTAAACTGTTTGATCTGCGCTGTCTGAAATTTCGAAACCGCTAAATTAACAAACTGTGTTGTGGGTTGCACTGTACATTATATAAAGGTTTTGAAATTTAGTGGTTTGAATTTTTCCAATACACTTCAGTTGCTTAAGTTATTGCAAACTTAGTGGAGTGAGCTCTGCTGGTAAACACAAACCACTGGGTTGTAAAGAATACTTTATATTATGTTGTACCTGTATATTAGGACAGACGAACTGGTGTCTGTTATGCTTCGTTGCAGAAAGCATTGTCAGAAAATCTGATTTGACAATGACCTCCAATATTGTACCAATTGGTATATATGTTACGGTAAATGTAAACTCTTGGGAAATGTACACTTTTACCGTAAAATGTGCCGGAAAATGTGTACATTTGCCGCAATATCTACATTTACTGTACACATTTTACGGTAAAAGTGTACATTTCCCAAGAGTTTACATTTACCGTAACATATATATTAATCCATAAGAAAAGCATTGTAGAACTTTAAACTGTGTTACATAAGAAAATATTCGAGAAAAACGTTATCGATTTATTATTTAAATACACAGTAAGTAATAATTATTTTTCATTTAATTAATAAATTGATAACGTTTTTCTCGACTATTTTCTTATGTAACACAGTCAATTATTTCTGGAACAGGATCGGTTTGAAGTTCTACAATGCTTAGATTGTGACCGTGTTTATTTCTCCATATGAAAAGCATTGTAGAGAACTTCAAATCGATCCTGTTCGAGAAATTGACTGCGTTACATAAGAAAATATTCGAGTAAAACATTACAGTTTATTAATTAAATGAGAAATAATTATTACTGTGTATTTAATTAATAAATCGATAACGTTTTTCTAGAATATTTTCGTATGTAACCTGATGAAAATTTGGTATGGATTTATATAGAGAAATAAATGAAGATTTCAAAAATGAACATGTACATTTCCGGTTGAGTTTGAAGTACAAAAAAATACACCTCTGCAGTTTCCGATAGTAAATTTCGTGTTGAACAAAAAACTATTTAATTTTTTTTTGTATCTAGTAGGATACACGAATTATTCATTGTTACAACTTTCGGTAAACACACTGTATATATTATTATGACTCGTTTGCTGACTCTCGTTTTAACATTATGTTACTACTCATCACTAATATACCTCAGTACGCTACTACCGTCTGCTTGTTTTAAGCTCGAGAGACGAAAATGAGAGCACATCTGTGTTTTTGTAAAAGAAAATATATATGTTTTAAGCATCCATTAAAAAAGTCTTATACTATATACGGTATCAGGGAAGCGAATTTCCATCAGGTAGAAAACATAAACACTGTATGGAAGGAAAATATATTATTATTGCCTTAGCAGTCTGAGAGCTATTTTTCACACAAGTGTGACGTAATACAGAAGGAAAAACAAATGTAATTCAAGATTGAATTTATCGTATAAGTTTTTCACGCTTTTCCGGTTTACTTACATGCGATTGCGTTTAATAAAATAACTTAAAATAACACACCTATAATGTTTTATCACTATGAAGCTAATGTAAATACATTGTAAGCTCCATTTAACGCCATTCGATATAACGACAAACTCCATGAAACGTCGAAATCACTTAACTCTAATTGGTTTACCTTGTTGCTCATACAATGATACACTCTAAATAACCGACAGACCCACTCTAAATGACGACAACAATACGTCATCATTAAGCAATGAACAGTACTTGTTTGTTATTTTGTTGACTTGTTGTCGGCACCATGCGTACCGAAGATTCTAAGAAATTCGTTCTTATCGATACGTTACCATATTCTTAGTTGTCCACAAACTGTGAACATGGCGAGTAAAAGAAAATCTTTGTGTACTGACGAAAAAATTTTATTAATTCGCGCAATAGAGGTGGGAGAAAAGATAAGTGATGTTGGAAGACGCTTTGATTATGGATAAAAAAATATTAATTCATTATTTCTTCTCTCCGTTTAACGACGACTCTCAATAACGCCACAAAGTGTACAGTACAGTCCCTTGAGTGTCGCTATATAGAGTTTACAGTGTTCAGAACTTGAAGAATATAATACAGTACTGTATTATATTATTCTTCAAGTTCTGATTAGTAAACTTACTTAATAAAACTCTAAACTGACCGACTGACACACGAGGCTGGTTTTTCCGCTAGATTCCACGCCAAATCTAGCGGCAAAAGCAGCCTCAAAAATGATTGATACTTTTTATGACATTTAAAAAGGCTCAAATAGAGCCGCCAATACGCCATCCGAACTTGAAAGATCGCTGCACACAAGGCTGGTTTTGCTGCTAGATTCCACGCCAAATCTAGCGGCAAAACCAGCCTCGTGTGAAGCAAGTCCGGAGGGCGTATTGGCGGCTGTATTTGAGCCTATTTAAATGTCATAAAAAGTATCAATCATTTTCGTTCATTGTGCATATTTGAAAACCGCGGGGCATATAAGTCAAATATATGAATGTCTGGTAGACTTTTAAAAAGAAAATATTTTAGAAAATGCGTTTGAATTGCGGTTGAACATTGATGGATTGACAAACAAATTGTGAAACCGTGTATAATGTAAGGATTCGGGTTAAAAACACATAATGCTCCAGTGTCGCGCTTCCGTGCGTATAATATTGGCCTGCGAGTAGAGTTGGGGAATAAATAACTTCACGATGAAAAAATCACTGTGACCAGCCGTCTAAAATAATCACTGTGATCTGACAAGAGGTAACTGCGTTCAGAATAGTCAGAGTGCCCGTCGACAAAAATTTTACTGACACACACTCTCCCCAAACTTTGTAAAGGGTTTTCCAATAAGAGGTGTTATTTTGAATAGCCCGCTATTTCGGTAGATGTTACTTTTGGAGTTGTCATTTTTTGACATTTGACAAGTAGAAACTACGCCATTAATAAAAATGGAACGATACACGCTTCAAAAACGTATTGAAATTATTAAAATTCACTATAAAAATGGTGAAAATTTGGCAGAGACGATTCGTAAAACTCGAACATTTTTGGGTCGTCGTGAATCACCTTGTCGGACCGCAATACAGAAATTGGTGGAAAAATTCGAGCTGTTGGGACAAGGTAGTGATGTGAAGAATAAAACCCGTGCACGTCGCTCAAGAACAGCCGAGAATATTGCTGCTGTAGCCGAAAGTGTTGAAGAAAACCCAGGTGAATGGATTGCGCTACCGAGAGATGATTAATGATTTTTTATGGCCGGAATTGGATGGTATTGATCTGGACAACGTTTACTTTCAACAAGACGGCACTACGTGCCACACAAGCAACGAAACCATTGATCTTTTACGGGAAAAGTTTCCGAACCGTGTTATCTCTCAAAGAGATGATCACAATTGGCCACCGAGATCTTGTGATTTAACACCTTGCGACTTCTTCCTTTAGGGCCACGTGAAAGAGAAGGTCTACGCCAACAGCTCAGCGTTGATTCAATACCTCAAAGATGGAATTCGTGAGGCTATCGAGGACATAGGGCAGCCACTTTGCGATTTGGTTATGGAAAATTTCATGAAAAGGATATGGTCCTGTAGGCGTGGTCGTGGTAGTCATTTGGCTGATGTTATTTTCCATTATTAACGGCATACCTTCCTCTTTATAATGAAATAAACATCCGATCATTTATCTCAAAAAATGGCATTTTCCTTTGAATATCAAAATAACACCTCTTATTGGAAAACCCTTTATATGGCTTCATTGGGCCTAGTCTGACACCTATTTCCTCTATGGCTTTTCTTGATTTTGGAGCGTTTCCCTCTAAATTTTCCGAAAGATCTCGTTTTGACGACATGTAAAAATTTATAGCTACTGTTTGTTTTTTTAATTGGATAGGTTAAAAACTTCAACCAAAACGCTAAAATAATGTTCTCTGACAAATAACATGAACCATTTAAAATGTCTGACACCTCGAATATGTTCAACATATTCGAGGTGTCAGACATTTTAAATGGTTCATGTTATTTGTCGCTCCAACCGAGTAGCCGACCAACGCCGATGTAACGTCCGACCGAGTGTTTGCACGAAATAACAACGATTGTTTAAAAATAATATAAAAAAACGTTAAGTACTGTTTGAACTTTTTTTGTGGAAAAACCATAGAGATATAAGTAACTGGAGTACTCTAGTGCCTGTGCTTGCCATAAGTGAAACTGTCCTCAGTTAAGAGAGAGAGAACGCTGCAGCGAACCAGAAATTTGTTGACTCAAATCAGCATTGTTTTGCATCATTAGTTACCATAGAGGTAAGGGACTGTTCTCTCTCTTAATTGCAGACACTTTCACTGCTCTCTCGCGTTGTAATATCTCTATGTATTGTAATATCTCTGTATTGTAATATCTCTATGGGAAAAACAGGAAAATTACGTAAAATAATATTGTTGCCCCGAAACAGAATGATGGATGTAGATGTAAAATTGATGCTCGTGGCCCCTTGCGAATTGCGCCGTCACTGGCAGCTTAAATGACTGTGTGTATACATACATTAGCGCAGAATGTAGGGGTGAACTGTATTATGTAACATTCTCTTTATAGCGAGGCTATTCAAGCGTTCTATTTGTAAATAACTATAAATCTTCAAGTCTTTTTTAACGATACCAATTTTGTATTGCATAGCTTATGTATATCTAAAAACCGCTTGGGTCTGTATCGCAGGAACTGTTTGATGCCATCGATTTCAAACATTCGGCAGCAGCCATGGCAATATTTTCTTTTTTATTGTGCTATAAAATTTTGCCGCGTGTGTACAATAAAGGTACAAAAAGTTAAGGTCGTTGCACATGAGGCACGAAAACGTGCTATTTAATAAGAGTTCGTGTAAAAATGTTTTATAATAATAGAAAGCAGAAGAAATATTTTTACATGAATGCATTTTTTTATATTGCATGGAATTTCCCTATACCGAACTTGACTTAAGTCAGTGCTAGGGTAGGAGCGCTTAAATTAAAATAAACAAATGCGGTGTGATGGCGTAGTGTCTGCTTTTTTTTTAAATGTGTGTTAGCGCTTGTGAATTGTGTTTTTGTTGGTACTATGCGCAGGTTTATTTAAATTTTCGTTTAATTTTGACATTTCACAGAAAATAACGCCGTAGTGAGATTTCAAAAAATCACGTGGCAAGCAACATAAATTTTATGGTATTTCGTTGGATACTTTTTTTATGATTTTACGGGATACAAGGCTAAAAATTAAAAAATAAAAAAGTTTTCATTCACTAAAACATTCTTTAATGGCCAACGTTTCCCTAATATTTTTTATCTTCTTCAGGACCTTAAAACATTTTTTTGTATGAGTGAAACTTCTTGGTTTATTTTTTTGATGAGTACTTTTCTCGGGAATTTTATAAAAATGGGGTTCTCACAGGGTTGCCAGATGACGGATTTTTTTACTCGTACCAGTGTTGCTAAATATCACGTACTTTCGATAGTTAATCTCGTACAAGTATAAATTTTAAGTAGGTATATCGAATGAAATTTATAATTGATGCTATTTACTGTACTATTTAACTTTGAGTATAGTCATATTCTTTGCGCTTTTAGCTGTCAATTCAAATGAAACAATTAGAACTGATAGTGATTAACATTAGTGTAATAAGGACAACAACAAATAAATACATTAAACGGGGATTCCCCACTCAAGTTGTCTAGTTTCATATAGTGATGAGGTAGTGTATTTAGTGATGCGCCCAGTCGATCGTTTTGTGGTGTGTGAAGTAGGTAAATATGCAAATTCTTATACTTTTTGGCTGATACCTAGCGAAGGCAGTCATCACATTGTTAAAATCTCGTACAAAATTGTACGAGAATTTTGTTATTCTCTTGTATCTCGTACAAAAACTGTAAATCTCGTACTGGTACGAGATTTCTCGTACGTCTGGCAAACCTGGGTTCTCAAAGCATTTTTTTTAATTAAATTTTTCAATTTTTCTTTTGCTATTTATGTACGAAACAGCGCATAAAGTACGTTCATGCTTGACCGTTTTTTTTCCATTGCCGTCATCTAGTTACTACAGTAAACTTTTTAGAGCAGAGTACTGTATATATAGACGCCACATAAAGAAGTCACTCGAACAATACACCTTCTGTGAATGGTCCATTCATAGTGCTCCGTCATTGAGGCTGACCTTTACTCAGAACGGTTAGAATAGACTATTGTGTCAGCTGACGGATGTAGTTCACTGAAGAGTCACACGTTTGTCATACTGTAAGCGCAGATAAGAGCCTATATATTATATAACCGCGGCGCCGAACCACGTTCGCGTCAATACCAATAATGGAACTGTGAGAGGGAGGCGTTCTTCTCTAAGTTACTTTTTGCACGATGAAACGGCTACTTTTCGTGTCTGTATAGCGGTTGTAAAATATACCATTTCGAACTAGTCAGTAAAGTAAAACAAAAGTGCCCTAGCACTGACTTAAGTCAAGTTGGGTAGAAAAATTCCATAATTTAAGATTTATAATTTGTTTTTGTTTTGTAAAGATATTTGTGGGAATAAATTTATTATTATTATTATTATAATTCCACGCAACAGAAACCATAAATATCAAAAAGCCGAACGCGAACTGACAAAAATATTATACAAATTATGTTGTAAAAATCAGCTTTTCTATAGGATGTGCGTGCAAAAAATGTAGTATGTATTTATTTAATGCTTTAAGACTCGTGTGACTGTTGAAACTCGGCTCGTATAATACTTTAATTTACGAATGAGATACACCAACTACTAAAATGATCAATTTCGCGTGGTAAAGTAAAATTAGATATTTTTTAAATAAAAAAAAATAAATTTATACTTCTCATATAGCTCCAAGCCGGATGCAAAGCAATTTTGACTCGTGCTGAACTCGCTGACGCTCGTTTTATTCAACTTCACAACTCACAATCTGCTGTTCTGTGTTTTTATATATGTTACGGTCAATGTCAATGTTCAATCATCAATAATTGTAATAGAAAGCTGAAATAGTATCTATATTACATCACAAGGGCCGAGATTTCAACTTTTAAGGCCCGTGTGGTGTATACGATTTTTCTTCATATCCGCTCGAAAGTACGTACTTTCGTCAGCAGGGACGAAAGATTGACATTTACTCCCAAGTCCCAGTGAGAACGGCGGGAGGAAAAAATGTCTCATGCGTATTTATACCGCTGTCATTTAATATAATAAATAACAGGGAGTAAATGTCAAACTTTCGTCCCTGCTATAAGAGACGAAAGTACGTACTTTCGATCGAGGTATGAAGAAAAATATATTCTTCAATAGTTGATATCAGTGATGAAAACTCCATAAAGGGTTAATGATAACTTATCATGATAAAGATACTATCAAATGTCAGCGTTTCATGTTTATAAAAAATCTATTTTTTGAACCTTGTTCGATTTCGGACATTACCCGATGTGGCTCTAAACGAAATATCCGAAAAATTGAATAATCTTGGCGCATTTTGTAGAACGGATGCGGTGTGTAGTACTTGGCTAAAAAAAATGCGAAGTTGAATATTGTATAAGAAACACGCAGCAGAGTGTAATTCTTGCGTAGGCCGCTACGAGAATTGAGTTGGGGCGAGAGCGGAAGCCCGTTCAATTAATCAATACTTTGGAGGTGCCGAAGAGTTTATTTATTATAGGCAATTATGGTGATTAATTAGAGAAAACCAAGTGCTTTCCGATGAGATTAATTCGGCAATTTTCATAGTGGTTTCTTTATTAGAGAACGCTTGATTTTATTGGTTGTCGCATAATTTAAAAAAATGAATTGTTTTCCGTTTTAACGAAAGTTTTAAAACTTGCTATATATAATTTATTTTGCAATTTTCAATATAATAAACACTAGACCATTACCATTCCAACCCACAAGTGGGGAATGGTACTAGTTTAGGTCAAAAATCACTTTTCAATAATTTCACTATATCTTTCCGTTGTGAAGTCCCCCGAAACCAAAAAACATATTTTTGGAAAAACTCTGTGCGTCTGTTTGCCTGTGAACACGATACAGGTCAAACGGATGAGCGGATAGAAACCAAATGTTGGGAGGATGTTTGGTATGCAAATATGAAGAGCCCTATTGTTTTTGGGAAAATCGGCGCATGCGCAGAAGGGATATATGCTAAAACGGTGTTTTTTATATAATAATGGTATACTTTTCATAACGGCTTATTATTCTATTTATTTTTTCAATAATATGTTTGATCGTTAAATTTTTTTCTATAAACTTTATATAGTTTCAGAAATATTTTGAAAATAAAAAAATCAGTCGTTCTTTTGTTTTATGAATCTCTCCGAAATAAACTAGTTCGGCATGCTTTGATTATAGTCAGAGTGGCCGTCGGCAAAAATTTTACTGACACATACTCTCCCAAACTTTTTTTTGATTTTCGGGCGTTTTCACTCTAAATTTTTCGAAAGATATCGTTTTGACGACATGTAAAAATTTATAGATACTGTTTGTTTTTTTAATTGGATAGCTTAAAAACTTAAATGCAAAAATAATGTTCTCTGACAAATAACATGAACCATTTAAAATGTCTGACACCTCGAATATGTCGAACATATTCGAGGTGTCAGACATTTTAAATGGTTCATCGAAAACACTTTATTAATTAACCAGCGATTTGCGTAGTACCTATGTGATTTTTTTTGCAAAGCCTACATTGTAATTTTTATTAACCCGGTTATTTTGCGTGTAATTTAATGTCATCAGAAGCACTAAAATAATTCTAAACGAACACAAAACAGGAATAAAAGTCTGTTTTAAGTAAAGTAAAATTTTCTTTTATGACGGAATAAAAAGTTATTACTTAGTTCAAGTATACGGTTATTTAACATTTAAAGTAGCTTTGTTCATTAAAAGTGGTATTAAAAATGAACCATCACTTAAAATTATAAATAAAGTATTATATTGTGTTTCGTCCGAGGTATTATTTTATTAATTACAGTTGGGACTTGTTTGCAACTCTTCCGCTTTTGTTTCGATGTTTCGATGCTTGAGAAAAGCCGAGCGTGCAGCGATACCTTCGTTTACAAGCCCTCAGCTTTCAAATTCTAACCCGAGAACTGGTGAAAATGTAGATCGAAGTTTGAATTTATTACCGAAAAATATTAAATTAAAAAAATATATCATAAATATTAGATATCGTGTCCATCGTGATAATAATAGTAAGAAAAATATAAATTGCTACTAGACCTAAGTAACCCTTTAATTTGTGAGATGGAGCCCAGCAGCGATTCAAGCGGCAAAACCAGCCTCGTCTGCAGCAGGCTTTAATATGTTATTTTTTAGTCTTTACGAAAATCTTGCAATTTTTGACCACGAGTTTTTAACTTATCAATCTATACTAATATATAAAGTTGAAGAGTTTGTCTGTTTGTTTGGTTGAACGCGCTAATCTCAGGAACTACTGGTTCGAATTGAAAAAAAAAAATTTGTTGGATAGTCCATTTATCGAGGAAGGCTATAGGCTAATAGGACCAATAGGAGCGCAGCATCAATGAAACATGTTGCAAATATAACTCAAAATTTGTGTGTCCGAAAAAAAACTTTTGAACGGTAACTCCGATCATCATGAAATTTGGACACAACATTCATCTCGGTAAACTAAGATAAACGTGCGTACTCATGTCCCTTCCCCCATTCGTTCTTTTGCACCCGGGTGAAACCGGGAAGCGACCGCTAGTATTAGGTATATATATAGACAACTATGCTATTATAATTTGATATGTTTATATAGTAATAAGAAAAATTCTCTCTACATAAAAGATGGTTTTTAAAGAAGTGCTTACTGATTTTATAAATTTTCTTAAATAGAACTCGATATTCTCTGTAGAGAGTGTACATGAAAATTCAATTTGACGAGAAATACGATACGCTCTCTTTTTTTTACTGACAACTCCAAAAGAAATATAATGTGAATTAAATTGGCTCTAATGACAGTGTTCTCAAATTCATACTTGAGAAATCCCTTCAATTGAATTGATTTCAAACAATTAGATACTGTTTTAATTGCTTCTAATTAATAATTACGAACGTACCTATTACCTTCATTACTATAATTGATTGTAATCAAATATATACCTACACGCTTTTTTTTAATTTACATGCAAGTCGCGACTCTGTTTTTTATATGGTCGCTATAGTTCGAATAAGGTTTAAAAAAAAATTGGAGAAGTTGCCTGGAATACGGTTTTATCACTGTCGCAGCCCCATGAGGCAAGACTATCACGGTGGAGCTGAAGGCCCCACTACTGTCGCAACTAGCCTAAATAAACAAATTACTATTATTATTATATTATGGCGAGATGTGATATTGTTTCAAATGACGTCAGCGATCATTACTCACGATTCACGCAATCTACAAATCCGCCGCTAGTAATGTTTGCACTGTTCAAAAATGATCAAAGTTTGACACGCGAGATGATCCTATCTTTATATATATATATGTTACCGGCCAAACCCGATTTCAGGACAAACTAGTTTGGCCTACTATTCATACTAGGACAAACTAGTTTGGCCTAGGACAAACTGGTTTATAGAACTAGTTTGGCCTAGGCCAAACTAGTTTGTCCTGAAATCGGGTTTGTCCGGTAACATATATACTTCTTCTGTCCGTGTGTATGTAACTGAACTCCTCCTAAACGGCAGGATCGATTTTGATGAAATTTTTTGTGTGTGTTCAAAGGGATTCGAGAATGGTTTAGATTCACAATTTGGTTCACTGGAAAATCTTTTTTTAATTAATTTTTAGAAAATAAGCTTCTATTCAGGTGAAATGCACTGACTAAATATAATCATATTAGCGTTGAGAGTAAACAACGTCGGATGGTTCAATCGGTAGAGCGTGCGACTGTCAATATCAGGGTCGTGGGCTAGAGCCCCACGTTGGGCGAAAATATTTTTATTTTTTTTTATTTTCTACATTGTTTTAAATTTATTTTAATTTTATTTAATTAATTAAAAAAAAAATATTAGTTTAAAAAAGTATAAATACTGCTTTTTATCGACAAAAGCTTTTGAATGGTAACTCCGATTATCATGAAATTTGGACACAACATTCATCTCGGTAAACTAAGATGAATGTGTGTACTTATGTTCCTCTCTTCCCCATTCGTTCTTTTACACTCGGGTGAAACCGGACGGGACCGCTAGCTATGTTATAAAAATTGATCATTGTACAATTCCGCTTAGCAAGTATTTTTTTTTTCAACGAAATTAAAAAAGTTTGAGTTTAATGAGCGATACGTTTGTTCGTTTTGGCATGAAATCGAATGTGTATGCAATTTTTTTTGCGTGGCCAACGTATAAACAGAAAAGAGTGAGATAGAGGAAAAAAAGAGAGGTAAATCTCATCGTTTGAGTAAAACCTTTATTGATATTATAGGTAGTATAAAAAGTTTTAACCATTAATGCACTTGGATGAGAATTTTCTGTTAAACTTTTTCACTCAACTTTCTAGAAACGCACTTCTGTATGGGACTGTGGAAAATAAACCGACCAGCGCTTAATAACTAAAGAGGGAGAGAGGCAAAACAACTTTTACTGCGTTCAAAAAATAGTTTAAACCTTTTCCTCTACTTCGACGTTTACACAAATATGTTTAAATTGCGACTTTTATAGGTTTATGGTGGAAAAAATAAAACAAACATCGTTTAGAATATTTTTTAGGGTTACTTCTAAAGTTTAAAAACGGCAGATGTTTGCCTGAAAAGAGTTCAGTGCGGTATTTGTCAGTCTTATGCTGGGTTGCAGAAACGATTGTCAAAAAATTAACCTTAGAAGTGATCATAATATAATTACAATTTCCAGACATCAGGAGCAACTTAATGTTGTACAACTTCCTGTCATCTAGAAGATCTGACACTGCTTTCTGCAACTGAACATTCGAGTTTTGTAACAAAATGATAAACAGTGGTGTAGCTAAGCCTGGGCGAAGCGAGCCTTCGTCCGCGGTTTTGCGCGAGGCCCAACGCCATGAACTATATTATATCTACCCTAAATAAGTAGGACGATTAGTATCCTAAAATATAACCTACATACAAATATGGTAGGATCACTGATCTTGGAAAATAGGTACCTTAACTAAAGAAAAGGGCCTCGCTGATGCGACTTCGCCCACATCTAGATTAGTCCACGCTACGCCACTGATGATAAATAACAGTTAACCAATAAAATTTAATGTTACCAAATTTTAATTATGCTATGTATACCTATTCGTACTTATAGCAGAGCTATTGTTGTTGTATGAAACACACATTGTTACAGTTGTCATTGTAGAATGTAGACGAACTGATAAATCATCCGCCGCGATAGTGGAAGTTTCGGGTTTAAGTTCCGACAGTGACGTAGTTTGGAAAATAAAATGTTGAATAGTATTTTTTCTTCAAAGGTTGTTCTTTATAGTGTCTATCCAATTTAATAATAAAAATACACAGGGCTTTACGTCGTTTTACAAGAATGTAACGATCTTGTAAAAGCCAATTAAAGCCCGTTTTACGGAACGTTGTATCTCACACAGCCAACTGCTGCAATGTAGAGTGTGTTTGAATATAACCCGTTTCAGTGTTGCCACACGTTTAAAAATGAATGTTTACGCGCGGTTGTAGTTAAACTTCTTCCATCACAGTCGTTCGGGAAACACCCGTGTGTATGTCGTTGGCTATGCTTAAACAAATTGGTTTGCGTCCGTAGCTAAGTTTCACCCTTTAGTTCAAGATGGTTTCTGCGGATGCGTTTTGATGCCACCATCTGTCAGTCGATGCCTTCAAATATAAGAAATCTAATATGTAAAATTGAAAGTTTCTTCGTCTGTTTGGAACCTATACCTCGTTCATCCGATTGCGATGAAATTTTGTTGAGTTGTTGGGCGCACGCCCGCCAAGATTTCTGCCCCCCCCCCAAAAATACGGTGGAGCCGAAGACTTTACTACTGTTGTCGCTTCCTTGTTTCGTTTCAATTGCGAGCGTTGCCGTGGACTTAGCTACTACTGTAATTTTAAGTCAATGATTTTTTCGCTTTTCGGTTCAAAAAATAAACATTTGATGATCCCAAAGATAATAATCAGAACTTGACAGACTGTAAAACGTTTGGCAACACTGGTTTGTAACAAACGTAAAGTAAATCAAAAGTGGGTTGAAAAGGGCACAACAAGACGAAAAGTAATTATAATTAAAATGTTTGAAGAAGATGTGATTAATTTTATATAAATATTAATCATGTATTTAATGTCAAGGCATGTTTAATTATAAATTGGTTAATGCGCCAATTTATAAACAGCTGAAAGTTGTGACTTCGAAACGCGCCTGTTTCCAAAATTTTACGTCTTTTTCCATTTCATAGTTTTTTTGATTGTATTTTTCAAAATTACTATTGTTTTATCATGGGTGTGTCCTGAAATATAACCCGGTATACTGACCAGTGCTAATGAATCTGACGGCATAATTGTACTGGTGAGACAGGTGTGACGTAGCATAAATATTTAACCTGGTGTGTGTGCATCAGACTTTGTGGAATTTTTTATTTTATTGTTATTTGCAATAATGTTGTTTTATCATGGGTGTGTCCGGAAATATAACCCGGTATACTGACCAGTGCTAATGAATCTGACGGCATAATTGTACTGGTGAGACAGGTGTGACGTAGCATAAATATTTAACCTGGTGTGTGTGCATCAGACTTTGTGGAATTTTTTATTTTATTGTTATTTGCAATAATGTTGTTTTATCATGGGTGTGTCCGGAAATATAACCCGGTATACTGACCAGTGCTAATGAATCTGACGGCATAATTGTACTGGTGAGACAGGTGTGACGTAGCATAAATATTTAACTGGGTGTGTGTGCATCAGACTTTGTGGAATTTTTTATTTTATTATTTGTTATTTGCTATAATGTATTATCAACAAAGTAAACGATTACTTTTGCATGGATGAGGGAAATAATGATATGTCAACGCGCTGCGCTGGCCAGTATATTTCGGAACAAATCAACAGTATGGCGTCGATTCATGACGTCAAGTATACTGGTTTATATTTCGGAATACACCCCATATGAGATAAGTTAAGGATTATCCAAACTATGTCACAGTGGGATCACGAACTATTGGTTTGTATTTTTTTCAAATATTGCAATGCTTCATAATTATGATAGTAAACTATAGCTATTTTATTCGACTACCAGTGGCTCTAATTTGTAGATTGCCATCGTTTTTTCGTCGACTTACATTGCAAAATTGGTCTCGACGAAAAGCGCTTTTATTTTAACGCGATAATATATAGCCTATGTCCATCCCGAAGGTTCATTCTAAATAGTGGTGAAAGAATTTTTTAAATAGGTGCAGTGATTCCGGAGATTACTCTCCACAAACTCACAAAATTCGCACTCTCCCTTTACAATATTAATATAGATTTATAACCTCACTTTTTTATTCCATAAAAACACTATTCGGTTCTTTATATAGTGTTTATAAATTAAAATATTGAATTGAAATAAATTTAGAATATAGAAAATTCAAAAAGTAATAAACATAAACCAAGAGAAAAAGAAAAAAAAACTCATTATTTGACTGTGAATTTTGCGTCGATTTTTTTAACTTTCACAAAAACATTTTTATTTTCTCAAGAAATTTCTCAACTCAAAAGTTTTGTTCTCAACGACGCGTCATAAACTTTCATTATTTAGCGCCGGTTTCTTCAACTGTAAGTGGACATCGAGCGTCGTACCCGGCATGCATTACGGCGTCTAGACGGTGTCTTTATTTCCCAGTTTATCCCAGCTTTTTTTTACGTGGTCAATATAGTGTAACGACAGTCGTTAATACTTAACTACCGTATGAATCAATCATCGACATATTATTACAACCAAGATAAATTGTTTCACTCATTTCGATTTTATATTATAGATATATTACCTACATGAGAGCCTTGTTATCTAATTGTCTGCCTTAAATAAGAACGTATTGCTTCTACTTCGTTCAATAAATGCCTGTCAGCCATAAATAAATACGAACCAAAAATACAGGGTGGTTTTAAGTTGATTCTTTTTTTTAACAGCGTGTAGAGATCAAATAGACAAATATTTCAAATAACTTTTTCAAAACTCAAAAATGAAATAGAAGCGGGCTTTCCAAGCCTTATTAAATTTTATCAAATTTTGAGGTCGGTTATGGCGTTATGTTATGTCACTATGGAAATATGTTATGTCATCATCAAGTATTGACAGAAATTGTTCGAAGTTGTCCCTGTTTTGTTGGACATGCTTCTCTGTACATGCTTGTAGTAGCGACAAGGGCCTTCCGCGAAATATTTGGGATGCATTTCCGATTCGTGCTATCGTTTCTTCGCGTGTGTTAACCGGGGTTTTGAATTAATTATTTAAAATTTAATTAAACTTTGAACGGCTATTTCTTTTTTATTTGTGAGTGTTGGTAAACAAGTTTCTTAAAACACGTCTATTTGATTTCTACACACTTTTAAAACAGAAGAATCGACTTAAAAGTCACTCTGTATATGCAAGATTTTCCATTAGCGCGTACCTAATTTTTTATGTGAAACATCTACTGACACGTTTGGATGGGAGTAAAAACGTGCAAATGCAGCGACGCTCGACGTGTTACGTTTAATTCAGTTACTATAGAATTCCGTTAGAGAACAGAGCGAAAATGTGTGTTAGCGCTTGCTGTGTGTACGCGTTGATGGCGACATCTAACGTGACATTTATCAGTTATTAGAATAATCATTTAAGTGGCGCTGCTTGTAACTTAAAGTTGCATACGGCGAACGTGGCGTTTGTTGATGACGACGTCTAACGTACAACTTCGAACATGATTTTAATATTTCGACATATTGTGTTAGTTTATGTAGTTTTGCGTGGGTAAATATAATTATTTCGTTTTCGCTTCGTTCAAATAAAAAGTTTTAATATAAAAAAATATATATATAAATGAATTTAGATGGCCCACAACCGCTCTTATTTGTGTTACGCACTATTTTCTTAGAACAATGTTTGTGAAACATTCTGTATATAGTATTTACTATGAGCAGCGTGTATCTCAAGCTTGAACTGAAAATAATAAAATATCAATTAGTGCTCCTATAGCGCGTGCGTGTTTTAACCAGTGGCGTGCGGAAAGTAAATGCGAAATATATAATCTTTGTATAATGATAGTCTTTTTTTAATTTTTTTAATTTACTGTACCTGCTAATAGGAAAAAACACGCTGATTGCAATAAACAATGTCTTTCGTATAAAAACTACTGATGTTTTTAATTTTCTCACAAATTAAAAAAATCTTTGAACGTCCGTACCTTTTAAACTAAAAGAGATCAGAAGTCTTGCTTGTAGTCAATGAAAACTGTTTTTTCAATTTGTTAAAAACTGTGCACCAAACCCATGTACAAAACAAGCACAGTGTAAAGCGAAAACTCGAAAGCCATCACGAAACTCAGCACCGCAACACGCTTGAAATCTAGCAGCCAAATCTAGTAAGAGATGTAGCGGCAAAAACCAGCCTCGTGTGCAGGAACACACAAAAATTCAAATTATTCCGAATTATCTCAAACATCAAGATTTCTTACTATCTATAGCAGGGGCGGGCAAATCTTTTGATCGCCGGGCCACATTGCTGATGAAAATATGACCGTGGGCCAATTTGGAGACAAAAAAAAAAAATCCTTATTTCCGCAACAAAAATTTTGAAAAGCAAAAAAAAAGGTCTTTTATTTCCACAACGAAATTTTTGAAGAGCAAAAAAGAGGTCCTTTCATTGTCTTTTTTGCTGTTTACAATTTTTCTAATTTTTTTTTATGCGTCAAATTGTATTGATAAACTATTTTCGCTCTTCGCTTTCGCGGGCCGGACAAAAGTCTACTGCGGGCCGGATCCGGCCCGCGGTCCGCCATTTGCCCAGGCCGGATCATTAGGTACATAAATTAAAAAAAATTAAATTATTCGAGTGTTTATTTGTATACAATTGTGGACGCCACAGAAAGATCAACGAAGACAGCAGTACACAAGAAACTAAAATAATTAAATATCCGTTGAAATGCCGCGTTACCTACAGTTGTGAGAGACTGCTCAAGGCGTACATCAGTCCCATTGACCCACTGGGACCAAACTGGCTTCTGTACATTCGTTTCGCCAAAGGTTTTTCCCCCCTGTCAATTGGGAATTAGCAACTAATGCCTGTATTTACTGGCGCAAGATGGAAAATAGCATTTACTCTTCTCAGAAATATCGATTAGACATCGTTAAACAAGGGAATCTTTAGGGTACAGAATAATTTATTCTCTCTACGAATGATGAGGAAGGAAGAAGCATCATTTTTTTCTAAGTTTCAAAATATATTTTTTGATAGAAATTAATAATAAATAATTACTAATTAATCATTAATCATTTATAGACGCTGATTTATCGACAATAATTTAAAAAAAACGCTTTTATGTGAACCAAAAAGTAAAAAAAATATTTTTCAATTTATTTCAACGGCGATATAATTCAATTTTTTAAATAAGCCACTCTCATTTTAAGTTTATTAAAAAAATTAAACTATATCGAGCTGAGCGACACTCTATCGCTGTTGAACGAGGTAGATATACCTTTGAATTTAAAGATTATTTTATACCTTTTAGTTTACATAGCTATAAAAGCGTGCTTTTTTTGACGTGATAACGTCTTATAAATTGATGAAACATCGACTGCACGCACGAAAAAGAGTAACGTTCCGCAAGCGAGAGCGCGATATAAGCGATAGTCTCTCTCTTCTCGCGTGACGTCAGAGAGTAGTGTGCGTTCAACATTTTTTTCGGCTGTTCCAGCAAAAGCTACATCTGACAGATGGCCAGATAAATTATACGGTTTGTTTACAAATATATAATATATATACATTCTTTTAAATGTCTTTTATAATTGCTTAAAAATATTATGTATTTTGCTTTGGTTGATCAAATTATTAGTCGGTAAAAATATAGTTTGACAGCTACTAAAATTTAGGTTATGTATTATTAAATATGATATTCGAGCGGAATACGTTATCACGTAAAACTATCGTCCGTAAACCGACTTTACAGACAACCAATTTTTGTTTTTTTATTATTTCATAACCTGTATTTATGTTATTCATAACGGAATTTCGATTGATAAAATCAATAACTAACGAACAAATAATATAGTTACTTTTCATGCCCATATGACTTATTTAACACTAGTACTGTAAAGTAAAACAAAATTGCAGATGAAACGTTTGGAAACAGACGAAACAACTTTTTGTGCTTATACTCAAAAAGACGAAAAGCTAACCTCTAATTTAATGTGAGAATGTTTTTGACGTGAAAGTATTTCCCGTTAAATATTATCGATAACTTAAGTATTTTATTGTCGTTTCAATAAATATCAATCATCGTTATATTGGTATAAAAAAGTGAACTCGGATCTAGAATGACGAAACAAATATATACTCTCCGTGTGTTTGTGCAGGGAGCTAAGTGTGCCGTGTTAACGGTGACAGCTTTGAAATTTCTTCGAGAGAAAACTTTTCCAATATGCCTGGAGTCAATAGCTCAACGTAAACGGGGGTCGAAAATGTACACTGATCAGTAGTATAAAGAAGAACGTCCACTGAACCGCTGTTGCCAACCTAAGTTGTCGAAAATCCCCTGACCGCAGTGTTGTGAAGTTATCGCAGATTATTCTAAGAGAAAATTCCTAGTTCTGATATTTTTTTTACAAGCTTTTAGTTACCGGCCCCGGTATCTGTCCGTCTGAAATCAAATCTTGCAAGTTACATTTGACCCTCTTCCCGGTTTCCGATTGCGCTGAAATTTTGTACACGTTGATAATATAATATTATAATAACTAACTGACCGGTCCGGCTTTCGTTCGGATGCAAATTGCATTTTTAATTAAGCACACTAAAATCTTAAAAATGAAATAGGTAAAAAAGCTTGTAAAGTTTAACGGTTTTGGGGCCATTCAAGTATTACGTAAGGACCGTTGAGGAGGAAGGGCTTTTTTAGCTTATTTTGCTTACTTACAATGCTTATTTTCGTATACTTTTGCTGACGAGGGGGGGTCAAAAATTACTAAAATTCTGCTTACGTAATACTTGAATGGGCCCTTTATTGTACAATCGATGATGTGCTAAAAACTAGAAAATAACTCTGAGTCCCTATGTGGGACTCAAAAGGCATGAAAAGCTGCAATTTTATGTAGGGAGGGGGGTGTCGTCATCTTCCTTGCTGACATTTTTAAAAGATTGTTGTTGAAAAAAGTTTCTAGGTAGGTATAATTAGAAACTTTTTTTTCGAAAATCGGTTATTTTAAAAATGTCTTATTTTCGGCCGTATAATAGTTGACATCGGGGCGATATTTCGAATTTTTTTACCAGGTATTTTTTTTTTTTTTGTAAAGTGAAAGTCATTATTAGTATTTTCGTCTAGTGGAAACTTATATAATTATAGACTCGGTGATTTTTCCAGTGTACTACTGGCTTTGGTGTTATCGTGAAACAAGTTTTCTTCGGCTCTACATTGAGCACGAGTTCACTTCTTTTGGTGGCTGGAAGAGCAGACCGCTCAGCGCACACACACACACACTCACACGCTAATACACTCACACATACGTCACTTGGCACATAATATAGCATACGTGGTTTTCTATACGACTGTGATCCGGTTCGAAACTATATTGTGTACAAATTGGACTGAAAATAAATCAGTGTATTTGTAATATGTGGCACATACAGTATTGGGTACGATAACTCTGGACTGACTTTATCGATTTAAACAAAAGGACATCGCACAAACCTTATGGGATTCGGTTCTCGATTAAAATGATCGAAAATGGTTTTATTTTCTAGTTTGAAGGTCACTAAGAAAAAGTGTCCATGGGCGCACAGCCTAAAAACCAATAGATTTTTAGCTACAGATATGTTTAGCGAGATTTTAGATATAGGTATATCCATTGAATTCACAAACATGTTCCATGTTTAACTTTTAGGCTTTTTTTTGGAAATAGAAAAATAGTCAAAAAATTGGTAATATATATTAGATATCGTGTCCATCGAGATAATTATTAATAAAAATCGCAGGACTGTAGACAAATAACTTTTTGTCCACAATCCTGCGATTTTTATTAATAAAATTGGTAATGTTGGAAGGTGTCACCCTGTATAAAATAATGGTGTCATATTCGGATTCAGCGCACTCGAAAACATATTTCTTGAGCTTAGGGTTTTTAAGATTATGAATTCAATATAGATATCCTTATATTTAAAATCTCGCTAAACATATCTGTAGCTAAAAACCTATTGGTTTTTAGGCTGTGCGCCCATGGACACTTTTTCTTCGCGACCTTTAAACTATAAAATAAAACCATTTTCGATCAATTTAACCGAGAACTAAATTCCCATAAGGTTTGTGCGTGATCCTTTTCAAATATAAACATATCAATAATATAATGGTGTAAGCTACGGGTCTACCCGTGGCCTAAGTAGCGCGGATCAACTATACTGCGGCCGAAGAAAGTTTGCCCGTCGAAAGAACGCGCATAGTTTCGAAGTTCCATGTGCGGACTTCCTTTTCCTTGGGGGCAGCACGTTGGCGCGAGTCCGACCAAAATATCGACGGCAGCCAGTTCTCGGAAGTCAAAATCGCTTTCCGTACCGCGCGCCATGTCGCACACTTTTTCGCACGTGTACGTAAGTACTTCGCGTGCGAGAGAGACAGAGAGCGCGCGTCCGCATCCCACTGTCACCGCCCCGAGCGCTGCAGCGGCGCTAGCCACTGCTTCTGCTATTTCTGCTGCCGGCGGGGAAATCCCCGATACACGCGCGCCGCACATATGCCCCGCGCGCGCGCTATGAAACTGCGGTCATTCGTCTTTCTGCGTCGCCGGGGATATTTTAACCTGATCTAGTATTACATAATGGAGATATTTTACAATATGTAATGCTGTTTATCTCTCTATCGTTTTTGTTGATACGTTCTATTTGTGATATTCAATCGATACAATTTTATTGATATATTGGTAGTTCGAGTGTCTGAAATAATTTATGTCTAAAATATTTATTTTACTCGTCCTTGACCTAGATAGTATACAGAATTTCATGAATGACTAGCCGCTACCCACGGGATTGTAACGAAACAGGACAGTAGGTATGTTCCAAGCAGCAAGTAGAGCTGTAACAAACCGTATGTGTTCATTACAGAGTAACGGGTACATCGTCTGACTCGAAGTAACGAATCGTTACTTACAAATTCATTTCGTTACTCGCATTTGTCGTATCCGTCTCAGTTTGACTCGTCGACGAACGAAGTCATACCGTATCACGTATTCGAGGCGCCTCAATGCGATGGTACATGCTTGACGCTGTTAGTACACGATTGTATGTCGTATGAAAAGTAACGAGTAACGTAACGATACGAAAGTAACGGGTACTGGTACTTTAAGTAACGAATACATACGGGTACACGATTTCTCGTTACTTTTACAGCTCTAGTTGATTTGTTGTTTATTCGTTTTTTTTGTGACATTTTGACCTAAACTAGTACCATTCCCCACTTGTGAGTTGGAATGGTAAAAATCGACTAGTTATTTACAGACGATATTGTTATAATAAAATATGCGTTTACTGGCTGTAAACGGTAACGAAACCGTCAACGTCATGCGCAGATAGCTAAAATAATAATAATAATAATAATTGTTTATTGTACAAAAATATCTGTACAAAAGGCACGGTTCAACTTACGTTGATCTTCCACCTAGCCCAATACTAAAATTTACATAAAAATAAAAATATTTAACAGAAATTTCTACCCCAGTTGCTCTGTCAGTAGTTTGTTATAAATAAAACTCGAAAAATTGGCTTTATTGAGACGTGTTTTAAAACCGATACAAACAGTTTTGTTTTGGTTACTACGCATGCGGGTGACGGTTTGGATCATACCGAGTAACTCCACCGTGTTACAGTCTTGCCTAGCTTTGGAACTCAATCGCAAACGCGCGGCTCTAATATTTCCGCTTGCGAAGAGAAAGCACAACACAAAATATATCTTACTTACATAATAGATGCGTTATGTTGTTGTAAACACGTTTAATAATTCACTGCGACGTTTTATTACCTAGCAGATATTTTCGTTACGACGAGGGAGAGTCCTTGCAGCTGTTCAGCGATTGTCTTTTGGCTCTACGAGGCTCGGCAGGGGGTACACACTTTTCTGTGAAATGTTTGTTAGCATGCACGGATTTTTCTCGGCGATGAAAAACACTTGTTGCGGTGGGAAAAGTGTCGCCAAACTTAAATTCACATGCACATTCGTTTAAAGCAGTGGTTCCCAAACTCTTTTTGGCCCAGCGACCCCTTTTCATAGTCAAAACTTGCCCACGGACCCTGGGTAAAAAACTACATAAATGCATAACAGAATAAAATATTTTTAACAAAAAAATTGAACCGACTTCAAAATATGGACTAAAAAGTAAAAAATAATAATTATTGTTATTTTTGGAGTCGGTGTCACATCGGAATTCGAAAGTAGCAATTTAAATCTTATATGTCTCTAGTTCTCGGAATAAATTTCATTTTGGCTGACACCGACTCCAAAAATAACAATAATTATTATTTTTTACTTTTTAGTGCATATTTTAAAGTTGTTATTTTTCTCTTTTTAGTGTTAGATAAAGTATTGCAATGGGTAGGCCAAGTATGCGTGCCTTTGAAATTTGAGAGTTTCCTTCGATTTCTCCGGATTCCACCATCAGATCCTGACTTGGTTCCGATGGGACCACCTCGGAAGTGCACTCTTTCGAATAAAAAAATTAACTTTAATGTCTTGAATGGCCATTGTCAAATCAAAATTTTTGTCAGCCCTGTAGCCCAGCGTCATTGTCTGCTTCAAATATGGTAGTCTATGTATTCGGTAAATAAGAAATCTGACGGTGGGCTCTCCGTCTGAAAGAAAATTGTCCGAACATTGATGATATGATTCACACGTCCCGTTGGAGTGTTAGAGCATATAGGATTACTGTTAGCATCTCTCTCCAAGTTGAAATAGCGTGCAAAGTGTGTAAATATTGGTTGGATGATGGATCCTCCGACGTCGGCACTTTGTGGCAATTTATGTAAGACAAATAATTCCATATCGCTCACATGAATCCGGCCGGAAGTGAGACGAAATCGGCTGAATGGACGGTGTAGCAACATAAACACGAAATTTCACCACCTACAATTCTACTGGCACATTAAATAAAAACTTGTGTGACCTGTGCGAATTATTCGCACTAAATAAGTATAATAATTATCACTTTACAAAATTATTTTTTAAATATGATTGCAGGTATTCAATTCGTTTCTAATTTTGCACACTGCTTATAACGTTCTTCTTTTTGTTGTATTACAATATTGAAGCTCAGATGACAGATCGAAGAAATATTTTACTAAAATTGTCATATAGAGGCGCAAGTAGCAAAAGCGTTGAGCTAAGCCGTCAGATGGCGCCATGCAGCATTGCTGTGGCGTTGTTTAGCGTTGCTCGCTGTTTCAAAATTAAAGCCGTCAGATGGCAGTATGCAGTATTGTGTCTGTTGTATTACAATATGAAGGTCAAATGACAGATCGAAGTATTGACGTTGTTTCAAAATTAAAGTCGTCAGATGGCAGACGTTGTTAAGCGTTACTGTATTTTATTGAATTTACAAAAACAAAAGCAATAATCAATTTTTTAGTTGTCGATGTCAGTAGAGCAAGCAATTATCTGTAAAATGATATATAATTTATGTGGAGAAATTGTGAGGTTTTTTCTAAGAAGGGCGGCAAACATTCTTAACCTTAGCGTATTAATATATATATGATTGTCGACTATTTTTTTAGACTTTGTTTTGTTAATATGTAGTCATTCTCTTGTTTAGAGTTTAGACATAACTAGTCTTATGTCATAATATTAAATTCTTTGTTAACGTCTGATTAAATGTTTATAAATGAAAATTATTAAAATTTACAGGTAATTCAGAACACAAATACTGAATTCGATTGAAGTTTTGGTGCCCCTGCAAACAGCAGACGAGAATCGATCACGATAAATCAATTTTTGCATTGGACGAAAGATTAGTGTTCATTAAAATTTTTTTTAAACCTGTTATGTGTTTGTCGGTTGAAACGGTGTTGATTTAATAATAGAGAACAAATTCTCTTTGATGTAATTATGAACGCTTGTTGTTCCGCGTTATGCGCGTTCATAAAACAGTTGCTAGTCTTTTGATTGATTCTATTGAACTGGTTCTTATCAAGCATCAATATTTCCGTACTGAACTGGCAATAAGCCCGGCTTTGCCCGCGCTTTTATTGTCACCGGTTGTTCGGATTGTTTCGGTCCAGTACTCATGCTTTATTTAGGGTTCCGCAGCTGTCACAACCCCGTAGCTCCGAAAATTCATAATCGATTTTGATGAAATTTCCTAGGGAGATGTCTTTTGTATTCGTAATAGTGTAAAAGTGTTAAAAAATTATTTTACAAAATAATGTTAAAAATTTACGTGTGCACAAAACAACAACAAATCGTAATTTTTTACTCATTAATAAATAAATATAAAAAAAATGCTATTAATAAAAAAAGAAAAATATAATTTACGCTAAATTGGCATTTGAACCTGAGACGTTTGACATATCTATACTAATTGGCAAACAACAGAGCCATCGAGATTGTCTTTGGCAGACGGTATTAAAACAGGTATACAAATTGCAACCAATTTCTACTGCACCGTGTATGATATAATGTCGTTATATACATGCGCCTTGTTTCTATGATCCTTTCCTTGTATGAACTTAACACAAATACGTAGGTGTGCATTTGTTTCTTTGTTTCCTGACGCTTGATCGTTTTTCACTGGCAGTCCCGTGGCTTTAAAAAGCATAGCTTAATCCGGCACTTCAGTAGTCCGGTATGTCCAATAATCCGGCATCCTCTGCTGACGCCTCCCTCACCCCTCCCTACTCTCGTTCCGCGCCCGTATAACCTCAAAAATTATCACAATAGCACGTACATATTTACCTGTTGTTTTAAAGTTGAAAATAGTGTATAGTTAAAAAAATGTCGCTGTTATCTTTTCATGAAATGCTTTGTTTTATTTACATATTATGATTTTTTCTAGACAATCCAATAATCCGAACATTCCAATAATCCGGCCCCGCCTACTTTTTAATAGTGCCGGATTAGTGAGCCTCTACTGTATTAACAATTGGATTTTCAATTATTTAAGACGCTAATTATTACCTAAATTTTCGATCGTCTGTAATCTTTAATCTGTTTCAATTTATCGTCGTTGGTTCTGTAATAGCTCTTATGTGCATGGTTGGCAGATTTTACGTTTTTAAAATGAAAAGATTCAGGAAACGGAGCTCTATACACTAGTAATACCTCCAAATTAATTTTACAGTAACCAACAAGGGGAAGTAGGTAACTCTATGTGTCAATAAATCCGAGATTAACGTTAAATATTTTTTAAGAAAATACTTCGTCTCAATTAAACAAGTATAGTAAAGATAAGTATGAATTAGTAATATACCTCTGAAATTGCTAGTTCTTACCATTCATTGCTGAAATAACCACTTTTAGGCTTTTCTTGCAAATTTTACTTTTTGCACATAAGAGGTATTACAGAACCAACGACGTTATGTTAAAAAACAATAACACATTGAAAGTATGGATTTGTATTGGGTCCCGATAATCTATAGGCGATTGGTGACTTGGAAAAAAGATGACCCCGGTGCCGATTGAATAATATTTAAGTAGTGTTTACAGATCAGTCTGTATATATACAGTGTGTACCTACATATAGGTACAATGTTCAACTCAAACAGATGTTATTTTAGTTTGGATTTATCAGTGATCCATGTATGAGTCGACCATAATCCGGCCAAATCTACCGGAGCTATGTATTGTCAGGCGTTCCTATGACTATATATACAGAAATGTGGGTACAGTCTATTCGGTTTGTAATAGACCGGTCTGAACATATAATGTTAACGACGCGTGTGAGCTTTGGTTTCTATGGCCCTTTCCTTAACTGATCTATGTAATTTAATAATCATTGGTAGATACTTACTGTTAGTAGAAGTTTTATTCCAAAAATATGTATTGAAGGAGATTTATTTGGTTGAGGAACAATTAAAAAATAAGCTTTACCAGAGTATCGCTTGTGGTCAACGTTTTGAAAAATATATTTTCATAATCAGGGCCTATGAACATGTATTTATTATTATTTGTAATTTAGAAATCAAAATAATATTAAATGTAATAAATACTATACATGTTTATAGGCCCTGATGATGAAAATATATAATATTAAATGCAATAAATACTGTACTTGTTTATAGCCCCTGACGATGAAAATATTTTTTTCGAAACGTTGGCCACAAGCGATACTCTGGTAAACGTTGTCGTTGAATTCTCAATACAGTTTTCTGTAAGAATATTGAATTTGAATGAAATCCGAGATGCGTTCGAAAAAAACAGAAAAAAAAACTTTAAAAGTGGTTTTTATTTAATTTTTGTACGATTTGACACTTTTTATATATTAAATTTAAAACATTTCAATTTTATAAAAATATTGATAATAATTATAATTTTTCATTGGATCAGAGTCGGCTATGATTTATCGCTGCTCTGTGATTTATCGTGTATGTAATTTTTTGTCAGTTGGTCACACTGATAGTTGCATAGAACCATCTGTCAAACAATTCTGGAGATTTTCAATGTTTCGAATTTTTGATTTTAAAGTGTAAAATTTTCAAAATTTACAGATGTAATTATTGAAAAATGTTTTTAAACATCTCTTATTGACGTATGTGATTTTACTTTAGTTGTGCTTTTTGTAAAAAATGGTGTTTTTTGTGAAAACGTTTACCGTTGTATTTTGCCTATGTGACGTCACCGGCATCGAAGTAAATTTTAATGTAAGTACAAATTGCATTACGATTATAATTTGTAAAGAATGGTGACTCACTGTTAATAATGTCTTATCTATTTGAATATTTCTTCATAAAATTCCTTTTTTTTTGGAAAATATTATAAACATACGTATAAGCAAAGCTGTATATCTGTATCTTAAAAAAAAAACTTCGGAGAAGTAAAAACTTCGTTCTGTGCTAAATTCAAAAACTTGAGACGACTGAATCTCAGAATTATAACTTAAAAAAAAAGAATTTCGAGGCAGACAAGAAATTGAAATCAAGCTCGAAATTCTGTGCCTAAGACGTCGAAAAAAAAAAGAATTTTGAGGCAGACAAGGAATTGAAATCCAACTTCGAAATTCTGTGCTTATAAAAGCTACAAGAGCAACAGCAAAAAAATGCAAAGACGGTGTTCCATAACTCCTTTAGTTACCACTAAGAAAACGCCGTCTGTGCACTTTTTTTTGCTGTTGCTCTTGTAGCTTTTATAAGCACAGAATTTCGAAGTTGGATTTCAATTCCTTGTCTGCCTCAAAATTCTTTTTTTTTTCGACGTCTTAGGCACAGAATTTCGAGCTTGATTTCAATTTCTTGTCTGCCTCGAAATTTTTTTTTTTTAAGTTATAATTCTGAGATTCAGTCGTCTCAAGTTTTTGAATTTAGCACAGAACGAAGTTTTTACTTCTCCGAAGTTTTTTTTTTAAGATTTCACGTCTTTTTCCAAAGTGTGAGACATTATTTTTATTTTTTCTCCAAAAAATAAACATATGTGCATTTTTAGAATTAAGAGGCCACAGATTCCATGAAGGCCAATTTTGAAGGCATGAAAAAAAATCAATGAACAAGGCCAACCACTAAAAATACAAATTTTTTTTCATATCATTTGTAAAATACTTATTTTGCATTAAAAAAGAAGTTTCACTTTGAAAACTTTCCTCTTTTTAATTGTTGTTGCACTTTTTATGATGAATATGTTAAATCTAACTTCAATCATATATTTTGTTATTTTTTAATAAAAAATTTGACGAAAGTGTATTTTTCAAAAAACAAGAAAAAAAAATTAAAAATTAAAAAAGAAATAAAAATATGTATATGAGAAAAAAATTGAGAAAATAAATTAAAAATAAAAAAACAATTAAAAATATAAAAAAAAATTTAAAATTAAAAAAAAATAAAAATAAAAAATATGATTATATATAAATATCAAGTGGAAATAAAATGGAGTAGAAAAAAAAATTTCCAATGATGCCGGCGGGAATCGAACCCGAGACCCTGTTATTAGTGTTATTACTAGTCTAACGTCGTATCCGTTAGTCCACGGGCACACTCGCAGGATAAGCTGTTATTGTGGTACAGAAGTATATATGGGTGATACGAAAAATCGGTCCTATGAAAGTCACGTGGTCACAGAACTATAAAACTTGGAAACTTGCTTCATATACACGGCGTTATATGGGAAAAAGGCAAAATCAATGTATAAGAATACGCTAGAGATTCGTTGGCATTTAGCACAGAAAAGAATCTCTAGCGAGATTCTTCGATAGATATTGTATTGTATTAGACTGGCGCGATTTAAACTTAGCAGATTGTTTGATAAAAAATATTTAACTTAATTCAAGTGTGTATTGATAAAACTTTTTAGCTAACTACATCAAAATTTAATCTCGTTAAAATATAACTTAATAAGCGTCACGAAAATTTCACTAATTCCTAATTTTATCTAATAGCGTTATTTAAAAATAAAAATATGTTAATACCTATTGTATTTATGACTATCACGATGGCGCCAGATCAACTTGAGCCCTAAATTTATATTTCTTTCCAAATCATCACAAATGACGGTATTATTTTTGACGTAGGACTACGTCTATATTTGAAGGAATGTGCTATTCACTTCGACTTACTCGTACAAAACTTTTTATGCGACAAAAAGGTTTGCCGTAACTTTGTGAAAAAAAAACATAAAGGTGTCGTTTGAAAGTCAAAGTAGTCCCGCTAAAATATAATTGAAATTTTCTTATGTGCGATTTTCAGTTTAATTACTTATCATATATAGAATTTCATATAATATGCAGTGCAGATACCACGAAAATCGCAATCGCATGATTAGCCATAAGGCATAAAATATGTATGTACAGGGTGATCAGTAAACCTTCTGTATGACTTTAACCGGTGTTACTGATAGGCCTGACTATAGAAACTAATCGACTTTTTTTCATTTCACTCGTAATGACGAAAACCGAAAATAAGTAATTGTTATGCGTTTATTGAATGAAAGGTAAGTACACAAATTATTAAATAAAATATTATTAAATAAAAGAAAGTTACTTTGATATCGGATTTCAATTATTTTAGAACGTTATTTAAAAATTGTGCTTGCTTATGACTAGCAACGGATCGCTGTGATAATGCATGTTCAATTTTCAAACAAAATGCAACAATTTAAAAATATTTGGTTAGTTTGTTAGTTTAAAATACACACTTTTCGTGCTTTGTGTAAATATATGAAGTACTACGAAAGCAACGTGAATTATTCACAGGCATTTCTTATATTTACTATCATTTTTTAATAAACGTATTATTGCAACTATTTGAAAATACCGTACTTTTTAACTTCGAATGTAACCCAATTTTAAGTCTTCGTTAACGGGATTTAATCTTTTGTTCTCAAATTATAACATTATTGATATTCCGATATCAAAAAAATGAATCTGCTACATACTTGTTCTAATTTCAATGTACCTAACTCCGCCAAAGCCGGTCCCAAGCCCAGGTAAACACTAAAGGAGGAGGGGAAGGCTGGTAAAGACCCTAGAGGGAATTTATTGTTGTCTATTATAGACATGCCCTACAAATCCTAGGTAATGTCTACTGAAAATTAGTCAGCTCTGCCAGCAAATCCTTTTAAAGTAAAAAAGGGTGAGGGCGAATTTTCAGCGCCTTAAAACTGAAAACGCGGCATTGTGAGGGGGGAAGTGTGATTTTGGCCCAAGTTACACTTCTTTTCTTGCGGTGCCGCTTTAGCATCGTTGTGATTGGTATTTTAATGTCTTTTGCTTTTTGTTTCAGGCATCGTGGGACTGGACGACGCTAGTTACTTCGACCTCAAGTACGCACACTGGACCGAAATGAGAGGAGAGAGAGATTATAGACAATTAATTAATAGCACCTATGGCATCCGTGTGATTGGACTACGATTTGGTACTACGAACTTAAATTGCAGAGATTAGAGTGAAATAACCTGCAAATATTTTTATCTTTTAGCATTAAAAGCAGGACGAACATAATTTTTTTTAGGGGTAATAACATTTTTCCAAATTTAGTGTGGACTAACATTAAAGATAAAGTCTCGAGGTTCTTTTCTAAATTCATTAGGCATTCATTTTACGAATGAATAGCTGCGTATTGTAACTGCAATTGGAACTACGATCATCGGTTGTTAGGTTAAGTAAATGGTAACAATGAAGTGATCTGCAATTTTTTTTTAAATTGGTTTGTATAAAAATTGGAGTAAAAAAGTAATGTAAAACTACGCTATAGGTACATTTTACACATGAATAGCCGAGCTGGTAAAATAAAAATGTGTCGACATGCAATTCAAAATAAAATTAAAACGAAGTGTGATCCAACTCCAAATAATTCGTTTTTAATTGACTATTTATGGTGCAAACGGTTTAGGGAGACACTAGATCGCTGGATCATTCTACCCTTTAACCTCCGGCGACACCCATATATTGCTAAAGCTCCCCTGTATCCTGTTCGGGCGAGACTGGCTGTGATGGTAGGCGTAATAATATGGAGATGATGGTCGTTAGAATGTCGCTTTAAAGTGTTCTTTCCTTTTCACTGTTTTGATAATTTTCTGGTGAAAGTCAAAATTGAAAATTAAAATTGCTGTTTGATACTATTTAAAACAAAAATGCCGCCGGTAGTTCTTTGTCGAACATCCTTGCAGTAAAATTACAATGACATGAAAAATGCAGATGACAGGCAGTATTAAAACTACAATTGGAACTACGATCATCGGTTGTTAGGTTAAGTAAATGGTAACAATGAAGTGATCTGCAATTTTTTTAAAATTGGTTTGTATAAAAATTAGAATAAAAAAGTAATGTAAAACTACACTATACATTTTACACATGAATAGTCGAGCTGGTAAAGTAAAAAAGTGTCGACATGCAATTCAAAATAATATTAAAACGAAGTGTGATCCAACTCCAAATAATTCGTTTTTCATTGACTATTTATGGTGCAAACGGTTTAGGGAGACACTAGATCGCTGGATCATTCTACCCTTTAACCTCCGGCGACACCCATATATTGCTAAAGCTCCCCTGTATCCTGTTCGGGCGAGACTGGCTGTGATGGTAGGCGTAATAATATGGAGATGATGGTCGTTAGAATGTCGCTTTAAAGTGTTCTTTCCTTTTCACTGTTTTGATAATTTTCTGATGAAAGTCAAATATGAAAATTAAAATTGCTGTTTGACACTACTTAAAACAAAAATGCCGCCGGCAGTTCTTTGTCGAACATCCTTGCAGTAAAATTACAATGACATGAAAAATGCAGATGACAGGCAGTATTAAAACTACAATTGGAACTACGATCATCGGATGTTAGGTTAAGTAAATGGTAACAATGAAGTGATCTGTAATTTTTTTTAATTGGTTTGTATAAAAATAAGAGTAAAAAAGTAATGTAAAACTACACTATACATTTTACACATGAATAGCCGAGCTGGTAAAATAAAAAAGTGTTGACATGCAATTCAAAATAAAATTAAAACGAAGTGTGATCCAATTCCAAATAATTCGTTTTTCATTGACTATTTATGGTGCAAACGGTTTAGGGAGACACTAGATCGCTGGATCATTCTACCCTTTAACCTCCGGCGACACCCATATATTGCTAAAGCTCCCCTGTATCCTGTTCGGGCGAGACTGGCTGTGATGGTAGGCGTAATAATATGGAGATGATGGTCGTTAGAATGTCGCTTTAAAGTGTTCTTTCCTTTTCACTGTTTTGATAATATTCTGATGAAAGTCAAAATTGAAAATTAAAATTGCTGCTTGACACTATTTAAAACAAAAATGCCGCCGGCAGTTCTTTGTCGAACATCCTTGCAGTAAAATTACAATGACATGAAAAATGCAGATGACAGGCAGTATAAAAACTACAATTGGAACTACGATCATCGGTTGTTAGGTTAAGTAAATGGTAACAATGAAGTGATATGTAATTTTTTTTAATTGGTTTGTATAAAAATAAGAGTAAAAAAGTAATGTAAAACTACACTATACATTTTACACATGAATAGCCGAGCTGGTAAAATAAAAAAGTGTTGACATGCAATTCAAAATAAAATTAAAACGAAGTGTGATCCAATTCCAAATAATTCGTTTTTCATTGACTATTTATGGTGCAAACGGTTTAGGGAGACACTAGATCGCTGGATCATTCTACCCTTTAACCTCCGGCGACACCCATATATTGCTAAAGCTCCCCTGTATCCTGTTCGGGCGAGACTGGCTGTGATGGTAGGCGTAATAATATGGAGATGATGGTCGTTAGAATGTCGCTTTAAAGTGTTCTTTCCTTTTCACTGTTTTGATAATTTTCTGATGAAAGTCAAAATTGAAAATTAAAATTGCTGCTTGACACTATTTAAAACAAAAATGCCGCCCTGGCAGTTCTTTGTCGAATGTAACCCTCAAATGTTCAGTATTTTGACTAAATTAATTTGTTTTTGTATAGACACTCGTTTGAGGGTATTCTTTCAGTGTTTGTTAGTTTTACACTTTTGGTGAGGTCAGGCTGATACAGAGGGGTGGTCCCTCCAATCGATAGAGTCACAATGGGGTTAATCCTCCTTGCGACATTATCAGAATGGGGGTCAACCAGAACGGAGGTTGGTATCAGACGTTCCCTTTCCTCTGAAGGGAATCCACATTAAATTCAGTAAAAATGAAAGTGTCTCGAAAGTCGAAAAAGTAAAATCTGTCGAAAACCTTTTTTTAACATTAAAATTACAATAACATGAAAAATATTTTTTGTACTAATAAAATATTTCCGTTTTTCGCTTTTTGAGTCGGTAGTGCGTGGCGTCGGTTACTGGCTCTCGTGTTTCAGAATGTGCGGGAGTGCCTACGTTTTCGGTTGAGTCGAGACAGTGTTGTCTTAAGGTAGAATGCTTATATTAAATTTAAACAGTGCACAACATTTTACATCGTGTAAACACGAATAATTTTGGTATTGACCTGTAGCACTAACATTTTTCTTCCAAGACGACGCTGCGGGTTGATTCGTCCCCCGGCTCCGCGTTCGCGCGAGTAAGTGTTTAAATAAAAATTCAAATCATTAAATCGAAAGCTCTTTCTTCTGCCACTAGAATCTACAGGACAACGACACGGCCAACCAGATTGAAGGGATCACCATCGACCAGTCGAGGGACAGTGTTAAAAATAAAACTTTAATAATAATTCGCGACTTTTAACTCGTTATGTATTTAAATAAATTGATATAATAAAACAAAGACTCCAGTGCAGTGTCTAAATAATCAATAAAGTAACAGTATAGTCAGTGCGCGACTTTCAACTCGTGTGCAAAACTGGATCCAGGGCCCTACAGAGATTCGTCATTCTTCACAAGTTGGTATGTATTACAATATTTTCTTGATTTATGTTGCTTTCCTTTAACCAGGCGTTTGACAAACTTGCAAGTGCTGTAGCTATAATTCAATGTTTTTTGTACAAACATTTTTTGAGAAGATTAAATTATGTATACAATTGATGCTGTTATCATTATCGATTGATAAGAAATGCATTTTAATTTTTTTTAAACAAATAATTTCAATATTGCACATTTAAATGTGCTATAACGCAGCACATTCTACTGTTTTTTTTCAAGGATCATTAATATAATATAAAACTTCGTAATCTTTTTTTAATGGCAAAAGGGTGTATTAATTTGTATTATTATCTCGGGTAATACATTCGTAGTTGCATTATTATCAGTGCCGGGTTAATTGTGGAATAAAAGTTTGTAGTAGCCTACGCCCGGTGTGAAGAATAGGGGAGAGGTGTCGTGTAGAATTTTGTGGATTTAGTTAGGCTTGTCACAAATAAATGGCCTGACTTGTCATTTCGCTCTGGTGAATTATACGTATGTCTTTTTTTCAGTGCTAACACGTTGATTAATTATTATCGATAATTGTTGTTATCATTTCTTCAAAAAGAAAAACAAAATATTATTACCCTATACTCTGATAACACACAGTGAAAATAGCCTTCGTTGCTGCTGACTGTTTTTTGTTAAAAAAAACAAAAATGAAACATTGGCATTGTTTCAATTTTCAAAAATTAATAACATTCAAAATATTTAAAAAGTTTTGATTATTTTTTTTGTTGGAAACCTGTCAAAAAATATTTAAAAATATTGTTTCATCGAAATTTATTTTTCTTGTTATAAAAAAAAAAAAAAATGATTTAAACAACATTAAACCGCAGATTACCACCTGGTTATATAAGTTTTCATAATCAGTACGGTCTCCTGAACTGATTCCAGGAAATTGAATTTGGAACGGCTGCACCGATTTCACCTGGCCTAAAACGCCTTTATTGTTTTTTTATGAAAGTAATGGAATACAAATTAACAGAAAATGTGTGTTTTGTTTCAGATATCAACTGGTAATGAATCTGCTTTGGTGAGTGTTTTTAATTTTTTCTGTAATCTTGAACTTCTAGCCAATAGAGTTTTTTTAAGAAAAAAAGCTTTTTCGCTTTACTTGAAATTATGTTTTCTATTGACTGGAACAATTCAGACTGCAGATTGTCTGGTTATGGTAATTATATTGGGATCCATCGTTCCTCTTCTATCTTTCGCGTCGCGTTAAATTTCAGTCAGGGTCTCCGTGACATATTTTTTTCAGGTATTTGTTTGTTTAATTTTTTGCAATGCAAACTTCGACATTTCTTAATCACGTGACACATTCACAGCTACCATCAGTATTGTTTTTCAATGTTGAAATTTGCATTGTTTTAGTAAACCTTTTTGTGTCCGAACATATTTTCAATATTTCTGTTTGTGATATTGAAAATGCGTTCCTTTGAAATAGTATCACCAAAAAATACACTGGGGCGCGTCTAGGGGTTTTGGGAAGCAGTCTGTGTGCGTTGCGGACTGCTCTGTAGGGTTCGGTATCCGGTCTTGTTAGCATAGCTCCCCATTCTTGTGAGACCATCGCAGCTTTCGCGTTAGCTTAGCTGGTTTTTTGAACGCACAAGGTCTTTGCGCGGTTTGTAGGTATCTATAGGACAGGACCTAGGGTTGGACCACTGGCTCGCGTAAGTAGGAGGCCTTGGGTCATGTAAGCAACAGCCATAGTTGATCCAGGGGCGGAGGTGGTCCGAGTAGGGCTCGATCATTAAAGTGAACACTATACACACACTACAGCAAACCGATTCCTCCGTGAGACCGTGAAGGACCCCTTTAGTGCGGGGGGTTCCAACAAAGGTGGAAGGACAGTTCGAGCCCTCTGCACAACTACCAGCGGTGATAGAGAACAAATTGTGATTTATCCAACCGAAGCTACGGGAGTTCCAACGGTGGCAGGTGGACAAATTGTTGCCTGACCCAACTGAAGGAGAAATACCATTTTTACCAGTGATTCTCTTATTAAGAAAACTTTCAAATAATATTTCGGCTTTGTTATAATATTTTAATGAGAATCATTTTTTTTTCACTAATTAACAATACGATGTGGTAGCTATTTAATGGGCCTATAAATATGCTACTAAGTCATCAGTAAATAGGTAAAAACTAGTTTCCAAATTATTTATGATCGATTGCGATATCTCAATTTCTCCTTCAGCCTTTTTTTCAGCAGAACGGAGGGACAAGCCACCGTCCTCTGTTCCAACGACCTTTTTAAAGATTTTTATTATATCGCGATTTTTTTGCTTCTAATAAATTTCATTAATAAATATTTTTTGTATACATTTTTAAAAGTTAGTTTATTGCTTTTTTTAACTTTTTTACTTTTTTTTTTATCAATTTTGTTTACTTTAAATATAGCTACATGTTCTAGGTAGATAGTATATATTTTTTAATGCTGATAAATTCAGTTTAAACTTAATTTTGGATATCTCCAATCAGTTGAATACAAATTAAATTCTTAAATCTATATTTAAACATTGTCAGTCAGATCAGTTTTTAAATTCATAGGCTCGTTTTAGGTATGTCGTTTATTATAACCAAAGTGGTTGTCGTAATTTTCCGCATATGAATCGCGCGCGTCAATTCCCTGTGGGCCCTCCTATGGGCCCGAAAAAAACCCCGATCCCACACTGTGCATGATTTTTGGTATTATAAAAATTTCTCTCGGGTACAACTCGCAGTTGTAGTTCAAAACACTGTGAGACTGTCTCCCGGGGGCACAGGGCATAAAACTGATTATAATGTTTACTAATTACGAACCATTTTATCGTAATATTATATGGCTGTATTAGTTATTGGTTTTTCGATTGATAAACTAACACATTTTCTTACAAAAGTATATTCATTTTTTTAGGTTGTTTATTTCAGATCAACTATAACTACTTTTATTTCAGGATGATTTCTTTCAGTGTTTTCTGCTCGACTGAAATTTTTGAATTTTTATTTCCAAAATTTCTGCCGCTTTTTTGTATGCTTTCAGATTTTTGGAAAAGCGGCGTTATTCGACTGCATGTAGTCTACAAACTATTCGAAAGAATTTTTATTAGGTGTGTTTAATTTTTTTATATTTGTTTTTTTCCCCATACATTTTTTTAAGTCTTGATTTCAAAAATCATAAGGCGTTTGTTTAAATTATTTCCTATCCTATGACAATAATTTCTCTAGTCTTGCGTCTGAGATCTAATTTATCGAATGACGCTGTGCAGGGGAGGAAACTGTAACGATTGAAAACAGTATGTCGGCGGAAGGGAAGGACTATCGAAAACTTATCGAGAGATTACTGTATTTGTGTACTGCGATGCCAACATTCGGAGATTTTTTTGTGACGTCTCACTTTAACGTACTAAAATTATTTTCTTCATACCTCGATCGAAAGTACATACTTTCGGCATCAATTGTAAGGCAGAAAGTCTAACATTAATTACGCATTGTTGGGACTATATGCACTGACGCGGGAACTACGTACGTTCGGGCGACAGTAAAGAAAAAATAACCTATTAACTGTTGTTTAGATGTCGTTTCCATAGCAACCCTATTACATTTTAGCTAATAGTCATTCGTGTTTTTATGTATAATTTCAAAGCTGCTTGCTTGGAATTTATCTCTGTTTTTATACGTAATTAATAAGTAGTTAATTAGTTAATAGGCGTACTTATTACGACCGAGGTATGCAGAAAAATAGTATATATGTTACGGTTAATACAAGAAAGTAGTTAATTCGCGAATTAATCGGCTAATTACCCGAATTAACCAATCCTTGACGTTGGTTAATTCGGGTATTAGCCGGTTGATTCGCGAATAAACTACTTTCTTGTATTAACCGTAACATATACACTACACTGGCTGAAAGTTTGATATCCTCTTGCACTGCGCGACATGCAAGAATATCAAACTTTCGGCCCTTGTGGTGTAATATACTATTATTACGTTGTCAGCAGTGCCGGATTAAGACTCCTTGATGCCCTAAGCATTTCTTGCGTAAGGGCCGCCATCTCTAATATGTTCCGTTTATAAAAAAAAAAATCAAATTGATAAAAAAAGTTAAAAAGCATAGATTTTTAGGGAAAAAATTGAATTTTACAATCAATGCTCTCATTGGCTGTCTATAAAATCGGACCTTTTAATAGAAAAAAAGTTTCCAAACTTTAAAATTAAAAAATTGAACCCTTAAGAAATAATGTTTTTTTGTTTATATTTTCAGAAATAAATTATTTATTTTTAACTTTTATACTTCTAAATACATATCAGTATTTTTAGAACATGACAAAATAAAAAAAAATGTTGACTCAGTTTAGTGAGGTACTTTTCATTTCTGAGTTGTGCTTCTTGGTGCCCCCCTGAGACATGATGCCCTAAGCAATTGCTTACTTTGCTTATAGGTTAATCCGGCACTGAAACCTACTCGCGTGCTGACTACCCCCAATCTGTGTCGTTCGATTACATTAACCCTTTCAATATCCTAATCCACTCAACTCGCTCCCACTTTGCCGGTTAACGAAAAACAAATGCCATATCTGACTGACAACCGGTCTACAGTTTCCAGCATTTTTGATATCATTTTTCAGTTCGTCGTAACGGCATTATTGTGTGTTGAATTCAGTGGCGTAACGCTGTGTTTTAACAACGGGACAAATAAATAGTTTTTGGTTTTAAGGATATTATGGAGGTACAATACGATATAAGGTTACATTTTACAGAAAATTAAGACATAGAAAAGATTTCTATATTTTTCTGAGAATATTAATAAATTATGTAGTCATTTTTTATGATGCTTTTTAACATGACTGTACATGAAATTAATGACAAATTAATCATAACTAGTGGCCGTGTCCGGCTTCGCCCGAATTTGTAGGTAGCCACCGTTTTTTTTCGTCGACTTGCGTTGCAAAGTTAGTCTCCATGAAAATCGCTTTTTTATTTACGCGTTCATATATAGTCTATGTTCATTCTAAAAAGCCATGAAAGAATTTTTCAAATTGGTGCAGTGGTTTTAGAGATTACCGTCCACATACACACAAACTCACAAAATTTGCACTCTCTCTCTATAATATTAGTATAGTCTACAGATATTTTTGAAACAAAGCCTGTAAGGTTTTATTTATTCTGACTAATTATGTCCCTTATGCCTAATCGCTTTATTTTCAAACTTTCAAAATTTAGCTTTCGATTGTCTTCGTCGACCATAATGTTACTGCAAATGCCCCCCACGATTTTATTTTAGTTTAATCAAAGCCCCCTATGGTGACTCATAAATTATTATTTTCTAGTTTTTAGTGCATCATCAATTTTACAATAAAACCGTTTATGTAACTTACTTATTTTTATTTAAGAACTAGCTGTCCGGTGTGGTTTTACCCGGCTGCGGTAGATATAATTCTGCAAAATGTATTTCGTTTGCGGCCCGGCGTCTGAACTAATAGATTTGAGCAAATTCTACCAGATTTGCTTCTGAACTAATAGCTGTGAGCGAATTCTATCAAATGTCGCTACATGTTACTAAGACACGATATAGGTAGATATACTTTATAAATAAGGATAGTCTCTCCCCTACTCCCTGTTTCTTGCAAGAAAAAAATTAAAAAATATCTTGTAGCGTAAGTTGGACCAAGACACATTTACAAAATTTCATTAAAATCGGTTCAGTAGTTTTGGAGATTAGCGCGAACGAACATCGTGACACGAGATTTTTATACGTATACGTATAAGTTAACATATTGTAGCAGAACGACTCCATTACTATAAATCATCGCTTTTGATACATAGTGCGGCTCTGTCGGCAGTTCCAGGAACTAGAAACAAATGCTATCGTAAATGCATTTATAATCCTCTAATTGGTTGTCCGTTCAAAATCAATATTGAAACAGGAGTATTGAATTAATTGTTCTAAATGTAGATCGGTTATCAATTAATCATAAAGAGGCAAATTATTGTAAATAGGAAATGTTGTCATTGTTGTAAGAACAAATAGATGAAATTCGAGCGTTTGTGTGGAAAGTTTATCGCCAGCAGGGCCGGGATAGGCGGCTCCAATGAGAAGATAGACGAGGGGTGATATATGATATTGTAAATAGAGAAATAATGATGCCATTGTTGAAATGAAAATAAACGCTTTCAATTCATTTGATGTAGTCGACGATACGGAAATTTAAAATAAAAAAGAAGTCTCCAAACAACTATCACCTGATTGTGTTCCGAATGCAAAAATGATTTGCTAGTTTTTTCTTTTGTAGAGTACGTTTATTTGCGTAAAAATAGATAGATAGATAGTTATTTTATTTGTGGAGCATAAAAAATGCTATAAATACGTCATATATACATAATAATAATAACCACTTTATTAGAAAGTATTTTTTTAAAACACATTAATAGCGTCAACAATAAAATGTATTACAACATTATTTATTAAAAAATTCATTTATATCATAAAAATTATTTTGCAATAAAAATTTACTTATTTCCTTTTTAAAGAGGGATTTTTTGTTGATATCATATTATTATTTAGTAAGTTTTTTTAAATTTTAACCACTAGATCAGTTGGATAAGCCTCTTCATTCCATCAAATGTTTTCCCATTCCAAATACACAATTGGGGAATGGTACTAATTTAAGCTGAAATTAACTTGTCAAATTTTTTTTCGTTTTGAGGTTTCCCGAGTTAAAAAAAAACATTTTTCTGTTTGTTTGTGAACACGATACAGGTCAAACGACTGAGCGAATCGAAACCAAATTTTGATAGGAAGTTTAACGAGTAATTATGTAGAGCTCTCTCTATTGTTTTAAGTTACCGCATGTGCAGGAGATATACAGTGTGTTCATTTCAAAAGTATCCACCCTTAATAACTCCTGACCTGATGTGATTATTGTTTTGAGTGAAAACACGTCGATTTAGATATCGAAGGGGAAGTTCAAAAATGGAACCTAGAGATTTTTAGGTTTCATCCCCTAGCCCCCAGCCACCCCCACTTTGAAATTTCAAATGGCACCCCCTACCTTGTGATGCATCATTTGAAAGGGCATAAAATTCTCTATTCAACCATGATAAAAAAAATGAAATCGATCGATTGGTTCTTAAGATAGACTACACAGAAGATGGAAGGTATGAAAACAATTATTATTAGCAAAACATTGCGGATTGGATACACTGTTGAATTCAACAAACATTTTGAAACACTTATTATTATTTATTTTAAATTACAGTCATAAGAAATTATTTTATGACATGTTCGAAATGGCCTCCATTATTTGGTAGACAAAAATACTTTCTGTTTTGGAACTCTTCACGAACTTTGACGAATGTTGCATACGTCGCATCATGGAAAAAACACAGTCTCGAGCCATGGGATGTGATTTTTGTCGTTTTCGAAGGCGGCCATGAAAAAACAAATGCAACAATTTCTGTCAAACATCAGTACGGTTTTCTTTACTTCTTTTGTCGAGTGTTATCTTGTTAAAAGTAGTATTTGTTGCGGAAAAGTGTCAAATAAGAAAGAAGAACGTTTCCATCTTCTGTGTAGTCTATCTTAAGAACCAATCGATCGATTTCATTTTTTTTATCATGGTTGAATAGAGAATTTTATGCCCTTTCTAATGATGCATCACAAGGTAGGGGGTGCCATTTGAAATTTCAAAGTGGGGGTGGCTGGGGGCTAGGGGATGAAACCTAAAATTCTCTAGGTTCCATTTTTGAACTTCCCCCTCGATATCTAAATCGACGTGTTTTCACTCAAAACAATAATCACATCAGGTCAGGAGTTATTGAGGGTGGATACTTTTGAAATGAACACACTGTATGTTGTACTATAACGTTGTTTTTTTTTCATTTTTCGTGATGATTTATTTTTCCATTAATTTTTGCAAGCAAGTTTTCTCTGACCTTAGAGTTTCGTAAATACCCTATTTGCAAAATAAAAAAATCAACCGCCCGTTTTTTGTTCTGAAGTTATTGATCTGTCAAAAAGAAATGAGTTAGCTGACAAGCAGGTCTTAAGGTTAATTTTTACATTTGATGTCATAAGTAACCATCGAAACAAAAAGCAAATATTTTAATATAAATATTCATTAGTTTTCCCACATGTCAACTCTAAAATTTTAATCGTTTTCGAACGCCACTGTTAATAACCAAACCACCTGTATTTTGTGGCAAATGCATGAAGCAAAAGTTGATAATCAAAAAGAATATGCGGCGCAATCGTTTGTGAAAAAAAAAAAATTAAAATGTTTTTATTGCCTAAAAGCATGAGAGAAATGTGTAATAACATAAAAAAAGTTAATTTGTTTTTTATATCAGATCAACAATATTGCTTGTTTTTATGCCCTGGCAATCGATATGCAAATTATAATTAAAATCGGTGCTACGTTCAATAGATAGACTGAAATATATCAGTTCATAATTTTTTTTTATGAAACTGGCGTCCTAGAAGCGCTTTACGATTATTTTGTGATCTGAGAACACTGCTATTTCGTTATTGAGTTAACGCTTGTCATAGACTTCCCCCAGACGCTTTCCCCTTTTCACAGCGCAAAAAAACGCCATCGCATCGACACGACCCCGTAATTGTTTTTTTAAAGAACTGCCCCCACACGCCTTCCCCTTTCCACTGCGCGATTTTTTTTTAAATCAATTTTCCGCACTTAACACGGCTAAATACTGTTTATATGTTATTTAAGGAGGTTGATCCGTTACAGTCCCAATCAAAAGTAAGTCGAATTCTAAATGGGAACTTTTCCATAATAAATTTTTACAAAAGGTTATAAGTCGATGATACCAATAAATTATTGTCATAAAGGCATAAATAAATATTTTTTTTTAATATTATATAAGTATTTCAGTATTTTACTTAATGGATTAACTTTTGAATTTTTTGTACAAAGTTAGGTTAGAAAAAATAAATTTATGTAAATATCTGTATTTTACATATTTTTTGCAGTAAATAATAAAAAAAAATTAGAAGTAATGAAAATTAAAATTAAAACATTAAAATTCATTGAAAATTCAGTTAAAATTGTTAAAATTGTCAAGAATAAAAGTCCTTAATCGAAAAGTGCTAAGGTTTAATAATTTTTTTTATTGATTAAAAGTCTTCTAATTAAATTGGAAAAAATATTAAAATATGCGTAAGACATCGATGCTTTACATAGTTAGTTTTCGGAACTGCTGACATTATTTGGTTATTTGCAAAAAATTAAAACTGCTAGGTTAACATATTTTCCATAAGACTACATGTAAAAGTCTTTTTTAACTTTTAACTTTATAAATCTCCTAATGATTTTGGATTTTTTACAGAAAATTTTGTCATAAAAAAATCTATTAAAATATTATATTTTTTCATTATCTTCGTAAAACGGCACAACCTCCTTAATATAATAATTGTGTATTTCCAATGGATATTTTGCACATCGAGTTATCGTAACCTATTTACATTCGTAATTAGCGTTTTAATTGTTAAAGTTTGGAATTATAAAAATTTAGTTTAATTAAAAATAGACAAAGCATTGAAAGATGTTTTGAGTTATTTATTGAATTGACACACGATGTGTTCAATTAAAAAAAAAAAAACTTGTTCGGTGCTGTACAACGTCGCGACGCCGCCTTAAGAGACCCCCCGACCCACTGTATGTAATATGATCTATGGCGGCCGCGTCAGTGTTTTCTAGCTGTGCAATTACGTTAAAGTGTTCGGACATTTTTTTTTTATTATTCTTTCTTCAATCGTGCACAGCGCACAGTTCTTTTTATATGTCCGCACAATCTGTTGTCCAACAAATTATCAACCGATAGATTCTTGCTAATCCCGATACACGTGCTGTTTAGTCGGGCACGTCGCGTTTTACTCCGGCGCTCCGGGAGCTCCGGGATGTGTAACTGGACTACACGGGGCTTTAGAAGGATTCGAACAGATCGAAACTGAGCTTGTGCTACAACAATAGCATTAAAATGGTGGCATGGTGGAAGCGACGTGTCTAATATGGTGGAAACGATGCGATGACGGGTCGAGAATGATTGTGGCGAAATTGGGCGTGTCTGCGTGAAATGACTGGAATTTTCGATTAAAGGTACTTGGTCTCAGTTTACGAGCGTCTATAATTCATAAGCGACTTGATTATGGTGGCTTGATGATGATGACGTGTATAATATGGTGGGAACGATACGATGCCGGGTCGAGAATGTTTGTAACGAAATTGAAATGAATAAAATTTTCGAATCGGTAGATGTTGATGCTCTCAGTTTTCGAGCGTCTATCCTAACCCAATTGCACACATGACTTCCACTAACTTTAATATTTTACAACTATACACTTCACGAAAGGTTAATAAACAACACATAAATAAATTCAGAAGAACAAACTGTAGATATAATACTCCACGTTTATAGGTATTATGTGGCGGTCATTATTTTATCAGGCGAATAAATATTTATACCCTCGAAGTAAGACAGAATAGGTTAATATCTTCAGTAAACATTATTGTTTGGTGAATTGAACTATATCGCTATTTATTCGGAGGAATAGCTGCCTGAAAAACAAATGAACCGAATAAATAACTACTTACCTTCGGTGAATATGGCCCTTAAGGAAGTTATATTTTTTTGTTTAATTGTTCTCTACGATATCCAGATCCCCTTAAAATATTCAGTCCTATAATGTTATTAGTTTCAGAAATAGGGCCGGGAAGAGCCCGAAATGGTTTGCGTAACTATAATGCAGGGTGCTTTGCGAGAACTTGGTTGGCACACTTCTTGCGCTATTTTCTGTGAGAAAATGACAAACATTTACAACATACTTCAACTGATTTTGTAAATGGCAATCGATATAATGTTAAGAGTGGTGATTTGGTGCTTAAGTAAAACGATATCCGATTCGGCCTTTGTAATAAAATATCGCTGCGCCGCACAACGTTATAAGAGTCGCGTCCAAAATAATGATTTTGACCCTTTTGCGGGTTTTTTACCTTGGCAGTTTTTCGTTGCTGCTTTTATGTCTTCTGCGAAATTAGTTAATAAAATATTAGTTATGAAGCTTGTTGTTGTATTTGTTCAGCATTAATTAAAGTGAAATCAGATAGGTCTGTGCAAAGTAGGTATCAAATTCGCTACCTTTAAACTCGGCCAGGTACGCTCGAGTTTGCCACAAAAAAAATATCTTCTGTAGTAGCGCGTGCTCCTTCATATGCGAATTTTTATTACAAGAGTTTTTTTTTCATGTACATTTCTTTTGGCACAGTAGGGTAAAATCGATTCATGAGATTAAAAATGTAACGATCGTGTGTACCGTTTACTGTAAAAACCGGCTGTAGAACATTAACTAAGGTGGCGGCGAGGTAGAATGGTTGCCCCGTAACCTAAATAATTATATAATAAAAAAAATTATTTCAATGTTAATATAGGTTTTGCTGTAGGTATTATTTTTTTTTTAAATTAATCCCATTTTTTACAAGTATACTTCTGTAGTGTGTAGTGTAAAATACACAGTTTTATGTTTTTTCGTACGCGATTTTGTTTGTACGTGAATTTGGTCATACGCGAGCTGCTTCATATGCGAATTTGTAAAAAATCTGTTGACGACGACAGATGTGGGCGCACGTTTTTACTTATACCTACCTACCTACCTTGTGCTGCTCATTGTGAATATGGAGTTTAAAATTGATGTTGATATGGATTTATTAATTAGCCTTGTTTATAATAAACCAGTGTTGGGACAAGACTTTAGAAAATTACAAAAATAAACAAGCAAGACATAATGTATTTGCACTTCTTCGCCTCTTAGCGGATCGTGTACAAAGGTAATCGTTTCGCGTCGGCCCGTTACCCGTTGACTAAAACGGTCGTGAACAAGAGCCCTTAGAGGTAAAATTTCTAAAGATTTTATATATTAACTGTTTTGCGTAAATTCGATTTTATACTACAAAGGCAGGTATGTTTTGATACATTGTAAAGAATATTTTAATTAACGCCTTAATTAATTAAACAATAACGGTATTAAGACGTAAAATTGAAATGTAAACTGCTTTGAATGCTTTGAAATATGGCTTTGTTGTTTGAAAAACCCACGTGGGAAAATCATGCTGAGTCAAAAGTATGATACAACTTATTGCAGAACTCTAAATCTCAGATTCTAATCTGTGAATTGTTGAAAGTATCAAAACGAGATTTTTCTGTTTATTGATGATCCGCGATAATGATTGGTACCTTAATATGAATGAGTACTGAAGGATTATTGAAGAACTAAAAGATCTTGGCTTAAATAACAACTTTTGAACGTTTTCTATTGCATTAAAAGTATTTATCGCAGGGGAACAGAAATACCGTTTCATCAATATTGATGTTTACCCGTCAGTAATTCGGTTCCGGTTGTCGGCCAACGACAAAATTACTCTCGTTTCGGCTAAAAATGTTTCACTTTACAATGCGGAACTCGTCACGATTTCCGGTTTCGATTGAAATACCGACGGAGTCCAAAGACGTTAAATTCCGGTCAGATTTATTGCCAATCAATTATTCCAATTCTATTTCTAGTTCTCCAATGTAATAATAATAATAATAATAATAATACCTAATAATAATAATAATAATAATAATAATAATAATAATAATAATAATAATAATGCGTTTAACGTTCGTTTCTCGACTTTATCTCTTAAAAGACGCCATTTGCACCATTACTATTTTCTATCGATCACACTACCCGTTATTTTCTAAATTTTTTTCAACTTCAACTTAATTAATAGCAATAGGCGAATGAAGGAATTTTAAGAAATCAAGATAAGATAGGCAAATTTTGAGCATATGAGTTTGATAGGTAATCGGCCATATTTATCTGGAATTATTGAGGGAGACGATGGAAAACCTCAACAAGATGGAACGGTACAGGAATTACCGTTTCTCGGCGAGAGGCAGCAGGAAAAAGTTCCCAACCTGATCTGCCCTCGTCGGGATTCGAACCAAGTACTTCCCGAATGCGAGTCTAGTGCTCTCACCACCAAGTTACACCGGTCGGCAATTCTTTAATATGCTGTCTTTTGACGCAAAGACAGTAACTACCGATCGTTTGAGGACATAATATTTAGATGAAGGAAAGTTTTGGTTGAGGATCATAAATAAGCTTTACCAATGTTACGCTAGTGGCCAACGTTTCGAAACAATTATTTTCATCTTCAGGATCTCAAGCTGGTCAAAAGGTGGTAAATTGTTCTAACAATACACATGACCAGCTTGAGGCCCTGAAGATGAAAATAAAATATTCGAAACGTTGGCCACTAGCGTAACATTGGCAAAGCTTATTTATGATTCTCAACCAAAACCTTCCTTCATCGTAACATTCTATTGGATCAACACTACTTTATGCAGAAGACATAATATTTAGAATTAGCAACGCTACATTTATCAAACTTAAAAATTTCGAAAAGTTTTTACACGTTTTTTTTTTAGTAGGACTTTATTCGTTTATAAAAGTTAATTTTTATTCGGCCGTTATTCCACCTCAACCACTTGTGCGAGAATTACTACAACGCCGTTATATATTGAGGTGGTGTGGGGGTCACGTTGAAGGTGTCGGTGCCGTAGTTAAGGGTTTGGAAGCAGGTGTTCTGAACGCGATGTATCGAATTAACAGATGTTCCACCGCTCTCCTACATAACCTATCCACTCTGCTAGAGCGTGTAGCGGCCACCAGAGGCGTTGCGTGCTCGTCAATTTTATAAGGTCACTGCACACGAGGCTAGGCAGCGTTGCCAGTTTTTTTTTGCCAAGTCGGGATTTTGGAACTCTTTGAGTGAAAACAGCGGGATTCTTTCGTCGAAAGCGGGACATAGTAAAAAAACGTGTATAATCAGAAGTTTTCAAATACCTATTTATCTTTTTATTTGAATCAAAATTACGTTTACGTGACAATAGATAGCAAAAATAGCCATAGAAAATGTATTTTAATAAAAATATAATATTTTAAATCAGATTTACCCTATCGTTAAATAGTTGTCTTATTCGTCTTCAGAATAAAAAAAAAAAAAAATTCTGTGGAGTGAGTGTTACAAATTGCAACTTACAATAAGAGAATAATTATTTATAAGAATTACTTATTCATGATATTTCTGTAAAGATTTAACTTCTTTTAAAGTTATCCCCGAGTTAACCTCGAAAAGCGGGACTGAGCCTGTCCCGCGCGGGACATTTAATTTTGATTTAAAAATCGGGACGTTTCGCCAAAATCGGGACGTCTGGCAACGCTGAGGCTAGGTTTGCCGCTAGATACCTTGCTAGATTTGGCCTAAAGGTTTCAAGCGTGCGTGATGGCTTCACACGATGCGTTCTTTGAAATTGGCTTTGTAGATGGGTTTGATGCGCGCGCAGTGACAGTGAACGTTCATTGTTTCCGAACTGAACAACACACCACGACGCCACGTGGACGTGATACAATACTTGTTTTCTGATTGGTTCTTGCATAAAACAAACATGAAAAACAGCTTCGGTTCTTATTTTGAAATCCAGCGTGTAACCGCGCACGCGAATTCGCAGTGCCGTCATTTCCAGCCTCGTAGCCAGCGCGGCAGTTAACCCAAGTCCCAGCAACGATCCCAGCGGTAAAAAAAAATCAGCCTCGTGTTGCAGTGACTTTTAAACTGGTTTTACACGAGCGGAGTACATAACATTTACATCTGATAATAAGTGACGTCAATATTTCCCTGATTATTCTGAACTCACTAAACAATACTTCGAAGTTTTCTAACAATATACTACCTTCCAAGCTAATAGACTTAGCAGCCGAGCGTGTTTTTATATAAAAAAAATGTTAGGTTATGTATCCAGTGCGTGAACTATTATTTTAAGACGCAGTGCGACAGCGAGAATTAACAGTCACACGATTACGTATGCGCTGTAAATAGAACCTCGTATAAAATAGCTGATTTTCACTTATTTTCCAACATTTTTGACAGATGAATTTTGAAGGAGATCCCTTCTGGTTATCGGCTGCGATTAAGCTACGTTCAATTTACTTTACGCAACTTTATAGCACTAGTGTTGATTTGCCTCCCCCCCTTTTGATTTTCTAAAGCACGCCCATGCAATGCTATCGTTGAAACACACACACACATACAGTATCCTGCGTCATTTTATTTCTCTTGACGGTTATTTTTATCTAACAGATCTACTCTTGTAATGTAACGTGACTAAATTACTTCAGAATAAAAATATATCACCAGAACAAATCATTTTGAAACATGATTTACTGCTGTTATTCTCTTTTGAGGTACGCATAACTATTATCCGTCGTCGTCTAGTAAATGAATTGCTTTTTTTTTGTTTTCTTGAATTTCATAGTCAATATTCGATATTTTACGTCTCAACAAATCTTTTTCGAAGTGAAACATCTAATGGCGCGTTTGGTTGGGAGTAAAACACACTCTTATGGAATGACGTTACGTCTGTGCGTGCGTTGGATTAAATATGTCTTTCTTTGAAGGCGACATCTAGATAACAGGGCAAAATTTAGTTATTAGTTATTGGTGTTTAGTTAGATGACAGAGCGTAACGTTTGCTGTGTGTATGCGTTGGATTGGCTTTTTTTGACGGGGACATGTGACAGATTTATTAGTTACCAGAATACTGCTAGTAACTTAGAGCTGTTGCAGTGTCAACAGGGCTTTAGAAGTGTACATAGGCTTTGTAACTTAAAGTTACATTTGAAGGGTACACGGGAAGAAGGCGATTGGTCAGTAAAAATTCGAAATTAATTTTTTTTATGCCATCTTGTAGCCAAAAGTCGTACCTTTCTGTTGGTGTATTCATTTTAGACAAGAATACGTTAGGTCAAAAGTTATAAGCGTTGAAAGAAATGCATCAGCAAGTAAATGGTACGATCTTAAACACTTCAAAATGCTCTCCTGCACAATTTACATTTTTTGACAAACCGCCTTCTTCCCGTGTACCCTTCATTTGGAAAGCTTAAATTTATGTTTCACGTCTGCCAGGCGTCCTGCGACGGCTCCTATTTTATTTTTTAAATCAGCTGAATAGCTGAAAACAATTTGTTGGAAAATGTGGAGCTTGCAAATGCAACATCCCATATATATAAAATTTTGTATAAGTATTTAGACACAAGGCTGAAAGGATATAATAAACCCTTTTGCTCGGAGATTTTCAATCGGATATAATTCCTATTCGGAAGCGTTCACGTGCAAAGACTCATTCGCTTATTTTTTGTGTAAAAAATATAATAATAATAATAAACTTGTATCTGAAAGTTACTTTGAACAATCGATTTCAATATTACAAACCGAATTCGTTTTTTTTCATTATAATCTTACGCCCATCCGTTGCCAAAATTGTTTTGATTTTTTGCAAATTAATTGTTGATTTTTAAGGCTTTGTTTTTAATAAATAAAATTGTCGACCAATTTTTCTCAGACCATATATTGACAAAAAATAATAAAAATACAAATCAATAAAACACAAGATGACGTTTCGATCCGGATTTGGATCTTCTTTAGAAATATCTAAAAAATATAAAAATTAATTAGTATTAAGTTATTTATTATCTAACAGATTGCACGAAAGATTGAAAGTTAGAATGATTAAAAAAATAATGAAAAATTAATCAATATATGGTCTGAGAAAAATTGGTCGACAATTTTATTTATTTGAAAAGTTCTATTCAGACGTTAATCAAAGATTTGCTTTGTTTTTGAGTTTTGAATTTTAATTTGTTTAGTAAATAATGTTAAAGAATGATTTTTTAATTAATAGAACCTTTCTAAAATTGTCGAAAGAGGACAATCTCTTCGCGTATTGCCTCCCCCCAATAATTTTAAAATTGATAAATAAATGTCTTTTTCTATACATAAGTAACAAACGGTGACAATGAATCTTTTTAATATTTTGATGTGAGACACCGAAACACATGAAAAGATTAAAATATTCAGCTTTTGATGATGCTAAAGAAAGAGTGTGTTTCAAAAGGATCGGTGCAATAGATTTTGATCTACAACTGGCCACCAATTTCAAAGACGACAAGTTTCAGAAAAACGTTTTAAAGTTTTACAAGTATATAGAAAACCGGTCTGGAATACTCATAACTCTGTTAATTTTGCTCCGATCGACTTGAAATTTTGACACAATATTTTTAAGATGTTATACATTCATTTAAAAAAATAAAAAAAATGTAAACAAACTTTGCTCCACCCCCTAATATCCAGAGGAAAGGGTGATTTAAATATTATTCTGAATATTAGGATTTTTTTTTGAGTTCACAAGCAGTTTTGTTTGTCAATGTCAATTAGTTTGGTATTTAATGGGTTAATCACAATAATCCAGGCCTGAAGCACTTTCCCCCCTTTGTATCTGTACCGTTTTTTTTTATTTAAATAATTTCCGGTTGAATCCTTCGTTCTAAATGCGAACAAATTCCTACACTTTTTTATACTCTTTCGTATGGACAGGAAACAAAATACACGAGCTAAAAGGTACTGTATATCCTTGTGCGTTAACGTTGTGGTCAGTGGCGTGGCAACTTTATTTCTTGCACCTTCTCAGACGTTTATATTCATTTTTTGTATGATTAAATGAACAGCGTTAAAAAATTTAATAATATTTATTAAATTAGCTTTGACTATTTTCACATATATTGTGGCGATTATTTTTATTGTATCACTTTAGCTCCTAATAGTGCTCCGCGAGCGACATTCGAATCAACGTCCTAGTTTAACGCGTTTCCACGCTGTATTAACTTAAAACTTTACACAAACCTGATTCGTTACTATCACACGCAAGCGCCTACACTCGTACGATTACGTCGAAGGAAAAACAAATCCTGCGCGACAAACTGGTACAGTTGTGGCCTCGTTGTTAACGCATTATTAGTCTCGTAGTTATTAGCGGATTCTAAACGTATTTTGTTACACAACAAAGTTTGACCGGCTATCACTGTAGTTAACGGACGAACAGACGTTTTTACGTCAAAATATTTTATTATTGGAAATTAGAAGTTTTATAAGATTTAATTTAATTATTATTTATGAATTTTTAATGTTATTATTTTTCTGTCTATAAAATTAGTGTAATTTTTAATCAGCGTAATTATTATAGATCGCTTGTTTATATGTTAATCCATTAATCATTTCACTAATTAGTTTTCTCTTACCACCAAAAGATAGCTTAAAACAAAAACAGTTGAGATATGAGAACGCCTGGAGGTTGAAGGTTATATTCCGCTGTATATATTTGTACTGAAAAGTGCTTATCAATTTTGACCAATTACGGTCTCACAGCACAAAAAAATTAATACAAATTAAAGTACTCACAGTTTATTGCACATTGTTGCGGGGGTGTGTTCTATTATCGCTTTGGTCAAACTACAATGGTTGGTGATTTCGAGTTCGTTTTAATAAATCACTTTATTTGACTACATTTTAAAACATAAAACCAAAAGTGCATATCCCGTAAGTTTTCCACTGTATGATAAAAATTGAAAAAAATATTTAAAAAAATTTAAAAAGATAAATGAAGAAATATATATTTATATAAATATATAGATACCGAGTGGAATAAAATTAAATGGAAAAAATATAAATAAAAATCAATGCTGTCGGCACGAATCGAACCCGGCAATTTGTCGGTGGAAGTCCAACACGCGTCTTGTTATTTTCACGGTACAGAAATGTAGCTTCGGTGATTTACCAAACTGTTTATAAATATTAAACTACTGAATCTAAATAGGGTTCTAGTCTGATAGTAAACAAAGTGAATAAAATGTAATTCAAGGCTATCCGATAAAAATTGCGATCTTTAGAGCTCGGACGTACGTAAAAGGTGCTTTGCAAATATCAATTCTACCTAAGCATGTGTGGTATCGTTGTTTAGAGCTCATTCAGTTGAACACGACTGTATTTTTATTTTTTCGTTTAATCGATTAAGAACAGTAACGAAAAATTATTGAAATCGACGTTTTAGAAAAGTGATTGCGGTGCTGGTAAGTTTGACCGTGAAAATAATGACCGGAAAAATATTGGCGCATATATCTGTCTCTTTTTAGACCTCATTTGGTTTTTTATATTTGAACCTCCGCCTTTTGATATTCACATACCGGATGTAATACGAACGATTTCAAGCATTTTCGGAATGTTTGTTGTTTATTGACGACTGGGATTTTTAATAAACACATTGACAATGCAGAATTATTGATAGTACGGCAGATAGGTGCGAGTTGTGACAAAATTATGGTTTTGGTGATGCAAACATGAATTTTCAAACAGTTTTTAACGGAATAGTGCCATAAAAACGACTTTTAATTTATCAGTTTTAATTTTCGCGCGAAAACGACTCGTGACGTCACTATGAATGTAAATAATAACGATAGTGCACAGTAACCATAGCAATTAAAAATATCTAAGTTTGCTATGACTTTTACATTACCAGTGTAAATAAGTATACAAGCTAGTAAAGCTTTATTTATTTATTAAACGTATTTATTCTTGGTAGATTAGTACTTTCTGCTTTTACGAAACCGTCTTCCATGATGCGGAATCAATAAAATACGGGATAAGTCTATAAACGTGATAATAACTTGAAACAACTTCAAAATAACACACAACACAACATAAACGTAGGTAGTTTACCTACAGACGAAGTGACGTCACGCCGGAATCCAACATGGCGAACAGCGTTTTAGACTTTTGAAGAACAGATTAGAATTAGAAATAATTTATTCCAATAATAGTTATACGTTCGAGATCAAAATAAAATAAACTTTCTTTGGAATTAACCTACCCAACTTGGCATAGCCAGTGCTAAGGTAGGATTAATTACTACATATGTAATAATTCTTAAGATATATACGTAATAAATAGCATATGTGTGCGTAAGTGTTAAAAAAATACAATTCTTAAAATTGAATTACAAAATTTATATAGTGCGTTTGTTATGAATAGAAATCAACATTTCTCGTTTGCTTTTTACAAAATCTATCAATAGAATATGTATGCAAAATAGCCTATTGACGTTGAAAAATGAAAGCTTCGACGCCTATATTTGTAAAAAAGACACCGTGTATGTAGACAGAAGGTCAGGCGTTAGATTGAGTAGAAATGGACTTCTGGTCAATGCTAATGCTTTGAACTTTAACACATTCCCGCATTCATATCCCTGCGTACCGTTTGCCACACTGCCTCTGAATTTTCCTACACAACCTTCAGCAATATTACCTCGCCGTACACCGCTTTTCAACGTTTTTTGTCCTCGTGTTTTTATATAGCGCCAGAGATATGTTCAAGGTTTATTTTTGGCCACGTAAAGAGGATGGAGTCAAAGGTCGGAAATGCCACAAGGATTAGAAATTGCTTTGTACTTTCTTGACCGATACCGTATTACAATAGGGTCGTCCCGCCTATTAAATTTTGATAATTTTTACATGCGAACTGACTGCCTTTCCCGTAAGACGTTCTTTCCTTTGGCGCAGTTATTAAGCGCTTTATACAAGTTCTGAAACTATACTTCCGTTAGCTTAGCGCTCAATAAACTTAGCCGGTCTCTCGAAAACACATATATATATATAATATATCTATCAATCGATCAATTTAGCATTTTGAACTTAGCCTTGAATTCATGTTCGGTAAACACGACGTTCTTTGCTTTGGCGCAGTCATTAAGCGCTTTATACAAGTTCTGAAACTAAACTTCCTTTAGTTTAGCGCTCAATAAACTTAGCCGGTCTCGCGAAAATACGCGTCCCAATCAATCGATCAATTCAGTATTTTAAACTTATCCTTGAATTCATGTTCGGTAAACCACTTCATTCTTTCAGCAAGTTTTCAGCGCTTTAAACTTGATCTTGAAGTAAACGTTTGGTTAGGCTATGTCGTTGTTTCGAGGACATGTGTATATCTATGAATAGATTATTCAGCGCTTTGAAGTCGATTTAGATGTGTGCCTTCTTTAATTAATTTAATGAGCAATGGACTTTGAAGTTCTCTCGAGAACAGTCGTATGCGCCAACCGATTATTTTGAACTCGATCTTGAACTCTATCTTCTTCACTGCAGACTGACTCCATGCAAATTAACTTTATAATGAAGTGAGCTACGGTTTAGGATGTACACGTCACAGTCGGAATGTAGCTATGTTCATAGAGCACTGGGGAGAAGGTGGCGGGTTGATGTGTGCAGTGTAGATTGGAAAGTACTGGAAAGAAGTATGTTTAGAATACTAGTTTAAAAGCAAGGTTGGTACACTGTAAAGTTACTTCGTTCCGTCTGACCAATCACCGTAAGCGCGGTAATAACGTTCAAGGACAAAGATAGACAGCAGAATAGAGGTTAAATAAAATACAAAATTACACAATTTAGGTTTTGATAATATCTTAGAGAAAAAATTAAATAATGCTCAAAAAATATTAAACATTCTCGTGTTAATAAAATTTTTTATTGTGTTTAAATTTAATTATTTTTATTCCATAAAAAAGATCAATGATCTTATTTAATAGCGCCAAAAAGTTTTTTTTTTTATAATTTCATTTGATTATATTTTTTACCATTCCAACTCACTAGTTAGTGGAGAATGATACCTACTATAGTTTAGGTCAAAAATTACTTTTTAAAATTTTATAATATATTTTCGTTTTGAGGTCCCCCGAATCCAAAAAACATATTTTTGAAAAAAACTCTGTGCGTCTGTTAGACTGTGAGCACGATACAGGTCAAACGGATGAACGGATTAAAACCAAATTTTGGGAAGATGTTTGGCATGCAAATATGAAGAGATATATGCTATAACGATTAACGGTGTTTTTTTTATATAATAATGGTATACTTTTCGTAACGGTTTATTATTCTGTTTATTTTTTCAAGAAAGTTTCGTAAAAAAATTTTGTTCTAAGCTTTATAGTTTCGGAAATATTTTGAAATTAAAAAAAATCAGCTATATTTTTTGTTTTGTAGATCTGTCAGAAATAAACTAGTTAAGCATGCTTTGATTAATTTTAACATGACGCGGAACATATTGTGTAGGTAATTATGACAACAAATAGCAAAATATATTGAATACTAGCCATTACCCGCGTCACCTCGCGCGATATCAGAAATTTTTATTTTCTTTATTATAATATAACACTATATCAAATGTCAATATTTTTGAAGTTGGAATGGTCCCGTCGCCCAATTGGCTGGAATTTGTTTGCCAGTACTGTACACACGATGCACTCGCCGTTACTAAAGGTGTGACAGATCCACGTAATGTTGGCATATTCTCGCCGACTCACGGCATTACTCTAGCAATTATCTGACATATTCCATTGAGATTTTTCGTTTTTTTAATTTTCGCTTCTTTTTTTATCTATTTCGCTTTGCCAATTGCATTCTTTGTAATAGCCGAGCTGCATTATATTACAGTTTTAAATTGTTAAATGTAATTATCGTTTAAGCAACGGCGCTCGAACGATATCATTTTTCCACGTTTTTAATGCACTTTTTGCCTCCAGTGCCATCATTGCAAAGGGTCCGCAAACTTTAGATGTCTTTTAGAGAAAGTGTGAAATGACCTGCCAAACGTAATTGTTGCCAGGTGTCCGGCTTTTTCCGGTCATGTCCGGCTTTTGTTCGGTTTTTGTGTACTTTTAATTATAGACTTTTTGATATTGTTATTTTTTAATCAGTAAAGATCTTTTTATATTCATCCCAAAGAATGGATTGAATGGTGTTAATTTTGGAACAAAAGTGTTATTCACTATTAAATAATAATTAATAAACAACTTTAACCTAACAGATTTTTTTTTATTATACTTATATATATATTATATTATTATATTTACCAATATTCAAAATGGACCTTCAGGATGGGCGTAGGCCACCGAGTGACCCATTTGATAATTTAAAGTGACCCACTTTAGTACCGAAAATAAAGTATAACTATATAAAAGTTAATTATAAAGCATTAACATGAAACAAACATATTGAAAATAAAAAAAATTGAAAATAGATACTAAAAATAACATTTTAGTTCGAGTACCATGGATCTTATACAGAAAAGACTGTTTTAATACGAACATATCTCTGACCCAAAATGTCTTTAATACTCAGATTTTGGTTGATTTTGCCCCGCGGCTAAAAAAGGTTACCGACTCCTGGCGTGGGCTATATATTATCGCGTTAAAATAAAAGCGCTTTTCAGACCAATTTTACAACTTAAGTCGATGAAAAAACGCTGACAATCTACAAACTCGAGCGAAGCCGGACTGGGCCGCAAATAATATCATAATATTCGCGAAGAACACCGAGAAGTGGACAAAATATCGAGACATATATATTAGATATCGTGTCCATCGAGATAATAATAAATAAAAAAAAAAAATCGCAGGATTGTGGACAAATATTTGATTTATTAATTGTACGACGTTTCGTCTATATATTTGTTTCGAATTTTCACATTTGTACTTGAAAATGTCTAAATCTATAGACGAAACGTCGTACAATTAATAAATCTAATATTTTTCCACAATCCTGCGATTTTTTATTTATTAAAATATCGAGACCTTTTTCGTAAGCTCAGGAAGCAGTACCCAGAATATTCTTTTAACAAAACTGACAAAGTAATAAAGCTTATTGCAGTGGAAATTTTAAAAGTTCAGGTTCGACACTGTGCCTACCAAACACACTACCCTTCCTTACTTTGCCCCATAATTTTTTTTTTAAATACTGAAATCTGAAAATCGATATATTTTTAAATCGCGGTCAGATTAAATCAGTACAGAGAAGCTATCTTTCAATGCCGGTTGAACGTTTCCGGTTCAGTCTTGCTTATAATTGAGTATCTACACACACACACACACACACCAACACACATACTGACACATACGAGAAAGAGAGTACAAAGAGAAAGAGAGAGAAAGAGATAGGCAATCCTGTTGTGGTGTGCAGCTTGTCCCATATCCTGTCTGTTTAATGTGGTTTGACTGCAATTCAGTTTACTTATTAGTGACCAGGTACCGAATTAGATGACGACGCTAGTACTGAAGCAATATTTTACTGAGTGCTTTTGAATTACCGAACGGGAACGATATACAGAGTGTTTCTTTTTTAACTGAGACACGGTTCGAGAATGTTTTTTAAGATTAAAAGTTGAAAAAAAATAGACTCGGGTTGCGGGGCCAAACCCTGCCGACGTTATAGTGTATAGCGACCCGGAATTTGTAGATTGCCACAGTTTTTTTCGTCGATTTGCGGTGCAAAATTGCTCGCCACGAAATGCGCTTTTATTTTTACGCGATAATATATAGCTTATGTTCATCCTGAAGGTCCGTTCTAAATATTTGTGGAAACATTTTTGAAATCGGATGAGTAGTTTCGGAGATTACCTCCTACATCCAAACTTTACCTCTTTATAATATTAGTATAGATATATAGATGCTAAAATCAAGGCTGATAAAAGATATAAATTACTGAAAAAACTTACATGAGGCCCCTCTAAATGTATAGCGTTAAGGCTAATTTACACTTTGTTAAGTAGCAAGTGCAAGTGACAAGTGATTAGTTAACATGATTTTATGGCGTTAAGTGTTAAGTGTGAAGAAAACGTTCACATAGTGTTTAGTGCTTTTTGCGGGTCCCAAGTGTCTGCCGTGCAGAAATCGAACATGACTTGTTACTGAAATCCAAAAATCCAAGAGATTATGGCAAAGAAAATGGATAAGCAGAAGACTTCAGTAAGAACTTCCAAGAACTGATTAATGAAGATCCGACTGAATTTTGTAACTCAATGCGAATGACAGAAGAAACATTTAATGAGTTATATTGACTATTGTTGGGCCAACTATAACAAAATGTCAAATAATTCACAGTGATTCGTGCAAGTGCGGGAGTGCGCGGGTGTACGGGGAGAGCTACTTAACAGCTACTTAACAGAAAAAATAGACAGGCCTTCTATTCACTTTACTTCGCACTCGCACTTATCACTTAACAGCGGGGCCGTTTACACTTTGATTTTACTAATCACTTAACACTTGCACTTGGCACTTGCACTTGCTACTTAACAAAGTGTAAATTAGCCTTTATGCAGTTTGCCCTAGAGCTTATGATCGCTTACTACTGTTAAAATATAATGTTTTGTTAAGGTAGGTGGCATAGGTATGATCACAGCTGTTCTCAGATGAGAATATTTTCTTGTTTCATACTTTTCAGTAGTCGGGTTTTAGTTTTTGAACTCATCTGAGGCACGGAACCTTAAAAAAATGATATTTTCTGATATATTCATGAATTTTGAGAATGTCAAAAAATCGTTACATTCGTTACTAATATGTTACTCAAGTTACACGATCATTTTAGACATGATCAGTGCTGGATTAACCTATAAGCAAACTAAGCAATTGCTTAAGGCATCACGTCTCAGGGGGCACCAAAAACCAAAACTCAGAAATGGAAAGTACCTCACTAGACCAAGTCACCAATTTTTTTTTCTTTTTATTATGTTCTCAAAAATTTGATTTATTTACTGATATAAAACTGTCTTAGGAAGTATATAAGTTAAAAATAATAATTTATTTTCGAAAATGTTTTTTTTAACTTAGTTTTGAAACTTTTTTCAATTAATTGTATAAAAACGTCTAAGGACTGATATTTTGTAGACAGTTATATTGTTTGTAAAATTCAATTATTTCTCTAAAATTCTATGCTTTTCAACTTTTTTCTATCAATTTTAAGCTTATGATATTCACAATTTGAAAAAAAAGACGGGTTGCACTCCGGGAGTGCCGGCAGAAGTGAAAACTTGAATATTAACGTCTTAATTTTTTGCCGTAAGAAGCATTGTTCATTTATCTTGTAAATAAAACGGTTTGTATCATAGATTGCATTTTTATGTACGATATTTCAACGCTAGATGTCTAACGTTGTATAAAAAGTATCTGGCAATTACTATCACTTAGAGAGTCTCACCGAGTTCTTACTTTTCCTGACGCGAGTTTAACATTTTTTACCCATTACAAAAAAAGTGTACAACGCCGCTAAAGAAGTTTTCACTTCAAAAAAATTATACACTTAACATGACAGATAGAAAATATTAAAATTAGACAGCTGTTAGAGATGAAGGCCCGTAGAGAAGAAATACTTAGGGCATCAAGGAGTCTTAATCCGGCACTGGCCATGATATGATGGAACACAGTTATTTATTCGGATTGGACGGTCGGCAAAGGGTTAAATGCGACATTACAATATAGCTCGATTGTATCAACAGACGTCAGTATACCGGCCGCGTTTCAATTACGCCAATGGAAACGCTTAATCAGGAAATTGATTACAAATATTTTACGCGTATTTTTTAAAACGTCTGTCGTGCTGTGCTAATCGAATCCAGCTTAAAAACCGCACCGTGGTCCATGACACACTGTCATTAATTTACATTTACTGTTTGCTGATTCTTTTTGAATATTTTGTTTTTCATTTTAATCACTTTGTCAACGTCATAAATTATTAAAAATCAATTCCATTTTTTTTTCCCTCGATGTTTACTTGTTCTATTTATTTTCGCCTAAATACTGTTTTAATTAAAATAAAAACACGCAACATTTTATCATCACGACTCCCACAGACCACAAGTACGGGAATTGTGCTAATTTAGGTCAAAATTTACCGTTCACACAATTTTTGCAATTTCACTATACAGTTTGTAAACACGTAAGGTGCACATATAGTTGGTTATTTTTTTAAATTTTTTTTTGCCAGTCTAATTGATTCAAAATTGATAAAAACAAATAATTAATCATTTATTCTTTCAGGTGGGCTATAGCAATTTTGCTGAAACCCCTATATTAAATTGTAAATAGCTGTAAATAATTATTATTGTAAATAAAGATTTCGTCTTCTTCTTCTTCAAGGTGCACATAGGGAAATTAGCATTGGGAAAAAATACTTGGATCAGAGTTAGCCATGACTGCATTAATTGTTGTTTCTATTGAATTATCGTGGTAATCTTGAGGATTTCTATTTTATTTTGATTTATTTTTATTTTACTTGGCTTTCTTAACAATAAAAAGCTCTTATAAATCATTATTTTAATTTTTTTGTACAAAAATAAAACAAAAAAACAACTCCATCTGTTTGGAAACATTTCATTCAAAAATTGTCTGACTGGTATGACGTATGCGCGTTGGTAAATCAGTGACCCAATGTCTTTAGGTTCAACACGAATAGGCGGAGATATTTGATCTCGCACCATATTTAAGTATTTTTGAGAATTTAATGCCACATTAATAAAAAAAGTCCGATTATGTTGTAACCATTTGAATATTTTCTTCGGTAGTATACACATTCATTTTGCAAAAGAATATTATCTGTCAAATTGAAAAACAAGATTTCAAGGCTCACTCTGATCCAGTCATTTTTTCCCAATGTTAATTTCCCTATGTGCGCCTTACGTGTTTACATACTGTATGTAAAAAACAAAGTTTAGACAAGATTCATTAGTTTAGGAATTAATGTTTTGCTTGACATCTTCCTTCGTGAGTATTTTATTAATAAAAATATTGATTTTTTTTGTTTTACCGTATTTACAATAAAGTCGTCGCGCCTAACAAAATTTGATAATTTTTACATGCGGACTGACTCCCCTCAGACGTTCTTTCCTTTGGCGCAGTAATAAAGCGCTTTATACTCATTTTGTTTAGCGCTCAATAAACTTAGCCGATCTCTCGAAAACACACATGTCTATCAATCGATCAATTTAGCATTTTAAACTTAGCCTTGAATTCCTGTTCGGTAAACTACGTCGTTCTTTCGACGCCTTTCCTCTCAGACGTTATTTCCTTGGGGCGCAGTTATTAAGCGCTTTATACAAGTTTTGAAACTTACTTCGTGAGTATTTTATTAATAAAACTTAGTAAAATAAGACACCTTCAATGGTATGATAAAATTATACGGGATACAAGGCTAAAATATTAACACAATTAATATTAAAATAAATATTAAAACAATTTTTATTCACTAGAACATTATTTATTGGTCAACGTTTCGGCAATATATCTTGCCGTCTTTTCTTTAGTGACTTTTCACTAAAGATTTTTAAGGCCCTGAAATATTGCTGAAACGTTGACCAATAAATAATGTTCTAGTGAATAAAAATTGTTTTAATATTTTAGCCTTGTGTTCCGAATAATTTTATTAATAAAACTTAGAAAAAAATATTGATTTTTTTGTTTTACCCCCCTCCCCAAGAAAAAAAAATATCTACGCCCTTGGTTGTGCGCTCCCCTCCCCAAGAAAAAACAATATCTACGCCCTTGGTTGTGCGCTTTGTCATTACTAGAAGCTTCTCGGCAGAGTTTTTTTGATACCCTGTGTACGCGTACCTACATTATTCATGTAGGTATGCCTATCTACATCGTACAATGTAGCTACCATGTAGGCACAGTATTGCACCAGAAGGCTTTTGACAGTTAATCTTTCGCTCAAACTGCATTGTGTCGCTTTCCAGCCGTGCGCGTTGTTTGATCAGTGCTTGACTTTGTTATTTGATCTGCGCTGATATTAGAACGACAATCAAAGCGATCAGGGGTGGCTTAGTGCGAGAAAAACGAAAGGACGGAGAACATATAGAATCAATACTTAATAGCACGAGTCAAAATTCACGTTCTAATATCAGCCTCGAAACACTCCACATTGAGTGTTGCGATGTTGAAAATAGTACTTTCTGTATAGGTTAATACATATAATACACCTATCCCCCGATTTACACGGTAGATACGTTCCTGAGAAAAACGTGTAAATCGAAAATTAAAAATTTTCAAGTCAAAACCGTGTAAATCGAAAAACTTGCAGAAAATGCATAATTTTGCTATTTAACAGTTGTGATTTTTTTTCAATATTTTTAGGTGTACACAGAAATAATATGGAAAATTAAATCTTTCTGAAACTGTGAAACTTTCACTCAAATACAATTTTCCGTAGATAAAACTTTAATTTTATGCGAAGAAATACAGACACAGTGTGCGTGTGCAGCAAGTCAGCACTTAAGCTCGGGATTCCCCGTGAGATGTGTACACAGCGCACGTGTTCAATCACAGTAGCATTTAGTAGAGTGCGATAAAAACAAAAAAAACTTAGGTATTTGGAAAACCGTGTAAAAGCGAAAACGTGTAAAACAAGTACCGTGTAAATCGGGGGATGGGTGTACTAGAATACTATGATATCACTCTCGAATATGTAACTTTGTCCGTTTCTCAACATTCTAGGAGCTTTTTAGGACTTTAAAAGACCTAATCCTGCCTACGCTATAACCTAAATATAGTGAAAAAAAGTGTAATACACAAAACATGACTTTATCTCTCCGTTTTAGCTTGCGCTTCTTCAAGCACTAAATAATTTACGGTCCATTTGCTGTTTTATTAATTTTTGAAATTTTCGAGAGTAATTTCGTTCAAAAGGGGTACGAAAACTAGAAACGACTGGTCAGGAGTTGGAGAAACCGATTGGCTGACGGGTAGTATAGATTTAAATGCGTTGAGGGGGAAATTTTATATTTAACTGTTTATTTATTATAATTTTATTTTTAAGCTAACTTTTATACACACACATTCTGCGTTTGCTATTTTATTTTATGCTTAGTTTTCCAGCGTCTATCATGTACAATCTGTCTAACGTCTTACAGGTGGATAAATGGATGAATTCGTGGTTTTAAAATTTTACAGATTGGTTTACATTTTTAAACCACATCGTAAATATTTCCAGTGCTTATTACTCTGAAAATTTTTGTTGAGCGCTTTTTTATTTAAAATCAAAATGCTGCGTTTCTTCCTGTCAATTATTATTTTTTTGGTGTTCGATTAATCGGCGTTTTTCCTTCAAATATCTTCAGGCGTTTGTGTAAATATTATTCGGTTTTATTCACTGGTTTCAAACATCAAAGATAGGATATTTTTTTTATTTATTTGACTGGTCCTCGTTTCTTTACCATAAATTTTTTCTGTATTTGTACTGAAATTGTTAATTATTATTCACTTTGTTTTTGGAGATTTTGTAAATTGTTATCCGACCTGATTCTGTTATTTGTGTTTTTAATATTTTAATGATGATCCCTTGATCGTATAAAACAACGTATATATGTTACGGTAAATAGCCAAAAATCGTTTATACGCGGACTTACCAGTGAGAATGCGAAAATCTACGCGCTTTTGTAATTCCGCGTTCTGACTATGATAAGACGCGAATTTTATCCAGGTTTTTCACTGCATATTTTAACATTTCTAATGCCCATATTTATCAAACACTATTAAAGATAAAAGCTACTAATCCTAGAACAAATTTATTCGTTAAAATAAAATTTTCTTTCAATTATCCAAGCAAATCATATACTCCTTACTCTTTTTGTTGAATATTTTGACGGTCACCCAAAATTCCGACTGACGGCGTTTCACAAAATAAATAATGTTTTATCCTAACCCAATTGCACACTAAACTTCCACTAACTGTAATGTTTTACAGCTATACACTTCACAAAAAGTTAATAAACAACACATAAATAAATTCACAAGAGCAAACTGTAGATATAATACTCCACGTTTATATTATGATCTATGCCATTATTATTTTATCAGGCGAATAAATATTTATATCCTGGAAGTAAGACAGAATAGATTTATTATACCTGCAATAAACATAAATTATGGTTGGTGAATTGAATTATCGCTATTTATTCGAAGGAATAGTTACCTGAAGAACAAATGAACCGAATAAATAACTACTTACGTTCCGTGAATATGGCCATAAGGAAGTTCTATTTTTTAAAGTTTTTTCTTTACGATGTGCAGACCTTTCTGACTACCTCTCTCGGTCAGAAGCTAGTATCTTTAAAATTATATTTATCTATACTTAATATATAAAGCTGAAGAGTTTGTTTGTTTGTTTGAACGCGCTAATCTTAGGAACTACTGGTTCAAATTCAAATTTTTTTTTTGTTGGATGGCCCATTTATCGAGGAAGGCTATAGGCTATATAAAATCAGGTTACGACCATTAGGAGCGGAGCATTAATGAAAAATGTTGTAAAATGTATCTCAAAAATAAGCTTCTATTCAGGTGAAATGCAATAAGTAAATATACTCATATTAGCGCTGTAAGAATACAACGCCGGCTAGCTCAATCGGTAGAGCACACGACTGTCAATATCAGAGTCGTGGGTTCGAGCCCTACGTTGGGCGAATATATTTTTATTTTTTTTTTATTTTCTACATTGCTTTCTTCTAAGGCTTACATTTAAATTTATCTAAATTTTATTTAATTAATAAAAAAAATTATTATTTAAAAAAATATAGTTTAAAAAAAACTAAAAAACACGCTTTATATCGGACTAAAAAGTAAAAAATAATTGTTTTAAAATAAGCTTAAAAAGCGTGGGGCGCTTTGTTCCACATTTTCGTACATCGAGCGCCCAACGCTTTTTAAGCTTATTTTAAAACAATTATTTTTTACTTTTTAGTCCGATATAAAGCGTGTTTTTTAGTTTTTTTTAAACTATATTTTATTTTTCACTTTTTAGTTTGAGGATCTATAAAAGAATTTATTAATCCTGGGGGTCCTAATAAGGATAATGGGAAACTGTTATCAAATTATTGCATTGTCATCGGTCCTTGATACGTATGCAAAGTTTCAAATTAATCAGACTTCGGGAAATTGGTGAAAATTATGCTCAAAGATTCCGTTACGGACATACATACATAGTTACAACCCAAACTAATATAAAGCGTTTAATAATAAGGATAATGGGAAACTGTTATCAAATTATTGCATTGTCATCGGTCCTTGATACGTATGCAAAGTTTCAAATTAATCAGACTTCGGGAAATTGGTGAAAATAAAGCGTTTACTACAGAGGATCTATAAAAGAATTTATTAATCCTGGGGGTCCTAATAAGGATAATGGGAAACTGTTATCAAATTATTGCATTGTCATCGGTCCTTGATACGTATGCAAAGTTTCAAATTAATCAGACTTCGGGAAATTGGTGAAAATTATGCTCAAAGATTCCGTTACGGACATACATACATAGTTAGTTACATACATACATAGTTAGTTACAACCCAAGCTAATATAAAGCGTTTAATAAGGATAATGGGAAACTGTTATCAAATTATTGCATTGTCATCGGTCCTTGATACGTATGCAAAGTTTCAAATTAATCAGACTTCGGGAAATTGGTGAAAATTATGCTCAAAGATTCCGTTACGGACATACATACATAGTTAGTTACATACATACATAGTTAGTTACAACCCAAGCTAATATAAAGCGTTTAAAAAAGTATAAATACTGCTTTTTATCGACAAAAACGTTTGAACGGTAACTCCGATCATCATGAAATTTGGACACAATATTCATCTCGGTAAACTAAGATGAATGTGTGTACTCATTTTCCTCCCTTCCTCATTCGTTCTTTTACACCCGGGTGAAACCGGGCGGGACCGCTAGTTTATTTATAATCTGGTGAGCCTAAACTCGTTACTCGTGATTCGGAAATAATTCTCGTGAAATCGAAAGAGAGTAATTAATATGATATAGCGTTGTCGCAGTTTCTACCGCGATAAAGACAGTAGGTGCCCGTCGCAATACTTTGATAATGCTATGTGTAAACTAAAACTGAATGCCATAGCAGTTTTTTTTTCTGAATTAGGCGTTTCGGAAATTTAATGCATCGTAAAATTACATAAGGTCCCAATGTCACAGTACATAGCCTAGGTGTGGTTCGGTCGCCCTAATGTCTATCCGCTTTACTCTTCTAACAGTCTTTTCCTTTATTGTAGAGTCTTTGGAATCGCAAGGAGACGATTTTGACAGTACCTTATTTTTTATAGCGACGGCCGGTGCCTGTGTGCGAAACCCAAAATTTTTTTTTGACGTGATAACGTCTTATAAATTAATGAATCACCAATCTTATAAATTGATAAAACACCGGCTGCATGCACGAAAAAGTGTAACGTTCCTAACGTTCCTAACGTAACGTTCCTAACGTTCGTAACGCGTAACGTTCCGCCTGACCCTGTGCGTGCTTTTCTCGAAAACGGCCCTAACGATTTGGATGAAATTTACTGAAAAGGAATTTTGGGGGGCAAAAAATCGTTTTAGCTAGGTCTCATCTCCCGAAAAAATCGTTTTCTTACAAATTTTATCATTAAAAAAATCAATTTTTTGACGTATGAAAATACTTAAATATTGTAAGTAGGTTTTGGAATTTTATATTATAAACAGTGAAACAATTGTTTTATAAATATTATGACAGCTAATCTTTGAGACTTAAAATAAATACGACAGAAAGAAAGTTAAAAAAAAACAATTATATTATATGGTGAGTAATTTAAATAAATAAAATTAATCTAAATTTGAAGCGAAAGAAGCAATATCATAGATTCGAATTATTATATTTATTATATAAATTTAGGTTATGTATTACGGAATACGTTATCACGTAAAACTATCGTCCGTAAACCGACTTTACAGACAACCAATTTTTTTTTGTGAAATTTCTTTACGCTCGCTTGACTTGGGGAGTAAGCTGGTGAATGCGTGACGAGAGATTTACGGAAGTGTGATCGAGCGAGGCGAACGGAAGTTGAGAGGGACATATAAGTTAGTGAAGATAGAAAGAGGATGCCATTTACTTCACTGGCTAGTGACGCCATCAGGTGGCCGAAAATATAAGCAGTACTGACAATAGAATGACACATACTTTACTTGTCAGTGACGCTATCGGGTGACAGAAAAAAGTTTTGTAAACCTACTTAACTTGCAGAGCTAAATAATATTTCATAAAGATTTACACTTAATGTATTACTTTTGTTTTCATTATCTTTATGTTTATAATTTCTTTCTTCTTACATTAGACTGTTCATTTCGTTCTTGAATAATTTTATAAATTAATATTTAGTTCAAGACATTAAATATTCTACGTTTAAAGTGAATAAAATTGTAAATTCACTTTTTAATGTCCTCTTCCAATCTCTTAGATCTTGTGATCCAGTATTCTCGTTCCTTGCACTAGTTTATGTAGTACGTGGACTGGGTAATTGATATAGTCTTCTGGACTCATTCTACATTGTCTTCGACGATCTAAAGCCTCGCATTGACACAGAATGTGATACGCTGTTTCCGTCTCCTTGTGTTGCCTATTTGATAAATAAGGCCAATACCAATTACGCGTTACCGTGCGCTTGTCGGTTTTTCGAGGCACATCAAAGGAGTCAAATAGGCAAATACGCAAATAAACCGTCCACACAATGGCCATATTCAGAAGCGCACGCGCCGTGAACCTGTTCGGACGTGCAGTATTTTTGTGCCTGTGCTGTGAGCGAGAACTGGAACAATTACTATTGAAAATGAATTGGGACAATGAAACAGTGCTAAAATTCCTGGAATTTTGAACCTTGCGTTCTGCTACCAAATGTTTGTGTGTTTGCTATTTGACTGCCATGTGTGGATGGTCGTATTTGCCTCTATTTGCATGTTTGCCTTGAACGTCATATATTTTGCCAAATACAACAAACACCCAATAGCGAACACAAATAGCCATGTGAAGTGCCACCTTTAGAATCAGAGTTTGCGTATTTTCTGCTGTCGAAGCTATTACGCAATGCTGATAGTAGTCAATCCATCGAGTAGATAGACCTATCATACTGTCTATAGTCTATAGGTTCAGTTTTAGCTCACATCCCAGCAGCTTGGCTCTTCCGTTGAAAATCATTACCGTTGATGCGATATGTTGTATGTACAATATCTAGGCATAGGGCTTGTATAGTGTAAAAGGACATATTGACGACGCCCCGTGCTAATACTAACACGTCAACTGTACAACGCTGTATCTAATAAATTAGTCCATATATTCAGCCATGACCGTAATATTGTTGTTAACACTACAGTACACGCGCCTGTTTTTTTTAGACGAATGCTCGCGTGGCCGACTATAATAGGCCTTTTTAAAATATGTTTATTTTTTGTTTACTTACAATATGACTAAAATAGTATTTGATATCAGTTCTTTATTTATTAGTCTTATGATAGGAACATAGTTTCAGCATTAATTTGCTTTTTAAACTAGGAAATAATTAACAAATCAAAAACTTAAGAAAATTAACAAAAATATGGCACTCGAGAAGTTTTTTTTCCATTTGGTAATCGTTACTCGACATATACGGTAACGTTTTTATTCCAATACTAGCGGCCCGTTACAGTTTCACCCAGTTGCAAAACTGTTCTGGAAATATTATATTGACCTTCCCATCTGCACAGCAGAACTATCAAAGTGCATTGTTTTGATGTATCTCTAAAGATTTGGCCAGCGTTAGCCATGTAAGCGTACGTAAACATTTGTTTTTTTTTTACAAAACACCGTCACAGGTCAGCCGTTTTGTACAAAATATTTACAAATTATGTACAGAAACCTTCCTCGTTTATCGCTCTTTCTATTAGTGAAAACCGTACGAAAATTCGTTCGGTAGTTTTTGAGTTTATCGCGTTCAGACAGACAGACGCGGCGGGGGGACTTTTATTATACATATACAGGGTGTATCACAGGAAACCGTACATAGGGAAAAGTACACAGTACAAATTAGTTTCAAATCAGAGATTGCTTTGCTCTCTATTCAGAAGTCATTACTATGGTTTACACTTTACATAATGAAATCTATTCGGGATGGTGGCACAATCTGGATGAACTTAAAGACAAAATTGCCGAAGTATGTTTCAATGTGACTCCTGTAATGTAAGAGAAAGTGAGACAAAGTTTTTATAACTGATTAAAAATATTTAGAATTTCTAACACAATATATTTTACCGGCACGGGAGCGCCATCTGTTTGTCGATTCACTCAGTGATGATGCAACGGTTCTAAACATTTTCGTCCGACCAGAAAGGTGTGCTTGTGTCTGTGGATTCGTTAGTTGATGCATGCCGTAGTTCATTATTTTTACTTTAGGCACATCGTATCGGCGCGACGGCCATATTTTCTCTCACACCGTGTTGTCGTGCCAAATGCACCGTGCAGACCAGCCATCGAGCTCGTCTTTGGCCTCCGCTCTGTATTTTATAATACGCTGTGCCCATTGTTATCCACTAAACATCCGCTTCGGCTCAGCTCGTCGCTGGGCTTGTTTTTGGTAATTTTAAAAACCACTAGACCTGTATTTTTTTGTTCAAAGAATACTTATACAATTTTATTTACTTAAAGAGTTCTATTCAGACGTTAATCAAAGATTTGAATACTTACCTTAATTATAACTATGGAGGGTAGAGGGTAAGGAGATCAATCTCTGTATATGAAAAGTGTCCGTCAAAAAGAGTGAAATTAAGATGGTTCCACCGTAGGAAGAGTGTCATTTTCTCTCTGATGATTCTATAGGTTATATTTACCAAAAAAATGATTGACTACGTAAGCGATTGCGGTTTTATTTACTGTGAATATATTAACTACTCTAGTCGCCAAAAATATTAAATATTCAGCACACTTCACTTCGTCTACAACTGCTAAGTTTACATTAAACACTTCTTCTACACTTGCAGCATTCTGGTCACTTTTTCAACTGTTATTTGACACTTTCAGACGGACGCTTTTTCAGTTTTACTCCCATATAAGATGGTTCTCTTTACCTCTACCCTCCATAATTATAACTTTACTTGCGGCTTTGCTAAAATTTGTAGATTGCCACCGTTTTTTCCTCGACTTGCAAAATTGATATCTTCGAAAATCATTTAAAATTAAAATGTGTATAGTAAGCTATCCTTAAAAGATAGACATATGTCATCGCGGACTTTTCTGTAGACCTATTAAAAGAGGAACAATTCCACCATACATCATTTTGTTATATTTCAAAGGGATTAGGCAGCGTTTTCGATGAAAGCTCCCAGTCGGCTTGATTTTTTCCGACACCTTCAATAATCATCGTCATATTTCAACCAATTTACACAAAACATTAATGAATTATATACATAAACCCTTCTCTTGAATTATTCCGTCCATTGGTGAAAACCGTACGACAATCCGTTCAGTAGTTTTTGAGTTTATCGCGTTCAGACAGACAGACGGGGCGGGGGGACTTTGTTTTATAAGTAGTGACTAGCGATACTGTAAAATGTAACTGCTAATAACTTCAAGTTGATACACTAATGTCTATATTCACTTTGTTTATGTTTTTTTGTTTTTCTAAATAAAAATAACATATTGTTTGCTAAATTGATTTATATTGATCTGTCATATTGTTTGCTAGATTGATTTATACTGATCTGTTCAAAATAAATTTGGATATTAAAAGGTTGAATTTATGTATAGTTGTACATATTTTAACTTTGTATTACCATATCGTATTTTACACTTTTATATTCGGTATTATAGACATTGTTGTGAAAATGCCAGCAAACCCAAAATGAATTGTTGCTTACAGCTATCTGTCTCTATCCATCTTCTATCTGTTGCATGCGAACAAAAGAGAAAGACTTTATTGTAGAAAGAAACACTATCAAGTTTCGCATAAATTGTAACCTTTAGTTATCCTTGTTTGACTTCAATCGGTTTACTAGAAAGAAAAAGGATAGGCTGTCGATGTACAGGCTTCCTATATAATATATTTATTGTTGGTTATAATACATAATGTGTATTTTTTATTCAATTGTAGTAGGTGAAAAAAAAACATTTTCCGAATAAAAAAAAATTGATGTATTCGATATTTGCTTAGCTGAAAAATAAAAACTAAAACACGATAGTTTTTTCATAGTTTCAGTGTCACAGAATATGGACTGAAAATTATCTTGGATTGTGCTGTCGCGGCTAGTATTTGATATTGATCATCAAATAAATACAATTTGAAGAGTTCTATTCAGACGCTAATCAAAGATTTGATATTGATCATATACAGTCGAACCTGGATAAGCAAGAGTTTTAGGAACCGCGATTTTTTTTTTGTTTATGGAGGTTTTTCACTAACCCGAGTTTCTAGCTTATAGAGGTACAGGAGTGGCTTTTCTCATTTATAGAGGTCTATAAAAACTATACAAAAACAATGTTGACACATTCTTGAATTTCGTGGAGCTATTAATACGTTCGACTATCGCTTATAGAGGTGCAGGCAAGTAGTAGTCACAGTTATAGAGGTCCATGAGTGAAAAACGTCTTTTCTCATAGAGATTTCTGTTTCTCACTTATATAGAGGTTTTAGAGGGTTACAAAGACGGTACCTGGCAATTACCCTCACTTAGAGAGTTTTCTCGTTTATCCAGTTCTCACCAACTCAGGTTTGACTGTATACGAAAGTATAATGTATCATTTAATGACTGTACTCCAATACATTTGTGGGAAATCAAATCCACTGGTCTGATTAATATTTCATTAAGCTTTAATTAGTATCGTTTGTTTTACCTTAATTACGTACACCAAATCTGTATACAGTGTTTTGTTCCAAATCATATACTTTTAATCTATACTGTGCATAGGAATAAAATCGCAATCGATTTTTTAAGACGTAAGAACTGGCGTATCCAGGAGGGCAAGACAAGCACGGGGGGGCCGGATTAAGAAATTTCTAATTTGCCCCCTCCCGGGCCTAAAGCTGGATACGCCCATGGTAACGTCATAGAAAAAGACCTAGTTTTTGAAACAGAGATACTTTATTCAGATTGAATGCAAATACATCAACCAATCCTATCATCGGAGAAATCAGGGAATTACATCGAAGAAAGAGACGCAGATATATTTTCAATAAGCTTTGTTGCCGTCACTCACCGCACATTGAGTACCTAGATAGACAATGATTCGTATAGTAAATTATTAAATATATGTCCCAAACCAACTTATCGCGAGTTGGTTCGTTTTCTCCAGAGGTTCCCAAACTTTTTTGTCTCGTAGACCACTTGCCATTTTTCGGTTTTGGGTAGACCCCCTGCTTATCTGATATTGATTTTTTGCAAATTCATTAATTTCAAATGTATTTTTGACAACCGCTATAGTGCTACTCACTTTGAACGATTTAAAAACGGTAGTGAAATGTAGTGTGAAATGTTTAGTTTTATACTTTTATTAATTAGATTCAAATTAAACGAATCAAATTAAAATTTACTTTCTGTTACATAAAATAACTAAGCAAAAAATAAATGCTTTTAGTGTGAGGGATGAGCCTGATGCTTTAATAATAAATTTTTAACATTTGGCATCCATTTAGTTAGATTTCATCTTAAACCTTTTCGGTTAACGATGTCCAGTTTGTTTCTTTTTTTTATATTGAGATTCACTATCGTTGACCCCTATTTTCATTTCATGGACCCTCAATTTTTTCCCCGCTGACATGGACCGTTTGCAAGTTGCCCCCAGGGGTCGATATAGACCACTTTGGGAATCACTGGTCTACATCGACGATGCGATACAATTGCAATTTGTATTGCAGTATTCAGTCAAAGTATTTCGGAACCGTTTCGATTCGACTACAACAGAACGATCTCTCGCATAAAATGTTACGTTTCTGTTTGTAAAAGTTAATTGAATTATGCATGATTCGTTAGACAATGTTTACTCGTTTAATTAACGATGTAATCAGTGAAAAAATGTGCAATCGACACGATTTTTATTGTTCCCTTAAAAGTTCGTCATCCATGAAAGCTCGTCGAATTGTGTACAGCTTTGTTTGCGCGAGAGCGAAAGTTCACTTTTTAAATTACTTTATTTGCATAAAAGTGGAATGTAGAATATGAAAATGTTTTGTTATCTTTTTTTTTGTTGAGATTTTGCGTTACACAAGGACGTACTGTTGGGCAATTGAGATGACGATGAAGTGTTGATGAATACCATCTTTGTTATGTGTTAAGGAAGTTACTCATAACAATCTGTGTACCATTGTTAGAACAACAAGCCGATTGTTGTCCCACAACAATGTGTGTGTCATTGTTAGAATGGCGAGCTGATTGTTGTCTCACGAAATTCTTTGTCGTCGCCTGCTGGGGGTTTCTGTTACAATATTAACCGAAACACGTCATCTAAAATATTATGATTATTCGGAGCTTAGTTACGGAGAAAGTGGAATTTGTATTTACAAATGGACCTTAGTATAGAATGTACGTACAGTATACAAGTGGTTTTTAAGTTAATTCTTCTTTTTTAACAGCGTTTAGAAGTCAAATAGACGAACAAATATTTTAAGTAACTTTTTTAACATAACTAAAAAATAAAAGAGAAATAGCCGTTCGACGTTTAATTAAATTTTTTAAATTTTCTTTCATTAATTCCAAAGCCCGGTTAGTACATGCGATGAAACGATAGCACGAATCGGAAATGCATCCCAAATAATTCGCGGAAGGCCCTTATCACTTTCACTACTGCAAGCATGTACAGAAGAATGGCTACGACGCACGCATCTTTGTCTTCAACAAAACGGAGGCAACTTCGAACAATTTCTGTGAATACTTGATAATGACATAACATTTCCATAGTGACATAACATAACGTTAGAACCGATCTTAATATTTGATAAAATTTAATAAAACTTTGAAAGCCCGTTCTTTTTTTATTTTTGAGTTTTGATAAAAATATTACTTGAAATGTTTGTTCGTATATTTGATTTTCTACACGCTGTTAAAAAAAAAAGAATCAACTTAAAAATCACCTGTAAGTATATCTACGGTCAAAATTCGTGAAGTAATTTTGATCCAAACCCCTAGATCCCGCTATCCGACCGACGCCAATAGTATAGGTGCTAATAATGCACTAATAATGTATAGGCAAAAACGCTAGTGGATTTAATGGTATTTCTTCGTTCAAATACTACTAGTAGACCAAAATTGTCGTTGCCCCAATTCTGCCAGCATCAACTAGACTCTCACTTTACCTTCCTGCGTTGTGTGAAGGAGCCAAAAACGGGAGGTCGCATTACGCTGTCGGCAATCGACCTGTTAACTTATAGCCACTTTTATTGAATCGTTGTAACTCATCTAAGCTGACGTAAGATATTGCAGCGAAAGTGTTGTGAAAATGTGAAACCCAACCTACCGTATGTGCACTACACCTGCCTTGGCTTGTGCCCTGCGGCGGCTTTTCTGCCTTCGAAAGAGACGTATAAGCCTCACTTCATATAGAAACTGTTTTGTCTATTTATAGACGATAGAGGTCGTAGATTCAAAGCTCGGAAAACTATTCGCTTTTGACGTTTTACGAGCGAATCGCACAAGGCATGCGTTATTTATGCTAGTTAAATATTTTTTTTATGTGTAAACTTAGAGCGTCGACTCTTTTATAGATGACTGCATATGGAGCTGAAAAATTTGATGTTTTTCCGGAATTGAAAATCAACTTTCCGATGAATTGACAGTGCTGCCTTTAAGCGCCTGTCTGTTACAGTGGGGCCTTTGGTACTCGAGCGTGTAGCGATGCCAATTTTTGGGTAGGTATTTGAGGGAGCGTGAAAATTTGTGTATAACTGATTTTTGTAATGTCTGAACACAAAATCGAAGACCTGACTGAAGGGCAGCGGGGTCAAGCCAAACTGTGAATTTTTTAATTTGAAAAAAAGTCCTTAAGGCAATTTTAATGTCTTCAAATTTAGTATTTAATAAAATTAAAAATAAATAAGCCAGATCATGCACTGGGGTTTAAATGTCTTCCAAGCGGTTACAAAACTGTCTATTATACGTAAGTGCGAGTAAGACGCTACGGGTTGAAGTGTTGTTGAAGTAATCACAGTCTAAGGTCATTGTCAAATCCAAATTTTTGACAATCTTTTCTGCAGCCCAGCGCTAAGGTTAGAAAACCTTTATCTTTGGATATAATAATCAGCTTGAAATTTGGAAGTAACAGTTGGCTTTTGATATACAAAAGGATTGCAAAAATCATTCCAATCAATGTCAAAGTGTGTCGTCACAAAACAGTGCAAAGTCGTCGCATGCGCACAAAACCTCAGCGTGTATAATCTACAAAAATATGAATTGTATTTTTGATTTATTAACAAATAATCACAGATTGAAAATATAATTGACACCGGGTCGAAATAAGTTTGACTGTTGGTGGTATTATAAAGATAAATAAAATCTACCACACGGGCATCATAAGCGACGAGTCAAACGAAATTTATTCCTCAACGTTCATCTAAAAAAACGACAGCAGCATCATATTTATATTAATACGCTAAGGTTTAAGATGTTTGCCTCCCTTTTTAGAAAAAAACTCACAATTTCTCCACATAAATTATATATCATTTTACAGATAATTGCTTGCTCTACTGACATCGATAACTAAAAAATTTATTATTGCTTTTGTTTTTGTAAATTAATTAAAATACAGCAACGCTGAACAACGTCTGCCATCTGACGGCTTTAATTTTGAAACAGCGAGCAACGCTGAACAACGTTACAGCAATGCTGCATGATGCCGTCTGACGGCTTCGCTCAACGCTTTTGCTACTTGCGCCTCTATATGACAATTTTAGTAAAATATTTCTTCGATCTGCCATCTGAGCTTCATATTGTAATACAACAAAAAGAAGAACGCTATAAGCAGTGTGCAAAATTAGAAACGAATTGAATACCTGCAATCATATTTAAAAAATAATTTTGTAAAGTGATAGTTATTATACTTATTTAGTGCGAATAATTCGCACTGGTCACTCTAGTTTTTTTTTATTTAGACATTTTGTACGATATGTCGTTTGTGCAAAAGATGTCTCGACGACATTACTTAAAACATTCCACGTAAGCGCTTTTTCCTTGCTTCCACCGATTTATTATGTTGTACGTACATCGGTAGTATCGTAGTTGTGTGTGAGTTTTGAGAGGGGTGGCGGCTCCTCGGTCCGTATGGCGCCGTTAAATGACTCGACTGCCCGCCGCTCCGTACGCTGCGTGACTCGCCGCCACCGCTGTCAGACCACCGCCGGCCGGTCGGCTGCTCTCGGCGTCCTGCGCCAGACGCCTCCCGCTTATTGCTTAAAACAACGACCAGGTGTGCCGGCAACCGTTTGAAGTTGATAAATTTCACGAAAACCGGTGAAAATCCACTACTTAGTTACATGTAAAAAACGGTTTGTCTACGGCGAGTTTAGTGTTGAGAAGACCTGTTATTTTTTTTTTTTAATGATAGCTGTTACTGTTATTTGTGTCTGAACAATGTTTTAAAAGATCATATATATTAATACGCTAAGGTTAAAGATGCTTGCCTCCCTTTTTAGAAAAAACCTCACAATTTCTCCACATAAATTATATATCATTTTACAGATAATTGCTTGCTCTACTGACATCGACAACTAAAAAATGTATAATTGCTTTTGTTTTTGTAAATTAATTAAAATACAGCAACGCTGAACAACATCTGCCATCTGACGGCTTTAATTTTGAAATGGCGAGCAACGCTGAACAACGTCACAGCAATGCTGCATGATGCCATTTGACGGCTTAGCTCAAAGCTGTTCACAACAAATAAAAATTCTTCATAGAAGTGTCATTGTCATAAAAAAATGACGCATTTCCGACTCCCAAGTGACAGAGGTTAAATCATTCCAAATTAGTCATAGTTTCTTCTCCCGAGAGGAATACGAGCAATTACCGGTCAGCCTGCATAAATAATAAAATCTACTGTTGCTATATTTATGTTTTAACTGCGTTCTTAGATAAAATAATCCTTTTTTTTTGCTTTAATAAATACTAAATTCCAACTAGAGACTTTTTTATAATTTTTTAATCAATAGCTTTATTAATTATGTAATTTAAGTTGTTCATCTATTTTTTCAAAGACAGCAAATATCTCATTGTTATGGTATTACAAGGAATCCTTCAAAATAGACGACGTCTGAGAAGAGCAACAAGAGAAAAGCAATTTAAACTTAGAGTAGAATAAGGAATTGGTTTTACGTTTCTTGATTAAAATTTGATTCTAACAAAATAAGAGATAACAATAAAATTTATAGAAAAACTTCAGTCGCTTGTTTCTGTTCGTTGGCTCACTACTCAAAGGCGTAGATAGTGGGAGGGAGGGGGGAGTTTGTAAAGGGGGTAATTACCCCCCCAGGATCAAAAAAATAAAACTAAAAATAATACGAATACATGATTAAAAATTTTTTTTACGTGATAACGTCTTATAAATTGATGAATCACCAATCTTATAAATTGATAAAACACCGGCTGCATGCACGAAAAAGTGTAACGTTCCTAACGTTCGTAACGCGTAACGTTCCGCCTGACCCTGTGCGCGCTTTTCTCGAAAACGGCCCTAACGATTTGGATGAAATTTACTGAAAAGGGATTTTGGGGGGCAAAAAATCGTTTTAGCTAGGTCTCATCTCTCGAAAAAATCGTTTTCTTACAAATTTTATCATTATAAAAATCAATTTTTTGACGTATGAAAATACTTAAATATTGTAAGTAGGTTTTGGAATTTTATATTATAAACAGTGAAACAATTGTTTTATAAATATTATGACAGCTAATCTTTGAGACTTAAAATAAAAATACGAAAGAAAGAAAGTTAAAAAAACAATTATATTATATGGTGAGTAATTTAAATAAATAAAATTAACCTAAATTTGAAGCGAAAGATGCAATATCATAGATTCGAATTATTATAATTATTATATAAATTTAGGTTATGTATTACGGAATACGTTATCACGTAAAACTATCGTCCGTAAACCGACTTTACAGACAACCAATTTTTTGAAATACTTCTTAAAAAGAAAATTGTTAAATTGGTTGGGGAATTAGTATTTCGCGTGACACCCTTTGGAAGTAGGTATTCTTTGTGATATTAATAAAACTTAAAAAATATTAATTTTTTTGCTTTATTCCCGCACCAGAAAAAAAAATATCTACGCCCTTGTCACTATTAACAGTTTTAAAAAGAAATGAAATATGCAGGCGAAGTCATCAATTTTAAGATTTTTTATGGTATTTTAAAAAAATATTCCAATATAAGAAGACAAAAAACTTATTAATCAGATTTATTCTACCAAAACAACCCAATAGACGGGTCCCCTGTTTGCATTTTTGGACACTCTACGGATAATTCCTAAAAGTCCTAAGAACACTGAAACTTTAAGTTACAAGCGGCGCCACTTCAGTGACTATTCTAGTAACTAATAAATCGCAGATGTAAAAAAACTAAACTAGTAATTAAAATTCGCCCTTTTATCTAGATGTCGCTTTCAACTAACGGCATACAAACGTAACGTCGTCCCATAAAAGTGTAACGCCAATTGCACGGTTTTACTCCCGGGCGAACGCGCCATTAGATGTTTTACATCAAAATTATATTTTATTTGAACTTGTTTTAGTTGGCTGTTTTCCCTATCAATAACTTTCAAATAACTCAATCATCCGTTTGTGAGTCTGTTTTGATTAATATGACTTAAATTGTCGAGCGTCTATAAATTATGACCAATTAAAGTCCATCGCAACGTCTCGTTAAAGCGTTTTTTTATTTCATTTTTGTTATTCAAATCAAAATGTTATTAGAAACGTCTATTGTTATTATTATCTCATGTGCATACAGAATTCAAATACGGTACCTGTACTGTTTTCTTAGACATTACCTTCTAGACTTTCAGAATATATACGTGTTTTTTTTTTTTTGAAAATAAAAACACGTCGTTCTTTCATGCAGATGAATTGTGCTGTAACTTCATCTTACATGCGATAGTCGTAGCGAAATTTCTATAATTTGTTTTATGCCAAGTCTGCAACAAGATCTCGTTTATACTATGTTCGCGACAAAACTACGACGTTGGAAGAAAGGATTGTTGTGCCATCGTTAGAGCTATTTTTGAACAGACTAGCTTTTGAATATGCATGGTGGTGGTAAGAACGGGTTTTTGGTTCGGGCTAGCCGCTAGACACGAGGCTGGTTTTGCCGCTAGAATCAATGCTAGGACTAATCATCATATATATTAATACGCTAAGGTTAAGATGTTTGCCTCCCTTTTTAGTAAAAACCTCACAATTTCTCCACATAAATTATATATCATTTTACAGATAATTGCTTGCTCTACTGACATCGACAACTAAAAAATTTATTATTGCTTTTGTTTTTGTAAATTAATTAATTAACAGCAACGCTGAACAACGTTTGCCATCTGACGGCTTTAATTTTGTAACAACGTCAACACTTCGATCTGTCATCTGACCTTCATATTGTAAGACACAATACTGCATACTGCCATCTGACGGCTTTAATTTTGAAACAGCGAGCAACGCTGAACAACGTCACAGCAATGCTGCATGATGCCATCTGGCTTAGCTCAACGCTTTTGCTACTTGCGCCTCTATATGACAATTTTAGTAAAATATTTCTTCGATCTGTCATCTGAGCTTCATATTGTAATACAACAAAAATAAGAACGTTATAAGCATATATAAATTAGAAACGAATTGAATACCTGCAATCATATTTAAAAAATAATTTTGTAAAGTGATAATTATTATACTTATTTAGTGCGAATAATTCGCACAGGTCACACTAGTATCGTTTCAATCGATCAATTATTTTTCGAGCAGTATCGATTTTAAATTCTAGCAATGCATTTCGTATGGGGAAATATGTATAATATGTTCGCAATCTAAAGTCATTGTCAAATCAGATTTTCTGACAATGCTCTCTGCAACCGAGCAGTGATGTCGTGCGAGTTTTTTGATCCACACTGTACACGTCATTGTTAAAATCAATAATGACACTGTTGTTGGATTGAGTTAGAACTTAAAAATGAACTTTTATAAAAACCTCGTTAAAGGATCGCTGCCAAGTAAACGTCAGACGCTTCTCATTAGTAATATTAATGATTGAAATAAAAGTTTTTGAGCTTTTTCCAAATACATAATAGTTTCGGGTCATCAGCGTTCATAAAGATGGATGTTTTTCTGGCAAATTGTTACATTAACGATGTAAATATTTGTAAAAATGTGAGAATGCACAATTCATCAAAATGCTCAACTTTGCTCTAATTTTACTGACCTTTGAACTGATCTCGTAACCTTTGTAGCCTCGTCGGTGCTTTTTAGTGACGTGGGTACAGACAGTTACCTTCTTCCAACTATCAACAGAAGCGAAATTCGTCATAATCTTTTAAAACTGCTTTAATTTTAAACTGATCTCTTGAACTTGTTAGTTTTATGGCGCTACATTTAGCGATATGGATACTGGTAGTTCTCGCTTTATGAACTCTCTGGTTTACGAGTTCTTTTTAAAGTAATACATATTTGTTGAATCTAATAGTCCAGTCAAAATTTACTATAATTCATATAGAACTGAAAATTGGTACAGGTCTTAAGTACAAATAAACTATATAACAATTATTATTATTTATATTTATTAACGTAAATCTGTAACATGAATATTATTTAATTCAACATATTTATTAACGTAAGTTTGTAACATGATTATTATTTAATTCAACACATTTATTAATTTAAGTTTTATTAACATGAACACTACTTCCTAGTTCATACGCTCCGCTGCCATCTTGTCTCTGTTTCTCTACATGACCTCCAGGGTACACCAGTGGCGGCGTGGCTTTTTAAGACGTGGTGTTACAACTATCAAAAGTCCCCATCGATCCTACATCTGCTTTAAAATTTATTCAAGGCCAGAGGTTAAAAGTTTCGGTTTTTTGCTTTTTTCTAGTAAACGGTAAATATTATCTAAAAATAGGTCATACAAAAGTTGTAGATCATGCAATTGTCTACAAAAACTGTTATTATATTTTTTTCGTTACGAATCACGATTCCTGAGATATGGAATTAAAATGTACGTACTGAACGTATTTATCAAAAATAACGATAAATGTTAATACGCATATTAGTATTTTCGATTTCAAAAAAATGGTGATTCGTAGGGAAAAAGGTATAAGAACAATTCTTGTAGACAATTGCATGATCTACAACTTTTGTTTGGCCTATTTTTAGATAACATTTACCGTTTACGAGAAAAAAAGCAAAAAACTGATAATTTTAACCTTTAACCTTGAATACATTTTATAGCAGATGTAGGGTGGGTGGGGACTTTTGATATTTCATTTGTAATAGTGCCTCTGATTTTACGCATCAACTAAAAATGTAACTGATGAAAAAATTCCGTGGCATAAGGATCGAAAATGAAGCAATACTGAAATTTTTTAAACTTGCATTTAATGCTGACGTTTCGATATACTGATGACATGTGACAGCATTTAGTGAGTTTCTAACATTGATTTCCACATAATTACATTTTAATTTAAAACAATTTTATAACAAAGAAAATAATTACAGAAAACTCTGAAGATGATACAAAACGTATCGAAACGTCAGCATTAAATAAAAAAATTCAGTATTGCTTCATTTTCGATCTGCCACGGATTTTTTTCCAAATACCTATCATTAACTTCAATGGATCACAGTTACTCTATTTATTGAATAGGGTCCAATTCATAAAAATGCAACTATTAGACCATACATTTTTGGTACATTTCGTATATTGGTTGACTGTAAACAAGCAACGTATGCACACACAGTACGTCGATTTTAATCTGCTTTTGGTACGTCTGGGTAAATGGCTTACGGGCAAACATTCGGTGTCTTACAATTCGTACAACTTTGACTGCTCTTGCATTATATACCTTGTACGATGTTTCTAATGATATACAGTCAAACCTGAATGATGGAGAACTGGACGTTTTTCACTCATGGATCTCTATAACTGAGACTACTACTTGCCTATACCCTCTATAAGCGATAATCGAACGTGTTAACAGTTCCACGAAATTTAAGAATGAGTCATGAATAAGCTGAACTAAGTACAGTAGAACGCCGATTATCGGAACGCCGATTAACCGAATCGCAAATTATCCGAATCGGTCCTAAGCGTAATATAAAAAATTAAAACCAAGTAATTTTTCAATGAAAACAAGCTTTGTGGGGACGCAAGAATACAAAAATGGGAGTGACAATTGCCGTGTAGACGCTACAATGGTATCAGCACACGTCGAAGTTGGAACTCGCTGGAGTCCAGATATATTTCAACCGTTATGGTTGAAAGCTAGTGTTTGTTAAACTTAATGAAGTTTATTCAATGTGTGACAGTTCGTTTTTCTTTATTACCAGTCTATGTCCGATTTTCCGAATTTTCGACCCCGGTCCCAATTAATTCGGATAATCGGCGTTCTACTGTAACATTATTTTTGTATAGTTTTTATAGGCCTCTATAAGTGAGAAAGGCCACTCCTGTACTTCTATATAAGCTAGAAACTCGGGTTCGTGAAAGACCTCCATAAGCGAAAAAGAGATCGCGGGTCCCTTGAACCGTTGCTTATCCAGGTTCGACTGTATTTGTATAGTTTATCTAAACTTTAACCGACATTATGAACAATAGTTCCGACTCTCTGCGTGATCGTACAGTATTAATAGTGCTAACACACGGTCGAATATTGGTCGGGTCCGACAACGGACATGGTACGGCGGATCTTGCAACAGACGACCGAATCTGTTCCCATCGAACCGGGCGGACACGCAGACTACTGTACAGACGAACAGATTTGGTACGGAGCGGACCAGATCCGCTGTCCGCTTCGAACCAAGTTCGACCGTCTGTTAGTACTATAAGTCGCAAAGGAATAGAACTTGTCATACGTTTACATAACCGTAAGTTTATCTAAACCTTTGACTATTTAGAAATGGACCGACACACTCGTTGTCAAGACCTCTAGCGACACGATGTTCCTGTCGCAGCCAAGTTAAGAACTAAAGCTTTTAAATATAACGGGGTTGCTATGGGAATGCGGTTGGTAATTATAGTCTGTTTTTTTTTTAAGTGAAAACTTCTTTAGCGACGTTGTACACTTTTTTTGTAATGGGTAAAAAATGTTAAACTCGCGTCAGGCGTCAGGACACGTGACCTGATCTAAGACGAAGACTTTTATTTATACAACGTTAGACATCTAGCGTTGAAATATCGTACATAAAAATGCAATCTATGATACAAACCATTTTGATCGAAAATTCGTAAGACGTTAATATTCAAGTTTTCACTTCTGCCGGCACTCCCGGAGTGCAAAGGTCCTTTTTTTTATTTTTTATTTTGAAACGTCAAGTTATGTCATTTTTAATAATCACTAAAGTTTTACTTGCAACCCACATAAATCTGATTTTCAAAACTTACTCAATTACAACAAAACAGTAACCAAAATAACCAGATGTGGCATTTAGCACAGAAAAAACGGACTACACAACTTCATAACTCCCGCTTCTTTGAAACGTTGGGTGACGCCCACTGTACCAAAACAGTTGAAAGATGTTGCCGATGATCGTTTTGCATTGCTAGTGTAGAAAGCATTGTTACATTAACTCTCTCTCTCTCTCTCTCTTTTGTAATATTGTCAAAATTAGTTTTCCTTAGCTACGCAGGAAAAATGAATGTTGTTATTAATTGGGAAAAAAATCAATTCAATTAATAGATCTTGATAAAACAATTCAGTACGAATCTTTAAAGTTCAAGTCTAAGTGTTTTATTTATTTTAAAGTAAGAACTTTATTAAGTTCTTACACTGGTATGGAAAAAGGAGGTGTCCAGTGACCAGTTCTATTAAATAGTCAAAGATCTCAACAATCCCGTTAATAGTTACGCTCGATTACTCGAAATATGCAACGAATTTAGTCGTTGACGTCGTGAAGACGAGACATGAGTTTGTATTCGTAAGTTCTACTCCATGTCTCGTAAGCCGTAAAAGAATAAAAATTTCAACCCTTTAAATAACCGATCTTAACGGTCTGATTAGTTTATAACTGCGCTCTGTTACACGAAATTTGCAACGAACCGACTCGTTAAAGTCATAAAACGAGGCGAAACATAAATTGGCATCCCGCTAATTGTTCCTTATACTCCTTGCTTTCACATGAAATGTGCAATAATTATATTTACGAGTCGTAAAAAATCGCCCACCGTTCATAAACTCTGCAACTACCTTGATAGTGTTGCTGGGATCCTGGTCATTAATTATTAAAAACAAGCCTTTTAACATTAGAAAAATAACACTAAGGCGTGACAGACATTCGGAAACTAGTGACATTCTATTGTCTTGGTGAAAAATCCTGCTGTACTCAGGAACTATCCTGCTGTTATTGACAGTTCTAGCATTTAGAAAGAACTTACACAATAGGTCTAATGTTACACGCAAACAATTAATATTTACAAGTCGTAAGTACCAAAAAAAGGCACCGTTCTAAAACCTACTTTGATGGTGTTGTTGGAATCCTGATTGATGATTATTAAAATCAAACCTTTTAACGTTATAAAAATTGAAGGAGATTTATTTGGTTGAGAAACATAGAGAAATAAGCTTTACCAGAGTATCGCTTGTGGTCAACGTTTCGAAAAATATATTTTCATCATCAGGGCCTATAAACATGTATAATATTCGTTACATTTAATATTATTTCGATTTCTAAATTACAGTATATACATTATAGATCAGATAAAACTTAACATTAGCTGATATAACATACCTCAATGCAGGTTAAGATGGTAAATTGTGTAAATTATTGTAAGATACATGATCATTTTATTATGAATTTTGATGATGAAAATATATATTTTGGAAACGTTGGCCACAAACGATACTCTGGTAAAGCTTATTTCTCTATGTTCCTCAACCAAATAAATCTCCTTCAATACATATTTTTGGAAAAAAACTTCTACAAACAATTAGAAAAATAATTATAGGCACTAAGGTTTAACTGACTCGTGCAATTTTTCTGTTTGCTGAAAAATCCTGCTGTATACTCAGGAACTATCCTGCTGTTATTGACAGTTCAAAACTTCTACTAAAAATTAGAAAAATTATAGACACTAAGGTTTAATTGACTCGTGCAATTTTTCTGTTTGCTGAAAAATCCTGCTGTATACTCAGGAACTATCCTGCTCTTATTGACAGTTCAAAACTTCTACTAAAAATTAGAAAAATTATAGACACTAAGGCTTAACTGACTCGTGCAATTTTTCTGTTTGCTGAAAAATCCTGCTGTATACTCAGGAACTATCCTGCTGTTATTGACAGTTCAAAACTTCTACTAAAAATTAGAAAAATTATAGACACTAAAGTTTAACTGACTCGTGCAATTTTTCTGTTTGCTGAAAAATTCTGCTGTATACTCAGGAACTATCCTGCTGTTATTGACAGTTCAAAACTTCTACTAAAAATTAGAAAAATTATAGACACTAAAGTTTAACTGACTCGTGCAATTTTTCTGTTTGCTGAAAAATTCTGCTGTATACTCAGGAACTATCCTGCTGTTATTGAAAGTTCAAAACTTCTACTAAAAATTAGAAAAAATATAGACATTAAGGTTTAACTGACTCGTGCAATTTTTCTGTTTGCTGAAAAATCCTGCTCTATACTCAGGAACTATCCTGCTGTTATTGACAGTTCATACTTCTACTAAAAATTAGAAAAATTATAGACAGTAAGGTTTAACGGACTCGTGCAATTTTTCTGTTTACTGAAAAATCCTGCTGTATACTCAGGAACTATCCTGCTGTTATTGACAGTTCAAAACTTCTACTAAAAATTAGAAAAATTATAGACATTAAGGTTTAACTGACTCGTGCAATTTTTCTGTTTGCTGAAAAATCCTGCTCTATACTCAGGAACTATCCTGCTGTTATTGACAGCTCAAAACTCCTAGCATTTAGAAAGATCCTATACAATAAGTCTATTGTGACAGGCAAAGATCAGGTATACGCGCGCGATCTTAGCGATTCTGCTTGTTCTCGCGAACCGTTCCGGCGTATCTATCAGTTGCGGCGCGATCCTGCAAGCTCTCTTCTGCTGTTGCGCGAACACGCGGCGTACACGGTATGCGTGCTCCGCTGTGACTGTGTCCGGTCCCAGTGTTGAGCCCCGCGGAACTATACCCGCCGACGTGTGTGTGTGTGTATGTTGGGGTTGGGGCATCGGTGTGTGCGTGTGTGCGCGTCTGTAGCGGGGTTGTTGACGATGCGCCTTGATCCTCGACAACAGTAACACTACACACTCTTCTCCTGCTAACTGCTTCTCTCTATTCCTGCCGGCTGCAGGACTGTGTATCAGTTGGTGAACGCGCCGGTACGATTGTCATAAGTTGACGATTTTTGAACTGTCAGTTCGTTTCGGAGTTGATTTTTTAAAAGTGGCGCCCGACGTCTTTTGTGTTTATGAAAAATGAAAATAGTGCTGAAAAAGTTTTGAACGAAAAAAACGTTTCGGTGCAAAAGTCTCTCTTTTTGACTTGTTTGGGTGTGCTTAATTGACAGTTGTTTTTTAATTGGTTTGTTAATAAGTGGAAATTAATTGAACGTTGTTTTTTAATGAAGTGTGGCTTTGTTTGTTGTTCAGTGATTTGGTTTAATCGATGGAAAGTTTTTTTTTCAATCGACGGCAGACAAATTAAAGATTCCAGGTGATTTGAAATTTAATTAGTGAGTCGTCTTTAATTGCTCAGTACTGTTAACTTTTATGTAACTAATTAAAATTTTTTCGGAGAGTTTTAAATTCCAGCTTTGGTTTATTGTTGAATTAAAAATGGATTAATTATACTAATTGATTTTTAATTATATGAAAATGTCAGGTCGCGTAATTAATTACAAAGAAATGATTTACAAACAGAGAAAGACAAAAAGTTTTAGCTGTCACAAAATTGTTTTTATTGTGTGAGAAATTTAATTTAAATTTTGATTGATATTAAAATATCAATTTATCATATTCAATTTAATGAATACAGTCCATTTGATTTCAACCGTCATATTCAAATATCTCCACTTGATTTATATTGAATTCAAATTAAAGAAAATAGTTGGCTTCCTTTGAAATCTACCCAAAAGCATGGTGATGGGGTAAAATTAATTTGTCCCTCTAATAATATAATGGGCTTTATGAGCTGAATCTACGATTTAATATAACGTCGTTGGTTCTGTAATAGCTCTTATGTGCATAATTGGCAGATTTTACGTTTTTTAAATGAAAAGATTCAGGAAACGGAGCTCTATACACTAGTAATGCCTCCAAATTAATTTTACAGTAACCAACAAGGGGAAGTAACTCTTATGTGAAAAGTTGTATCAAATAATTCCTCCCATGTCCTAATAAATTCGAAATTATCGTTAAATATTTTTTAAGAAAATACTTCGTCTTAATTAAACACGTATATTATTATTATTATTTTATGAATTAGTAATATACCTCTGAAATTGCTAGTTCTTCCATCCATTGCTGAAATAACCACTTTTTGGCTTTTCCTGCAAATTTTACTTTTTGCACATAAGAGGTATTACAGAACCAACGACGATAACTTGAATTGAATGTAAATTAAACAAAGAAATTTAACATATTAATGCTACATGAAATCAAATGCACCGAATATTAATTTCGATGTAAAACTAATTTATTAAAATTAATCTGTTTGCCTTCATTATTCATGTACATGCTTCGCGATAATAAATTGACTAATTGAACAATTATTTTTAATCAGATAGATGGATGGATAAATATTTATGTTGCTGTTTTTGTTTGACGACGGATGATAATTGCGTTATGTTAATTAAGTTGATTGTTCATCAAGATCATAAATATCGCTGCTACTTTCGAATGAAAAATTATATTATATTAAATCGCTTTGAATAAACACTAATGACAGCACTTGTCTAGCGTCTGTAATATACAATATCTCTGTCCTTATCTCTCTTGTTGAATTATGTTAAAATATAAAATGAAGTAGGGTTTTAGAATGGCCGAAATTGTTGGATTCGTCTACAACAAAAGCGTGAAACAAAGTAAAGCTTTATAGGCCCCACTCACGATCAAACTTCATGCCACAGTTCAGTGTTCAGTGAAGTTGGACAGATTAATCGAAAGACTGACTGGCACCACACACAGTTCATGCAAACTGCTCAGTTTTTTAAATTTTTTGTGTTCAGTTTGGTTCAGTTGTTGGCATACACTCGTCGAGTATAGATACATAAGATATATAATTATATTATATACACACTATAATATTATACTATAGAGTATAGTTCATTAATAAGAACTAAATGAGTAATTTAAATGGTGAGGATTGGCTGTTCAGAGCTATGGGATTGTATTTAAAACAGAGAAATAAGAAAAAAAAGAAGAATATGGGTGAAAAATTGGTTAGAAATGCGTGATTCAAGAAGTCATGTTTATTTGATTAATGAATTACATCTTGAGCCGCTTGATTGCAATAATTATTTACGAATGAATGAATTAACTTACAATTATTTACTGAAATTAGTTACCCTATTTATTAAGAACCAGGACACAAATATGTGAAAATCTATTTCTGCACAAGAAAGGCAGCAACATTGAGATTTTTGGCTTCTAGTTGTACAAAACACAGAACTCCAAAAACTGAACTGAAAAACACCCACACACACAACAGTTTACTTGAACACTGAACACTGAAGTCGTTCAAAAATCAAGATGCATTTGATGAGTTCATGCTTGACTTCAGTGTTGGTTTCAGTGTTTATTTGTCCCACACACTATCATGCTTCACTGAACTATAAGTTTGAACACTGAACTGTTGCATGAAGTGTGATCGTGAGTGGGGCCTATTAGAGAGCCGAGATCGTTAGGATATCGTTGTTTATGTAGACATTTCTCAGTTGTTATACAATGTCAAGTGAGGATTGGGTTGTCCATTTATTATAAAAAAATATATATATAGTCAGATATTAGACTCATGAAATAATGGCAGAAAAAATACAGAAGAAAGGTTTGTAGTAATTAAGTTAAAATGATTGGCCATATTCAGCTACTTGTGCTATAATCACTGTTCTTACGCAACCACCGGTGATTACAAAAATAAGCACTATTCGTAAGCACTAGTATTTAACATGCTGTTGAGGTAGTCAGTCTGCTTCGCAGAATAAAAAACAAACTAAAGTGACTAACCCGGGTACTTATTTTGCTAAATACTTGGTAATCAATGTTGTTATCATTAGTAATTTACCATGCTATTGAGGTAGTCACTCTGCTTGGCAGAATAAAAAACAAACTAAAGTGACTATCCCGGGTACTTATTTTGATAAATACTTGGTAATCAATGTTGTTATCATTAGTAATTTACCATGCTATTGAGGTAGTCACTCTGCTTGGCAGAATAAAAAACAAACTAAAGTGACTATCCCGGGTACTTATTTTGCTAAATACTTGGTAATCAATGTTGTTATCATTAGTAATTTACCATGCTATTGAGGTAGTCACTCTGCTTGGCAGAATAAAAAACAAACTAAAGTGACTATCCCGGGTACTTATTTTGATAAATACTTGGTAATCAATGTTGTTATCATTAGTAATTTACCATGCTATTGAGGTAGTCACTCTGCTTGGCAGAATAAAAAACAAACAAAAGTGCTTATCCCGGGTACTTATTTTGCTAAGTACTTGGTAACCAATATGGTAAAATAGTAGAATAGGTATGAATAAGCAAATTGACAGTCAGAAAAAATAAATTTTATAAAAATGTGTTTCTTTCGTAACAGTTTTCGGGAAATATTTTGTGAATAGTAGTTAATTTAAAAAATAAATTATTAATCAAGGGCTAGCGGGCTAGCGTGATCTTACAGTAGATAAAAACCGTACGGTTATTATCGGTAATTTTTATGCAAATATCTAGTTCGAACTATTTTAATTAGTGCACGTTTTCTATGCCATCCGAAACGCTTTTGTAATTAAAATGTCGCAAATTTACCTAACATTTAGAATTAATCCGATTACGATTTATCATTCAAAGGAAACCGTAGTTTTTTATCTCGTTTTGAAAAAAACTGAATGCGGCTTTTGAATAAATCTAAAGTAAAAAACGGTACTCGAAACTAGTTACTAAAACTAGTGACTGTTTAACAAATAAATTAGAGTTATCTTTGCACCTATAGCAAATGTTATAAATATAAAAATTCTTTAGGTAAGTGCAAAGCTATTCAAATGTGACATTTGAAAGCAACCATTTATATTCAGAATTCTGACAGCTCTAGTCACGTTCAAATGTTTTACAAATGCATTTGTTTTTGCGTAACTGAGCGTTAATCCGATATAAAACACTCTCTGACGGCTACGTTTTTAAGATTCTAGGACTCACAGTTTCGGTCAGTCTATAGACGTTATAGTATATAAATGGACCTGGCATTTCCTAGATTAGTTAATACAATGTAGTGATGCCAACATCCAATATGAGAGAGAAGCGCTCGTCTTTTTCTAAATACCGATAACGTATAAATGTGCAGTTTTAAAAGACATAAAAATTAGGTTTATAAATCTTATAATCAAATCTTTTATTAACGTCTGATTAGAACTCTTCAATAAATAAAATTATCGACCAATTTTTCAGACAAATATATTAACAAAAAATATAAAACTTAATACATTAACGTTTCGGTTCGGATTTGGATCTTCTTCAGAAATTGTTTGTTATTATTTTTTCAATATTTGGTAATTAAAAACTTAAAGCGAATTTTTTTCAAAAACCACTTAGAAACTAATTATTATTTAATTTTTATATTTTTTATGATCAGTTCTGAAGAAGATCCAAATCCGAACCGAAACGTTAATGTATTAATTTTTATATTTTTTGTTAATATATTTGCCTGAAAAATTGGTCGATAATTTTTATTAAAAAAATATATTTTAGATTTGTAATCAAAGGACCCCGCTCAAACCTTATGGGATTTGGTTCTCGGTTAAATTTGATCGAAAACTGTTTTATTTTATAGCTTAAAGGCCACTAAGAAAAGTGTCGATGGGCGCACCAATAGATTTTTAGAGCTACAGATGTGTTTAGCGAGATTTTAGATATAGGGATATCCTATGAATTCACAATCTTAAAACATTCTAAGCTCTAGAAATATGTTTTCGAGTGCGCTGAATCAGAATATGACATTATTATTTTATACAGGGTGACACCTTCCAACATTAGTGCCTAGTGTTTGACTATTTTTCTATTTCCAAAAAAAAAAAAAACACAAAAGTTGAACATGTTTGTGAATTTAATGGATATCCCTATATCTAAAATCTCGCTAAACATATCTGTAGCTAAAAATCTATTGGTTTTTAGGCGCCCGTGGGCATTTTTTCTTAGCGACCTTTAAAAAATGATGAATTTAATTTAACCAAGGACCAAATCCCATAAGGTTTGTGCGGGGTCCTTTAATTGATAAATGACAGGTTTGTTTCAATGATCAAAAAAAAGGTCATTTATAGTCTCATTATGGTGACCTCTGTTAAGTAGTTACATAAATTCGTGACGCATAGAGAGTGGTTCGATTTATTTGACTTTCTATAAAAATTTCAAATCGCAGCCTATTTAATTTCGAACCGTGTGTATTTATGACTGCGCTGTTATAGATAACGGCCATTTTATTCAAAACGGCGTTCACGATTCGTCGTATACATAAAAACACTATTGCTTTTAAATTGCGGAAGTCGAGATCTGACGTCATTTTGTGGATAATGTTTGAAGCTAAAAAGGATATCTTGTTTTCGCTAGAAACCTAGTTGTTTTCAATGGCTAATAATAATAATAATTACGATTAATTTCCAGTGCACAGCATATTTTTTACTGAATTAGTGAAAGCATAATATTAAACGATTATCGTCATAATATTTTAGAAGGCGTATACATAAGAAAAATTTAAATGTCACTGTCGGGACTTGAACCCGAAACAACCAATTTCGTGTTGACTGAGTTATATTGCTCTACAGTGCCCACGACAGTTAATTTTTACACGCTTTATATTAGTTTCACTTGTAAGTTTGTATGTAAGTATGTATGTATGTTTGTTTATAATCTCGTTTAGACTACAGCAAGTGGCTTATTACTGTTAGTATGTTATGCCACTACTGTAACTACAGTGAGTAGCCGAGCGGTCTAAAGCACGGGTCTTCGCTGACGTCAACTCTCGGAATCCACGCCGAAAAAAAAATGCTTTTTTCGGCAAATTTTTTACAATAAATCGAACTAAAAAGTGGAAAATAAATAGAGTTTAAAAAAAAACTAAAAATAAATAGTATAGTTTAAAAAAAACTAAAAAACACGCTTTTTTATATCAAACTAAAAAGTGAAAAATAAATATAGTTTAAAAAAAACTAAAAAACACGCTTTATATCGAACTAAAAAGTAAAAAATATTTTTTTTTAAAATAAGCTTAAAACAATAATGAATAAAAAATACTAGTATTATTGTGAAAAAAGCGTGGGGCGCTCGATGTACGAAAATGTGGAACAAAGCGCCCCACGCTTTTTTCACAATAATACTAGTATTTTTTATTCATTATTGTTTTAAGCTTATTTTAAAAAAATTATTGTTTTATAGAGAGCTAATATTTTAATAACAACACTACAAGAATGTTGACTCTCTAGACTTGCTTTAGTGAAACTAATAAACCATGAGCAAGATTTTATTCCCTGCCACCCTCAGAGAATACAAGAGAATGGCAATACCGTTGCCGAAACGTAAGAATAAAGCTAAATTATAAAAAAGGACTGCTTTTTTTGATCCAAAAAGCCACGGAAATTATTCCTAACCAAATCTTCACAACTCTACTACTAATAGATTGGAAAAAAAACATAACAAATTAAGATTAAGATTAGATCGGCGTTCAGATTTGAAGTTATGCAAACAGCAGTTTGGAAACGCGATCTCAAAATAAGTGTACGGTTCACGGTTGCTAATTTGTAGAAAAGGAAGCTGATATTTGAGAAACTTGTAATTATGCAAAATTTCTTAATATACATCTCATGAAATATTAAGGCATAACTGCAGTATAGCAATTAAGTTTACATTTGCCATTCATAAAGCAAGAGAGAACGTCATTATACGGGGTGGAACAGAAAGTTTATGATGACTCGATATTAAAAATATGAGGTTATAATTCGTCATTTAAAAAAAACTGACAAATATCGTTAATATAGTTAACTGTTAATTAAATAAAAAAAAAGTTTACGAATTCGAATCGGTAGAAATTGAGAAATAGGTGAACTTTTTTGTTAACGTACGTATAAATTACGTCACGTGGATTCAATATGGCGGATGATAAACAGAAAATAATGACTATGAAAACAGAAATGAATGTCGTGTAGGGTACCACATGAAAAATATTGACGATTTGATTTCATTAAATATTTAATTGAAAAAAAAGCTTAAAAACTATTGAAGGAGATTTATTTGGTTGAGGAACAATAGAAATAAGCTTTACCAAAGTATTGCTTGTGGCCAACGTTTCGAAAATTATATTTTCATCCTTAGAGCCTCAATGCAACTCATGAAAATATAATTTTCGAAACGTTGGCCACAAGCGATACTTTGGTAAAACTTATTTCTATTGTTCCTCAACCAAATAAATCTGCTTCAATACATATTTTGGAACAAAACTTCTACTAATCTTAAAAACTATGATTTATCAAGCGAACACATAAAAGTCACCACCAAAACCAGCCCCACAGCACGCTTGAAACCTAGCAGCGAAATCTAACAAGGAATCTATAGCGGCAAAATCAACCTCGTGTGCAGCGACCTTAATATCTATTCGCCCTACTGCTGTTCATATTGAAAAGCTTGTTTTCTTCTTTTTCGTAGTCGGTCTAAAGTTTTATTTTCATTTGATAAAAACTGTCAGTTAAAAACCCTATACACTGCACTATATTGCGAATGAATATTTATATTGTTTCTCGCATTTTATGTGTTTTATTATGTATTTTTATTACATTTTCATATATCATTAACAGCTCAAACATTTGCGCCGCGTTTTAGAATTAATTTGCTCTGCGGTGCAGAAACAGCAGCCGTGTTGCTGTTGGCTGACGTCGACAAAGCATATAGGGACGCCGCGATGCAATGATTCATTGCGTTTTTTTAAGCGTTTCCATATCAGCGTACTTCAATTTCGAACAAAATTGTTATAGAAGCAATAAAAATTGTTCATTAATTTAACTAGAACCAGTCAAGGTTTGTAGAGTACAGTGGGGGGATGACGTTTTCCGGCACTGTCAAATGATTTCTAGCCAACGATTGCTATTTATATAATACGCGCCACGGATCTAAAGGGTTCGGAAGTTAGTCACAAACAGCGTCGCAAAGGCACATTATAGATCCGTTGAGACCCCCACCACCTCCCAGCTACCTGGACGATTGGTGATTGGCCCTGATCGCTCGTTGCCTTTGTCACTTGTCGCTTTCCTGCTGTAAAGTACAGTCGAGTAGGCTTTTGTCAAGTTGTTATTGTTATTTTAGTTTTGTTGAGCTGCGAGTTTGTAGTTTTTCAACAGACTGTACAAGCGCAAGCCCGCATTCGCATCTAACTTCCGAGCCTTTTAGATTCGTGGCGCATATTATACACTTTAACTGGTAGTTTTTAATAAAGGTCAAAGAAATCAAAAGACAGAATATTGATATATATATATATATATATATATATATATATATATATATATATATATATATATATATATATATATATATATATATATATATAATGACGTTTGCTTACGCTCATTGAATTCAGCATATTTTTTTCTGTAAGCATTCGCAATTTCAAAAGTATAATAAAGAATTCGATTTTTGCAATTTTTTCAAAGCATACCCCTTTAAAAATGTGCGATTTTTGACGAAACCCGAAATCTTTCGGTACTTTCGCAAAATCATCATGCTTATAGAAAAAAAACACGCTGAATCCAGCATGGTCGTAAAACGTCGTGTGTCGTCCAAAAAAAGTTTCGAACTAAAAAAAAATTTAACCATCTCTTCTCCTTTTATAAGTAACGCAACTGACATAGTGACCTACGAGCTGGTACTAAAAAAATAATTTACAAAATTTGACCCAACTAAGTTTAAAAATTATTTTCAAATTAAATATAACTTTTCAATTAAGAAGTCAAAAAAAAAAAATATAATAAAATCACTTTTGGTATAAAACTTGTATGTGATATCTTTCCATTTATGAAAAAAAAAATATTCAAAAACCTAATTATGCACTTTTTGTGATCATCGCATTATCGCTTATTTATATATAGGGTTTGTAGCTTAACAGATTCCATGCGTGTTTTAATAAAAACAAAGTCAATTTATTTAAAGTAGGTAATTTCCAATGTTTTGTTTGTGTATCAGAATTTCTTTTTTTTTTCAAAACTTTCTCCATTGTAAGCAGGCCATGAATATCCTCCCCACAATTTAAAATTTAAATTTATTTTTACGACAAAAAATTACTTTTTAATGACTAAAATAAAGTTTTAAACTTCTGTTTCGCAACAAAATCAGCGCGAAGGAAGTCATAATTCTGATCAAAGTAATTTAAACTGCGATCTATTATTTACCTTTACAAACTTTGCTGTAATAATTATTGTACATAAGCGAATTTATATAATTTATCGTGTCTTACGATTCTGTGGTGGAAAATTAGTTTTCGCTAAAAGACCGAGAGCTATTGAACTTTTTTGAAGCTGATTTAGGCATGGAAATGACTTACTGTAGTTTAATTGGAGCAAACAACGAAATCGACATTTTGCGTCGCCAAGACCAGTCGATTTTAGGGGTGATCGAGCCCTAAAAATGCACTAGTAAGATTAAAATCTCATTTTGGCAAAGCTGAGATTTTCACAGTACAATACGCGCCACGAATCTAAAAGGCTCGGAAGTTAGATTGCGAATGCGAACATGCGCTTGTACAGTCTGTTGAAAAACTACAAACTCGCAACTCAACAAAACTAAAATAGCAATAACAACTTGACAATAGCGTACTCGACTGTACCTACTTTAAAAAGCAGGAAAGAGACAAGTGACAGAGGCAACGAGCGATCACGGCCAATCACCGACGAGCGCACGTTCTGTGCAGGTAGCTGGGAGATGGTGGGAGTATCAACGGCTCTAAAATGTGCCTTTGCGACGCTGTTTGTGACTAACTTGCGAACCTTTTAGATCCGTGGCGCGTATTATAATTCAAATACTACATTTTCTAAACTGTATTTTAATTTGTTAATAAAAGTGAACTAAAAAGTTAAAAATAATTTTGTATCGATTAGAAAATAAGTCGTTTTATACACAGTCTCGTGTTTTCAAATAAAAGCGTGTTACATTTTAATAACAAGAGAGAACAAACACGCTTTTATTTGAAAACTGGAGACTGTGTATAAAACGACTTATTTTCTAATCGATATAAAATTATTTTTAACTTTTTAGTTCACTTTTATTAACGATTTATGAAAGCTTGTTTAAAAAAATCATTTATTTATTTTTAAGTTTTTAGTGTGCTTTATGAAAAGTGCGATTTGATTGTTATTGGAACTACATACGTGTGCAAAATTTCAACGAAATCGGAAACCGGGAAGTGGATCAAATTTAACATGCAAGATTCGATTATAATAAACAGACACCGGGACAGGTGGAAATAGATAAAAGCTTGTAAAAAAGCCTAAATCGATATCTATTCAATAAATGTAGAATAATTAATAAATTATTAATTAATTTAATTAATTGAATAAATATTTGCTTGTTTCGAAAACCGAACCAAATTATTTTCAACATTAATTATGTAATTTGCATAGATGTTTTCATAATAGTGAAATTAATAATGCTTACCTATATACATTATATATATTATTATACTATATGAGATAATAATTAATAATTGGAACGGAAATTGCTGATAATATGTTATTTTGTTTATAGAACCCACAACCTGTAAACATTTTCAGTAAATTCTGAAACAGAATAATAATTAGCTTTAACTGCAGGATTTTCATTTTAATGAAGTGAGTTGAAATCTTGTTAAAGAAAGCTTTTGAAAACAACTCCGCCGAGACCTCGAAACAAAATTGCTTCTGTTGAACATTATTTTTTTGTTGTAAACCAGCATTTTCTAAAGTTTTTCGTTAAAGGTTAGCAAAATTGTCGCTGACCCCCCGTAATTAGAAATCAAGAATAATATATTTAATTTTATTTAAGTGTAAATATCAATATTCATATTTTGCGTAAGAAAGTTTCACTTCTGCGGCGTGTACCATGAGCAACGCCGAACCGCATAACTTTGCCCACTTAAAAATTGTCCGTTCCAGACTGTAGAATCATTGTTTGCCGGACTCCGTTTATACAATTTGGCCGGTTTTGCTCACTTACCGGATATATTAACGGGTCCCAAGAGCTCCGCGGATCCTAATTTATGAAACGCTACTCTTGTTCGCATTTTAAATTTAATATAAAAGCATGTTCATTTATTTACACTTCGGAATTGTATTTTATAATTGCATAACACTGTTGCATGGTTGCAGAAAGTAATGCTAAAAAATCTGATTTGACAACGACTTTAAATTGTAGTAATATAATATAATAATCCATAATAAAATAAGTAACGTATACTAGAATTATATGATCACAATCTAAGGTCATTATCAAATCAAATTATTTGACAATGCTTTCTGCAATCCACCATGTTTGTCTGACGAAGTCACACTATTGTTTTTTTAACGCTGAATAATCATGGATCCTTGATAAAAATTCGATGGTATTATCTATAAACTCTATATAGCGACACTCAAGGGACTCTGCACTTTGTGGCGTTATTGAGAGTTGTCGTTAAACGGAGAGAAGAAATAAACCATTAATATTTTTTTACTATATTATGTATTTACTCCAAAGCGTCTTCCAACATCACTTATCTTTTCTTCCGTCTCTATTGCGCGTATTAATAAAACTTTTTCATCAATACACAAAGATTTTCTTTTACTCACCATGTTCACAGTTAGCAAGTTTGTGGGCAACTAAGAATATGATAACTTATCTATAAACATATGAAAGATAATTCCATCAAACAAAAAAACAAATTTCTTAGAATCTTCGGTACGCATGATGCCGATAACAATGCAACAAAATAACAAACGAGTACTGTTTATTGTTTTATGATGACGTATTGTTGTACTTATTCAGAGTGGGTGTGTCGTCATTTAATTGTATGACCAACAAGGTAAACCAACTAGAGTTAAGTAATTTCGACGTTTTAAGGAGTTTGTCGTTATATCGAGTGACGTTAAAAGGAGTTTATATTGTTTTTTCAAATTCGTACCAGAAAATGAAAATAAACTCGAAGACTGATTGGTTATTTAATTCTGTGTGTTAGACTCTTTCGCTATGTGACCACGGATGCTGTGTGTTTCCTTTTTTTATCATAACAGCCGCATTGTGTATACAAATATTAGTTATCAACGTTTTGCTTCAGTAAAAAGGAAATCTAAAGAAAATCTTTTACTAAATAACACTAATCGCATCATTTTTCTAAGCGAATCTTTTTGTCTTTTCTCAGCAGGGAAAAGCTAACAGCTATGAAAGTAAAAACGGCGAAAAGCGTTTTCTACAATCTTAACATGTTTTTAGACATATACAATGGCGTCGGCTCGTAACCAAGGGATGGCACAAATTTATCATTTCGAAGAGACGAGAGAGAGAGAGATTATAGACGCTCAACCCATCAGAAAACACTATCTTGTCACGTGGGAGCCATGGGCAAACCTCCACAAGCAAACATGGAATCATAGTGTATTCAGAGACTATAAACGTTTACTTTTGTCGAACTGTCATTGCGCGCGCACCAAACCCATCTACAAAACCAGCTTAAAAACATTCACCGTGTGAAGCGAATACATATAAACTATTAGCCTATTCTAGTGGCAAAACCAGATCCTTAATCTATTGGAAAAATAGCAAGAAATACCTTCAGTATAAAGTAGTGTTGATGCAATAGAATGTTAAGATGAAAGAAGGTTTTGGTTGAGGATCATAAAATAAGCTTTACCAATGTTTCGCTAGTGGCCAACGTTTCGAAAAATTTATTTTCATCTTCACTTGACCAGCTGGAGGCCCTGAAGATGAAAATAAATTTTTCGAAACGTTGGCCACTAGCGAAACATTGGTAAAGCTTATATTATGATCCTCAACCAAAAACTTCCTTCATCTTAGCAAGAAATATAATTTTTACGATAATTGTCACAGTAATGTTACGAGTTGAAGAAATCGGTAGTCGATTCTATCGATTTCCAATTAAAAATTAAATTAATTAAATCTCTTGGTGGAACGAATAAAACCGAACGATCGTTAATAGCGCAAATGTTACGATAAATAAACGTCTACCAACCCTATAAACGAAGAAAAAAAAATCCCTGCGACTGTTTCCAAGTCACCGCTGTAGCTTTTTACCGCCGGTTTCCTCTACACATCTTCTTATTGTTATTCTCTCATTCTCCCCATTCTCCTCTGTGGCACTTTTTCTTCTCCTTAGACGCATCACTGGCTCTATTTAAAATGCCTTAAAAACCGACCTTGCCTTCTGACAAAATGCATTCACATTATTTGTGTGATATCATCGTTAAAATGTATAGATGCCCGTACAGGCTGTCCTAAAAATATTATTGGGAATTTTGGAGGCACGTTCAAAATCTAATCTAAATTACCTTTACCGTTTTTGTCTCCAAAATATAAATAAAATAGACACCTATTTTTATTCTAAAAAAATAAAAATAGTTTAGAATATAATAATAATAATAAATAATAACGTCCGTTCCTCTATCTCTGTTGTTTATCGGAGACACTCTCTCCTCCATATTTGCTCGGTGAAAAATGGCCTCTGTACCTTTTGTAATTTAGATTTTTTTACAAATCTTCCAGATAATCTTGCTCGCTTCATTTTAATGCATAAACATCAATTTTTTAAAAGATAAGCTCAAAGATTTGACGATATAACATCAAGTTGACAGCTTGAGGTTATGTTTACAAATGCGCGCGACCGTAGTGACAGTGACTAGTGACAGCTGAGTACTAATCAATTAATATTTTATTAATTAAATTACTATAATTATAATTCGCATTAAATTAAATCAAATAAATTTTTATGTGAATTTCTATTAATTAATTATTATAGCATGATTTGGGTAATTATTTGAGGAAAAAAAGTCATTTATTTGACTTGGGATTGCGGCTCTCAAACTACCTTAAGTTGGTATAGTTACGCTTTGAGGGCGGAGACTGTAAGTGTAGCATTGAGGACATTCTGATTTGAAATTTCATAAGGAAGGTGTCTGTTGTTCTTTGAGGACAGCCTGTATAATAGAGAACTATTATAAAGGCACAACATTTTTTATTCAGCTCTTTAAAAAGACCAGACGTCATTGTTATTTATTTGACGTCATCATAAACGTCATCATTATAATTTGTCATTCCTGTCGACGCATATCTAGTTGGCTGATATAGGTAATGTATGTATATGAATGCAAATGTACACAAATTTATTATGTAGGTGTTTTTTGTTTCTATTGGGCTATTAAAAATTGTGTTGGGAAACTGTTAAAAATATGTTGTTATCACTCTGTAGTTCATTACCGACGGCCACACAGCAAGACTCACTGATTATTTCGACCTCTATAGGCTGTGTGCACGAAGCCTACTAGCGCCGCTAGTGGGTAATAGAGAAGTATTGAACTCACTTTTTATGGAAATCGCGACATGTTTCTAAGGTGATAAGTCAACAACTTTAGTTGGCCATGTAATAAGAAAAACCGACGTTAATTTGTTTACACTGAGAGCGGAACGTCAACACATTGAAAAATTTCATTAAAATCGATTCAGTCGTTTCGGAGATTAGCGCGGCCAAAATTTTATATATAATATTATCACAATCTACGGTTGTTGTCAAATCAAATTTTTTTAACAATATTGTCTGAAACTTAGCATAAATTTCAGACCAATTGTGGTTAATCAGTTTTTTGAATGATAAAAAATGGTAAATTAAGAATTTTTAATTTGCATTTAACTAATATTGATTATTATATTTATTTATATTCAAAATGCTGCTACAAAATATTAATTGTGAAATTTATGCATATTTGATGAGCATCACTAAGTTTTTCATTGTTTCATTTTAAAATTGCGCAAACTGTTTGCATTTTTTTAAATTAATCTAATTATATTTTTGTTAAAGTAAATGTGACTTTTTTAGAAAAGAGCAATTAATTTAAATAAAAAGTACATTATTATTTTCTCTTTTAGCCTTTCGCGGCGTGAAATTTGCTAATTTTCAAATTAATATAAAATGCCGTAATCTGAAATCGTATTGAGAAAAAAATGACTTTATATTAAATTCGAGGCTTTTAATAAAACTGTCAATTTTTTAATGAGATTTTTCTTAAATTGATGCTCTTTTAGAGAAATGTGAATAAAAGAGATTCGCAGGAAAACGGCCGGGAAAACTGAAAAATGTTTAAAAGTTCCGTCGCACTTTTTTATTCAATCTATTTTTACATTTCTCGTGAAATTGTTGCTTTTATTTTTACATCGAATACCTATCCCAACGGTGCCCAAACTGTGGCTCAAGAACACCATGCGGCTCTTTAAGGGCTTAATGGTGTGTAAATATAAAAAAAATGTACGTTATTTTTTTTTATTTTTCTTGTAAAAACCTTCCGGGCCCATAGACAACTATTTGGGTTTAGTTCAGCATTTTTCAGTTCGACCGGGTACAACTTTCGGAACCTATGTTAAATGGTTCCAATGCAGTTGATTTTTATTTTATCGCTAGCGGCCCGGTCCGGCTTCGCTCGAATTTATAGATTGCCACCGTTACGTTGCAAAATTGGCCTCCACAAAAAGCGCTTTCATTTTAACGCGATAACATATAAGCCATCCTGAAGGTCCAATCTAAGTATTGGTGAATTTTTTTTTGAAATCGGATAAGTAGTTTTGGAGATTACCTCTAAACTTACAAACTTTACCTCCTTATAATATTAGTATAGATTTTTTCAGTCTACTGAATAAGTGTACTAATTTTTAAAAAGCCACAATTTTTGATTAAAAATATAATTGACACTAGAATTTTTTTTTGCTCATGGGATTGAAAATGTTACGAAACGTTGCAATATACGTGTGTTGTGTACTATAAAAATCGGCTGTAGAACATTAAGCTAAAGCGGCGGTGAGGTAATGCAGCTTCCTCGTAGCCCACAAGGTCGTAGGTTCGATCCCGGCGGTTGGTGTCATTACTATTTTTTTTTGTTTTTTTTTCTTACTTCTATAGTGTGTGGTACACAACACACAAGTCTCTTTTTTTAGTTATTTGAAATTTTGGAATTGGATAATCATTTAATTATCCTCTGTATTAATTTATTACTAATTTGCATAACAATTAGTTATTATTGTTGTTTGTCCCGTATAGACATTAGTAATTATCAGTAATGAATGGACATTTATTTATATAATTAATATTTGATTAATTCATTACACAGTATTGTAGGTACTGTAGCATCATAATTAGTTGTTCGTATGGATTGAATAATTATTGTTTGGGATAGTTAGAAAAAAAAAACGGTGTCCAATTTATTACACAAAAAAAGGCTATACGCATAATCACAAAAAGTAACTTCAGGGCCACATGCAAACCATTATTTAAAGAACATGGCATTTTAACTTTATATTCCCTGTTTGTTTTAGAAAATTTGAAATATATCAAAGATAATATTATACTCAAATTTGAAATTGTTGAGAGCGTACACTCTTATAGCATCAGAAGTAGAGAGGATATTAGAATCCCTTCATACAGGCTTAATAAATTAACAAATGGTCCCAACTTTTGGGCTCCAAAATTTTATAATAAATTATCCATAGCTACTAGAGAATTGTCACAACCTGCATTTACAAGACAAATAAAAAAGTTGCTAAATGATTTGTGTCTATATAATTTTGAAGATTTCTTGTAAATTTTATTTTTGTAAATTATATATTTGACTATTTTTGTAACTATATTTAGTATACAAATAAACTATTACATTACATTATTCACAAGAATTGGCACTTACTGCCAAAGAGTGAGATCAAATATCAAATATGTAACAGTTATTATTATTTTATTCAACATATTTATTAACGTAAGTTTGTAACGTGAATATTATTATTCAATTCAACACATTTATTAATTTAAGTTTTTTAACATGAATACCACTTCCTAGTTCATACGCTCCGCTGCCATCTTGCCTCTGTTTCTTCACATGACCACCAGGGTACACCGGTGGCAGCGTGGCTTTTTAAGACGTGGTGTTACAAATAAAATTTTAAATTTAATGAACTTTAAATATTAATAATATTAATAATGTATTAATATAATATATTTACGATTAAAAAAAAAGCTATTACGAAAAACTTAGATAAAGTAACTAAATAAAATGTGTTATTAAATCTGATGTTAAACGCATTATTATTATTCTTGTGACCTCGACTACAAACCCAAAAATCCGACGGTCGACTCCGGGACAATCGCTGTCGGCCTCTTAACCGGAGTTTGACTGACAGATTCTGTATTTTAACGCGATTCGCGATTGTCACCTGTTCAACTCTATATAATATATAAAGAAATAAATCTACAGGGGTAACTCGTATGTCATGTCGAGTGACGTGTCATATTTCAGAGCCAGTTTCGATGAATGGCACCGCGCCATACATAATGCCTACGCCGCACGAATAACGCGCTCCGCACGGGTGGTGGGCGCTGGCTGTGCGAGTTGCGAGTTGCGACGACGACGACGGCTGAAAGAGAGCTCGGTCCGTCTCAAAACACGCGCATGATCCAGGGCTGGCCAAACGCACGGCCCTCGGAGGTTATTTGACTCTTATTTTTTTTTTTTAATTGTCTTAAAATGTCCATATGTTATATTATGCTAGCGGTCCCGCACGGTTTCACCCGGGTGCAAAAGAACGAATGGTGGGAAGGGACATGAGTACGCACATTCATCTTAGTGTACCGAGATGAATGTTGTGTCCAAATTTCATGATGATCGGAGTTAGCTTTTAAAAGTTTTTGTCGGACGGACAAATTTTCAGTTATATTTTGCTTCTATTGGTCGTAGCGTGATATTATATAGCCTATAGCCTTCCTCGATAAATGGACTATCCAACAAATTTTTTTTTCCATTCGAACCAGTAGTGTCTAAGATTAGCGCGTTCAATTAAACAAACAAACAAACTCTTTAATTTTATATATTAGTATAGATATAATGTAGTTTTACAGAATAAAAGAACACTCAAAATGTTTAAATATAAACACGACGCGCCGTGTTTATCTACCGTGACGTCATTCTTGTAGCATACAAAGAAAACTCTCAACATCTGAGGTTATCAGCGTCAATTCACGTGTGTATATAGGTATATTATGCGCATTTACTACAATTCTGACGCCAAACATCAAAATCGTCATGGTGGGCAGCTAAGTAAATCAAAAAGAATATAAAGACTTGAAGTAAATAATCACCGTGTTGCTTAAATTTTTGTTGCAATCATTCATTTGTGCAACATTTAATTAGTTGATTTGTTGTTTATTCGTGGCTTTATGTCATATGTTATTTTTGAGGTTAGTTAACTCGAAGTTAAAGAAAGCCATACTATTTTTACTTCTAAGAAAATATTTAATATAAATCATATCATTAAATAAATTTACATACCTATGTACGAAATACCTCTACACCACAGCTCTACACCCATAAATACAACATCTAATGTCAGTTGTCACTTAGACGTGACGTCACAAGCGGACGCTATGTCACGTACGCTTAATTCGAGATAGAAAAATTGAAATGCAATAATTTGCGTTAAAATTTAATTTATTGCTGAAATAATGTTTCTTTTTTTTTGGGAAATAGTAGACCTACATTATAGAACGGGATTTCAAAATCTGTCATCATGCCTATTGTTTTACGCAAGCCTAACAGGTAGTAAGTTTATGGTAATTTAATTTGATATTTTATTCATTTGCGTCGGTTCTGTTTTTTTTTTTTTGGAATCTTATATTAGGCTTGTAAAATATATACAGTACAATAATATATACACGGAAAGGGAAAGATATAAATAAAAAATGTGACAAAAAACGTATTGTATATGTAGCAGAGGAAAACGAGAGTCAATATGACAAAGAAATGAAAAGTAAATAACTAACTAAGTATGTGTAGTACATATAGTTCACTTCTTCGACGGCGAAAAACTTCAGGGCTGTAAACGCGGAAAAGAAGCACGCAGGTGCACCGAGTCCCATTTAATTCCAGATCTTGGTTTGAACGATTTCGTCTGGGACAGGGGTAGGAAATGTTACAATTTACAAAATTTCCCAGTTTTTAAAGAGCCACTAAACATTTTCGTTTCTGTATTATAGTGTAGCAAGCTTTGTTACATTAACTCTCTCTTTTTTGTAATTTTGTCAAAATTAGTTTTTCCTTAGCTACGCTGGAAAAATGAAGGTTGTTATTTTTTCCAAAAAATAACATTCTTCATTTTTCCAGCGTAATACTACTAAATACTATTGTAGCAAGCTTTGTTACATTAACTCTCTTTCTCTTTTTTGTAATTTTGTCAAATTATTATAAAAATGTAGAAAACAGTTAATGTAACAAAGCTTGCTACAATAGTATTTGCTTATATAGGTATAATATATATATCCGAGGACGGGGGCGGCGCGGGTGAGACGCGAGTGGAAATGGCTGAGAGATAGACATGGTACTCAATCATGGATCGTTTGGACGATTTTATGGGTTTACATAAAAAAATAATTATTTTTTGCGTATGGAACTGGAGAGCCGCCACTTGACATCAAAAGAGCTGCATGCGGCTCGCGAGCCGCAGGTTGCCGGCCCCTGGTCTAGGAAATTAGAGTGAAAACCTACCTCAAACAAATAAATTGAAGGGATATACCTTTGCTCACATTTTTTGCAGCACGCAACCAATCACGTTTTTGAACTGGGTGAAAACAAATCTATATATCAACTAGATGCTCCCCGCGCCACCGCACACGTTTGTTTTGAAACAGGGTAGCGACAAAAGTAGTGGAGCTATATTCGTTAGTTGACAGGGCGAAATTTAGTTACTAGAATTCCGCTTAAAATTATGTTTCACATCTGTCAGGAGTCCCCGAAAGGCTCACATTTTGACGTGATAACGTCTTATAAATTGATGAATCACCAATCTTATAAATTGATAAAATACCGGCTGCATGCACGAAAAAGTGTAACGTTCCTAAATCCTAACGTTCCTAACGTTCGTAACGCGTAACGCGTAACGTTCCGCCTGACCCTGTGCGTGCTTTTTGCTAATTTCTCGCTCAATTTAAATCAGATTGGTTTGAAACCAGTCTTAAACGAAAGAGGAGAACATTTTACATAGATTTCGTATAACAGAATTTGCCTAAACAGTTTTTTTATACAAATTTATATAGAAAAATAGCTGTATAAATGCAATGTTATCTAATGCATGGCGCGACGCGGTCGGTCGTCTTTGTTTGCCGTACATGGAAATTAGAAGATAACGTATGTCTTGTCTTAACATGAAAACGGCTGCATTTCTAATGTTTAATTCAATTTTTTGACATTAGTATTTTGTGAAATGCAACGCCTTCTAAGTTAAGTATTGGAATAACTAATTATTATTAGAACATAATACTTTGACAGTTGCAAACGTCACTTTTGACATTTCTTATCATTCCGACACCAAGGATAAGCGGATTGAAACCAAATTTTGGGAGGTTTAGGTTATGTATTACGGAATACGTTATCACGTAAAACTATCGTCCGTAAACCGACTTTACAGACAACCAATTTTTTTTTTTACTTTTTACCAACTGTTAAGATTGAGACCAAATTTCCACGGGACACGGTGTAGTATACATTCACACAATTCTCTGTGGATTTTATATTAGTTAAAATATGAAATATATGTTCGAAGGAAGCAGTAAGCCTGAAAGTTTCTAAGTTCACAAATTCGTAGAAAAACATGTTACTAACGTAATTAATCTCTGCGGGTTTTATGTAAGTTAGAAGAAGATCTATTTCTACAAAGTCAAGGGACTACGTACAAATAGATTCTGCAGAACAATATTATAAAATAAATCTCCATAGATTTGATATTAATTTCAGACTTGTTAGTGTTATCTCAAGTTTGAAAGTTAAATGGTACGATATATTATAAAGAAAAATACATAATTTTTATCCTGGTACACCTATATTGTAAAAACTCGGGTCGCAGTGCCAAAACCCTACTCAGACAGTGTGGCTTTATTATCTTAACTCTTAGACTAGTGTGACCTGTACGAATTATTCGCACTAAATAAGTATAATAATTATCACTTTACAAAATTATTTTTTAAATATGATTGAAGGTATTCAATTCGTTTCTAATTTTGCACACTGCTTATAACGTTCTTCTTTTTGTTGTATTACAATATGAAGCTCAGATGACAGATCGAAGAAATATTTTACTAAAATTGTCATATAGGCGCGCAAGTAGCAAAAGCGTTGAGCTAAGCTGTCAAATGGCATCATGCAGCATTGCTGTGACGTTGTTCAGCGTTGCTCGCTGTTTCAAAATTAAAGCCGTCAGATGGCAGTATGCAGTATTTAGGTACAATATGAAGGTCAGATGACAGATCGAAGTGTTGACGTTGTTTCAAAATTAAAGCCGTCAGATGGCAGACGTTGTTCAGCGTTGCTGTATTTTAATTAATTTACAAAAACAAAAACAATAATAAATTTTTTAGTTGTCGATGTCAGTAGAGCAAGCAATTATCTGTAAAAGATATATAATTTATGTGGAGAAATTGTGTGGTTTTTTCTAAAAAGGGAGGCAAACATCTTAACCTTAGCGTATTAATATATATGATTAAATTACGTTGGTAATGCTTATTGGTTTGTGTTGATAGCTATGTACCTACAGATGTCGCCATCTGTCAATCGATGGCTTTAAATAGGGGAAACCGATCACCAAATTGGTTTGCGTCCGTTCGTTCAAGATGGTTTCTACGATGCCGCCATCTGTCAGTGAATTTCGAAAACTTCGTATACACGTATAACTTCCGTCCGACAAAAAAGAGCTGAGTTACTTTCAAGTCGCGCCTCAAAAAAAAGTTACTCCGCGAAACGGTGAGGTGAAATTGAGCGAAGTCGTGAGTAAATAAATGGAATCGGTGTTCCGCGTTTTCCGTGTCGTCCTGCTACGGCACTGAGTGCGGAACCTTCTTATAAAAACACTGCGAGACGACGACAGAACAACAAAAGGATCAAACGAATGCCATCCCAATTTGAGAAAGAAACTTACAGGACTATACCATTAATCACATAAAAATACTCTTTGTTCCCTCCGCCTCAAAACGAACATAATGTATACATGTGCAAGAGTATTGTATACCGGGTGCAGTGCTACATTATGTCAAACTAGTGTGATCTGTGCGAATTATTCGCACTAAATAAGTATAATAATTATCACTTTAAAAAATTATTTCTTAAATATGATTGCAGGTATTCAATTCGTTTCTAATTTTGCACACTGCTTATAACGTTCTTCTTTTTGTTGTACTACAATATGAAGCTCAGATGACAGATCGAAGAAATATTTTACTAAAATTGTCATATAGAGGCGCAAGTAGCAAAAGCGTTGATTTAAGCCGTCAGATGGCCTCATGCAGCATAGCTGTGACGTTGTTCAGCGTTGCTCGCTGTATCAAAATTAAAGCCGTTAGATGGCAGTATGCAGTATTGTGTCTGTTGTATTACAATATGAAGGTCAGATGACAGATCGAAGTGTTGACGTTGTTTCAAAATTAAAGCCGTTAGATGGCAGACGTTGTTCGTTGCTGTATTTTAATTAATTTACAAAAACAAAAGCAATAATAAATTTTTTAGTCGTCGATGTCAGTAGAGCAAGCAATTATCTGTAAAATAATATATATAGTTGTTGGATTTTTTCTAAAAAGGGAGGCAAACATCTTTAACCTTAGCGTATTAATATATAATATGATGATGATAGGGCAAAAACAAACTGGCCACCTTTTGTCGATTCGGTCGACGCTTGACCCTTTATCCTGAGTTTAGGAGATAGTCGATCGAAGAACCGACACGTGCGGAAGTAGACCGTGTGTTCTTTGGCAAGTTTTCAACACATAAATCTTCGGAGACATTATTGCTTCCGTGTTGATAACATTTTCGGATTCCTCGAAGTTTTTGAACTTGGTTTTAGCATTTCTCTTCTGCGCATGCGCCGATTTTGTCCAAAAACAATAGGGCTCTTAATATTTGCATACCAAACATCCTCCCAAAATTTAATTTCAATTCGCTCATCCGTTTGACCTGTATCGTATTCACGGACTAACAGACGCACAGAGTTTTTCAAAAATATGTTTTTTGGATTCGGGAGTCCTCAAAACGGAAAGATATTATAAAATTTTTGAAAAGTGATTTTTGACCTAAACTAGTTCCATTCCCCACTTGTGGGTTGGAATGGTAATTGTTCTGTTTTATATCACAGAATCTCCTCTTCAAGTAAATAAAATTGTCGACAATTTTTCTCTGAGAAAAATTGGTCGACAATTTTATTTACTTGAAGAGTTCTATTCAAACGTTAATCAAAGATTAGAATCTCCTCTTATTAAAAAGCTGGAATTTGAATGGATTTCGTGTGAAATTAACTTAGATATATAACTTCTTGTATGAACGAAAGTCGGCTCTGACGCGCAAAGCGATAATAGAGCACATGCCGCTGGTATTAATAGAGGTATGTGTAATACTGTAAGGTTTACCGTGTTTTAGAGCACATCCAATATAAATGCACAAATGTTTGAGAATGGGACAACTCATTCTATCATCGTCAATCGATATCTACCGTCCGCATCTGTCTATACGAACAAGGATATTTAAATATTCCTTTATGTTTCTACATAAACATATAAATATCCTGATTCTTTAAATATATAGAACGTACATTTTTCTACAAAAAAACCCATCGACGAAATATACGTATTAGTTTCGAGAAAGGAATAACACTTAAACGAGTTTCGATTTCCAATAATATTGCTCGTATTTTTGTTGGAAAATACTTGAATAGGTACATTTTTTTGTGCCATATTTTTATTTTGTCAGTTATAGTTTCTTTGTTGGGAAATGTTTCTGTGTTTGTTGTTTTCAAGTATAATAATATCATACAATAAGTACTTATCTTGTTCGTAAATTAAGATATTTTGACGAGGAAGTGATTAATTATTTTAAAACAAGTACATATAACGAATTAAGAACACCATACTCACTACACGTGCTTCCCTTAAAATAGTTGGTTTTCACTTAATTTTCAAAACTTTTGACAGTTCAGTTTTGAGCAAGATCACTTCTAATTGCAGGCTGCATTGAATTCTCATGCGGTTAGACAATAGAGGTATTACAAGAGAGTACGCGAGAGAGCATTGAAAGTGTCTGCAATTAAGAGAGAGAACAGTTCCTCATCTCAAAACAATGCTGATTTGAGTAAACAACTGTCTGGTTTTCTGCAGCGTTCTCTCTCTTAACTGAGGACACTTTCACTTATGGCAAGCATACGCACTAGCGTACTCTAGTTACTTATATCTCTATATAGACTAGGTACGTATTAGTTTTTTATGTCTCACACTTGTCATGATTCGAATACATTTTTTTTATTACTCATGCGGGAAAAGTGGTATCTTTACGCATGCTGTTACGGTTGAAAAGTAGCTATTTTCATTAGCGTGCGGAAAGTTTATTTGTCGCACTGAAATTATTGTTTGCCGCACGCAAATTCAGAGAAAAAAGCAAAATAATAACGGTGTTAATGTCAACGAAACAAACTGTTATTTGAAGCAGATTTGAGGTTAAAATTTTTGATTATGGACTTTTATTCTTGACAATTTTAACTGAATTTTCAACTATTTAATGATTTAATTTTAATTTTTATTACTTCTAATTTCTTTTTTAATTCGTAATAAAATTTTAATTTAAATTTAATTTAATTCGTAATAAAAGATAGTATGTGCAACTCGTGCGGCATTGTCGCACTAGTTGCACAATATACTATTTAAAAACCCACTCATTCCCCAAATTAAACCATATTGCATCACGGACAAATACTCTAGTAATTTCTTTTGAAAAATCAGTGTTTTCTTTAGCGTGTTGTATAAATATGAATTTGAACATGCTTATTTTTAAAGTTGTAGACGATCTAATTTTACATAATGAATAATACAAAAGGGTTGATCCTTTCAACGCCCTTTAGGATGTATTATGAAGCTTTGAACCCGGCCAAACACGTCGTAAGCCTTTGGAGCTAGACGACGACGTCCCAAACGAGATCGCGTATTTTAATCACAAATCAAACCCAAACCGTTTATCATACGTAATAGAGTCCCTTTATCTGCACGTTTAGTTCTCTTCGTCGAAATTATAAAGTCGAGCTGCAATATTGAAATTTGGTACATCGGCGATTTAAGGTGACTGTTCGCTCAGATACTAAGAAAAAAACGTAAAAAACTGTATTAAGTTAAGGGGGTCAACCCGTGTGATGGCCGATTTTTTAGACATTTTTTAGGATTTTTTTTGACGACCAGTAAAAAGATAGAACTTTGAACTTTTTATGATATATTTATTAATATTTCAGTAGTGTATTAAAAATTTTTCAAACATAGATCTCCACAAAAACATGAGGTGTACCACTCTGAAGACACCCATCTTGAGAAAATGGTTGTTGACGGTCTCCATGATTTCGACTGATTGGCTTATCTCAAATACAATACAAATCTTTGATTAACGTCTGAATAGAACTTTTTATATAAATAAAATTGTCTTCCAATTTTTTTCAGACTATTTATTGACATAATTATAAATCAATATTACAAAAGATGGCGTTTCGATCCAGATTTGGATCTTCTTCAGAAATAATCTAAAAAATATAAAAAATAATTAGTATTTATCTATTTATTTTATAATAGAATGAAGTTAATTAATTATCGAAAACTAATGAAAAATTAATAACAAACAATTAAATAATTAAACGAAATTTTAAACGGTAAGCCTGTGGCAATAGATGAACTAGGATTAGTCGAAAATATTGAACGTATAATTGGAAATTAATTTGTAATTTTCATGTTTTTTCGATAATTTTGCGTTGAAAAAAATAGAATCACACGGAATTTCCAAAAGATCCTAGTACATTCTACGATTATACATGTGTCGAAGCTACCATTAAAATTTCAAAGCAATCGGTCAAACCGTGTTTGAAATATCGCGGAGAAAAATCAGAAAAACGCGTTTATATTCAAATACGATTTGAACTACAAAATCTTAAGTCATCATTAATCTGCAATCTACTTCGGAATCAATGTATGAAAAAAAGATTCTATTTTTTCAACCTATCACATGGGGTAACCCCCTTAAACGGTTTTATTTGCACAATTTTTTATTTGCTGTTGATGTGTCGAATGTAATCCATATTTCACTGTCTGCACCCATAGGTATGTCCTTTTCTGTAGAGACAGGGTCGGTATTTTGCCTATGTAAATATTAATTTAAAATATAAAAACTTTTGTAATTTTGATTCTATTTTATTTCATTGACCAATAGGAAAGGACTCTTTTGTATGGCCGGACCCGTGTACTGTTTGGTATCTCTGTTAATCTACATACCTATATATTGGATCCTTTACCCAAGATCATCGTTGTTTGATGACATATCAGATTTATGTTTAATATATTATATTGTACAGGGTGGCTCAATGGGTATTGGCGGTTTTTGAAACGTCACTGCTCGAGTATGGGTAAAGTGGGGGGGGGGGGTAATCATTATCATTACATTCATTGTGCATGTATTCGAGATTTATTTTTGACAGTAGAAATTGTAATAGAAATATTGTTACGTTTGATAAAAATTTGCAAACAGTAATACATAAATATAAAATTAGTAAACTTGACGTTACTGCACCAATATAACTTTTGGAAGAATTCGTTTCCCACTGAAATTCGTTTTCAATCTTTCCTCAGGATCAAGCGCTCTAGTTATCTATTATTATCTGTCCTTGTCAACAAAAATTGCATAGTTAAATTGTACCAACAGTAAGTATACCCTATTGACATTTTTTTTTCTTTTTGATAGTTACATAATTACTAGATACTGATTTCTATTATTATCTACACTGAATAGCTAATCACAGCTGAACCAGTGATATTAAAAATTAAAAAAATTCTTTCCAGTCAAACATTCAGTTATAAATTCGACAGTCCGTAATGGAAAACTGAATTTGGGTCTTCCTAAAAACCGACAACCGAAGCGAAAGCAGCTTTGGTTCCTGTTTAATAAATATTGTGCGCAGAAATGCAGCCATTATTCTATTTATAACCACGGCAAAGTTTAGCAAAGACAAACATTCAGAAAAGCTAAAAAAAAATTTTTTTAAGTTGTGTAAATTCATTTTTCTTTTGACATACTAACTTCAACTCTAATAAAATATTCACACGAAAAAGTCATCAGAACTTTTTTTTTTGTTTAATGAAAATACAAAAAATAAAACAAACTTAATTAGAAAAGATTATTTGTGAAGCGTAGACGAAATGTAAAAAGTTTGTTTCACGTCTTAATATAATATATTTGTACGTATTTACCTTCACCGACTAGCATTCTTAATTTAGATAAGGAATTTTACAACTTCTTTAAAGACTTTTAACTTTTGAATTTATCTACCTTGAAAAGCGTTCCCCATTGCATGCCGAATCTTAGGCCATTAAGGCCGCTGCACACGAGGCTAGAAACACTGCTTGGACTTCTGCTGGGTACGAAGCTGGAAATGATGTCACTGCGGGCTCGCCTGCTACCTCATAAGACAAGCTTTAAAATTTTGAACAGGGGCTATTTTCTTGCTAGGTTCGCTGCTAGGTATGAGCAAGAACCCATCAGGAACTAGTATCTTGTCACGTGGGCGACTTTAACAAACAAACACTATGTCATAGTGTTTGTTCTGTTCAGAGACAATAAACGTGCACTTCTATTACCGTTCTATCAGTGCGCGCGCACCGAATCTACCTGCAGAGCAAGCTTGTAAAGACGTCTCGTGTGAAGCGAGCACATAATAGCAATTAAGAAAACCAGCGCTGGAAAACTAGTAGTGAAATCTAGCAAGGAACCTAGCGGCATATCCAGCCTCGTGTACAGCGGATTTTAATTATTGATAGAAATAGAAACTGACGCTTTAATAAACATTTAGAATTTTATTCCTGTATAACCAAATTGAAGCCTTTCATGACTTCAAACATAGATGCTTATATTTACTTTCTATTTATTGGAGCTCTACCTATACGTTTTCTTTTATAAAACATTTTCCGAGAAGCCATGTTAAAAGTGAAAAGTTCTGTTGGCGGATTAAAATCTTGCTAGGAGTTTTATTTTAATTTTACAGTGAAAAAAAATGGATTACTTAAAAGTAGAAATCTAATTTGTGATTTTCGGATTACAATTAAAATCTTGATTTTAGTACGGGATAATTAATTTCTTCTATACAAAAGATGCACTAAAAGATAGGTATTTCGATAACAAACCAGTTTTATTGTAAAACGATTCTTTTTGAAATTCTTTATTAACTTCACCTGTATGTATGTATCTATCTAATGGAATCTTTTAATTTAATTTTCGTCCACTTCCAGACGTCTGAATAATTTGAAATTTTGCACACGTGTTAAAAACCCACGACAATATAATGGGTGTCCCACGACATGACTGTCATAGCCTGGGACTGTGTTGCTGGGGTGATTTCAAGTCAAAAATGTCTAATGAACGTATACCCGGAACGCTATCCTAACTGAGCTAGAAGCATTTGAAATTTTAAGTAAGTAAGCCCACTATTGCAGGTATTAGGTTCGGCTGCTGGTTTTGTTATTATTAAAAAGACCAAGTGGCTGTGAATCACCGTTCGTATTTATTCGCAGAGCTAACACTTCAATTCTAAGAAGATCTAGACTACGTATACCTACAGCAACTGGGTGGACATTTTGAGCAACTAATTCAATAAAGCGATTTCTTTTTAAATGGTTTTTAAATTACTAAGGAATTCCTATTACTACTTATCTAAAATTTCAAATGCTTCTAGGTCAGTTAGGATAGCGTTCCGGGTATATGTTCATTTTGACTTGAAATCACACAGTCCCAGGCTATGCCAGTCATGTATATGTCGCCGGGATATTGTCAAATCCGTGATTTTGTAATTTCACTAGTGAAATTACAATATCACGATTGACAAAGATTCGTTATATTATAATTTCACTAAGTGAAATTATAATATCACGGGTTTGACAATATCCCGGCGACATATATATTATATAAATAATTTATATAAACGTAGTCATTTGAGTGTTGGTTTTTGGGGTTATAATTAAAATTAGAGTTTAAATAAACTAAAAAAAAACCACTATTTTTAATAAATAAATTATTAGGTATTTACCTAATTTCGGTAGTCGGCCAAACTTACACCAGAGCTGAGTTTGCGGTACCCCTTTGGAAATATTTACGGACATTCGGGAGTCCGCGAGCCGTAGTCTAGGAAGCGCTGGCATAGTTGATACTATCTTATAAGATTCGTATCTGTTGAGTAGCCAAGTCGGTTTGTCTGAAAAACGATCCTTTTTATTTTAATTTCGAAAGTTATGAATAATCCTTTCAGCAACATTCGCTTTGATCAAACATGAATCACATACGACGTAAAGACGGGTTTGTTTTCATTAGCTATATCATCGTACCAATCTTATAGACATCTGTTTGTACACAGATTATACAGGTGAAGTTGGTAATAGAGGTAGATTTATGTTGGTAACACTGAACTATACATTAATGGCTGTCACGTAGGTAGACAATCCTCCAATCGCAAGGGGAATTGTTTACCGGCCACTAAATCACATTTACAGTGCCTATGTATTATGTTTAACGTCTTAGTGCGTGAGACATCTGACTTCTTGGCTCCTGTAGGCTCGGCCAACATCGCTATATTACGGCCTTCGATGTACGACAGTCGATGGAAATTGGCAGTGACGTGTCGCTCTCGGAGCGGAGCGAGTCGCTCTTTTTTTTTTGTGATGAACCACTTCGAGCGCCATTGCTCTATGTACTGAGCTGTTCCGTACTGTTGCATTCGCACATTTACAGAGCGCACACAGCACAGGCCACAGAGGCACTAGTGAATTTTGCTGAGTCATTTAATGTTGAATGACACACTGTAAGTGTAATGGTCCTAAGCTTACAGTGACTTAAACCATTCACATTGACGTCGTTGACAAAGCATTAATATTGTAACAATAATAGTATATTGTGCGACTAGTGACAGAAGGAGAAGATTCCATGAGCGTAAAACGCACGCGAGTGGAATATTCTCCTTCGATCAATGGTCGCACATAATATTTTATTCAACTAGCACGAGTAATATGTAATCGGGGCCCTGATAAAAGAGGGAAAAATAATAAATCACTTCATTGATTGACGTACCCAGCGCCCTCGATGTACACAAGATAGCCATGACTTTCGCTGAATTGCGATGCTGTTTTCATATATACAATACCGCCTACCACGTTCCTATTGGTCCAGAAGCTGCGTGCAGTTTTTTTTCATTATTGCACGCTCGGGCTTGCTACTGCGTTTCTATTGGTCCAGAAAATTCATTATCACACTGTACGGCTCATTATTAGCACTCTACGCGTCAACATGAAGTAATTTATTATTTCTCCCGAATTTAGCAGCACCCCGAAATTACATATTACTCACGCGTGTTGAATAAACGTTATTATTGTTAAGCTTTTAATGCGAATAATATAAGATCAGAATCATATTAAAATGAGCTCAGAGCTGAGTGTGTGTATTGTGCTGTGCAATGCTACGTGACTCCTGAGCATGTATGATGACAGTTCACACCTCTGCAGTCTACACTCTTGTGTAGTGCGTACTGCCTAGTGTCGCTCCTTTGAACGACTCGGTCTGAGCGACTCTTTTTAGTGAGCGGAGCGCACGGAGCCAGCTTCCAATAAAGAGTCATGTGAACACATCACCACTGTATACTGCAGAGATCTTTGCAATAACCTGAAGACTTTTCGGCGATCTGCTAAGCGGAGTATTTTGTGTTCCGGTGTTGTTCAGGCCCGGTTACGGATAACAACGTGACTACCAACATCAGGCGCTGTCTATCTGCGTTAATATTTGATTAGAGACGCATTCACCTTTAACAAATACCGGGTCTTGTTTGTTTCCTGTGACAGCGTTACAATTACGTGTTTTAATAACAACGGATTTCCCATTCTTCCGACCTTACCCTACACCTTTATACATTGCAAAGGTACATGATATACAGACCCTCACAATGTAACCAGTTTGTTACTCGGTGTTTAACTACCTATTACTTGAATGCTAATCTTCTTAAGAGATTTTTGTTTAGCAATGTCGAGATAAATGAAAAGCGGATTAGTTTTGTCGTTGAACATTTCAGTAAAAATACTTATATTGACGTGAAATAGTATATTACATCACAAGGGCCGAAAGTGTGATATTCTTGCCCTGTGCGCAATGACGCTTGAGTCGCGAGGGGCAAGATATTACACTTTCGGCCAGTGTGGTGTACACTATTTTCTTCATACCTCGGTCGTAAGCACGCTTATTAAATACATTAATTAATTAATTACCTACATAAAAACACAGATAAATTCCAAGCAAGATTTGAGTTTATACGTAAAAACACAAATGACAGATGTTCGCGATTATTAGCTAGGGCCTTGCGCAATTTCTTTGGGATGCATTTCCGATTCGCGCTATCATTTCTTCGCGTGTGTTAACCGGGGTTTTGAATTAATTAAATAAAATTTAAAAAATTTAAGCAAACTTCAAAAGGCCGTTTCTGTCTTATTTTTGAGTTTTGATAAAAAAAGTTACATGAAATATTTGTTCGTCTATTTGATTTCTACACGCTGTTAACACTACAGTACACGCGCCTGTTTTTTTTTACACGAGTGCTCGCGTGGCCGACTATAGTAGGCCTATTTAAAACATGCTTATTTTTTGTTTACTTACAATATGAATAAAATAGTGTTTGATATCAGTTCTTTATTTGTTAGTCTTATGATATGAACATAGTTTCAGCATTAATTTGCTTTTTAAACTAGGAAATAATTAACAAATCAAAAATTTAAAATTAACAAAATATATGACACTCTTGAGGCATTTCTTTCCAACTTAAAAAACTAATTTTTGGTCTTATTATTTCAAGGATTCGTAACACTGAGGACATACGACAGCTTGATGATCAGGGCAAATCTGTTTATTATAGGATTTACACCACTTTTTTGTTGATAGATTACGTGCTCTTGAGCAAAGTGCGCATCGGCCAACTAAATTGTGGACCCGCCCGTATGCTCCGGTGTCGCACTTGTTACTGACCTTACGCGTAATTAGGCTTTTGAAAAAAAAATAATTATCTATTTTTTTATTGTATTTTAAATCTTTATTATAAATAATATTGATAATCTATGCGAAAAACTTTCAAAAAACTTTTTTAAAATTAATTATAAGCAATTTAAAATTGATAAAATTCAAAAAAAATTGTTTTTGACAATTGTGACGTCATAATGTTAAAATGTATATACGCAGTATACTATCAATGGCTTCTACATGTGTATTGACTAAAACTATCCTAAATTTAGTATAGAAAAATATTGCTGACAAGTAATTCTATTTAATAATGTGTGACAAAGCTTTTATAAAAGCCAATTCTGCTAATATACTTACTGTAGATATTATTTTTGATCACAGATTTTCTAAAAAATGATACATTTCTGTAATATTCGTACACCTTTGTACAAAGCAAGCACGATAACATTTAAGATTCCACATTTTTGATAAATTTCTTAATATATTGACTGTATTCAATCAATGAGAGGTTAAAACACTGTCAATTGCATGTTATGATAATAGAAATTAACATTATGACGTCACATTATCATTCGGGAAATGTCAGCGCGTTCTCGGATCTGGATTCAATAACTTATTTTTAATTTGATATAACTTTTGAATTATAACGAAAATAAAAAAAAGAAAAATAGTTTTGTTATAAAACTTATATACGATCTTTCCATTTATGATAAAAAAAAATTCATTCAAAAGCCCAATTGTCTTTCTGAGGAATAGCTTGAGGCACAACGTGTTAGCGCGCGAAATAAAAAAGTTGCAGTCAAATATGTTACCATGGTCTACTATAGTATAGGCCACGCGTGTACTCTAATGTTAATAAAGAAGAATCAAGTTAAAGATCAGTCTGTATATTGTAATTGTTTGAAGCAATGAAAATTTTACTTTGTTGTGACACATAATTCGTGCATTTTTCGTATAAAAAACAATCACAGTTTGAGAGGACGCTTGTATGGCGATTAACTCGAAATCTCGTAAACGAAAAATGATTCTTCTTTCTTGTTATCCGCAAAAAATTAATTTCCATCACAAGAGATCGCGCAGGAAGTAATTCCGGGACGATGAGAACATTCGCGGACAATGACACGTGTCAGGAGTATAGACAACAGTATACACACAGAATGTGTGTATAAAGAGTATATACCGAGAAGGGCTTAACCTCGCGATCAGCTCAATATTATCCATTTATCTGTGTCCAAAAAGCAAAGCCGCTTATGTCAAATCCGTCATTAAACGGAATTTATAATGGCGTAATCGTCCGGTTTATTGAATTGTTCATTCTTAATTTTTTAATCACATTATATCGACGGTGTTTTTTCATTTTTCGTCGCTGCGGCAAATCGTTTACATGCGCTTAATACTTTTTTATATTTAAAAGTGTTGCTTAACTACTACATTATTTACCTACTATTTTACATGAAATTGATAATATAATTATAATAATATTTTGAGTAGCTTTGAAAATTCTTCTCTTGGCGTTCCTGATTTGTTTACATAATAATTAGTATTAAATATTTTATTGCTTTATACATATATACAAAATAAAATAAGACACCTTGATTCAAATCTTTGATTAACGTCTGATTAGAACTCTTCAATAAATAAAATTATCGACCAATTTTTCAGACAATATATTAACAAAATATAATTAATACAATAACGTTTCGATCCCGATTTGGATCTTCTTCAGAATGGATCTAAAAATATAAAAAAATAATTAATAATTATTTAGTTTCTATTTATTTTTAACGAAATTCGTGAAAGATTTTTTCAATATTTCATTATCTATAAAAAAATCTTTCACGAATTTCGTTAAAAATAAATAGAAACTAAATAATTATTATTTATTTTTTTATATTTTTAGATCCATTCTGAAGAAGATCCAAATCGGGATCGAAACGTTAATGTATTAATTATATTTTGTTAATATATTGTCTGAAAAATTGGTCGATAATTTTATTTATTGGAGACACCTTGATATTATGGTATGATAAAATTATGCGGGATACAAGGCTAAATATAAAAACAATTTTTATTCACTAGAACATCATTTAATCGTTAACGTTTCGACAGAAATCCACGTCTTCTTCAGGACCTTAAAAATGTCTAGTAAAATTTAAAAACATTATTATCAAACTGTTAGTAGAAGTTTTGTTCCAAAATATGTATTGAAGGAGATTTATTTGGTTGAGGAGCAATTGAAAATAAGCTTTACCAGTGTATCGCTTGTGGCTAGTACAATATTATTTGCACAATTTTATAAGAAAACTGTTTTTATGATAGTTTTAAAATTAAAAAATTGTCGAGATTCATAATAAATGATCATGTATATTAGAATTATTTTTACAATTTACCATCTTAACTTGCATTGAGGCCCTGATGATGAAAATATATTTTTCGAAACGTTGGCCACAAGCGATACACTGGTAAAGCTTATTTTCAATTGCTCCTCAACCAAATAAATCTCCTTCAATTATTATCAAACATTTAAAACTTTTTTAAAAAATAAACTTCATAAATAATAAAAATAATAAAAACTTTAAAAGATCTATTTTAAAAAATTATAAAAATAGATCCTTTCTTTGTAAAAAATTCTGAGATTTATATATACAGTGTAAACTCGATTTAACGTCACTCGATATAACGACAAAGTCCTTAAATCTTCGAAATTACTTAACTCTAGTTGGTTTACCTTGTTGCTCATACAATGATACACTCTAAAGAACGTCACGCCCACTCTAAATAACAACAACAATACGTCATCATTAAGCAATAAACATTACTTGTTTGTTATTTTGTTGCTTTGTTGTCGGCATCATGCGTACCGAAGATTCTAAGAAATTTGTTTGTTTGGTGGACTATTTTTCTATTTCTAAAAAAAACACAAAAATTGAACATGGAACATGTTTGTGAACTCAAAGGATATCCCTATATCTAAAATCTCGCTAAACATGTCTGTAGCCAACAATCTATTGGTTTTTAGGCTATGCGCCCATATGGACACTTTTTCTTAAACTAGAAAATAAAACCATTTTAGATGAATTTAACCGAGAACCAAATCCCATAAGGTTTGTGCACGGGGTCCTTTAGGCTTGTAATAAACAAAACAATAATTAAAAAAAGCTCGTTTTGAGTGGTTTTGACTTTCGACCATAGATGCAGACACTTTCGCCACTCCATAATACAGATAGATAATCGCTCTTGAGCGTCACATCGGGCCACTTCAGCACTGCGTTAATGCCCGCTATTGATATATGTCCGTCTCGCTCGGTCGACGCGTCGTGTCATAAGTGCGTCTCACTTGCACCGTCGTCGCCAACGCCTCTCGCTCGCACGACGGCGCGACACAAACACTCGTGCTCGAGTGCGATGCGGCAAAGTGTTTCTGATATTACTTATATTAGTTACACGTCATTTGCTGTATAAATCATCATTGCGTACGCATTTGAAGAGGGTTCCGAGATCAAAGAACATATTTTCACTTATCGCGTGAAAACTGAAAAAAAAATGATTACCAGTCAATAATCATAAAATTGTGATGACGGGACATATATTAATGTTTATATCCTGGATGGAAACATCAAAATACCTGATAATTACTCGATACAAATTAATGTTCAAATTAAATTTAAAAAAATAGTGACTTTGTCATTATGAAGAGAAAGTAGAGCTGTAAAAGTAACGAGAAATTGTGTACCCGTATGTATTCGTTACTTAAAGAACCAGTACCCGTTACTTTCGTATCGTTACGCTACTCGTTACTTTCCATACGACATACAATCGTGTACTGACAGCATCAAGCATGTAGCATCGCATCGAGGCGCGTCGCATACGTGATACGATATGGCTTCGTTCGTATAACGTATAACCGCATCAAACGAGTCGAACTGACATGGATACGACAAATGCGAGTAACGAAATGAATTTGTAAGTAACGATTCGTTACTTCGAGTCAGACGATGTACCCGTTACTCGGTAACGAATACATACGGTTTTCTAAGAGAAAGTCAACTATTTTTTATAGGAGGTACGTGTAAAAAATGTAGTATGTATCTTGACTGCAATGCAATATTATGACACGGGTGTCGTTTTAACATAATGTTTCGTATAACATCTTCGTTTACGAACGAGGTATATAAAAAACCATACTCTGTGTCGTGACGTCAAAGCATTGTGTATAATCAAAACACAAAACTTTTAATCCGACAATTTTCAGTAAATCTTCGATGCGACATGTTTAAAAGTTTAACAGCCAAATTTTTAAAATTATTTTATATAAACCCGCGGAGTATCGGTTTACTGTAGTTTTAAAATTGATTTTTGTTAAGTTAAGACGCCGTATCGTAAATCCTCAAAAGTTTTGTGTTAAATTCGAACTAAATGTGCATTTCAGTTCGTAAAATTTCAAGTCATAAAATCGATTAAGTTTAAACCAAATCGAAAAGTATCGTAAAGGCTCTGAGATCATTTCGTATTTTAAATATTTTTCGTATAAAACTTTATAGTATTAAAAAAAGAAATAATAATGCATTTTTTTCATAAATTCTGAACTACACCCAGTCTTACTTTCGATGGATTATTTGGGCCTAGTTGCAATTCATATTTTCAATTTTTTATAACATATTTTATATTTTATAACATAAAGGAATCAAAACGTATCTACTTCCCGTTGACCTAGAATCATGGAATTAGCCAAGGAGGACTGTCTTATAGCATAAGTAAAGGGGAAAATCCGAAAACCGCAAATTTGTAGTTACAAACAAAATATTTTTTTATACTGACTCACTTATCGAAACCTTTCTTGTTAACCTAATATCTTGTTTGGCGCGACAGAAGGATGCATAGCACAAGTAAGGAAAATAATCCGAAAATCATAAATTTTTGATTTTATAGATATAACTAGCGGTCCCACCAGGTTTCACCCGGGTGCAAAAGAACGAATGGGGTGAGTGTCATGAGTACGCACGTTCATTTTAGATTACCGAGATGAATGTTGTGTCCAAATTTCATGATGATCGGAGTTACCGTTCAAAAGTTTTTGTCGGACGGACAAATTTTGAGTTATATTTTGCAACATTTTTCATTGATGCTCCGCTCCTATTGGTCGTAGCGTGATATTATATAGCCTATACTCTATAGCCTTTCTCGATAAATGGACTATCGAACAAAACATTTTTTTTTTCAATTCGAACCAGTAGTTCCTGAGATTAGCGCGTTCAACCAAACAAACTCTTCAGCTTTATATATTAGTATAGATTATTACATGACAAATTTAATTTTGAAGTGAAAACTTCTTTAGCGGCGTTGTACACTTTTTTTGTAATGGGTAAAAAATGTTAAACTCGCGTCAGGGACACGTAACCTGATCGAAAATTCGTAAGACGAAAACTTTTGTGACATGCCCTAAATGAAATCCATTGTATTAATGTGCAAGGTATATATTTTTTTTGGGACTTGTCTATGCAATCGAATGGTTTTTAACTACACTATAAGTTATGTTTTGGCGACATCAGACGGAATTTCTTGGAAGTTATTAGTTCAAATTTTTCTGCGCTTTAGTCGTTTAACATAGACGTTAATATTCAAGTTTTCACTTTGCCGGCACTCCCGGAGTGCATTTGCGTTTTTTTTTTAGGAAATAACGGTACAGAACCCTCGGGGCGGGAGTTCTACTCGCACTTAACAGTTTTTAGTATCACACACCTTGTAAAAAAAGCAATCTCTTTAAAAATAGGTCAGCGTGTATAACAGAAAACGATTTTTAGTTGTATATATAGTTGAAAGTATCGTTACAATTATTTTTCACATAAAATTCCATCTCAAGTTGTGACATAAAATGGAAATAAAACCTGTTTTTGCTCCGTAAATTGAGAGACACACAATTCTCTTTATAATTCTAAATAAACTACAGACGTCTGTTAAAACGGTTTATGTAAATAGCGTTTAAAACACGAAAACTACACGCGAACCTGTAAATAATAGCGTGGAAAATGATATTGTGAAATAGGAAAAATGCAGACGCGAAATTACGTCCCCGGTGGTCCATAGAACTTCCGCTTGTCTGAATTCTAATTTTTCAGTTCTGTCGTTTTATATACTTGATAAAAGAGGCACGCCGTTTTTCGAGCAAAAGACACTGTCTATCTTAAATACAATCGTTCTGTATAAGCTGTGTAAACGAAGCCTACGAGCGCCGCTAGTGGGTAATAGAGACTTATTGAACTCACTTTTTATATGGAAATCGCGACATGTTTCTATGGTGATAAGTCAAAAAGTTTAGTTGACCATGATGTGTCAAAAAAAAAATGTAATAAGGAAAACTGAGGTTAATTTTATGTAGGTACCATAAAATTCAGATTTTAAACCATTATATAAATAGCATAACATAAAAGGTACGTGAGAATTATTTATTTATCAATTATGACGTACAATATATAAATAATTAATTTCTTTACACTGACAGCGGAACGTCGAATTATGGCGCCAGTATTTTACTTAATTCGCCATCAGCGCAACAGCCCGGAACACATCAAGCATTTTCAGATCGCTTAGTTTTGCCCATGTTTTCTTTGTAATTAAAAAGCTTCATAAAATAATAACTATTTTTACTTTTAATAAACATTGCTCACTGACATACGGAAAATTTGGGCTTGAAGTTTCTCCTAGTGCTCACCACAAACGCTCGCATCGAAAAATTTGTAACTTCGCCTCCTTGCACACATAGCCCATACAGAGAGTTAAAGACAAATTTTTACTAAATTTTATTCGCATAAGCCCTGCTTATAGTGCGAGATCCGGTATTAGAAATATATACCCTCATCATTTGATGATGACAAAGATTATATGTTAGATAATATATACATTGATGAATCGCACATGGGTTGCCTAGCTAAATCGCGTTTCCGATGTTGTTAAATTAAAAAAATTCGAATTTAATTTTTTTAATCAACTTCCCCGATTTGTATATCATAAAAATCGAGCCTGAGATGACAAAACAAATAAACTCAAAGCACACAGAATACGACTATTTACAAGGTATGTTTATATAGATGATGTAGAGTCAATCTTATATTCCAATTATTTGTGTTATATTCTCTCATTTTAGGCTCGATTTTTATTATTAGCAAATCAGACAGGTTGATCTAAAAAAGCTAATTATAATTTACAGTGTAACCTCTTTATAACGAATCTCAAGGGACCTAGGATTTTTTTCGTTATAAAGAGTTTTCGTTATATGGAGGGAAGAAAGAAAAATAACCAAATTTCACCTAATTCGTTTATTCCAAGCACTTTGCTGACGTTTTTTGCTATGCCAATATTTGTTTTGTATTTTATTAAGTATCTTATGCATGACTTGGGATGTGGTGGAATCATCTTCATTAAACAATAGGAATTTTTCGATAAGTTTGTCGGCATCAAGTGCTTGTTGAATGTTGCTGATTGTTCAGAATCGTCCTCTTTACGTCTGTAAATATTTGCTGACGCCTAAATATGAACATATTTCTTCGTAATAAAGAATGGCAGTTGCGCTATAAAGAGGGTTATAATATGGGCTTTAAGGTAAACCAACCAAATTGTAAAAATTTCTACGTTATAGGGAGTTTTTCGTTATAACGAATGACGTTATAAAGAGGTTACACTGTATTTAATTTAACAGCATCCCGTGTGTGGAGGCCCTAGGGTTTGTGCAATAGAATGTGTCTGAATATGTGTAGTATTTATGGTTTATATATTAAAGATTTCAATTGTTTTCGATTCTGACTTCGGCTAGTTCCGTACCGAATAAATGAAGTCAAAGAAAATGCATCCACTTGCATATTATGCAGCTGTATGGCATAAACCATTTACTGTAATGTAAGATACATAGAGAAAGCGTATATCTAATAAAGCTCGTTCATACGTTTCTGTTGTGTTTTGTTTTACAAGTCGTTTTTTGTACAGGAAAAACACTAAACGCGAATGTTTTCTCTGGTTAAAAATTAAGAACATAATGCATTTGTTTGTTGCTATTATGCGCGGAAATCTCTGAAATACTTGAATTAAAGGTGAGGGCACACTACAATCGATAAAAAAATAGTCTTTCCAGTACCGCTTGATTTATTGATACTGTTCCATGTTAGAAGGACACTTCGCCCGCTACCACATCGCCTTTGATAACGTCTACCGCAGTTGAGACGAAACGTCAGGTGGTAATACCAATGGATCGGAAACCAACACGATTTGAATATGAATAATGTTTCACAGTGTGAACAAGAGATCAATTTTGATGCCAATCGGACTTTGAAAATGTGCATTGAGCATATTTTATTATAACAATATCGTCTGTAAATAGCTAGTCGATTTTTACCATTCCAACTCACAAGTGGGGAATGGTACTAGTTTAGGTCAAAATGCCACAAAAAAAAGAAACGAATAAACAACAAATAAACGAATTAAATGATGCAGAAGTGAATGATCGCAACAAAAGTTTAAGCGACACGGTGATTATTTACTTCAAATATTTATATTCTGTTTGATTTAAGAAGGCCTGACGTCATTCGATGTTTTAGTCAACATGACCGATTGCAGTATTTTATACTTTTATTTTATTAAAAATCTTATTAAACTCAATGTTTATATTTACATCGGGTCATTTTTTAGAATCCTTTCAACATATTTTTTTTCTAAAACCACTTATTCTTTGATTCTTTTGCACTGTCATCGTGCCTATAGGCTGTGTGCACGAAGCCTATTAGCGCCGCTAGTGGGTAATAGAGAATTATTGAACTAACTTCTTATGAAAATCGCGACATGTTTCTATAGTGATAAGTCAAAAACTTTAGTTGGCCATGATGTGTCAAAAAAAAAATGTAATAAGGAAAACTGATGTTAATTTGTTTACACTGACAGCGGAACGTCAAATTAGGGCGCCAATGGTCTTTATTTTACTTAAATCGCCATCAGCGCAACAGCTCGAAACACAACAAGCATTTCTAGATCACTTAGTTTTGCCCATGTTTTCTTTGTAGTTAAAAAACTTCATAAAATTATAACTATTTTCACTTTTAATAAACATTGCTCACTGACATACGGAAAATTTGAGTTTGAAGTTTCCCCTAGTGCTCACCACAAACGCTCGCATCGAAAAATTTGTAACTCCGCCTCCTTGCACATAGCCCATTGTCGAGGACTGAAATATCGTGTTAGTTGTCGTACTCGCTTTGAACAGCTTCGTTGTAGTGTCGAGTGTGTCTGCAGCCTTACATTATTATATAAACCGGCAGAAATCTTGTTATTTTTGCGCACTGCATTTATTTAAACAGAAATCTACTGCAAAGCGTTTGCCACTGCAGCAATCGCGTCATCCGCGGCGGTGCAAACCAAATATGTCTTTTCACAATTACACCATAATATATTATAGGTGCGCAGTGTTGTGCAGGTATCCTTGTACAGTCGACCCTTCCTAAAAAAGACGGTGCGCGACCTCTAAACGAAAAATAGTTTTTTGAAGTAAGACATTTTTTGTCCTGGTGGAGTAATAATAATGAAAATGTGTTTAACGTCCGTTTCTCGACATTATGTTATAACAGACGCCATTCGCACCATTACTATTTTCCATCTATCACACTTCTCGTTAATTTCTACAATTTTTAAACTTCATCTTAATTAAATTAAATAAAAGAAGATCTCGTCTTTTAAACTCTTTAAAAAGACAATGCGTAACTATTTAACCAATAATTATTTCTACAAAACAGAAGAATTTTTAAATTTTTAAATCTAATGTACTTATGTGTTTATATGACATGTTCTGCTGTTTGCAATACGAACAACAAATATATTATTATTAAGATAAGATAAGATAAAATTTATTACTTTTAAAATATGTACAATAAATTTACAAAAAATTTTTGGACAGCGTTCCGTTAACCGACTGCATAGTGTACAATAAAAAAACAAAAGCATTAAATATTACAAAGTATTAATATGGGAAAAAATACAAATAAAAAAACCCAAACAATCAAAAGAAAAGAAGTCCAAACTTAGTCTTGTGTATATAACATTATAACACACTTTTTAATGTTTGTCTAGTAGATGTTTTTATATTATTATTATTATTAATTAATAGCAATGGGCGAATGAAGGAATTTTTAGGAAATTAGGATAAGGTAGGCAAATTTTGAGCATAGGAGTTTGAAGGTAATCGGCCATGGCCTTGAATAAGAAACCATCTCGATATTTATCTGCGGAATTGTTGAGGGAAACCATGGAAAACCTCAACAAGATAGCCGGTACACGAATTACCGTTTCTCGGCGAGAGGCAGTGGGAAAAACTCCCAGCCACATCTGCCCCCACCGAGATTCGAACCCGGTACCTCCCGAATGCGAGTCTAGTGCTCTCACCGCTACGCCAACCCGCTCGGTACCTGGTAAAGGAATAGAATACCACAAGGGCCGAAAGTTTGATATTCTCGCACTGCGCGGCCACCTCGGGCATTATGGCGCGCAGTGAGTAAGTTCGAAGATTACCTCCTACATCCAAACTTACAAACTTTACCCCTCTTTATAATATTAGTAGAGATGGTTTTGTACTTTAGTTCATTTTAGTGTTCGCGTTTAGAAAACGCAGCTAACCGTGCTCCTGTGACGAAAAGCTTTTTTAAATGCCTCAGTTTAACGATATGTTCTTTATGACTAACAATGAAAAGTTCGTTCAGTAGTTGAACGTCATTTTGGATCAGTTAATTTTATTGGATGCTCTGTAGATGCAGTTGTGTTTTATGCGGTTGGAAAAATAAATAAAAATACGTTAATAGCGCGCCGCTCACTTGCATTATTCTTGTCTATGGGTCGAAAGAAATATTGTGCACGGGTATTTTAATTGGAGAACATATTGTAATTGTCGTAGAACAATTCGTTCGTTTTCCGCAACTAAACGTATCGAAGCAATCTTTAAAGCTGTAAGCGATCGTAAATATTGCTTTTTTTCTGATTTATGATGAAGTAAATTATGGTAATGTCTTTACTAATGGCGTAAAATTTTATATACATGTCCTCCAACTTCCAAGTTTCGAAAAGAATTTTCAGTGGAATATGTCACAACGGTTTTATATACGATTCTTTATATGCAGCCGAACAACTAAAATCTTAGATACTTTATAATTAATGATGTTTTCCCTGTTTAATTAATAATTAATGACCGAGCGGGGTGGCGTAGCGGTGAGAGCACTAGACTCGCATTCGGGAGGTACCGGGTTTGAATCTCGGCGGGGGCAGACGTGGCTGGGAGTTTTTCCAACTGCCTCTCGTCGAGAAACGGTAATTCCTGTACCGGCCATCTTGTTGAGGTTTTGCATGGTTTCCCTCAATAATTCCAGATAAATATCGAGATGGCTCCTTATTTAGTGAGGCACTTTTCATTTCTGAGTTATGCTTCTTGGTGCCCCCTGAGTAGGGTTCCCAGATCGGCGGGACTTGGCTGGATTGTCCAGCAATTTTACACGTTGTCCAGTGTCCCGGTTTTAGGCAAAATGTCCAGCTAAAAATAAAAAACATGCACCGCCAGAGCTAATAATTCGATTAAACTTTGAAGAAAACTACTAATTTTAAATCTTTTCTAAATACAGAGAAAGGCTCTTAAATGATAAAGGCGGCTAAGGGAAATACTAAATATATGTGGCAAAAAAGTGACTTGAAAGGTACCATTGACTGTTAAATTAAGCTACCTCTGTTTTTGTACCAATTTCAGCTGCTCAGCTCAATAGTTTATATTTTCGTTTCTCTTATAACAATAATACCTATAAGTAAGTACAAATTACTTAATTATATGTCGTGTTTCGGTTGATTAATGCAGATTTTTATTTTGTCCAGTCTAAAATCCTTTGGTTCAGATATTTTAGAATATTGTTCAGAAATTTTGATTTCCTTATCTGGCAACCCTACCCCTGAGACGTGATGCCCTAAGCAATTGCTTAATTTGCTTATAGGTTAATCCGGGACTGATTGAGTTATCATGTCCACCGCGAGGACACTTTTTCTTTGGGTATTTTCCGGAAACTAGGTCCCACGGGCTGAATTTTCCAAATTTTTGGATAAAAATTTCACAAAATATTATTTAAATATTACTCTTTTATGAACAAAATAATTTAGGTATATATTATATTTGAAAAAAAGAGATAAAATACTTTTTTAGCCTTCGAAACCCATGTAACTCCTTAGACGTGACAATACTGAAAACTTAACCGTATTTCTGATTGTTTAGTACAGAAAAAATAAGAAAAAGTTGCCGACTTTTTTTTAGTCGCAATATACACTGGCGCTGTCTGTTTCTTTTTTTTTAAATAGACGTCGCTGTACCGACGCCGACGTCTTCTGTCCATGTTTACTGTTAAGGAATGCGCAGAAGTTAAATATTATAGTCCCAGTAATGATTATAATGTTCATCTTAAAACTTTTATTTTTATTATGATAATAAAAGTTGTGTTCTTATATAATATATATATAGCTTTACATTATGTATATAAAATATTCCCGAATCATCATTCGGCTGGTGAAATGGCAGAACGAAGGGGAGAACAAACTCTGTCTTAATTTTATGTTTTACTGAAATGACTGCATTGGGTTTATAACAGGATTGTGTGTTTTATACGGCTTCTTGCCAGTGACGTAGTCGTAAGAACTCGGGCTGTCGTAAGCGTTACCGTTTTAGGGCTGCGTTGTTTGCAAACTTTTTACAATAATTAATTTTACTTCGTACCAGGGTTGCCAGACGTACGAGAAATCTCGTACCATTACGAGATTTACAGTTTTTGTACAAGATACAAGGTAACAAGAATAACACTCGTACAATTTTGTACGAGATTTTAACAATGATGACTGCCTTCGCTAGGTATCGGCCAAAAAGTGTAATAATTTGCATATTTACCTACATCACACACCACAAAACGATCGACTGGGCGCATCACTAAATGCACTACCTCATCACTATATGAAATTAGACAACTTGAGTGGGGAATCCCCGTTTAATGTATTTATTTGTTGTTGTCCTTATTACACTAATGTTAATCACTATCAGTTCTAATTGTTTCATTTGAATTGACAGCTAAAAGCGCAAAGAATATGACTACTTAAAGTTAAATAGTACAGTAAATAGCATAAATTATAAATTTCATTCGATATACCTACTTTAAATTTATACTTGTACGAGATTAACTGTTGAAAGTACGAGATATTTAGCAACACTGGTACGAGAAAAAAAATTCGTCATCTGGCAACCCTGCTTGATCGTACCTCATATTAAGGTCACTACTGTGGGAAATCCACCTATTTCGAACCGCTGTATTTACATTTTGAAACTGACCTGGTGATGACAAAATCTAATGATGTACTGTTGCGTAATATATTACAAATTCGTATAGCTAAGGCTATCAGAACTTATTGAAATGTAAACGTGATAGGTTATTGTAATAAATATTGTAATTGTTTGAATTGAGAATTGCGTTAATCATTTAACCTGATTTTGAAATTTTCTACACTACACACGATGCTGGTTTTGTCACTGAAATCACTCCGGGAATTATGGCCGGTGGGTTTTTTTAAATATATATTGCCTTTGTTAGTTGCTTTTTATAAAGAAGGTTCAATTAAAAAAAAATAAAAATATTTTTTACTGTGTTTTTTAAAAGAGTAACTGTCGCTGCTGTCTCTACTAGGAATGGTATTCCCCTAATTTCTATCATACTCCTAAATGCATCTCGCATTTCTTATACAGACGCTATTGATCTTAGTATTATTGTCAAGCGTCTGTAATCTCTCTTGTTCTCTGTTCTTTGTAAATGATTTAAGGAGCGTTGAGCCGCTTTACGAAGATAATGAAAAAATCTGAAATAAAGTTTTTTTAATCGATTTTTTATGACAAAATTTTCTGTAAAAAATCCAAAATAATTAGATTTATAAAGTTAAAAATTAAAAAAAACTTTTACATGTAGTCTTATGGAAAATATGTCAACCTAGCATGCAAACGGTAGTACATTTTAATTTTTTGCAAATAACCAAATAATGTCAGCAGTTCTGAAAATTAACTATGTAAAGCATCGATATCTTACGCATATTTTAATATTTTTTTCCAATTTAATTAGGAGACTTTTAATCAACAAAAAAAAATTATTAAACCTTAGCATTTTTCAATTATGGACTTTTATTTTTGACAATTTTAACTGAATTTTCAACTTTTTAATGATTTAGTTTTAATTTTTATTACCTATTTCTAATTTATTTTTTTAATTATTTACTGCAAAAAATATGTAATATACAGATATTTACATAAATTAATTTTTTCCAACCTAAATTAAAAAAAAATTTAGTTACGCTTTTATGACAATAATTTATTGGTATCATCGACTTATAATCTTTTGTAAAAATGTATTATGGAAAAGTTCCCATTTAGAATTCGACTTACTTTTGATTGCGACTGTAACATATCAACCTCCTTAAATAGAAGTTTCTCTTGTTTACATTCAACGCAATTTGGCGAGAATGAGACGTTTTTAACGTCGCATTGTTTTTTTAAAGCGCACGCCACTGCGTTAGGTGAAAGCCTAAATCTACTTCATTTATATATTAGAGTTTTCGCTTTTAAATGAATATCTTTACTTCTTTTGTGAGATATATTTTCGGAACACTTGTGCAAAAGTTGCCTTCAAAGAAATTGAAATTGAATTTTATAATTTTCATTCGTCATTTTTTAAGATTATTGTTTTCTTTTATGTGGTACAAAAGTACGTTACTTACCTCGAAATTTTAATAAAAAAAGAGAACGTGAAATATTAAATATAATTATTTTCTTTCCACGGCCGCAGAGGCATTTTAGTCTTATATATGTTATGGTCAATGTCCGCAATCCCGGCAATGTCGACAATGCCCGGCCCACATCGGGCAATGTGAAATTTAATGCATTGAGATACATTGTTTAATAAAATATTAAAATTATTTATGTTAGTAATGCCTTTTTAAATTTTTTTATTCATTAAAATAAATAAAACGTGTGGAAATAAATTATACGTGGTTTCAATCATCAAAAATTGTAATTGAAAGCTGAAAAATATATTCTTCAATAAGATAAGATAAGATAAGATAGCATTTATTGTCAGTAGAGATACAAATGATCTATGTGACACGTCAAAAAAAATTTTGGAAAACAAAAATATTATTTAAAATAATCTATGAATTCATTTACATTATAAAATGCATTTTCCAGTAAAAAATTCTTTAACTTTTTCTTGAAAACCTTTAATTCATTAATTTTAAAACTCACAGGTAGTTTATTATAAAGAGCTGCTGCGAAATTCAGTGGGCAAAACTTGAAAATATCAATACTTGCCATAGGTAATTTTATGTAATTTTTAAGACGAGTATCATGATCATGACAATACTTGATATCAGTGATAAAAAGGGTTAATGATAACTTATCATGATAAAGATACAATCAAATGTCAGCGTTTCATGTTTTAAAAAAATCTATTTTTTGAACCTTGTCCGATTTCGGACATTGCCTGATGGAGCTCGGGCATTGTTGACATTGACCAGTCAATGTCGACATTGCCCGGATTCCGGACATTGACCGTAACATATATACTATATATAGTGATTTAGAAAACGCCTTTCGAGTTTCAACTCTGAATTTTGAACGATATTCTTTCGACTATGAAAATAAATGCGAAAAGTCTCGCATTTTGAGTCACTTTTACGCACGGTGTGACGTCACAGTTTCAAAAAATATCCTTTTACAAACGGGTATCGCTTTTTACGAACAAATGTTTACACTATCACATATTCATCAAGAATATAATTGATTCCACCAAGGTCGTAATTGAGCAGCGTCAGAAAGGTCCCAGAAAGTTTGAAAAAATTCACATTGTATTAAAAAAAAAAACTGTCCGGCTTTCAAGCAACGTTTTGAATACCTGTCCGAAAATACTAACCCACCTCTGCCGTTCCTACTACTGTCCTAACACAGTAGCCTGAGTTAATTCATAAAAATATAGTGTAGGGAGACCCATTGATGGGGTCTTGCCCACAGTCCCAAAAAAGTTAGCGACGCCACTGAATTCCACTACTGTTTCGGTACTCCGAATCAACCCCGATAATTTTACATCGACTCTCGCGTAGCGAAAACAAAATGATTATACTAATAATTCTTTTTTTTCATTTTCAGATTCCGGTGACTCCGGCGCGCTTTAATTAAAAAAAAAAGACATTCATCAAGATTATTAATAACGACTTTTATGAATGAAATGAAACAACCTGGCATCGCTATTAATTCACAATAGTGCACATTCATAGAAATGTATTAATCATCGCAAAAACGTAAGCTGTGTGATGGATATCGTTAATTTAAAAAACGTCGGACGAGCGAGTCGACGTGCATCGACGGTGTAACGCGAAATGTGTGTTCGGTGCAGTGCGCGATTATGGATTTAATAAATTAAACTCGATATATTTGTATTTCACTTCGAGTGAACCGCCTGAACTCAGTGTGTTTGCTGTAAAAAAAAACGAACGAGCAAAGCTTGCAGTCATGTCGTCCGTGTTTCTGCATTTGGGCTATTTGCTGATTGCGCTCGTTCTTTCCTTCCTGACCGATGGTAAGCTGGAATTTTAATTTTATTTATTTAGCGGCAAAACTAGCTTCGTGTGCAGCGCCCTTAACTCTGTGAATGTCCGAAGGCCGCTGCACGCGAGGTTGGAATCGCTGCTTTGACTTCTGCTGGCCGGTAGGCTGGGTACGAAGCTGGAAATGACGCCAGCGCGGGCTCGCCTGCTAGCTAAAATTAGAGCAGGGTATATTTTCTTTACTAGGTCTGCTGCTAGGTATGAGCAAGAATCAGGAATGTCCAAGCTCCCATGACAGAAAAAGTGACCCCCACGAACACCTCAAAATTATAAAGTGAAATTTGTTTTCTAGTTAGCAACTATTATACCATATTTTTTAATTAAAAAATGTGGTATAATCGTTGCTAACTAGAAAAAAAAATTTTTTTATTCTAAATTAATACGATAGATCCCTTTTAATACATTTTTCATCAAAATATTGTTTTTTACAATGTCAGATTCAATTTTTAAGCGCCGTGACAGCGTTTTTTCATAAACAAATCAGCTTTTACAAGGGCCGTGTCAAAACACTGTCTGCGAAAAAATGTTTTTTACTATGACAGACTTCATAAAAAAAAAAATTTATAACAAATAAAGTCTGGCAAATTTATTAACAAAAATTGTCAGCCAGACAAGTTGTATTAGATAGAAGAGATCTTAAACTTTATTTTAAAAAAAATTCAAGGAGGTGTTATGAAATGTATTTTCATAAAAAAAAATAATTTATAACAAACGAAGTCTGACAAATTTATTAACAAAAATTGTCAGCCAGACAAATTTTTTCAAAAATGGTACATTATTTACTACAAATTGTATAAATTTCAAGCAGGTGTTTTGGAAAAAAAATCATGTTTTTTTAATTTCAAAAATTCATAAAAAAATAACAATTAACAAATTTTTACTAGTCTGGCGGGCGTAACATGTTTCTTAAATGTTTTTCAGCCATTTTCACTTTATAATTTTGAGGTGTTCGTAGGGGTAACTTTTTCTGTCATGGGAGCTTGGACTAGAAGCAATATCTTGTCACGTGGGCGTTCTGTTGAGAGACAATAACCGTGCACTTTTGTTATCGTTCTATCACTGCGCGCGCACCGAATCTACTCGCAGAGCAAGCTTGTAAAGACGTCTCGTGTGAAGCGAGCACATAATGGCAGCGCTAGAAAATTAGTAGTGAAATCTAGCAAGGAAACCTAGCGGCAAATCCAGCGTCGTGTGCAGTGGACTTTATCAGAGGGCGGTTGGACTAGCGTCAACAATATCGAGAAATTAAAATATGACGGCGACCTTGAAAGCAAGAGTCCCAACGCGTTTATTTGTTTGTTTTTTTTTTATATATCGTCGCTTCAGTATAATTTTCGCATTTTACAGTTTCCTTTTTTTATGCGAAAGAAAAAATCACGTTACGGAATCAAATAAACATTATTTTCATAAATTTTTTACGACAAGACATAAATCTTGAATACACACAAACATGAGTTTTGTAAGTTGTAAGTTATATTGGAAATGCATATATAAATTGCATACTTTACAAATAAGCCAGTGAATTTACGACCAAAATATGCATACACTCTATATAGAGTATGCATATATATTATATCTGTTATATACCTATATATTGAACATTTGGTCATACTATGCTTGCATTTGGTTTGACCTTCAATCCGCCAGATAGATATATAAAAAATAATAATTTGTATTGTCATTGGAATTAGAAACCGTTTAACTTAAAAGCACTTTTTTACCTATTTCTTTTTTTAGTTTGTAGTGCGCTTTATTAAAAGTGCGATTTTCAACCGGGCGAAAGCCGGAACGGTCAGTTAGTTATTATAATATTGTATTGTCATCGGAACTACATACGTATGCAAAATTTCAGCTCAATCGGAAGCCGGGAAGTGGGTCAAATACAACTTGCAAGATTTGATTACAGACTCACAGACACCGGGGGAGGTGAAACTAAATGAAAGCTTGTAATAAACTAGGTAAAAAAGCTTTCTAAGCAAAACGGTTTTATTGTACAATCGATGATGCACTAAAAACTAGAAAATGATAATTATGAATCACCGTAGGGGAAATTTGATTAAATTGAAATAAAATCGTGGGAGGCATTTCTAGTTACATTCGAAGAAGACAGTCGAAAGCTAAATACGATTTCCAATCTCAAACAAATGAAAGTTTTCTACCAAATGCGCCCCACGATTGTATTTTAGTTTAATCAAAGCCCCCTACGGTGACTCATAATTATTTTCTAGTTATTATGCTATAAATATATCGGTTTCATGGAATAAACCATAGCGTTGGAACACTTTCACTGACTGGATGGGTTGGGTGGGGTTATTTTCGAGTCGTATCACATATGAACAGTGAATAGCTAAATTCTGATGTTAGCAAGAGAACTGGGAACTGAGAAACTGGGTTAACTTGACCATCAATATTTCCTGGCGTACCGTCTTCTCTTTTTGGCTGCCTTCCTGCTGCCTCGGTTGCCCTTGTCTTCTGTTTGCTATCTATTCCTGCTGCCAATTTGCAATTTTCTTCATACAAAAGCCATGTTTGCATTGAAATCCGCTTTGAATATTGCCGCAATCCTTTGATTCGTTTTCTCTGGATTACTTTTATTTACAAATTTTATGTAAGCGATACAACCTCTGCTATGACTTTGTTTATTATACTATTCGAAACCTGATAAATTCTCTTCAATGGGATCGAGGAGGTTTGATGTTCAGAATTATTCTTTACTTAATGGGTTCGTCCCGCATATCAAAATTTGAATATTTTTATCAACGGTGCTCTTCGGTATCATTAGACACCAAAAAGTTAACAGTAGAAAGTCGGCACGTAATTAATACTAAATACATAAAATACATAAAACGTGATAGTAATTAATAATAATAATAATAATAATGAATTTTACGTCAGTTTCTCGACTTTATGTCATAACAGACGTCATTCGCACCATTACTATTTTTTTTCTACCACACTTCCCGTTATTTTCTACACTTTTTAAACTTCAACTTAATTAATAGCAATGGGCGAATGAAGGATTTTTTAGGAAATCAGGATAAGATAGGCAAATTTTGAGTATAGGAGTTTGACAGGTAATCGGCCATGGCCTTGAATAAGTAACCATCTTGATATTTATCTGGAATTGTTGATGGAAACCACGGAAAACCTCAACAAGATGGCCGGTACAGGAATTACCGTTTCTCGACGAGAGGCAGCAGGAAAAAGTCCCAGCCAAGTGATAGTAATTAAATAGGCGGCGACGTCATAACTTTGTTATTTTACGGTTTTTAGTGACCCTTTTTTGAGGAAGATTAAAAAAAAAGTTTTTTTTCGAAGATTATTGTGAACTAGGCCGAATATACAAGAGGATATCTTTAATACATCAGCTATAGTTTAAGTTCTCAGACTCTGAACAAATAGAATTCAATCATAAATCTGATTCCTCATAGAGAAATCTGCATTCTCTCCGACTAGATGATAAACTACTACATTCATATTACTTAGTTTACTGTAGCATCTTCTTCTATGAGCCAATATTCCTTTATCATAGTCACTGTATTATTATGTACAGCTCAGTAACTCGAACTCACTTATATCGACTCATTTATTATTTTTTCTCTCCCAAAATGCAGTATCAACGAAGCGTTCTTACGTCCGTGTTCCGGGAGGATATAGAAGTATAGTGATGAGGTTGGAAAATAATAATAATAATGCCATTTAACGCCCGTTTCTCGACTTTATCTCATAACAGACACCATTCGTACCATTACTATTTTCCATCATTATTTTTCTACATTTTTAAACTTCCACTTAATTAATAGCAATGGGCGAATGAAGGAATTTGAGGACATTTGAGCACATGAGTTTGACAGGTAATCGGTCATGGCCTTGAATAAGGAACCATCCCGATATTTATCTGGAATTATTGAGGGAAAGCATGGAAAATCTCAACAAGATGGCGGGTACAGAAATTACCGTCTCTCAAATGCGTGACCAACCATCTAAAATGATTACTGTGATCTGATATGAGGTAACTACGTTCCAAAGTAACGTACATTGTTCCATGTCACCGCAATCACGACAGTCGCTTCGAGTAGCCGACGTAATACTATTAATAGACGATCGAACTTGGTACGGACCGGACAGCGGATATGGTTCGCTCCGTACCAAATCTGCTCGTCTAGACAGTAGTCTGCGTGTCCGCGCAGTTCGATGGTTTGCACATCGTACTTGGTCCGGTTCGTACTTATATCCGTGCGTGTTGTGTATACAAGTACGATTGAACTTGATATATATAACCGTATAACGACGTCATTGTAATTCAAAACGTTGTGCAACATAACAGAAATTTTGACAGATAAGTTATATTGTAACAGAGAAGCGCATAACAACGCTCTAGAAATTCTTCGGGAGTGTTATTCAAAATATGATCTTCACTATCAAGCGATTTTATTAACTTCATATGACTAAATTCATTGCGATCTTTCAAATAGAATTTTGCCCACTCTTTTCTTCCTTGTTGTTTGTAGCGGCATTAATGTTGCCGCTAAAACAATCGCAATTTTTGCGCGCTTAATCGGAGGCATGATGTTCACGACCTGTGTACGCAAGGAGACTGAGAGATTCGGTCGTCTGTTGCAACCAGCGAACTTGATCCGCCGTACCATGTTCGCTCCCGGCCCGTACCATGTTCGATCGTCTATTAATACTAAAGTCCGACCGAGTGTTTGCTCGGTCGGGATCGACTAAGTCACGATGATTTTTCACTGTGATTTTTGTGTAACCGGAATGACAGTCACTGTGATCACACGGTAACGACTTTTCCCATGTCTAGATGCAAGCGTAGCGTTCTTATCTATTATAAACGTTTATGCTGTCTTTTCCGTTCTTCACGTTCGCATATTTGAATGAGTGTTTTGTTTCATTTGTAAACAATCTCGGCTCAGCTCTGCCGTTTGCCAATATTAGCTACTCCAATCAGCTAATTGTGTTTCATTCAAATGCACTTATCGCTTTCAAAGTAGACATAAGTAATAACTTACGATAAGAACTTGTTTGCTTCAGCTGGAATAATATTTTTGCTGAATGCATCCTCAGCTTTTAGTTTTGTTGATTTAGTTTTTAAGTTTTAGATTGTATAAAGATGGATCGATAGCGAGTATATATATTTTAGTTGGTAGACGCTAATGACATTAATTGGCGACCGTCTTTAAATCACGGTAATCTAATCTAGATTTTTGTAGTTTCTATAATAATTAGTGATTTTTTATTGAACGAGTTTAACCCGTTCGGACCCGAGTTTTATTCTTTTGAAACAAAATATATTTTTTAGGGTGTTGGGGGTCATTCATTACGTAAGGACGATTGTGGCTATTTTTGAGGAAGGCCTTTGTGGGGAGTTCTATAAAAAACAATTACGGGGTCGTGTCGATGCGACGGCGTTTTTTTGCGCAGAGAAAAGGGGAGGGCGTTTGGGAGAGTTCTTTAAAAAATAATAACGGGGTCGTGTCGATGCGACGGCGTTTTTTTTGCGCAGTGAAAAGAGGAGGGCGTTTGGGGGGAGTTCTTTAAAAAACAATTACGGGGTCGTGTCGATGCGATGGCGTTTTTTTTTTGCACAGTGAAAAGAGGAGGGCGTTTGGGATGAGTTCGTTAAAAAACAATTACGAGGTCGCGTGTATACAAAGTGAGATAGTAATACAGTAATTCTACACCAGTTGCTATGACTTACATATGTGATTTCTGACTGGGTAGATTCAAAAAATGACAGTGAAAGACGAAAGGTTTTTAGGAAATTTGTGAATAATCCGCAACGTCAAAATTTAACGTTTTCTATGACTTGGGCATATCGAACTGGACCCGAATTTTTTATAAACATTGCCGTCAACAATTCCAAAAACATAACCTGCACAAATAAAATTAAAAAAAAAAAAACAATCTTCCAAATTATTTTCGAAGAACCGACAAGTTTATGATATCCATTCACACACGTCAACATTCTTTACCTACATGTAACATTTCCGACAACAACAACAACAGTATCCTTCGCTATCAGCCGTACTGGTTTTCCCGTTAACGCTGTCGTCATTATGTTTGTGGTAGAAACACGCAGCTTCGGGGTTGCATGCGCTGGCTTTGTACAAATAAATTGGAGATAGTAAATTCTGCTCATAAAGGAACCAAGAAAACGTAGGTCTCATTAATTAGTTTCCATACTGTCTATGTATTATATAATACTGTGTATATTACATAATATCTGTCTGCTGGCAAAACTCTGTACAACTATGTACAAATTACGCTCGCAGCGCAAATATCTACTGTATACATATACACACATAAACGGAACGCTCCAGTTTGCACAATTACAAACCTAGTGCATTGAGTAAACCGGATAAATGCATTTCAGAATAAGTGAATTTCACCTTTTCCGTTGTGCAGAGGCGTGTTTGAAATCATAACAAAGACGAGTCATCGCGGGACGCCTGGCAGATGTGAAACATCTAAATCTATACTAATTTATAAAGCTGAAGAGTTTGTTTGTTTGTTTTTTTGAACGCGCTAATCTCAGAAACTACTGGTTCGAATTGAAAAAAAATTATCGAGGAAGACTATAGGCTATATAATATTACGCTATAAATGAAAAATGTTGCAAGATGTGTCCCAAAATTAGTCCGTCCGACAAATAATATCAGGTGAATTGCCTTAACTAAATTCAAATCTTTGATTAAGGTCTGATTAGAACTCTTCAATAAATAAAATTATCGACCAATTTTGTTTGTTATTATTTTTTTTCAATATTGCAATATTAAAAAAATCTTTCACGAATTTCATTGAAACTAAATATGTATTAATTATTTTTTTATATTTTTAGATCCGTTCTGAAGAAGATCCAAATCCGGATCGAAACGTTAATGTATTAATTATATTTTTTTTTTGTCTGAAAAACTGGTCGATAATTTTATTTATTGAAGCCTTAACTAAATACTGCAATATTAGCGCGTCTAGAGTACAAGCCCGGATAGCTCAGTCGGTAGAGTGTAAGACTCTTAATGCCTGGGTCTAGGGTTCAAGCCCCACGTCGGCGAATACATTTTTATTTTTTTTTTATTTTCTACATTGCTTTCTTCTAAGGTTTACATTTCAATTTTTTAAAATTTTATTGCGACTAATTAAAATTAAATAAATCTAATTAATAGCTCATTTGAAAATTACTGATACAACTATAGGCACTTATATATAAAAATAATTTTCAATTAAATATTTATTATATTAAAAGAAATTTATTACTTAGAAAAGCATAAATACTTCTTTTTAAAGACAAAAACTTTTGAACGGTAACGCCGATTATTATGAAGTGTGGACACAACATTCATCTCGGTAAACTAAGATGAATGTGCGTACTCATGTCCCTTCCTTCCCCATTCGTTCTTTTGCACCCGGGTGAAACCGGGCGGGACCGCTAGTTTCAGACGAACGCAGTTTTGTTAACGGGTGTTAGTTGTTACATCAGTCTGCGCTTAGAAACCGGCTGCGTCTTCCAATACCGATAACAAAAGATTTGCCGCTTCAAGTCGATTGACTCACTTAACGTTTGCGGAAGATGGTGGCTTCACGTACGCCCGACTGTTTAATCAAATGTAAGTATACGGAAGCCAATATTGCTTACGAACCGAGTGCAGTTTAGAAAACCGATAACAAGACTTCGACTCTGTCAAGTTGGATGGCTACTTAACGTTTGCGAAGTGCTCAAAGAAGATCTTGGCTTCATATGCTCTGTAATTTAGTAACCCTTTAAAAGGACGAAAAGGAATACATATAATATATATAAGACGTAACATACTGAATTTAATAACTTCACTGTCGGTTCGTCCCAGGGTTGCCAACGATGAAATTTCAACTCAAAACACTTCAATTTTATTTATCTGTATGGGCTATGTGCAGGGAGGCGGAGTTACAAATTTTTCGATGCGAGCGTTTGTGGTGAGCACTAGGGGAAACTTCAAGCTCAAATTCTCCGTATGTCAGTGAGCAACGTTTATTAAAAGTGAAAATAGTCATAATTTTATGAAGTTTTTTAATTACAAAGAAAACATAGGAAAACTAAGTGATCTGAAAATGCTTGTGGTGTTCCGGGCTGTTGCGCTGATGGCGATTTAAGTAAAATAGAGACCACTGGCGCCCTATTTTGACGTTCCGCTGTCAGTGTAAACAAATTAACATCAGTTTTCCTTATTACATTTTTTTTTGACACATCATGGCCAACTAAAGTTTTTGACTTATCGCGATTTCCATAAAAAGTGAGTTCAATAATTCTGTATTACCCACTGGCGGCGCTAGTAGGCTTCGTGTACACAGCCTATAGATTAAGTTGGTCAAAAACGGAGCTTTTATAATGAGAATCTGATGTCCGTTCGTCTATCCCCTGTGACCGGTAAATTCTAGATTTTGACCCGCTCAGGGGAAACATTCAAACGTAGCTTGCATTCCAATGTTTTTAGGGAATTAGCGCTCGCAGGAACCCGAGCTCGTACTATTCTAAAATATTGATAATCAAAAATTTCAGCCTAGTTGAAATTGATTTGAGCTTAATTACAGGATTCCATTTGTTTGTTTGCTTTTGGAAATTATTTAAATAAATTTAATATTTTTTTTATATCTTTATTGAAGAATGCATTCGGCAATGTATTTCTAAAAATTGGTCATATTGTCGCCTATACTGTAATAAATTATTTGTAGAGGGCATACATCAATGTTAGCAACCCTAGTTTTGCATCTCTTTCGAACGCTGCACTTGTGCTTTCGTTCTATAAAATTATATCTAAGCTAACATTTACATGTAATTCGTGTTGAAATGTCATTGAAATAGATTTTGTAATACGCTGTTCTACAAAGAAATCCAAATAAACGGGACTCATTACAAATCGTACTTATTCTTTACGAATGAGTCTGTCGATATTGTTTTTCTATCTGAATTGAAACTTCTTGTGCAAAGATAGTGTAAGTTCGCATGTTAAGAAATGGAAACGTAACGAAAAATGAAACGCCTATGAACTCGCCACTCAGTGCGTCTGTGAGTGACAGGAGAGAGAGAGAGACAGACAGACGTGTTTCAATTTTTGTTACGTTCTCATGCAGTCGTAGCTAAGCGTCAGTGAAATGAGTCAATCTGTTTCATTTTTCGTTATTCTGTGTTAGTAGTGATAAAATATGGTTTTATTGGTGACTAGCGGTCCCGACCGGTTTCACCCGGGTGTAAAAGAACGAATGGGGAAGGGAGGAACATGAGTACACACATTCATCTTCAATTTCTTCATCTCCAAATTTCATGATGATCGGAGTTACCGTTCAAAAGCAGTATTTATACTTTTTTAAACTAATATTTTTTTAATTAATTAAATAAATTTAAATGCAAGCCTTAGAAGAAAGCAATGTAGAAAATAAAAAAATAAAATAAAAATATATTCGCCCAACGTGGGGCTCGAAACAAACACCCTGATATTGACAGTCGCATGCTCTACCGATTGAGCCATTCAGGGTTGTGTAGTCACAACGCTAATATGAGTATATATTTTAATTGGTGCATTTCACCTGAATAGAAGCTTATTTTTGAGATACATTTTGCAACATTTTTCATTAATGCTCCGCTCTTAATGGTCGTAGCGTGATATTATATAGCCATATAGCCTTCCTCGATAAATGGGCTATCCAACAAAAATTTTTTTTTTCAATTTGAACCAGTAGTTTCTGAGATTAGCGCGTTCAAACAAACAAACAAACGCTTGCGCTTTATATATTAGTATAGATATATGTGATTATTTTATTTTTTTAGAGCTATTAATTTAGAAGTTAAATAAGCAACAAGCGTGGAAACCTTGCAACCATCTTGTTTAATTTTCTAAATCAAATAAACTTAACGCCTTACAAAATATGAGTTAATTTTGTTAAGTTGCTCTGTGAGAAAGTTTTTTCTGAGAAGAACGGGGTTGTTTTTCTCGTCATTAATTGAAAATTTGCCGAAAGGAAGTCTTACATAATATATATGAAATTCATAAACGAATATATGAAAAATATAAACACAAACTTTTTCATTACTTTTAACTTTTCTGTACTTTTTTCATTAATTTGTAGGCAGTCACTATTACAGTTGTTCTCATTTTGAAGCGCCTATTCGATGAGTCAGAATTTTTTTTACATGTTAAAAATTAAGAGCGACGAAGTTTTGGTTTGTCATTGGTTTCCTTTTACGAGTACATAGTTATCAAAACTTTTTAATAACTTTCACCTTCTTGTTTTTTGTTTGGTATAGTTGAACCTCTGTTTTATGCACACAAGAGGCATGATGACAGTATAAAAGAATCAAAGAATTAATGGTTTTAGAGAAAAATATATTTTGAAAGGATTCAAAACAATTACCCAGTGTTAATAGAAACATTGGGATTAATAAGATTTTTAATGAAAGAAAAATATAAAACACTGAAATCGGCCATGTTGATTGGAACACCGAATGACGTCACGTCTTCTTAAATCAAAGAAAATATAAACACTTGAGGTAAATAATCACCGTGTCGCTTAAATTTTTGTTGCGATCATTCACTTCTGCGTCATTTAATTAGTTGATCTGTTGTTTATTCATTTTTTTTGTGATATTTGATAACACTTATGTCATAGGTTATTTTTAAGGTTAGTTAACTTGCAACTAAAGAAAACCTACTTTTAAAAAAATACTTTATTGAAATCATTTCATTAAGTAAATTTACATACCTTTCTACGAAATACCTCTGAACCACAGTTCTACACCCATGTCAGCTGTTACTAAGGCGTGACGTCACAAACTTCAAAATAGGAAGATAAAAATGCAATAATCGATCGATTAGAAGCACCGAAAAGGGAGAATAGAGTAATAATAGTATTAGACTGATCCTTTCGAATTTTAACGAAGGAAGGGTATAAATTATTAGCGGCCCGGTCCGGCTTCGCTCGAATTTGTAGATTGTTTGTTTTTTCGTTGACTTAAAGATCCTTTCTAAATAACGGTGAAATCATTTTTGAAATCGGATGAGTAGTTTTGGAGATTACCTCCTACATCCAAACTTACAAACTTTACCTCTTTGCAACATCCTGTACGGATTAGTACCGTGACTGGAGGCGCACATAATCGAGTACAGGGTGTACCTATATAAATTGTACGAGAGAGTCGCTAATGCAACTTCATTAATGTGTCGCCTTTATTCTGTCCTAGCGAAAAAACACTTCTAATAATGTGTGCCCAGAGAAAAAAGACATAGCTATATGTAAACCGGTTATCTGTATGTATAGGTCTCTTACTTTTAAACTTTATATCAGCTGTAAAACTCTATGTGTGGTTTTTGCGAAATTGTATTTTTAAAAAGTTTAAACCTTGTTTTATACGAAGTGTCTCACAATGCCGATGTTAATTTCCCCACACAGTGCGATAATCCGATTTAATGTCGGATTGTTGGTACTGTCAGATTACAATAAAATTGAGAATGTCCGTTTTAAAATTAAATATTTGCTGCATTTTTGATGCGTAACATTTTAAGAAACACTGTTCGGATTCTGCTGGCCGGTAGGCTGGGTACGAAGCTGGAAATGACGTCACTGCGGGCTCGCCTGCTAGCTCACAAGATAGGTTTTAAAATTAGATCAGGGGCTATTTTTTCTTGCTAGGTCCGCTGCTAGGTATGAGTATGAACCAATCAGGAAGCAGTATTTTATCACGGGGGCGACTTAAACAAACGCTCACAAATAAATAGTGTGTGTTCTGTTCAGAGACAATAAGCATGCATTTTTGTTACCGTTCTGTCACTGCGCGCGCACCGAATCTACCTGCAGAGCAAGCTTGTAAAGACGTCTCGTGTGAAGCGAGCACATAAAACCAATAAAAAAAACCAGCGCTAGAAAACTAGTAGTCAGATCTAGCAAGGAGCCTAGTGGCAAATCCAGCCTCGTGTGCAGCGGCCTTTAGCTCTCCGTGTGGACAGTAATTTTGTGATTGCAGCGGAAATGCGTTAAGGAAGTGAGAGATTTTTTTGGTGCGGCCTATAGTGGCACACGTGCTGCAGCGTATTACAGAGAGAGAAAGCTGTCAATCGTACTTTTATAAATACTACAATGTGAAATAAACATTTATAATATAAATAGCTATATACGTTATACGAATTATTTGTGAAAGCTAATTGGGGAAAATAATAAATAATATTACACATCTTTGGCGACTACTGTAAGACCGCTAATTTCTTTTAATTTTCGCCCAATAACGCGTTTCATGACGTTGAAATAAAGAGCATGTCAATTTTTTTTAACCACTCCGTGTAATATAACGTATTCACCTTTTGGTAGATCAGCTGACTAACTTTCTTTTTTAACCTTTATTTTCATACAGTGTTTCGGTTTCTTTTTTTGCGTTTTGTTTTCTTTGAGGCACGTCGTACATTTTATTCCATTGGAAATCGTTCAACCAGTCTTCTTTTCTGACTCTTGCTGTATCCCATCATAGACGTATTAAGACACTCTATTCTGATATAAATCATAAAGTACTTTATCACTCTCTCTTATAAAATAACTGCTTTTCATGCCTGCATAGCTGTGCTGTAAAGTAAAACAAATTCATGCCATCTAATCAATCCAACCGTAATTTCCAAAAGCGGCCTGTCAATTACCAATTAAACACTACATGAGCAACAAAGACAGCAAAGTAAACGACCCAAATAGATTGCAAATGGACACACAGATCAGTCAAAAATATTACAGACCAGCTGCTCCCCGCGGCTCCGCACGCGATTGTGATAAAACACGGTAGTGGAGCTTTCGGATAATATATTATATTATAATCATATAAATACCTAAGCAAACAGAAAAGTATGATCTAACTGCTAGAAAACAATTTTTTTAAAGCGCGCGTTGAGACACAATCATCCGCAATAGCCCGCACGACAGGCAGCCTTTGTGATATTAAGTCGTTGGAGGGGGAAGCGGTGAGTGGAAGTTTCGGGCTTAAGTCCCGACAGTGACATTGTTGGAAAGTAAATTTTTATTATGTAGCATTGTACTGTAACAATGTGAAATCTAATTTTTGACATCAATTTTTTTTTCAATGCGAATGTATTTTGACGAACTACAGTTGTTAATAGCCTAAGTTACTCCTTAAAATATTAGCTATCTGCAGTGAAAATCCCGTCAAAATCGGTCCAGTCGCTTAGGAGATTAGCCGGAACAAACAGACAGACAGACAAACAAAAAGTTTAAAAATTGGTTTTTTGTTATACTTTCATATGCATTTAGTAAAAAGCTGTTATTTTGACATTACAAACAGACACTTCAATTTTATTTATATAAACTTATTATCGTTTGAAAATCAACTTTTGCTCGGCACTGGGCTTTTTAGGCTTAGTGCATTCCTCTCAATGCGAGCTTTCCGCTGACTGTGTTTTTTATTAAATTCCGAATCATATGAGACGATATGTTTAACTATTTTGTAATTTTCAATTAAATACCAATTTTCACTTATATGCCGGCGACCATTTATATTATCTCATTTAAGCTCCTAGTAGTGTTCCGCGAGCTCTTTAAAATGGCACCCTGATCAACTTCCTAGCTAGATGCGTTCCCACGCTACATTAATTTTAAACATTACACCAATCTAATTCGTGACTATCACGCGCATGCGCCTACGCTCGTGCGATGACATCAAAACAAATCGTGCGCGACGAACTCGTAAAGACATGCTTTATCCGTTGTGAGCTCAACCATTGTTATTATCAGTCCCGTAGTTATTAGCCGTTGAAATCTACTGGTAAAGTTCGACCGGCTTCGAGCGAACGAAACATCTGAAAAGTATTCTTTCAGGGACTGACATTTGTCTTGTCGATTTTGCATCATACTGTATTACCTACTTCATTGCAAAACGATCCATCTTTGCGTGTCTCGTTTACTCTTTTTTTCATTCCTTTTCTATATAATGCTTATTATGGAAACTGTAGAGCTAAGCCAGTTCTAGCTCCAGACTTTTTAGACAACACGGTCTCTCCGTGGAACTCGGATACACGATAGAGAGAAAATACCTACTTCATTTCGAAGATATATATACAGAGCATAAAAGGGGATATTCGTTAAGATTTTAATTGAATGCTTTAAGTCTGCTGCCTGCATTCCTGTCGAACTTGTGCTGTATTATTGTCTACAGACTGTTATTGAAAAAACTTTGCATGCAATTAGTCTGTATATTTGCCATGTAACACATACATGCGGGACCTACGAGACGGACAAAATTTTGTCGACGTTTCACATCATTCTGAACAACTTGGCTCCATTTTTGGAAATGTTTACTTTTATGTATTTATTGGAAGATTAAAGGATGAATCCTGGTGGCATAGGATCAATGAACTAAGCAAATACTGAAGGTTTTTTTTATTGCATTTTATTGTCTGACGTTTCGGCAAACTTTATGCCATCTTCGGAGAATCAATGCTGTCTGTTTTCTCAGTATTGTTGTCATGTATAAAATAAATTAATAGAAAACATGTCATCAACTGGTATTAATATTATTAATTTTTCTTGAAAAAAACGACTGATTTTTACTGAAAATTGTATAAATGTGTCAAATGTAACTTGTATAATTTGTATAATTTGTATAATTTTAATTTTAATTTGACACATTTATACAATTTTCAGTAAAAATCAGTCGTTTTCCAAGAAAAATAGTAATTTTAATACCCGTTGATGACATTTTTTATTTTAATTTATTTTATACGTAACAACAATACTGAGAAAACAGACAGCATTGATTCTCCGAAGATGGCATAAAGTTTGCCGAAACGTCAGACAATAAAATGCAATAAAAAAACATTCAGTATTTTCTTAGTTCATTGACCCTATGCCACCAGGATTCATCCTTTAATCTTCCAACATTTAAACAGGATCATCATCACTCTAAATTATTAGAGCTATTTTTCACAATTTATGAATTTATATTATATGCATGTATACGGGCAATATTTTTTGAACTTCTATTTCAACGAAATTTAGACCACATGTTGGAGCCAGTACCACACTAAATTCATTTAAAATCGGTCCAATCGGGCTATTTTAAGTCTGGTTTGTAGGGGTTGAACTTACACAAACCGCAACAACGTAACAGTTTTAATACAAAACAAGTGTCTGCTAACGGTGCGTTTATACAGCAATATACTCGAACATTTTATTAAAATACAATTATGAGAACTCTCGCATACAGCATGGTACGACCGCTAGGCTATCAAGTTGAACAGTACAGTTCGGATATACTTCATCTGAACTCATTGCAATTATGCATACTCGACTGCGACCTAAGTCGAGACAACAGTTTTCCAACGGCAAATCGAGGCTCGATTCCCGTGATGGACGAACCATTTACCTACTTACGAGTTTGTGCGGAACCTTCGGTGCGCGATTTTTATTTTTTTTATTTTCCGATGCTTCGGTCATGCGGATAGGGCTTAATAAGTGTAAATATTATGCAGATGACATGACGGTTGGTTTTCATAAGCATCTTATATGAAATAAAGTAGAGTGGCTCGTTATGCACATAATATTATAACGACTTCGGTGTACTTCATGTCGAGACTTCTTTTTGTTTCTTTGCTTCCGTTTTCTCTCTGTCTTCCGCTCTTCTTTTTGGTAATTAATTTTGAATTTTTGTATAGTTTTTTAATTAAAAAATAACTAGTTTTTAATTAATGAAATACGAACGCTTTGATAAAAAGTTCATTAAGTCAGTCAACTATGAATTAAAAAAACAGTTCAAATTAACGAATAATTGCATGGAAAGGCACGCGCTTTAGTAATTTGAATTGTTTGTGCTTATTTGTGCGTTTGTATTTTTTTTTCTAGAGAATTTATTGGTTCTCCCTTGCAGTAATTTATAAATTAAAAAAATATTAAATGATTTATAAGAAAGATATTGGAAATGCTTTGTCAGCGTTTTTGTGTGTGTGAGAGCTGAAATTTATTATTATTGCTTCTGATACAGTTGATTTTATTCCCTTTTTTTTATACCTCCGCGTATTTTTTTGCCTACAGATAGTCAATTTATCAATTTTTAATGTTCAACGATCGGGCTTCAATAATTTTATGATCCGTTTATCGTAAGTAAAGTCGACACAAAAAATGCTAATGTATATTTAATATGCAAAACGATAATTATTATTCAATTAATAAAGCTCATAAGAACAGTAGTAAAGCCACACAAATACTGATAATAGGCCGAGAGCCCGCGACCGATTTTAACGTCCAATACCTCCAGAGCTGATTTCCGTATGTTTTCTCACTTTTCCGTAAATATCTCGAAATCCATCCAACGTAGAACTCATAGTCCAAGAGCCATAGACACTTGAAGCAGCGAGACCTCTTGTACGCTGATTTGAGGCCAAACGCCATGAACTATGTTATACTGTTGCGTGCCCCCTGTTGGGACGACTATGGCTTCTGTAGAATCTTCTAGCAACAACAACAATGGAATACAGATAGTCAGCAAAACCCGATCTTCTTAGAATTGCCTGGAGAAACCAATACATGTAAATAAAAGATCTCGGTGCTTCCAGAACATTCGATAGGTGGGGGACGAAGCTATAAAATGCGAGCGGAGTGGTTAGTCAGGCAGTCAGTTGGTTAGTTGCAGCGCGTACGTACAGTAGTCAGACAAGCAACTGTGTGATATAAATTGTTCAGTGTCGGTACAGCAAGATAGACGATAAATGAGCTGTGTAAACCATTGAGTGCAATTATATAAATCTGGTTCTACATAAATGATTTTTTGTAAATAATCGGGTGAATATGGTTAATAGACAAGTGTGCTATTAAACGTTGCTGTGTTTGTGTGTTGTAAATATTTTGTGTACATAATTTAGTGTCTCTATATTCTGTTACTTAGTCTTTTATTTTATTATTTGAAACTGTCGTTATTTTATTTCTGTTAACGTTATTATTTCCGTTAAGTTAAAGGAGTACGCTTTCGTTTGTGTGTTTAACTGTTTTGTTAAACATTTATTATTGTAAATAAATAATTTCTACCACGGACTACAACAGTTTTGTAACAATACTTATTACCTACGCTAGATAAGTAGTACGATCGCTATCCTACATACAAATATGGTATGATCGCTGCATTGACCTTGGGAATAGATACCTATTGAAAGAAAAGGGCCTCGCTGATGCGACTGCGCCCACGTATAAATTAGTTCAAGCTACGCCACTGGCGCCGCCGACTTTTTCTAAACCGATGATCCGACTGTGTCAAAATGTCGAGCGTGCAGACAACACGTAAAATACATTAGAATGGGGTGTACGCATTCAATAATCGTAATATTGTCAAAGCTCGGCGATTTGTCATAAGCCTGTCAGATGAAACTGTAATGACTAATTAATTTATTAATTAATAGCACATAGAACACACGTGGCGGTAAATCTGCGTGTATATTGTATAATGGTGCCGCATATATGAAATGCGGTGTTGATTTAAAGACCGTAAATCAGATGTCATAATGCGAATAGGGATGGGGTGTCAATTTTAATCCGTATCGACGCATCTGCACTAATAATAATTTTAAGCTTTATTTATCGCATACGGATGTCGTCGTGAACTACTAAATTAAAAATGAATAACTATTTGAAATTTGTTTTTATAATTGCTACAAATTTGTATTGAAATTTGGGGAGCAAACATAGGCGTAGCAACGATTTTATCTTAGGGTGTCAAACATTTTAAATGGTTCATGTTATTTGTCAGAGAACATTATTTTAGCGTTTTGGTTGAAGCTTTTAAGCTATCCAATTAAAAAAACAAACAGTATCTATAAATTTTTACATGTCGTCAAAACGATATCTTTCGGAAAATTTAGAGGGAAAACGCCCCAAAATCAAGAATAGTCATAGAGGAAATAGGTGTCAGACTAGGCCTAATGAAGCCATATACAAAGTTTGGGGAGAGTATTTGTCAGTAAAATTTTTACCGATGGGCACTCTGGCTATTCTGCTTATGCGCCGATTCCCTCTCAAACAGCAGGGTTTTTTTCATATTTGTATATCAAACATCTTCCCAAAATTTAGTTTCCGCTCATCTGTATCGTGCTCATAGACAAACAGACGTACAGACTTTTTTAAAAAATATGTGTTTTGGATTCGGAGGACCCCCAAAACGAAAAATATTGTAAAATCCACTTTTTCAAAATCGTAGAATATTTTTTCGTTTCGAGGTCTCCCGAATGTAAAAAAGCATATTTTCAGAAAAAGTCTGTGAACACGATATAGATCAAACGGATGAGCGGATTGAAACTAAATTTTGGGAGGATGTTTGGTATGCAAATATGAAGAGCCCTATTGTTTTTGGGGTAAATCGGCGCATGCGCAGAAGAGTTATATGCTATAACGATGTTTTTCATATAATAATGGTTTACTTTGAATAACGGATTATTATTCTATTTATTTATTCAAGAAAGTTTTATTGACATGCAAATATGAAGAGCCCTGTTGTTTGTGAAATGGTGAAAGTAACCCAAATACTGGAAATTTGAACAGTTGAGTTGTAGGTACAGTTAAGCCATACACAAGTGGCCCGAGGGCGATCGCAATATATACTATGGCAGTCGTTTGTTATCCCACTTCTGATGTGACAAAACACGATGCACAGCTAGGTAATTAAGTGTAATTATAATAGCGCACTAATGGCATTCCCGAGTTCACTGTGATTGTTAAGTTGTAACCAAACTTAACGTTCACTTCCACCGAAGTGAATTGGATAATGTTCGTTTGTTAGTGCCGTCTCGCTCTAATTTTAACACACACAAATAAACTTACAACTCGCCGTTTCCTTTGAAAAGACTTTATCGCGACAAGGGTGGCCAGTTCACTCGAAAAGGTCGTCGACGGAAGTTGGCTCACGTTGCACGGAGCATGCGCGCACTGGACTTTTAAATCGTGGCCCCCAGGCTCTTAATTTAGGAGATTGATAGTAATAAGCAACGTTTATCAAAGTCAATATTGAGTGGGACGAGCTTTTTGGATTAAACATTGCTTTAGTTGAAAGTGACATCTAGATAACAGGGCGAAATTTAGTTACTAGTATTTGTGTATGCGTTGGATTATAACTTGGCTTTTATTCTTAATAATAGCCTATGTTACTCGCGAAGAAGTCGTAATCAGTGAAAGAATTCCTCTAGTTCTAAGATTGCCCGCAATTAACATTCAAAATTTTCCATTTTATAATATTAGATCGATATTTTTTTAATCGGCTTCACGAAAAGGGACAGGTTCTCAATTCGATCTGTATTTTTCCGCCAGCTAGACACCGATTTTAATTATTCTTGTTCTGTTTAAGAGATCATACTTTCAGGGCAGTTTCACATAAATGTTACTTCAATCGGTTAAGTAGTTTTCCGTCAGTTGAGAACTGATTTTCTTATTTTGTTTTGTAACACTACACGTCTTAAAAAGCTACGCCGCCACTGATGTACCCTGGTGGGTAGGCAAGATGGCAGCGGAGCGTATGAACTAGGAAGTAGTGTTCATGTTAAAAAACTTAAATTAATAAATGTGTTGACTTAAATAATATTCATGTTACAAACTTACGTTAATAAATGTGTTGAATTAAATGATATTCATGTTACAAACTTACGTTAACAAATATGTTGAATAAAATAATTATAATTATTACAGTTTATTAAATTATATAACTGGATAGTATTCTGGGATCCGCCGAACTGTCGCAAGCTAACAGGTTAAGCAAGTTTCTTGAAAACATTTTGTAATAACTAATAATGAATGAGTTCTGATGATTTTACATCCCTAAACGGTAATGGATCGCTTTCGCTATATTGTATTCTGTTGTTCTTTTTTTTTTTTGCTGCATAACCGTTTATATTTCTTTTGTTTCGATGTCTTTTGTTATTTGATTATAATGATAACTTAATGTATATTATCATTTCTTTGTTTTGAAATTAGATTGTTTTGTTTTTGATATTCGTTGTGGATTGTTGTTCGAGAAATCAAACGAAATTCGCTGGTAGGTTCTGTGCAAGAATCAACTGTCATGATACATTCAGAATTTAACAACTTAACATAGTTTCTTTTTATCATGGAATGTGCCAGATGAAGCATTATTGAGCTATAGAGGAGTTGAACTCTTCTCTGGAATAACTTGGGGCGCACCTCAATAATCTCAAGAACTAAGAATATTGTGTCATTGTGTGATGAATATTTTATTTTGTTTAATTGTTACATTTTGTACATCATTAGCGACCCGGTCCGGCTTCGCCCGAATTTGTAGATTGCCACCGTTTTATCGTCGACTAACGTTGCAAAATTGGTCTCCACGAAAAGCGCTTTTATTTTAATGCGGTAATATATAGCCTTTGTCCATCTTGAAGGTCCACTCTAAATATTGGTAAAAAGCTTTTTGAAATCGAATGAGTAGTTTCGGAGATTACCTCGTACATCCAAACTGTACCCTTTTATAAAATTAGTATCTATAAAATTTATAGATACTAATATTATAAAAGGGTAAAGTTTGGATGTAGAAGGTAATCTCCGAAACTACTCATCCGATTTCAAAAAGTTTTTTACCAATATTTAGAGTGGCCCTTCAGGATGGACATAGGCTATATATTACCGCGTTAAAATAAAAGCGCTTTTAATTTAATTTAATTTAGTTATTTCATGGACTATTTTGACTTACTCTTCATATTGAGACGAATTAAAGTAAAGATATTTGTTTTGTAAACATTTATGAACTCTAAATTATTGAGCGTTTATAGTTTACAGTATCCATCTCCACATTTTTGTAGCACGGATGTCGAATCTCGTGTCTTCTGCTTAAAAATAAATGAACAAAATTGTGGTTAACTTTATTTGTTTGGACAACCCTTGATGACTGCGTACTTAACTACATAAATGCAGTCCCATATTGACTTTTTAAAAGTATAAGTGTACTTATAAATTCGCTCCAATTTTACTTTTTAACTTTTCTGAAGAAAAGTTTTTGTTTTCAAGTTAAGATTAATTACTTTTGGTATTTGTAAGTAAATGGATTTTGTTTAATATATCTATTTCAAAATTAAGTGTAAGTAGATATATTATAACAATTTATGGAAGGCGAATTAAGTTCTGTGTTTTTTGTTTTGTTCGTAGATTTTCGTGAGGATGCATCTACATGGGATCCTTATTTCTCCGATCATGTCGGCATCGCCTTCAAAGTTTTATTATGTTTTTAGTGACGTTTTAACCGACTTAAAAAAGTGGAGGAGGTTTTCTATTCGATTGTATTTTTTTTTAATGTCTTTACGTCGGTATCTTCGCCGGCTGTGAACCGATTTCGATGGTCTTTTTTTTATTCGATAGAGTATGTCTTAAAGTTTTTACAAAATCGGCTCAGCAACTTTCTAGAAAATTAACAAAAAAGAAAGAAATTTGTGTCGGCGTGACACTAAGAAAGACCACTAAAAATTTAAAATATTTTTTTTAAATGAACTTCCTTCAAAAAAGGGTCAGTAAAAAGCGTAACATAAGAAAGTTTTGAGGTCGGCACCAATTTAATATATCTAAGTACAGTAAAACCTTATTTATCCGCGGTAATGTGGGGAGGAAGTATCACGGAAAAGCGAAAACTCGGATAACACGGAAAAAATAAAAAAATTGAAAAATTTCATTTTTATGTACTTACATATTTTTCGAAATGGTAGAATGAAATTTTGATAAAGTGTATAAATATAAAAGTGTTGTTGCACAAAATATAAGCAACAAAGAAACAAAATATTACGAGCGTACCTACAGTATAGACATAGCGCGGCTTCATCCGTTTTATCCGAGTGTTTTGGTATTATCCGAGCATACACCTCGATTAATTCGGAGCGCTTGGACAAGTCCGTTGCCTCGGATAACACGGAGACTTGGTTGATCGAAGGTCGGATAAACGAGATTTTACTGTACTTAAACCATGATAGTAATTAAATAAGTGCCGACCTGAAAACTTCGTTGTTTTACATTTTTTAGAGACCCTTTTTTAATCGAAGTACAATTTTTTTAAAAAGTTTTTTTATAAATTTCTTTTTAGTATTCTGCAATAAAACTTTGATCATATCGGGAAAAATATGCTCATAATTTTACAAAAAACGAATGGAATCTGTCTTAATTAACGGTACTAAATTAGCGGAATTGAAAATTGGAAAAACTGCGAATTGCGTTGTTTTTTTGTCTATCTTTAATGCAACCAAAATGAAATATGACGCTGGGAATATTTGCAAAAGTTATGATGTTATTTTTTCATGTTCTGTAAATATTCACATACATTCATTAATTTTGCCGAGAGAACTTGGATAACGATTCCCATATGAAATAATTTTTCCACATCAAGCCACCGGAAATATATGCTCGTATTCTCCTGTTCCCTGATTACCTATTAATTTTTATACCAAATGCCGTACAACGTTTATTAGTGGATTCGTACAGTATACAAGCAGATACACTATTGGTTCGGGAGCTGACGCGCAAAAAAACCATGTCATCCCAACGCTCTGCCGCTTGGTACATAAGCTATACAGGCAGTATCACAGGAAACAGGGAAAAGTACACAGTACAATTTAATTAAAATCTTTGATTAGAACTCTTCAATAAATAAAATTATCGACCAATTTTTCAGACAAATATATTAACAAAAAATATAAAAATTAACACATTGACGCTTCGGTTCGGATTTGGAGCTTCTTCAGAAATATGTAATCTAAAAAATATATAAAAATGAATTAGTATCTACTTATTTTACAATAGAATTAAGACTGAATTTTTTTAAAATTAATTTTTGAAACGTCAATGTATTAATTTTTATATTTTTTCATGGTTACCATGGTGTACGTATACAGTAATAAATGCATAATTTGACAGTTTAGTAATGTTGGACAAAGTGAGAGATTAAGTCACTGCTAAATTAAAAATAGAGGTTTATTTGAATATTTGCTTTATTTTTTTTATTTTAACTGTTTGTTTTGTTTAATTATTAAGTGAAAAAATATTTTCTCTATAAAAAATTGTTTCGTTAATAAAAATAAATTCATTTAATATTAAAGAATAATTTTAACTGTTTTTCTAATTATTTCGTTAGCTATTATAGTTATTAAATAATGGTTAGTCAGCGTTACCATGATACCCATTCTCATATGTGGCCAGAGTAATCGTTGTACGGTTTGCTGTGATACACCCTGTATAAGTAATTTTTAAAAATAGTAAAAAAGGGTTAAAATTAAAAAAAAATTCTGCCGCTTTGTTTTTAAGTTCTGTTACAGTCAACTGACCGGGAAATACCAGCGGCAGAAATTTTTTGACCAATTGGACCTTCCCTAAGCCACTCCAAAGAAAGTAAATTTATGATCATAAATCACATCTACCAGGCGTCCTACGATGACTAGTTTTTTTTTTGCAATGATACCAGTTTTCCTTCTGTAACATGAACACATTCTGTGTTTTTACATTCAAAATTTAATTTTTATATGTTTTAAATTAAGTACATGCGGTAAAAACAAAACTGCGCGGTCTTTTCGACACATCGCGATCACCCCGAGGTTAAATACTACAATACTCGTATCTAGTAGTAAGAGAGCACTATTTTGCCGGCAGGGTTGGGCAGTGCGACCGGTATTTCAGGTCTGAAAATGTTCAGATTTGCATAATGTAATTGTAGTACGTACTTGTAGAAAACTGAATTTTTTAAAGCTTATAAAAACAAGTGAAGTTGAATAAAAGCTTGTAAAATCATTATGCAATGTAAACATACGTATATGAAAGGTGTTTGTACAGTAATTTGTATTATACAGAAAAATTCGTACAGGAAATCTTTTTTTTTTTTGTACTCCGGCGTCTGATACGTCTATCTGTTAGAAATTTTTAATCTGTGTGTTTAAAATACAAGTCGTTATCTTTCAAAAGTCCGTCAGCGGTTCTTACTCAAACCGATTTACAGTGTTTTGTTTGTTTTAATTCAAGTTTTTTGTCCACAATTTAAGGTCATCGTCAAAATCAAATTTTTTGACAATATTTTCTGCGACCCAGCATCAGTATAAATTGAAAATTGATATTGATATTTTTTATTACTTATGCGGGAAAAGTGATATCTTTACGTATGCTGTTACGGTTGAACAGTGGCTATTTTAATTTGCGTGCGCAAACTTTATTTGTCGCACTGAAATTATTGTTTGCCGCACGCAAATTCAAAGTTACCATAGTTACCAATACTGAATGTGACAGCAAAAAATGTGTATTTTAAAATTGAACATTTGTTCTGGGAATTTTAATTTATTCGTAATAAAAAATAGTATGTGCAATTCGTGTGGCATTGTCGCACTAGTTGCACAATATACTATTTTATTACTCATGCGGGAAAAGTGCTATTACGGTTGAAAAGTAGCTATTTTCATTTGCGTGCGGAAACTTTATTTGTCGCACTGAAATTATTGTTTGCCGCACGCAAATTCAGAGTTACCATAGTTACCAATACAATAACAATATTAACTGAATTTTCAACTTTTTAATGATTTGATTTTAATTTTTATGACTTCTAATTTCTTTTTTTAATTCGTAATAAAATTTTAATTTTAATTTAATTTAATTCGTAATAAAAAATAGTATGTGCAACTCGTGGGGCATTGTCGCACTAGTTGCACAATATACCATTTTCGAACTCTTTTGCTTAATCGCGTTGCGTAATAACCTTGGTAAACCAAAAGGCTATTCTAAAATCTAAGGCATTTGTGTCATATTATTTCCGGATCATTCTGTACTATATAGAAGACAGAATAATTGAGCAATAAATCCACATGTGTATTTAGTATGAAATTGTGTTATTACTGTCCTAAATAGAATATAACTGGCCGTAACTTTAACGGATTGCCATAACGTTTACCGTACCGCTTAGCCCAGTTTGGTGACCGATTATTTATTTACGAACATCGTAATCTAAGCGACCGCTACTCAGTTAGAAGTCGAGATTTTCGATTAGAAATGTGCCAGGGCAGAACTGGAGTTAAAAAATCGGTTGTGCGACCGACATGTCTGTTGGAAATAGGGCCTGTGAACTTGTAAAGCGACATGTTTCGCGATTTTTCCAACTTAAACACACTGCTTTCGTAAGTTCGGCTGCAATAAAGTGTTTTTTTCTAGCATCATTACAGAGCTCGCACTAATACCCAATTACAGAAATTATTGTCAAAGAAATGATCTTAGATTGTGATCATATAATCATATATATTAATACGTTAAGGTTAGGATGTTTGCCTCCCTTTTTAGAAAAAACCACACAATTTCTCCACATAAATTATATATCATTTTACAGATAATTGCTTGCTCTACTGACATCGACAACTAAAAAATTTATTAAGTATTGCTTTTATTTTTGTAAATTAATTAATTAACAGCAACGCTGAACAACGTCTGCCATCTGACGGCTTTAATTTTGAAACAACGTCAACACGTCGATCTATCATCTGACCTTCATATTGTAATACAACAAAAAGAAGCACGTTATAAGCGGTGTGCAAAATTAGAAACGAATTGAATACCTGCAATCATATTTAAAAATAATTTTGGAGAGTGATAATTATTATACTTATTTAGTGCGAATAATTCGCACAAATCACTCTAGTTATTATTAGTGTATTTGCCATATATGGCAGATAGACTATTTGCGTCGGTCGGATGGCAGTACTTAGGTTTCGAACCAAAATTTCTCGACGTTTTGTAGGCTGAGAGATAGACATATGGCGCTTAATCATGGATCGATTGGACGATTTTTAAGGGTTTATAATAAAATAAATAATTATAAATAATTATAATAAAAAATAATTATTTTTTGCTTATGGAACCGAAGAGCCGCAACTTTACATCAATTAACCCGCTTGCGGCTCGCGAGCCGCACGTTGCCGACCCCTGTTATAGAACATCACGCCGAATCTATTCCGACCATTCGCAACCCTGTTTAATTTCGGAGATATAGTCGTTTTTGACCGGTTAATCGGTTTTTGCATATTCATAACCGCGATTTTCACATCAATTTCACATCAAACTTTAACCGATTTTCGTGCTCGACTTCATACATAACATAAAATCATTTTGTAAAGGTATTTTAAAATGTGGTGGAGGTAAAGGCATTTATGGTGTGAGGATGGGTTTAGTGTACATTTGAAAAACATTTCTTAATCTATTTTGTTTTGTGTATCTGGTATTAATTCCGAGACTAGTTGAGAATTATTTTTAACTAGCTTGTACCCGCGTCCTCGCCTTACATTTCATTTAAATCACTTGTCTCCTTTAAGTGCGATGAAGTAACAAACAGAATATAAAATTTCGTCTTCAAGATTTCAGGAAGAACTAATATAGTTTCATGAAATAGTAGCATACCTTTATGAAAAAAATACAACAGCTTTATGAAAAAGTGATGTCTAATTTTAAAGTGAAATAAAGTAATTCTGAAATTTATAAATGCCATAACAAAACTGAGTATTTCATACTTTTTAAACTGTTTAAAAATTTAATATTTGAGCTCAAAGAACTTTTTAACTGTAATAGTTGCCGCGATTTCTCCACACACTGCGATGAGAGCAGAAAATCTTGAAAATCGGCGAACTGATTTATTTAAAAAATGGTTAAGAACCATCTCGAAACACCAGCTTTCAAACAAACAAAAAACGGTTTATGCGTTTTGGAGCTACGATTTTACAAACAGACCACTCTTTTTGATTCGAAGGTCAAATAGTCAAGGCAGGTTTCTGTTAAAAAATATGTCCCCCTAGTTAAAATTCTGAGTACGTCCCTGAGTTACAGCATACATATTAACGGTCATAGATTGAAATGGTTGTTAGCTGACGTCATGTTCGTACCAACAGTTAAATAAAAAATTCCACTAAGTGCATCTCAAACACATTTTAACATTATTTACCTATGGAAGTTTAGAGTAACGAATGCATACAGATACATGCTTAAACGCGTTTCTGTTTAGTCAGCGGGGAATTGTTATGTTTGGTTCACATTGCTCTTGCATATTATGTTGCGTTCACAATAAATAACATGTCTTAAGGCCGCCGCATACGAGGCTAGAAACGCTGCTAGATTCCTTGCTAGATTTGCCTACTAGTTTTCTTGATTGCTGTTATGTCCTCGCTTCACACTAGACTACTTTTCAAGCTTGTTTTGTGAATTAATCTGGTGCGCGCGCAGTATAAACACAGATTAAGACGTGTCTGTTGTCTGAATGACGCCATGTCGGTTTATGGGCGTTTGTTCAAGTCGCCCACGTGACAAGATACTGTTTCCTGATTGGTTCTTGTTCATACCTAGCAGCGGACCTAGCAAGGAAAATAGCCACTGTTTTAATTTCAAAACCTATCTTGTGACGAGCCCGCAGTGACGTCATTTCCAGCTTCTTACCCAGCCTACCGGCCATCAGAACTCCAAGCAGCGTTTCTAGCCTCGTGTGCCCCGGCCTTAAAACAGATCCATAAATCACTTATCGCAGAAAATGGATTAATATTTTTAGGTTTGTCTGTTTTCTCCAGTGTGAACCTGTCCTCATAGCTATATGGACTAACCAATCGACTGCACGAATGCAATTTAATACAGTTGTTTACAAATCACATCGATAATGCATTGATATGTTTGTATGTTTTCTCCTGTGTGAACCGATCGTTGCAGCTATGGGATAGCTCTACTGCTAGAGCATACGCAATGAAAATGCACAAATCTCAACGCCAATAAATTGATATGTTTGTGTTTGTTTGTACGTTTGTACTCTGACTGATTTGATATGTTTAGGGTTGTCTGCTTGTATGTTTTCCCCTGTGTGAACCGGTCTTCACTCTTCACAGAGCTATAGAGTAACTGCGTGTACTGATGATGCGATGAAAATGTACAAATCACAACGCCAATAGATTTGATAATGTTTAGGTTTGTTTGTCTGCTTGTATGTTTTCCCCTGTGTGAACCGGTCTTCACTCTTCACAGAGCTATAGAGTTACTGCGTGTGCTGATGGTGGAATGTATGCAATGAAAATGTACAAATCACAACGCCAATAGATTTGATATGACGTTTAGGTTTGTTTGTCTGCTTGTATGTTTTCTCCTGTGTGAACCGGTCGTCGCAGCGACGGAGTAATTCTGTGTGTGCGAACGCTGGAATGTATTTAATGCAAACGTACAAATCACGATGATAATGAATGGCAATACGGAAACTGAGTTTGTATAATGTATGCTGTTTGCTGATTGGTTTCTATTACAAATTATATTTGTGGATGTGCAGACAGAATAGATCTGTATTTCTGATTCGCTCAAAATGTGATCGATAAGTTAAATGTCTACTCAATATACTTTCCGATTTCAAAACTGTGTTTTTTTTTAATTTTTAATAAAACATGCTCAGCATCTAAGGCTATTGCGTGGAGATACCATAAGGTGTTACAATAATGTACATGTCAAAAATGTTAACATTTGATATAACGCGGGTAACTACTAGTGATAAATTTCTGCGCTTTTCCAGGGTCTGCGCCCTGTGCCTAGGCACCGCTGAAACCGTCCTTACGGCATGGTTTTGCGTGTAAAAATTGAACAAAACGTGCTTATCAGCTAACTAATTACTTTTTGACGGATCTTTAGAACAGAAGAACAGCTGATTGTTTTTATTTTTAAAATAATTATGAAACTTAAAGCTTAGAAGAAAACGTATTTGTAAAAATTTCGTGGAAAAATAGAATAATTAACCGGTTTTAAAAAGTATACCATTACAATAGGAAAAACAACGTTATAGTACATATCTCCTCAGCGCGTGCGCCCATTTTCCGTCAAAACAACAGGGCTGTTCATAGTCAAGCGTCCTCCCAAAATTTGGTTTCATTCGAGCAACCGGTTGACCTGTGTCTCGTTCACAGACAAACAGACTAAAAATCATATACTTTATTCTATACTGAGCATATAGGAATAAAATCGCTATCAAACTATTAGCATGCAAACATATACTTCTGTCTTTTTTTACGCCGTAAGCACTGGCGTATCCAGGCGGGCAAAACAAGCACAAGGGACTCGGCTTAAGAAATTTCTAATTTGCCCCCTCCTGGACCAAAAGCTGTGCACGCCCTTGTTAACGTCATAGAAAAAGATAAAGTTTTTGAAACAGAGATACTTTATTCAGATTGAATGCAAGTACATCGGAGAAATAAGGGAATTACATCGAAGAAAGAGACGCAGATATATTTTCGATACGCTTTGTTGCGTTCACTCACCGCACATTGAGTAGATAGGCAATGATTTATACAGACTGAATTTTTAAAACTCGAACACTCTTTTACTCCGGAGAGGAAGGATTTTCGAAAAAAAGTTTCGGACAAAAGGGGAAGAACATTGGTGTAGTTTTTTTTCAGTTGGTAGAGGCACCTCTGAGATATGAATTGATCACCACCAGTTTTTTTAAATAGTTTTTCTCGGATTATTGTTCTTTGGGTCAAAGAAAATAACTTTTGTATAAAACATCTTTCGATATGGGTTCCTATTTAAAAAAGTGGAGGCGCCTTCTCCAAATGAAAAAAGCTACACCAAGAGCTTCGCCCTTGATTCCCTGCAACTTTTATTCGAAACTTTTTTTTTCGAAATCCCTCCTCTACGAAATAAAAGGGTGTTCGGGTTTTAAAAATCCGCCATGTATAGTTAATTAATAGATATATGCTAAAAATATATTTTATAGATTCGGGGGACCTCAATGCGGAAAACTATTGTAAAATTTTGACCTTAATTAGTACCATTATGGAGCCGGAATGTTAAAAGTAAACTTTGAAAGCAAATATATGTAATATTATTATTTCAATGCACTTATTACAAAAATTAGTTTTCCTTTAGTCGACGCACATTTAATTTATTCAGACTTTATAGCTGTGAAACGTAATTATTTAATGAAAACATCGTCGCAGTCAACTAATAAATATATATGTATAGAGAAGTTTGTTGCAGAAATAAATATCTGAAAAGAAAAGAAAGATTTGTGAATTTTCCGGAGCCATTACTGTGGAAATATAAATCATGACTGTATTTATTGCAAAACTACTGAATCATAAAGCAGAAGTAACAGTATTATAGTATTTAGGTATTTCCCAAGCATGGAAAATGCTTCGTTTGTTCGGAAAATACACTATGCGTGTGTGTATGTGTGTGTGTTATTGCTTACTCTTCGTCTCCGGAGTTTGTTTCTAATGGAAAAGCAATTTGTTTTAGTATAATGTCTAAATGTGTCCGATTCGAAAGAGCCATCCAGTTTACACTTTGTTTGACGACTAATTATATGCACACATAAAATGTTTAAAAGTAACTAATTTAATTAAAAAGACGAGAATGATAAAACGGTGAAAATTGCATTCTTGTAGCTTTCGGTTTTATTACCTAATTTGTTTAGAGTGGTTAAGGTACATAATTTAAAAATTAATTTAAAAAAAAAGGAATTAAAAAGAGACAAAGTAGTGTTTCCTTTCATTTTACAACCACCTTCGTTAGAATGAGGCTCAAAAAATTGAAATAAAAAAGTCTATTTTTTTATTAGTGTTATTAGTGTCGGTCGGATAGCGAGACCAAAATTTCTCGACGTTTGATAGCCTCCTGAGCACGATAACTCTCGACAGACGTAATCGATTTAAACGAAGTTTGGTCCACATGTTGGAATCCATCACCGCACGAAGCCTGTTTAAAATGGGCCCAATCGGGCCATTATAAGGGTATAGTATTTAGAGGTTGAAAAAAGTTTTGGGACCCAAAAATAGCGAAAAAATTTTCAGAATTGTTTCAAATTTGAAATTTAACCCTTTAGTAACTATTATAATGTGCTACTAAAACTTAAATAAAATCGGCCCGACAGGACCGGACTAACAATTTTTTAAAGACGTTAGTTTGCGGATAAAATATTATTTACTGAATGGTGTATTTAGTTGTCGCCTATGCGTTGAATTGACGAGAAACCCAGGGCCGTATCGACAACGGGGCCCCCGACGAAAAGGGGCCCCGAATAAAACAAGCAAGACGACGAAAGCAACATAAGACACGAAGGACAATCTTATGTAATAATTTTTAAGCACTTTTTAAATTGCACGTATAGGGGGCCCCAATTTTACATCTTGCCCCGGGGCCCCCGAGGTTCTAATTACGGTCCTCGCGATATCAAGTCGTATCTTATACGGAAATATGGAATTAATATATCCCCGAGTTTCTTTATATTTTCTTTCGCTTACTGCTCATAATCTACCGTCTCTCTCTGCAACAAAGTACTGTTAGAGTACTGTTTTTCCGACTGTGCTCTAGTTACGGTAAAGTTTCCGTCAATACCGACATTAACTCGGGCAGCAGCTCCTGGTTGTTTATAAAACAAAAGCGCAGTTGATGGCGTTTAAGCAAATCAAGTATAACCTAGACTGTATAGTATATACTGTTATATTATTAGATTATTTTAAACAATATAAGAGAGACAGAGAGAGAGGGTTGCCTTATGTGTTTGCACTAAATGCCAATTGTTGTCGACTCACTTTATGATATTGTTACAAATTAACGATAATCTGAAACCGGACTGTGAATTCGCTACAAATACACGGCAATAATTGGAAATGCAAGCACCATTGTTGTCTTTCATAATCGCCATGAATAGATAGATAAACAGGCAAGAGCGAAATTCCACCTTAATAATAATATTAACCCTTTAGTACTGTGGTTGCCGATGAAATTGTATATTTTCAGAAAGTAATAAAGAATTATTCTCTGAAAACACAAAAGTCTATATTGCGAAATTGAAAGGACTGGATTTGTAAGTCCGGTCCTGTCGGGCCGATTTTTTTTTAAATTTTAGCAGCACATTTTAATAATTACTAAAGGGTTACATTTCAAATTTGAAACGATTCTTAGATTTTTTCGGTGTTTTTGGGTTCAAAAAATTTTTCAACCCCTAAAACCCACCCTTAAAGTGGCCCAATTGAGCCCATTTTAAATAGGCTTCGTGCGGTGGTGGATTCCAACATGCAGACCGAATTTCGTTTAAATCGATTAAGTCTGTCGAGAGTTATCGTGGTCACAAAATGGTCGCCAATTATACCTTAACATCTTCCATTTACAATCACCTCGTCTTCAATTGTTCCGTAAGGTCAGCTTTTGATTGGTTAAGATATGTGATTTTCCGCATGATGTGTGTTATCCACACTTTAATTTTTAAGTGGTTCTAGTCGACAATATTTTATATCTTTTAAAATCAGACTAAACTGTTTGGCAACTACGTCTCAACCAGTTCTTATAACATTCTATAGATTCGGATAAGTTATTGTGGTGCAAAACGGAAGCGATTTTCCGCGAGAGGGTTAATTGTGTTGAGCCGTATCGAATATCGCCTCGTTGAATTGGCGGTGATGCGTTCGGGGATTCAGTGTCTGAATAATTTCATATTATATTCGAATCGATAATATCTCGAGAGGTCCGTCTGTATTCGTTATTTTTCTAAAGGTGTATGCACTTTGCATGTCAGCACGGGAAAGGTCAGGTTGGGTTAGGTGCCGGGATGATATTTGATACGTACTTAGAGTGCGGTGTTAGGTTGGAGAAGATGCACCTTGTACGGTCCCCAAAGCACAGTACAAAGCACTTACGGGCGGGTGATAGGTGAGCCGCGTTTGGTTACTTGTAGAGCTATCCCGAAGCCGGACCACACTGCAGAAGACACAACGCTGTGCCTTTTTGGAAAGCGCACAGTCACGGGCGTAATAAACCGTTTTGCTGAAGATCCTCGAAAATTAGTTTAAAAATAAATGTCTAATTCAAATTAAATAAATGCATATTGTAACTAGTGATGTGCCGGATCGTTAAAAATGTATATCCACGGATACGGATCTGAATACGGATATTTGGTTTCAAGTTCCGCGGATACGGATCTTAACTTTCTTAGAGTACGCGGCGGTAAATATTGCACATCGACCTTTGGAAAGAGACTATCTGTTATGGAAAAAAGTTATTGACCTCTTTAAGAGTTAACTCTCATAACAGAGTGTCTCTTTCCAAAGATCGATGTGCAATATCTCATTATAAAGATAGTTTTTTAGTGCTTTTGAGTTATGTACTAACTGTATGGTACTCACTACGATAAATGTTTGCAATATAAAGGTGCCAAATACGATTTTAAAAAATAATAAATAATCTGAATGGAATTTTACAGTTTTTCAATATTACCTAATCACCTATATATATAAAATTTCATCTATGAATTAAAAATTAATAAGGTAAAAGATCCGTAAAAGATTCGCTAAAAACTAACGGATACGGATCTTTCTTCTCCCTCGGATTTCCGCGGATACGAATACGGATATCCGGCACATCACTAATTGTAACAGAGACCCGCAGCAGGCGACGACAATGAATTTCGTGAGACAACAATCGGCTCGTCATTCTAACACTGACACACAGATTGTTCTAACAATAACAAGTCGATTATCGCCCCAAATATCAGTGTCAAAATGAACATCAGTTAATAATTGCCTTAAAAAATATGTTTTTGGAGATAAGAAATGTGCTGAAAAGGAAAAATAATCGCTATGTTACTAGCGGTATGTGCTCTATTATCGCTTTGCGCGTCAGAGCTGACTTTCGTACATATACAAGAAATTATATCCAGGTTAATTTCGCACGAAATCCATTCAAATTGAAGCTTTTTGAAAAGAGAAGATTCTGGTGTATAAAACAGAACCATTCTTAGATTACTCCTGTCATTTGAAAATCGCAAACAGCACTTGTCGGTTGGTCTGACATAGCCTTGGTTAATTTTTACCACGTTTTTATTAACTGGCTGTCTTGTATGTCTGTCCGGGTGGAATTTTGTAACTTATTTTAAACTAACTTCCTGATGAGATACAGACTTGAAATTTTCAACTTAACTCAGAATTAAATAAAAATACAAGAAAATGTGGAAATAATTAAAAAAAAATTAATATATCACGTTTTTAAAACGAACTAAAAAGTATAAAATAATAAACTAAATTCGCTCATATATATTAAAATGACAACTGACAGATATACGGTTTGGTAAATTTTTTTTTTATTTTACGCACTAGTGTGAAAAATGCTCATTTTACTACCGCTATACAGGCATGAGAAGCAGCAATTTTATACGGATTAGTGAAAAAAGTGTTGTTTTGTCTTCGATGCTTCGGAAAGGGAATGTTTAGGAACGGTTTATTCGAAACTCGAAAGCAAGGTTCAGATAACATTACCATATTCTTCCACTTACAAGCAGTTTTAGAAACAATTAAAAAGCACTTTGGAGTTGATAAATTATGCATCCAACATTTTCTTCACCCGCCTACAGACTATGTGCAGTCGTTAGTTTTTTAACTAAACAGGTTTTCGCACAGTTTTTCTTCCGACAGCTGTACAGAAGTTTCGTGCGCTCTGAATTTGCTAAACAAATTATTTAATTATTAAATTTAATTACAATTTAAAAGTACGCGTCATTCCGTCGGGTGATTTATACATTGAGAAAAAGTCTTTTTAATAATAAATAATCAGTGACGTTTAAACGCAAGTTGGCTTTGAAATTATAGAATAATAAACATCTGAAGGCTATTCGACGTAATGGCAGCTTACGTCACCAACTGTCAACACTAGTGGTGAGTCCCGGTTTCACCCTGGTGCGATAGATATAATTTTGCAAAATGTATTTCGTTTGCGGCCCGGCGTCTAAACTAATAGCGTTGAGCAAATTCTACCAGATTTGCTTCTGAACTAATAGCTTTGAGCAAGTTCTACCAGGTTTGCTTCTGAACTAATAGCTTTGAGCAAGTTCTACCAGGTTTGCTTCTGAACTAATAGCTTTGAGCGAATCCTAACAAATGCCGCTACTTATTACTAAAACAGTTTTTCTGAACTAATAATAATAATTATTATTATAAACCGCTTTGAGTAAATTTTATCAGATGTCGTTACATGCTACTAATACAGTTTATTTTTTTTTTTTTGAGAAAATACTTAATTTTGTACAAGATATTTAATAAAAACTATTCTATAGCGTAAGTTGCACCAAGCAAGAGACACGTTTATGTTAAATCAGCTTTACATTTTAGATCTCATTTTATAAAGCTCATGTAACAATTTCTCCTTGACATAGAAAGTGTAATTTTGTTATAGATCAAAATCTTTTCTTTTGATTTTGAATTCAATCTATTTTTGGATGTTGAATTAAATATATATTAAACAAAACCTGATTTTGTTATTCCAACAATAACCTGATAACTCTTTATATACCTAAGCAAAAATTTCATTAAAATCGGTTTAGTGGTTTCGGAGATTAGCGCGGCCAAAATTGTGACACGGGATTTTTATATATATAGATATAACTATCAAACTAAAGAGATGTCTGAACAACTATGGCCATTAAGAGCGCTATTGTATTTTTTTAAACATACGTGGCTCGCGAGCTACGGGTTGGGCATCCCTGGCTTATGTATGTTCTCCGGCGATTATAGTTTGTGAATAACAACATAATTGATCTTTGTCTATTTTGAGCAAGCACATTGCTCTTATTATCCGGTCGTTATTACAGGAATTGATAATTAATTTTACAGTAATTTATTATTAGAAACTAACCGTTAGCTAGTGTCGTATTCGGCGCGCGTTATCTAATGACGCCGGACCGGGTTATAAACTATTTACTATAACCTACTAACTTTCGTAATGTACAAAACTGCATCTCGCAGTTTTCAAACTCGAAGTGATTCACGACACACAACTTTGATTATAATACCAGCGAAACAACGTTAGATTATCGTTATGATGGTTTTTTTCAGTTTGAAAAATTAACTCATTTGGTTGATGACAGAGCGAAATTTAGCTACTAGAATTTGGCAAATGTAAATATATCTATACACCATCTAAAAGTAGACATTTTAACGAAGAAAACCCCATACTACGATTTTTGAAAATCTGAAATTCTTACATTACTTTTTTAGGCTGAAGTTAGGGGTAATTTTTCGGTTTTTTGTTAATATTACGTTGGCAAATAATTTTTTTTATTCGAAAAAATTACAGCTTATTTAGGATATAGAAAGGTAAGTCTCCTGAAAATTTCATGAAAAAAAATCATTTTTGCAAGAGAAAAAATTAAAACCGAAAAACACGGTTTTTTCGATATTTCTCTAAATCTTTAAGGTTATGTGAAAAAATTATATTCATAAAAGTTGTAGATCCTTTTAATACCTACAATATTGCTATACAACATTTTTCGATTGGAGGTCAACTTTCGCCGGAAATAACTAAAAACCGCGTTTGACCCCTAAAACGCGCCCCCCAGCAGCCCCCCGACCCTTTACGCATTTGAATTTTTGGTTTCTGTATTTCTGACGGCAGTTTCTTCCCTTCCTCATCATTTGTTTTCTGTTATTAATTTTGTCCTTTTTTCACTTGATTTTGGGCTAACTGCACTAGTCTACTAGGTGTACTAATAGATGAAAATTTTAAATGGGTTCATCAAATAAATAACATCTGTAAAAAACTTAATTACTATTGTTACCAAATAAGACAATTGAAAAAAAAATATTATCAAAAGATGCAATTACTATCTCCTTTGTTTTCGATGACGTGGTGGCAAAGTCTACGCGAACAGTTAATATTTTCGCGTACAACAACTGCAATATAGTCACTGCGCCGGACATTTGACACGGTGACCACAGCGCGTTGCGGAGAACAAGCAGCGGTGTTTCGCTACGACAACTTACGATTAATTAATAAGCTTTTATCATATTTTATCAACGGCTCTCATCTGTGTTCATGCATCAATATTTTAAAATATGATTTCGCGAATGATGGGTTTTAATACATTTACATGCTGAGCAGCATTTATTAGAAAATCTGGGTTGGCCATGAGTTTAGATTGTGACCATATTATATTCTACATAAGAAAAGCATAGTAGAAATTTAAATCGGTCTTGCTAAAAAAAAACGAGTGTCTTTTAGACCACACGACTGAAGTAAAACTTCTTCCTGCCATAATTATTTTAAATATATCTATTAAGAATAATGCGTAAATACCTCAAATGTTAAATTTATAAACGAACAATAATATGCAGTCGGTTCGTCTCAAAGTTTATCGAACACAATATAACCTCACTCTGTAGCACATATCTACAAAATATAATTTTTGATTAATTAATAGGCAAATTATGTATATAATATATTTATTATAGCATAATTTATAATATACCTATTTAAAAGGTTTTATTAACTAACCTACATTATTTCCCGTTACAAAATGCATCAAAAAACGATGAAATGTATTTTTGATACAAAAAACAGTTGTTTTCATTTAAACGTCAAATAGTTGTATTAGTGCTCCGTCTTTGTCGCACTCACCAACTTATATCTCCCTCTCAACTCGCGATGATGCACTTCCGTAAACGATTTCGTCAGGCATCGCTATGATGCACTTCCGTAAACGATTTCGGCAGGCATTTACCAGCTTACTCCTCAAGTCAAGCGTGCCTAAAGAAGTTTTACTTCAATAACGATAACTTAAAGGCAGTAGATTCGATCCAGGCGGTCGATGCCGTTATATTATTTTTTTGTTGTTGTTTTTTTTTACAATAATTATATAAGTTTTATTTCTGTAGTAAAATTTAGTCTCGTTTTTTTGTTTTTGAAAACGTGAATCTCACTTCTCGGCGGCTACATACACCGCGCTATTTAGTTTTTGCCTTGGTGATTAATTTTGCAAAAACTGATCCGATTTTGGTACTTAGATGTTGAATAGTTCGTGAGATATATGCATTATATTGTCACGTTGATCTGATAATAACCGCATTCCAAGTTAATGAAGTTGTCGATTATCGGTTTTAGCTTAATAGTGATATCAAATAACGAAACATTACTAAGTGCTAAACCACACCAGTAGTGTACGATGTGTTTGTGCCAAACCAGAATCTTTCAACATGTTACAGCAGCCCCGGATCTAGCGGGAGCAAACCCGGGCGCTCGTCCCGGGGGGCAGTGTCAGGGAGCGCAAAAATTATAACATAATATGGTAATAGATAATAAAGAGTGCAAATTTATTAAAGGGTTCTTATTGCTCCATTCACGAAAAATGCCAAGCATTATAGTTATTATTGATAAGAAAAATTGCAGGATTGTGGACAAAAAGTTAGATTTATTAATGTACAACGTTTCGTCTATAGATTTAGACTTTTTCAAGTACGATATGAAAATTCAAAACAATAATTATAAAAATATACATTAATTACTAACCATAGCAATTAACTAAAGTTAAGGTATAAATGTATAAAAATTCAAATCTTTGATTAACGTCTGATTAGAACTCTTGAATAAATAAAATTATCGACCAATTTTTCAGACAATATATTTTTTGTTAATATATTGTCTGAAAAATTGGTCGATAATTTTATTTATTGATAAATATATAAATCTATAGACGAAACGTCGTACATTAATAAATCTAACTTTTTGTTCACAATCCTGTGATTTTTCTTATTAATTATTATCTCGATGGACACGATATCTAATATACATTATAATAATTATATTTGTGAGTTTTTTTAACTAATTTATCTCAAACGCTGGATAGAAGGGGCGCCATTATTAAGTTTCAAAAATTTTAGATCCGGGGCTGTGTTAAAGAAATGATCTTCAGGCCACATAAACCCAGTAAAACATTTCGACAAGTCGGTGTGATCGGAAGAACTGATCTAAAAATCAAGATAATCAGTACCGATCACATGTGGCTATTAAGTGGCCAGATTGGGAAAACACGATTCCTGGATTAAATTTTAAATAGTAGGACATAACTTTACTAGCGGCCCGGTCCGGCTTCGCTTCAATTTGTAGATTGCCACCGTTTTTTCGTCGATTTACGTTGAATAATCGATATCGACGAGAAGCTTAACATTAAAATCGGTATAGTAAGCTATCCTTAAAAGATAGACGTAGGTCATTGCGGACTTTTCTGTAGACCTATAAAAGAGGAACAGTTCCACTATACAATGTTTTGTTATATCTCAAAGGGATTAGGCAGCGTTTTCGACGAAAGCTCCCAGTCGGCTAGATTTTTTCCGACATCTTTAACAATCGTCGTCATATTTCAACCAAATTATACAAAAAACTAATTAATTAATAATTATACACACAAATCTTTCTCTTGAACCACTCCGTCAATTGGTGAAAACCGTATGAAAATCCGTTCGGTAGTTTTTAAGTTTTTGGTGTTCAGACAGACAGACGCGGCGGGGGGGAGGGGGTTTGTATTAAAATATGTAGTGATTTATTTTTTATGATTAATCAATGTGATTACAAAATCTATACTAATATTATAAAGAGAAAGTACGAATTTTGTGACTTTTTGTATATGTGCGTGTCGTTGGTCCTGACCATCTGGTAAATGTGACTGATATAATAGGGCCGTAAATTGCGTCGGGCACGGTTGAGGTACCGCTGGTTTGACATGATAGCTTCCATATTGATCGAATGGTGTATCGAGACAGTATCGGAACCGCAAGATACAATCTGTCGGGTGGTGACGAAATTCGACATTTTCACATAAACATATACTTTATTAGGTCCTGACTACAGGTTTGTACTTATGATTAACATCGAAAATAGAACAGAATAGAACTTTATTCAATACTAGCTTTTACCCGCGACTTCGTCCGCGTGGAATCGGTGTGTGTATAATTGATTAAAAAACTCATAAATTCAAACAAGATGATCCCATAAACAGTGTTTTTTGTTTCACCATCTTTTCGAAAAACGTGAAGATTTTGTGGATTTGATACACGTGAGCAAGCCACATATAGCTGACCGTGCGAAAAACATGGTTTGTCTAAATGAATATCAGCTACCTTAAGTGTTTGCCGACAGGCTTTGTTAAAAAAATTGTAACCTTTTAAATTTAAAAGGCAAATCCGTTGGTATAATTGGTATTCGTGGTATTAAAACACTGTCTCCTTTAGATTTACTACTAATTATAATAGCCCCAACAATATTTCGATCCAGATGAGAAACTTGTAAACGTGTATGGTTTTTCTAAATGAATATCAGCTACCTTAAGTGTTTGCCGCTGGGCTTTGTTAAAAAAATTGTAACCTTTTAAATTTAAAAGGCAAATTCGTTGGTATAATATTGGTATTTGTGGTGTTCAAACAATGTCTCCTTGATTTGCCACTAATTATAATAGCCCCGACAAAATTTCGATCCAGATGAGAAACTTGTAAACGTGTACCATTACACAATTTGGGCGCATCAAGATTTCGCATTAAAAGTACGGGAACACCCACTTTTAACCCTTTTATAAATGTCCCTTATGACCTCGAAGTGCTATAATGTTTATTTTAGATATATTTTAAAATTTGTTTTTAGTTAGAATATAATATGTCAAATTTTATTTTATGAACGTTTTTTTCCTGAGAACGAATAACTGAATCGCTTTTACCGACCTTAAAAACTACCAGATATACAATTTCGCGGCAACAAAACGAAAAATAACAATTCCCAGGCGATTTGAATTTTCATTTTTTTGTCGATGTTTCTAGAAGTTCTCATATAGTCGAAATCGTGTCACACGAGCTTGCGACATCCATTTAACCTGCAATAATGCGTTCAGACGGCAACGGAAACATACACATTAGACGGAATGTACAAATTGAGGTGTACACGAAACACAAGCTCCGCAGCCTAGAGATACGCAAGCTTAAATATAGCTCTCAGGAGTACGTTATGCTAGTGAGACTCGACGTTGTGTAAGAATTGTTATTTTAAACTTCACCGAGTCGTTCTAACATTGCTCTGTTCGCGTCTGATTTAGCTTCGAATTTATCTTGTTGAATTTGTCTTTCTTATCTTCAGACAGCGTTGCTAGATAATTGGTTTTAAATAAAAAGAAGTCTGCATCTGATCTTTACGCGGGTTTGAAATAATGTTTCCTAAATTTTCAAAATGTATTATCACAACAGAATAGTGAATAAAAAACCGGCCAAGTGCGAGTCGGACTCGCACACCGAAAGTTCCGTACAAACTTGTAGGTCACGGGAATCGAGCTTTGAAGATTTTTCCCGCTTAGCCGTTGGAAAACTGTTGTCCCCATACATCGACAAACGTTGCGGTCAGTTTGCCAACTAAGCGTGTAGTTGCAATGAGTTCAGATGGACTACTGAACTGTACTGTAGCTCGTGGCTATATCTGATAGCCAAGTTGTCGTACCGTGTTGTATGCGAGAGTTCTCACATTGTTGCTGTATAGCGGACGCTTGTTTTGTATTAGAACTGTTATTGTGCACGTGCGTAGCATGTTGTTGCGATTTTATGATGTAAATACAAAACGGTTTTTGGATTTTCCCCTTTATTTGTGCTTCATGCCAAATTTCATGATTATAGGTCAACGGGAAGTACCCTATAGGTTTTGATTCCCACGAGTCTTGACGGAGGACGTACAACAAAGTGATCCTATAAGGGTTCCTTTTTTCCTTTTAATAGCCAGAGTGCCCGTCGGCAAAAATTTTACTGACACATACTCTCCCCAAACTTTGTATATGGTTTCATTAGGCCTAGTCTGACACCTATTTCCTCTATGATTTTTTTGATTTTGGGGCGTTGTCCCTCTAAATTTTCCGAAGGATGTAGTTTTGACGACATGTAAAAATTTATAGATAATTAGATAGCTTAAAAACTTCAACCAAAACGCTAAAATAATGTTCTCTGACAAATAACATGAACCATTTAAAATGTCTGACACCTCGAATATCTTCGATTAATTCGAGGTGTCAGACATTGTAAATGGTTGGTATGGAATCCTAGAAATGGGTTTTTAGTAACATTGAAACAAAATTTAGTCTAAATCAGCGACCTCTCAGTTTCACTGGAGTCAGACCGACAAGCTTCGGCCAAAAAAGTCGAGTTGTCATCTTCGTTAATAGTCGGGCGAAACCGTATTTGTATCGAGTGTTTACCAAATGGGTGTTTAAAGCAATTATCACAGTGAAATGACGGAAACATTTCGTTTTGTTATTCAAGTCGACAACACAGTAACTTGTTGCATAACAAGCTTCGTTTTGGGAGCTACAAATGTTTTTTTTTCTGTAAAGGAATTAAACTGTTTGTTGTACTCTAAGGGTATATACATTTTTATTCGTGAGTGAAATACTCTTTTGTTTGACTGTTAACTTTGAAGTTTTCGACTGGATGATTCGTTTTAACTGGCATTTTTGTTCTATTTACAATAATTTACCGATTGTCCTTGACCTATGCTCGGTTTCAGAAAGCCTTGTCAAAATTTTTTTTTTTTTTACTTTAGAAAACGTGCTCAGCAGCTTAGGCTATATGCACGCGGATGATTATAGGTAAGTGTATATAAATCTATATTCTGTAATTATAAATAAATTAATTAATGTTTTTGTCACTTTCTGATGTCAAAAAATTTGATTTGATAATTCTTAGATAGTGACTATAAGAAAGAGCGTTTTTGAAGTATGCTGCAATGCGATATACGCTCTCTCTCTCTCTCTCTCTCTCTCTCTCTCTCTCTCTCTCTCTCTCTCGCACACTTCAACCTACCCGTAGCGTTTTACCGCACTCACGTATAATAAACAGTTTTGTAACCGCCTGGTCTACATTTAGACCCGACTAAATGATCTGGCTTATTAATTTTTTATTTTATTAAATACTAAATTTGAAGGTTTTAAAATTTTAAAGCGCCTCAAGAATTTTTTTTGCAGTTAAAAATTCACGGCGTGGCTATAGGCCTCACTACCCTACTGCAGCCAAGTCTTCGATTTTGTATTCAGACATTACAAGAGAAGTGGTACACCAATTGTCTCGTTTCCTCAAATATATCGAAAAATGGTTGATAGCTCTTGGATTATATTTGGCACATTCTGTACTAATTGCGACTCACTCTTTTTATCTATTTTTCAATTATTTACTACTAGCGGTTCCGCCCGGTTTCACCCGGGTGCAAAAGAACAAACATGAATGTTGTGTCCAAATTTCATGATGATCGGAGTTACCATTCAAAAGTTTTTGTCGGACGGACAAATTTTGAGTTAAATTTTGCAACATTTTTCATTGATGCTCCGCTCCTATTGTCCGTAGCGTGATATTATATAGCCTATAGCCTTCCTCGATAAATGGGCTATCCAACAAAAAGAATTTTTTTCAATTCGAACCAGTAGTTCCTGAGATTAGCGCGTTCAACCAAACAAACAAACAAACTCTTCAGCTTTATATATTAGTATAGATGTTATATTTACTATGTTATACGTACTTCAATTTTCTTAATCAATTAAAACTTTAATATGCCGCTTCGATGCATATAATAATGTTGAATACATCAGCTTTGATGCCGTTTTTTTTTGTAATGAAAATTCTTTTGAAAACTGATAGTCATTATTTTAAACTTTGATGCTTCGAAAACAAAGCTTTAAATGTCTTATAATGAAAGTTGCTTTATAAGGAATTTGTTTATTAACTAGTTCTCTTCGTCATTCGCGTAAAAACAAAATAAAAACTATTCTTTGTAGTTTCGTGCAGAAAATTAGAGTCTTGTTTTGTTGTCAATTATAATATACTAGCTGTACCCGACTATACGTTTAATGGATAAGAAAGAAAAATTAAAGTATACGTTTCTAATATCTTTAATTTCACAATGCTTGGTTTGCCGACTCTAGAACACGCAACATATAATTGTCCATGTGAGAAGCAAAAGATCTTAAACATTCAATTCAACACCGTGTAATGCAATCGGAAACATTGAAAATGCCGAGCGACGTCAGTTGTCACGTAGCACGCTGTCCAACATGTACTGTGTGTGTTGCTGTTGCGTTCAAGAGATGGTTCTCCCATTGCCGTTAAATATTTAGTATAGCGTATGTTGCTTTAACGTCCAACAAAAAAAGCATCACCTGTCACAGGTGTGACATCTATATAATAGGTAATATTTAAATAAATAAATGCTAATGATTTTTTTTTCTTTTTGTTGCAGGTACGTATTTTTTTACATTTTTTCATTCGATGTAAGGTAAGCGAAACGCGATTAGTCTTAATTTTAATTCATTGTCTGATGATGCTAACATTGTTAGCGAAACATGCGTCGAGGCTATCAGGAAAATATTAAAAACAGATAACTTTTTTTAAATTTCCGTTAATATACAAATTTTAATAAGGGTAGTATTTAAACGAGTGACTGTAAATTACAATTTTGGGTGACAAAAATAATCAATTTGGGTTACCTACTGTATTACTAAGTGAGCGACTGACTGCGCGTGACGAGAAAATAATAGTTGGGTGACTAAATTACTAAGTGAGCGACTAAATTACTAAGTTGTTAATAGTTAATTGTTTGAATAGAACTGCGTTTTCTAAAAAATATATATTTAATTGACTGTCAATTAAAAATACATTTTTTAGAAAACGCAGTTCTATTCAAACAATTAACTATTTAATTCGCATACCCCGTTATCGTTCACCCCGGAATTGTTTTTTTAAAAACTTCACATTTGCCCCTTCCCATTTCACTGCGAGACAATTCGCATACCCGTTTATCGTTCACCCCGGAATTTATCAAAAAAAGCGGTGGTTTTCAATCTTCATGAAAATGTGAGTTTTAAGTTGTAGTCTCAAAGTGAAAAAAAAAATAAAAAGTAAAAACAAAAGAAGATATCTGCTTAAAAATTACCGAAGGCATTCTAGTCGCTCACTTAGTAATTTAGTCGCTCACTTAGTAATTTAGTCACCCAACTATTATTTTAATATCTCAATCTATTCAAACAGTATCTCATCATCAGTCATCAAATTTGTTTTTTTATTCGACCGTTTTATAATTCCCTTTTTAATAATGCCTCTATTATATAACATTGAATGTTTCTTTTTCTGTTTATAGTTGATAAGCCTGTCAATAACATCCGTTTTGCTGTACAAATTGATCCACTGTTTCATTTTGTAATTTATTTAATGGATTTCAAATATTAAATTTGTTTTAATTGACATATTTCATATAGTTTTTTAAAATCTAACCGCGCGAACCTATAAATTTCACTATAGCGGAATTAAATCCGATGATATAAAAAAAGGATTAAATCGTAATTTGACTGTGATTTTATTCACAAATAGTTTATTCACTTCAAAACAGTGTTTAAATCCGTTTTAATTTTTCATCATTATTATCTACTAGCTTTTACCTGCGATTTCGTCCGTCTGGAATCAGTACAATTGATATAATCGATTAAAAAATTCATTAGCAAAACTCGAATTTAAGGCGACCCTATAAGCAATGTTTTTTTGTTTTACCAACTTTTGACAAAAACATAAAGATTCGATACACGTGAGCAAGCCACATACAGCTAACCGTACGAAAAACACGGTTTTTCTAATAGAATGTCAGTTATGTTAAGTGTTTGTTCTTGGGCTTTGTTTATATAGTAATTTTAAAAGCAGTTTTTAATGTAAATTGTAATCTTTTTATTTTAGTAATTAAATTAAACGTAACGCTTCACAGCATCATTCACGGCTTCACAGCGTCGAACGTCACGGCATTTTTTACTCCCATCCAAACGCGCCATCAGATGTGTCACGTCAAAATCTCTGATTGGTTCGATGACATTTTAAAACAGCCTATATATAGGAGAATTGTGAACTGATCGAAGCCTTTTGTAGTATATTCGTAAATCATTGAGTCGAACAAACCAGTATTTGTACGAAATCTTTTTGAAAAGTAAATGTATTTTTACCGATGAATTGTAAAGTTATTTCTTTCATAGAAAACGAAATATTTGCAGTGACGCGCTCTGAAACAGAATTCTTAATATTCATTAATTTTTTTATTATAGGTACTTTTCTTGCAAAGTTTTATTAAGATTTTTTTTATGAATGAAACATTTAATGAAATATAATATTTGATGAGAAGTTTAAGAAGAAAATTAAAGTTTTTGTTCAGTCTACAGTCTTGAGTTTTTTTTATCTTTTTTTTTAAGGTCGAATATATTAACGTAAGTTATAATTAATTGAACTATGAAATTATTTTAATGTACTATATTGCATTAAAATAAACGGTTCCCTAATAAACAAATTCTTATACTTGCACAGAGCCTAGTGGGATCATATTTCGGTAAATTATTGATTTTTTTGTTAGACTTAATAGTGCGAGATCCGGTAGTATGTAATGATAACAAAGATTTTATTATGTTGGATAATATATACATTGATGGGTAGCTTAGCTAAATCTCGTTTCCGATGCTGGTTAATTAAATAAGTTCGTATTGACTTTTTTGGATCAACTTCTCCGATTTGTTAATCATAAAAATGGAGCCTAAATATGACACAAATAAAATGTTAACAAAACAAATAATCTCAAACTAGACAGAACACAACTATTTACAAGGTATGTTTATGTGGATAATCTATATTTATGTATAGAACCAATGGCATATTCCAACTTTTTCTGTAATATTCTCTCATTTTATGTTCGATTTTTGGGATTAACAAATCGGGGAAATTGATCCAAAAAAATGATTTAGAATTTATTTAATTTAACAGCATCGGTACGCGATTTAGCTAAGCAACCCATGCGCGATTTATCAATGTATATATTAGAGTAGAAAAAATTCCAATGATGTTGGCGGGAATCGAACCTTAGACCCTGTCATTACTGGCCTTACGTCTTAACCGCTCGGCCACCGGGCGGTAACAGTACATTACTATTATTGTGGTATAGAAGCACTATATGGGTGATACGAAAATTTGTTAAGACGAAAGTCACCTGGTCACAGAACTATAAAACTTGGAAACTGGCCTCATACACACGGCGTTATATGGGAGACAGGCAAAAGCAATGTATAAGAATCTGTTAGAGATTTGTTGGCATTTAGCACAGAAAAGAATCTCTAACGAGATTCTTCGATCTAACATCGTCCAATGACAGAAGAGGGTGTATATTTCTAATACTGGATCCTAGACTATAAGACCTTTGCACACGCGACTGCTTTTGGCTCGTTTCGCTGCTAGATTCCAAGCGTGCTGCGTCGCTGCAAATCGTATAGAATACGAGGTGCCCTTTTGCGAGAAAGACACCCGACACCATTGACTTTTAGAGAGACGTTATTTGAAATGTAATATTGTAAGTGAATTGGTAGCTGACCGGACGGAACTAAGCAGATTATATTGCTTTTATTCGATTTTATTGAAGTTTTTTTTTCTCTTTTGAAAGAAGCCATCAGAGCGAAACAGTCTTTCTTAAAAGTAGAGTATTATTTTAAAACAATGTCATTGCTACAAAGAAATAGTATGGAAATGCTATACTTTAGTCGTTAGTTGCATCGTCTCAAATTGAAAGTTGCATACAATGTCGAGCGGAACTTTTTAACTAATGAAAATATATTTTCGAAGGTGGATTTTTATCTAGAACTTCGATTGGACGTATAAACCGTTTATAAATTACTGGCGGTCCCGCCCGGTTTCACCCGGGTGCAAAAGAACGAATGGGGAAGGAAGGGACATGAGTACGCACATCCATCTTAGTTTACCGAGATGAATGTTGCGTCCAAACTTCAGAATGATCGGCGTTACCGTTCAAAAGTTTTTGTCGTAAAAAGCAGTATTTATACTTTTTTAAGTAATAATTTTCTTTTAATATAATAAATATTTAATTGAAAACACTGTAGGAAAATTATTTTTATATAGGTGCCTATAGTTGTAACAGTTTTTTAATGAGCTATTAATTAGATTTATTTAATTTTAATTAGTCGTTATGAAATTAAAAAAAATTGAAATGTATGCCTTAGAAGAAAGCAATGTAGAAAATAATAAAAAAATAAAAACATATTTGCCGACGTGGGGCTTGAACCCTAGACCCTGGCATTAAGAGTCTTACGCTCTACCGATTGAGCTATCCGGACTTGTATACTTGATGCGCTAATATTGCAATATTTAGTTAAGGCATTTCACCTGATAATATTTGTCGGACGGGCTAATTTTGAGTTGCATTTTGCAACATTTTTTATTGATGCTCCAACGCCGTAAGCCGACGAAAACATATTATAAAAGAGGTACCTAAAGTAAGTAAGTTTAGATGTAGGAGGTGATCTCTGGAACTTACTAATCCGATTTCAAATTTTTTCACCGATATTTAGAATGGACTTTCAGTATAAACAAGATACAAATATGTTAAATAATTTTCAAACTTGGAAATATGTTTTTGTTTGCAAAAATATATTTGATTCATCCTCTGAAAAAAAAAGTCTCGAAATTAAAATTTTGTTTTTTAATAATGCGTGAACTTTTTACGTATTATGATATAAAAAAATATTTACATATACGATATATATATTGCAACTTTTTTGTGACGGGAAAAAGTTTTTATATAAGTCTACTTTTTATTATTTTCAAATTTAAATATATTTTATATAGCTTGTACAGTAAAACTACAATAATTCAGATCTCTCTAAGTCTAATATATATTTATGTTAAAATACTTGATAAAAAATAGTAGTTAGTGTATCTAGAGTGTCAAAAAGTTATTTTAGGTGAGCGAGCTCTAACGGTCACACGATTCAAAATATCAAAAATGTCCGAGATACATTTTTTGCACGCTCTTTCAATAAAATAGCTGATTTTCACATCATAAGTTTAATATTTTTGACAGATCAATGTGTGGCCATTTGCGATTTATTTGGGTTTTTTTACGAAAACTACTCCTTCTTTACTGTCTCTGTTCCTCATAGAGTTAATGTTAATGTCGCTTTTGGAAATTACTGGTGGATTGGTTAAATGGCATTTAATCTATTTAATTTACAACACTAGTGTTAAATTGGTTTTTTTATTACCGTTATACAAACAACTATTTTATACGGGGCTGTGGATATCTTTTTTTTCAAGTATAAGAAGCTTATATAGTTATTGCTAAAATAGTAGGTATGTGTAAAACTCGGTCATTAATTTTTTTCGTGTCGAATTGAAACATATAATACTATCGTTATCTTTCTTTATTCAGCTAATATTTACAGCATAAAAAGAAAGAAATTGGTGAAATTTTTTTTTAAATCGGATGAGTAGTTTCGGAGATTATCTCCTACATTCAAACTTATACACTTCACTTCTTTCTAATATTAGTATCTGTAGATAAGGCTTTTAGTAGATCGTCCGTCTCACGAACTAAGCGATCTACCGATTGCCTTGATCACAGATTCCCGATATTAGTCTTCAAGCCGCTGTGGTTACAATGTCTTGTTTCGTTCAGTTTTACGGTACTTAACTGTAAGCCGTAATCGGCATCGTTTTTATTTAAACATTAAATTTGACTGTCTGGTAATTGTCGGATTAATTTTTTATAATATATAAACGATACACGCTATTAACCGTGCAGTTCCTCTGCCTCCCACGCCACTCCCTTTTTGTTAGCCGTCCACCACACTAATCCCACCGGTTCCGCGCGTCCCACTCGCCGCGCGTATTGTTTGCGAGAGTTCGCACGGGTAGATTTTTATTTAATACGTTTAAATTCCATTCAACCTTTTTAATATTTAATTTTAACCTGTTACATGCGCTATATTCATTAGAAAGGTACGTTTGTATTTGTGGTGTAATCTTTGCTCAAGATACAAATAGACGTAGCTCTAAATAAATGGAGTTTCAAAAAATTGGTTGTCTGTAAAGTTGGTTTACGGACGATAGTTTTACGTGATAACGTATTCCGTAATACATAACCTAAACCTCCCAAAATTTGGTTTCAATCCGCTTATCCTTGGTGTCGGAATGATAAGAAATGTCAAAAGTGACGTTTGCAACTGTCAAAGTATTATGTTCTAATAATAATTAGTTATTCCAATACTTAACTTAGAAGGCGTTGCATTTCACAAAATACTAATGTCAAAAAATTGAATTAAACATTAGAAATGCAGCCGTTTTCATGTTAAGACAAGACATACGTTATCTTCTAATTTCCATGTACGGCAAACAAAGACGACCTACCGCGTCGCGCCATGCATTAGACAACATTGCATTTATACAGCTATTTTTCTATATAAATTTGTATAAAAAAACTGTTTAGGCAAATTCTGTTATACGAAATCTATGTAAAATGTTCTCCTCTTTCGTTTAAGACTGGTTTCAAACCGATCTGATTTAAATTGAGCGAGAAATTAGCAAAAAGCACGCACAGGGTCAGGCGGAACGTTACGCGTTACGAACGTTAGGATTTAGGAACGTTACACTTTTTCGTGCATGCAGCCGGTGTTTTATCAATTTATAAGATTGGTGATTCATCAATTTATAAGACGTTATCACGTCAAAAGCTTAAATAAACACGCTTTTGTAGAAATTCAGATTAAAAAGTAAACAATAATTTTTAAATATAGGTACATTTTTTGTTCAACAGCCATAAAGTTCCCCAACTTGATATAATTGAATTATATCGAGTTGAGGGACCGAGCGGGGTGGCGTAGCGGTGAAAAGGTTTTAGTAAAATGTAATAAAAAGAAAAAAAGAGTTTAAAATAGTTACGAACCTAAATTCAATATTTTTTATTTATAAATAACAGTTTGTTTTAAAATAAAATAACCTGTCTGGTTTCAAAATCGCTATGAAAACATTTTTGTCGTTTGTAATACGGACTTTAGTGGTTTGAACTCATCGCTCTCACTTTTAAAAAGGGAGACGGTGCACTTCGGAATACTTTTATGAAAAGTTAGGTTAGGTTCAATGTAAGTTAACACGGCGCACGCTATGGATCTCTGCCTGCTAGCTACGATGAAGCGTGCCTCGTTATTAATGCATGCGTACATTATGTTCGTATAGCTTGTTAGTTGTATTAATTATCACCAGAGGCGCTCCTCCACAACCAAAACAACATCACGCCAAATACACAGCGACCGCAAACGATACCGCAGCCCGGAATATCGTACGTGTTTTGTTTTCATTTGTTTTTATTGAACTTCTTTGATGAAAATTTGATGTTTTTTTATATATATATTGTATATTTATAGATTCGTTAAATTCGTACAAAATAATTATTTTTAAAATGTAACTGAGTTCATTTTTTCAAAGTCGCCATTTTTTTACTGATTTTATTGCCGCAAAAAGATCGTTTTAATCGACGAGCAGTTATTTTCAACCATTATTTTTTATACAAATATTAAGAGCACTGTGGTTGAAACCAAAATATAAAAATAAAGAATATTTACTCCTTACCACAACAGTTTTATTAGCGAATGTAGGTACATTTCGGGAGCTATGCTTTCATCTTCAGCAAACACTAAAGTTCTGTGTTTGCTGAAGATGAGAGCATAGCTCCCGAAATGTACATCCGCTAATAAAACTGTTGTGGTAAGAAGTAACCATACTTTATTTTTATATTTTTATTAATTTTTGAGGTTAATAAAACCGGTCGCCTCTTAAAGTATCGTAGGGCACCAGACCCAAAGGGCTGCAGAAGTTTAGTTATTTTTCTGAACCGTGGATCAAAATCGTTAGCAGTCAAAAGTTTACAACACTACTCAATTTTTTAAAAAATTAAGTAGTTTTACAAAACTTTTTTCTGTCACCCGATAGCGCCACTGGCAAGTAAAGTATGTGTCATTCTATTGTTAGTACTGCTTATATTTTCAGCCACTTGATGGTGCCACTAGCCAGTGAAGTATTTTGTCATCCAAATCACCGTTCGCCTCGCCCGATCACACTTTTCGTAAACGCTCTCGTCACGTATTCACCAGCTTACTCCCCAAGTCAAGCGTGCGTAAAGAAGTTTTACTTCAAAAGCTATTCTAAAGAAATTGTGCTGGCTATCTGCGTAAAGAGCCCCCAATTGAGTTAATAAGACAAATAGAAGAAGCCGGCATTGGAAAAAAAAGAAACTAATGAAGGGGGGAACGGCTAAAAACACGGCGTCAGACTCGCTCAGGCTGGCTTGCCCGGGCATTTATGTTTTCATTTAGGTTTAAATTTTAGACGGCAACCGGTTTGAATGCAGTACAAGGCGAAGTGTGAGGTAAGTACTAAAGACGCTGTGTAGCAATATCTGAAAAAGACGATTTTTCTTTTTAAAAAATCCGTGTACATGACAACTTAATTGGAAATTTTCTCTCAAAGGATTGTAACATTTAGTTTTCTTAACCGATATTCGGCTTCTTATTTTTTTATAAAACGAATTCTTGCGAATTCACGGATATATAACTGCGGAGCTGATATTTTTTTATTATAATTGAAAAGCTGGTCTTTTAATTAAGAAGACTGTTTAACAGAAATCTATTCTGATGACAATAAGCACCTTTTTTTCCTCCTTCAAAAATTGAAGTGAAATATTATCACTAACTAGCGACCCGGTCCGGCTTCGCCCGAATTTGAGGATTGTCGCTGTTTTTTCGTCGACTTGCGTTGCAAAATTGGTCTCCACGAAAAGCACTTTTATTTTAACGCGATATTATATAGCCTATGTCCATCCTGAAGGTCCATTCTAAATGTTGGTGAAAAATTTTTTGAAATCGGTTGAGTAGTTTCGGAGATTATCTCCTACATCCAAACTTACAAACTTTATTTCTTTATAATAGTAGTAAATAGGTGTAGTGTGACGTAACATTTATTCCACTCTCATTGGCCAGCTCTCAATAACTTTTAAGGTTATGTTGAGCTGTCATCGTATTCTGATTTGAATTGGTGGAAATTCTCTGTTTTTGTTTTTTTTTTTTTTAATTGCGTAATTATTATAAAACCGAACGTGTTTTGCTATTAAAAGAAACATTTGAGAAGACGGATTTAATAAAATTCAGGGCTAGATTATTTCTGGAACGAATATTTAATTGTGATTTCTGAAGGAGAGCTCAAAAAATTGTAAATCAAATGGCATACATTATGTCCCTTGGATATAGGAATCGCCGTCTAGCATTTTAGCAAATACCCGCTCTTCCACCATATAAACCCGTAAAAATAGACAACTTGACTTTTATTGATTGCTATTTGCAAATGCCGTAGTTTGTAGATGTGAATTAGTAATTATAAGACGAGATTAGGGTAGATTATTCTTCTTCTTCTTCTTGAAAAAAAATCACCCAATAAACATACATATCGTCGGTCTAATTTTAAAACCCCGTAAGTAAATTTTGCTTATTTTTTACGAGGTTTTACAGAAGTGTAGGTACTAAAATCCTAAAGCACTATAGCCTAAAATCATAATTTCATAAAATTTTGACTTACGAGGTTTTAAAATTAGACCGACGATATGTATAGTTGTACACTATGAAAAATTTGTGAAAAAAAACGTCAAAATAAAATAATGACACCAACCGTCGGGATCGAACCTGCGATCGTTAGGTAACGAGGACAACCCGTTCTATTTCACCGCGACGAAAGCTGTTCTTTTTTGGGTCAGTCGGTAGCAGCGAACTATAGTAGTCGAACGGGGAAGTTGGGGGCACGGAGCAGTTAGTTTTGGAGCACAGCAACGTGTGCGCGCGACACACCACATATAAATTACATATTTCAATAAACAAATAATAGCGATAGATGCAACATTCGATAATTTATTACTTTATAACACGATGTTGTACCTTATTATTACTGCTTGTATAATATAATAGTACGTCGTGTTATGTCCGTTCCAAAAACACAATGTTCGCAATATCTAATCAAAAAAATTTCCAATGCAGTGCATTTATATTTTTTCATGTGTAAACAGCTTTAGTTGTGACGACTCTCTGACATTTTTCCTATATGTAGTGAAATTTCACGAAGTTTAGAAGAAGTGTGTCGTATCTAGCTTGTTGTATTTTTTTTGAGGTTATATGCGGCTATCATTCTATTCGAATCTAAAAATTTACACTCTTGAGAGTTCCGCAAACTGTTATTTTATGCATCAACATTGATGATTTCTTCAGAAATCAAATGTAAGTGATTAGTTATAATATAACTTACATTTAAACACTGAAGAAGTCAACAACAGTGATGAAACGTTGGCATTGAATTAAGACACATGGTTATTGTCCTTATTTGCCATAATTAAGTTATTTTTAATACTATACGTCGGACGAAAACAATCAAATAAATAATAATATAGAGTAGAACCTCGATATGTTAAAGTTCAAGAGAAACGTTGAAAAATTTAGGTAAGTTATAGAGTTTTTTACCTATCGAGATTTGAAGTTAGAGAGGTTTTGGAAGTTCAATTTTTAATTTAACGAGGTTCAACTGTTCTAATAGTGAAAATTAATAAAGTTCTTGGCAAAACCTTTTGTTTGTATACTTATTTACGATGATTCACTGATGATAGTTTAAGTTATGGAGGTCACCAAAATAATGTTTGAAGTTATCGAGGGCCAACTCAGAAAATATTTGTTTAAGCTACCGAGGTTTTGTGCTTTAAGTAATGGAGATTATTTTAGGCTTTGAGGGGAAGGGAATTCAAAATTTTTTTAAGTTATAGTACGCGCCACGAATCTAAAAGGCTCGGAAGGTAGATGCGAATGCAGGCTTGCGCTTGTACAGTCTGTTGAAAAACTACAAACTCGCAACTCAACAAAACTAACATAGCAATAACAACTTGACAATAGCGTACTCGACTAAAGCAGGAAAGCGACAAGTGACAGAGGCAACGAGCGATCACGGCCAATCACCGACGAGCGTACGTTCCGTGCAGGTAGCTGGGAGGTGGTGGGAGTGTCAACGGCTGTAAAGTGTGTTTTTGCGACGCTGTTTGTGACTAACTTCCGAACCTTTTAGATTCGTGGCGCGTACTATACAGAGGTTTTTAACTTATCGAGGTTATACTGTATCTTATATTGTAATGTTGCCGGATTTCATGAAGGGTAAATTGTATTTAAACAAAACAAATATGTTTTTGGAACGAAGTGTAGCAGTCCAATATCTAATCACAAGCTTTATACAGTGAAACTATACATAAATTACGGAAATTGTAAAGCACTGAGCACAATAAATAACAAGGTCCCATTGTATTATTGTTGCCGCAGCGAGTGTTTGATGTGCGTTCGGATTTTATTATAAAATTAATTTGCATAAAAACAACTGACGACATTCTATTGTTCCGAACGGTTTTGTTTTGAACCGGTCTGCCATATAAATCGTTTCGACGATTCGTTGAGTCGAGAGAGTTTTCATTGATTGAAATCAATAATTATTATCGGTGTGCGTTATTAGCAATGAATAAAATATTCATTATACGAACAGCAGCGACCTAAATATAAATCCGATTGTTTTGAACGCGTTTCTGTGTCCTACATAAAATTTATCTTACGTCCTTCGGATATGACGCCGAGGGCCTGGCAGTCGGGATCTGCGCAACGCCAGAAGAGCGCAACCAAAAATGGTGATCATGATTGTTTTGACTCAGTACAGTGATACCGGGTTTAACTTTCTTGTGTTAGATTTCAATCGCTAATGACTACGATACTAATAATCAACGGTTGAGACCAGAACGGACAGAGCATGTCTTTACGAGTTCGTCGCGCAGGATTTGTTTTGGGGAATTATAAAACGATCCAATAAAAAAAAAATTTGGTGACTGATGATGAGATACTATGTTTCAATAACTTGAGATATTAAAATAATAGTTGGGTGACTAAATTACTAAGTGAGCGACTAAATTACTAAGTGAGCGACTAGAATGCTTTCGGTAATTTTGAAACAGATATCTTCTTTTGTTTTTACTTTTTATTTTTTTTTTCACTTTGAGACTACAACTTAAAATTCACATTTTCATGAAGATTGAAAACCACCGCTTTTTTTGATAAAGGGGTACTATGCGATTTGTCTCGCAGTGAAACGCGATGGGGCAAAGGTGGAGTTTTTAAAAAAACAATTCCGGGGTGAACGATAACGGGGTATGCGAATTAAATAGTTAATTGTTTGAATAGAACTGCGTTTTCTAAAAAATGTATATTTAATTGACAGTCAATTTAATATATATTTTTTAGAAAACGCAGTTCTATTAAAACAATTAACTATTAACAACTTAGTAATTTAGTCGCTCACTTAGTAATTTAGTCACCCAACTATTATTTTCTCGTCACGCGCAGTCAGTCGCTCACTTAGTTATACAGTAACCCAAATTGATTATTTTTATCACCCAAAATTGTAATTTGCAGTCACTCGTTTAAATACTACCCATTTGTTTTTGCCTGTGACGTAATTGCACGAGTTATCTTTCTGTAAAGTTTTAGGTATAACGTGCAATATTTTTCTAGACCTTTCTGGGTATCGAAAATAACAAAATCAGTTCCGAAATGGAGGATTTTACGATATCAGATGTTCGATTTGTAAGAAAAATGCTTGTAAGACTTGGTAATAACACTGAAAAAGTGTTTAATCATTAATAAAGTAACAATAATACTTAAATTAATAGCTGTTGAATTATTACGTGCATTTTCATTAGAGTCATTCTCGTGAAAAGAGCTTATTAATTCCGATGAAAATGGTGAAAATATTCAACCGCTGTAACATCTATAGGCGTGGTTTCATTACCATTTATAATGTAACAAAAAAATGAAAAATTACTACCTTTAAAATTTTAATACGTGAACATATTTTTCTACACATTAAGATAATATAAAAAACGACGCACGCACGCAAAACACTGGGGATCAATATACCGGGTGAACGGTTCAAAATGTGTCTTGATGCGAAAAATTAAAAAAAAAATGGTTGTCTGTAAAGTCGGTTTACGGACGATAGTTTTACGTGATAACGTATTCCGTAATACATAACCTAAACCTCCCAAAATTTGGTTTCAATCCGCTTATCCTTGGTGTCGGAATGATAAGAAATGTCAAAAGTGACGTTTGCAACTTACAAAGTATTATGTTCTAATAATAATTAGTTATTCCAATACTTAACTTAGCAGGCTTTGCATTTCACAATATACTAATGTCAAAAAATTGAATTAAACATTAGAAATGCAGCCGTTTTCATGTTAAGACAAGACATACGTTATCTTCTAATTTCCATGTACGGCAAACAAAGACGACCTACCGCGTCGCGCCATGCATTACACAACATTGCATTTATACAGCTATTTTTCTATATAAATTTGTATAAAATATTTTTCTATATAAATTTGTATAAAAAAACTGTTTAGGCAAATTCTGTTATACGAAATCTATGTAAAATGTTCTCCTCTTTCGTTTAAGACTGGTTTCAAACCGATCTGATTTAAATTGAGCGAGAAATTAGCAAAAAGCACGCACAGGGTCAGGCGGAACGTTACGCGTTAGGAACGTTACGCGTTAGGAACGTTAGGAACGTTACGTTACACTTTTTCGAACATGCAGCCGGTGTTTTATCAATTTATAATATTGGTGATTCATCAATTTATAAGACGTTATCACGTCAAAAACAGTTGTGTGGTTTTAAGAAACCACGATGCAAGTGAAACTTTTATTGGATTGTAGGCGTTGGATTGTAGACACTTATCCATCACGATTAATTATAAACAACAATATTCACATGAATACACGAATAAAAACATGTAAACACTGTACAGCACTTGCCCGCATGACAGACTGACTATGTGTTATACATACTACACGGTCAGCTGATGCTAACCATGGCCTTGGCTGCTCTACCGAGCGCCTACTCCGAACGCCTTTCACTTTACCCCTACTCCGCGGCCGTCTGTAATGCGACATGCAACAGACGGCCAGAAAAATTCGGGGCGATAGAATAAAAGTTTCATTTTAAAAAAGAATGTAAACATTCAAAATTTGACGACAGCTATTTCTAACCTTAAAATTTTATAACCGTTTTCTAGCTTCTATTATTTAAATAGAAGAGGGGTCATAGCAAGGATTCCTTCAAACGCCGTGCAAAGTGTCAAACGGCTCGCTTTGATTGGTCGTCAGTCGGCGCGTGACCTTCATGAGCGATCCACGGCATTTCGACAGCCTCCCTCCAATGAATGATGACCACCATATTCCAGAAATTGTGTTCAAATAATTACATTTAGTTAAGTTAAAATAAAATGGACGTAGATATTTCAAACGTCGCGTCACGTGACGTTTCTTCGGCCTTCCTCCCCTCTGGTCGTCACAATATATCGTCACGTAAAGCGATGGCACCCCCTCCCCTCTTTTTGCGTATGTATTTTACTCTTAAGCTAAATTTTTTTTCTTATTTTAAAAGGAGCGAATCGGCTTCTATGGCCATTATCGCGACATAAAGCTAAATATTTTATACTGCGGCATGTAATTGTTAACACGTTTGCTGCTAACGACGAGTTATCTCGTAGGTCGAAGATTGTGTTTAGGCGCCAGCTACGAGTTAATTCGTGGAACGTTTTTGTTTTACCTGCGCCACATACTCTTAGCTGGCGTTGTCATGAAACATTTTATCGCAAAAAGCGACTACGATATAACTCGTATAATTAATAAAGCAATTGAAAATTTTCTAAATTCAAATATCTTTCCCATAATTATACATGTTTTGTATTTTTATTTTACAATTAATTAAAATGTGTTAGCGTGGTGGAGCTCGGAAGTGAACATGTTAAAAAAACTATTTTTTTTTTAATTTCTCTTATTTCCCTCGGAACAGGAAAACGAACCACCTTGTATATTTTAGAGTTGTACGTTTGTACGTGGGTTCGTACACGCAGATTAAGAGTCCCGTAGCTTCGTAGCTTTAAATATGAGCCTACGAGAATATACACAAGTAGTGCCTATATATAGTACACAACCACTACATAGAAGGCACTGCAAACGCTGACAAAAAAAAACCCCGCCACACGGCATGAAACGTGTGTATTTGTACGCACGGCGCTATTACCGATACTGTCGATAAAATTATCGACTGTAAAAACGCAATTATTTAATAATGTACTGTCGCGGACGAGTTCATTATCAGATTTCCTACATCTTATATTAACATATACCTACATTATTGTTTAATATTAAAATCCTAATCCCAGTGGCGTATAACAATAGGGTGGCAGGGCGGGCAAAATTCTACAGCCCCCCGGCTAGATGAGGCGCCCGGCCTACGAAGTCCTTAAACACAGGAGGATCATTTATTATTACAACATTTAGTAAAATTTATTAGTTTTTTATTCAATTAATTTAAGTTACCTACTGAAGTAAATGCACAAATTTAACAATGTAACTTTGATTGAGTTTTTTTACATTGAGGAAGGGGCCCCATCCGATGAATTTGCCACGAGCCTCAAACGTTATCTGCTAGCTCACAAGATAGATTTTAAAATTAGAACAACGGCTATTTTTCTTGTTTTGTCCTCTGCTTGCTTATAAAATTATAATTCAATAGCTCAATAAAATTATATAAAAAAATTCAGTCTTAATTCTATTGTAAAATAAGTAGATACTAATTCATTTTTATATTTTTTAGATTACATATTTCTGAAGAAAGTCCAAATTCGGATCGAAACATTATTTATTGAGATATTGAATTATAATTTTATAATTTTTTGTCAATATACAGTCTGAAAACATTGGTTGATAATTTTATTTATTTGAAAATGTGTTTTATAATGGACTATTGTTGGATAATAAAGTCATCTTGTGTACGGTAAAAGCTGGAGCTGTTTGTAACTATGGGTAATACGGCCGTTTATATGCGCTACAGTTCACAGAGAATCTCGACATCGTTTTTCACATATTATCTGTTTTTTCCTACAGCCTGAAAATGTTCCAAACTAACAAAAAATAACAACTTCGGACTGGAAAAGACTTACTGAAAACATATGGTTTTTATCATTGAATTGTGTTCTATTTTTATTTTTAATATTTTATTTCTCGTCTCTCTTTTTTCGGGTATATAATAAACTTTCAACATCAGCTGTTGAATTATGGGAAAAGTGATTTGTAAGTGCCGATATAGTTCATCCAACGACCCAATGGGGACCGTGCGTGAAACTGGCCAAGTTGGCGCTCTCTAGTACCTAATTAGTGAAGTAAATGGGATCATTTTATAACAGTAAACAATGAAAATTATTTGAAAAAATGGAAAAAATAAGAAGTACGCATTTCAATCTGTTATTAATACTCATGTACATAGGCAAAATAGCTCAAAAGGCGAAAAATTATATAATTCTGGTCATGTATATGATGTTTTAGAACGTTATTTAAATGGGCAAGTTGATAAATAATTTTTTCTTTATAATATAGTATTTTGTATAATATTAGTATTTTACTTCGTAATTGACTTATATTTTTTTAACGAAACTTTCTTGAAATATTAAATAGAATAAGACGTTATGAAAAGTATACCATTATTATGTAAAAAAACACCGTTGTAGCGTATATATCTTCCGCGCATGCGCCGATTTTCCCCAAATACAATAGGACCCTTCATATTTGCATATAAAACATCCTCCCAAAATTTCGTTTCAATCCGTTTGACCTGTATCGTGCTCACAGGCAAACAGACTAACAGACGCACAAAGTTTTTCCAAAGAGATGTTTTTTGGATTACTCGAAACGAAAAGAATTGTAACATTTTTGAAATAATGAATTTTGACCTAAACTAGTACCATTCCCCATTTGTGAGTTGGAATAGTAATATATCCTATAGAAGTAATCATTATCATTATTTCAGTTATCAAATCGTTTACTGTCAGTGGATTGTTTTGTGTTTTTAAAAAAGGTTATCCGCGCTCTGGTCTTTTTGTATGCAGATGCTTTTAGTAAAATTGCTATTTCTGATGAACGTTACAGTTTGAAAGACATTTTTTTTTTCAAATTGAAAACGATTACTCAGACTAAATTATTCTCACCCTTTTCAATAGATTTTGTTAACATTGTAACTTTGTTAAAAAACATCAATTGTATATCCATTCAGTATTTTCATTTTCCCAACGGTCCTTTTGTTCGAACGATTTTACTTTTATTTTTTTTTTACTGATTATTTGTTGAGAAAATAATTGATTCACTTCTGAAAGATAGAAAATGAGGTTTAGTTTACTAAATTTATTTTTATTCGCTATTCTAACACATGAAAACTAAACGAACCATTTTATGTTTTTCCTTTTTTTAACTGTGTACTGATTATATAATATTTGTTGTTGAAACTAAACAGTACACAAAAATAATTGATTCATCTTATTTAAGGTTAGAGTCGGCCATTTTTGAAAGACAGAAAATGAGGTTAAGTTTACTAAATACATATTTACATGTTTTATTTTGTACTAATTAAATTTGTTTGTTAAAACATATGATACGAAAACTAATTGATTAATCTTATTTAAGGTTAGAGTCGGCCATTTTTAAAAGGTAAAAAATGAGGTTAAGTTTACTAAATTCATTCTTGTCCTAACATATTTTAAACCGATGCTTCACGTTTATTTTTTATTTAAATACTGATTAAATAATTGTTTGTTTAAATATATGATTAGAAAAATAATCGATTCATCTTATGAGTCCGCCATTTTTGAGATAGAAAATAAAACTAAAGTTACTAAAATTCCAGTTTGTTTAACTCAGAGAGCAGAAGCAGGCATATTTTATATAGAAATCAATTTATAGTCCCCGTTCTAATTTTGAAATCCGTCTTGTGACCACGCACGCGAGCCCATAGTGCCGTCGGCCAGGGCGCCAAGTGGCCCAAGTCCCAGCAGTGATTACAGCGACAAAACACCTAATCTATACTAATATATAAAGCTGAAGAGTTTGTTTGTTTGTTTGAACGCGCTAATCTCAGGAACTACTGGTTCAAATTGAAAAACATTTTTTTTGTTGGATAGCCCATTTACCGAGGAAGGCTATAGGCTATATAAGCGGAGCATTAATGAAAAATGTTGCAAAATGTATCTCAAAAATAAGCTTCTATTCAGGTGAAATCCACTAACTAAATATACTCATATTAGCGTTGTCAGAATACAACGCCGGCTAGCTCAATCGGTAGAGCACACGACTGTCAATATCAGGGTCGTGGATTCGAGCCCTACGTTGGGCGAATATATTTTTATTTTTTTTTTTATTTTCTACGTTGCTTTCTTCTAAGGTTTACATTTAAATTTATTTAATTAATTTTTTTTAAAAAGTGTAAATACTGCTTTTTATCGACAAAAACTTTTGAACGGTAACTCCGATCATCATGAAATTTGGACACAACATTCATTTCGGTAAACTAAGATGACTGTGTGTACTCATGTTCCTCCCTTCCCCATTCGTTCTTTTACACCCGGGTGAAACCGGGCGGGACCGCTAATGTATTATATCTGACGTACTAATTAACTGAAATGCCCCACTCGAAACGGAATTATCTTTTAAACTATATAACTCTGATATTATAGAGTCGAGAGATATAAGTTTATATAAACTTTTATACGGCTTGAGTAAGTGAGTGTATGACCGCATATAAATTCAAGAATTGACCCCCCGGTGCGTCCCACACAATAATAACACAGTAAACTTTTGTCTCTCTGGTGTGAACTTTAAAGTACATATAAACTTGGTTTATGTGTAGTTTTAACATGTAATCACAGATGTCGCGCTGGTTTACTGTAAGCAAAGTATCAAGTGAAAAACCGTTTTTTTTCCTTCCTTTTTTCTCTTTGTTTCATAGATAAATGCTTCGATTCCCGACCACACACACCTTCAGTCGACTTGTTTTTATTGTTAAAGCATCGTTGGGTCGTCATACTTTTCCAGGTCTCTACTAGCAATATAGGAGTGTTAAGAATCTTTCAGCTGTATTTTTTATGACGTATTTATTACGTGAACATAACTAAATATTATTATAATTATTATTATAATTTATGTGGAATCTCAGTCGCATGCGAAGCCGTGGGTAGCGGATAGTACAATTATAAATCTATACTAATATTATAAGGATGTAAGGAGGTAATCTCCGAAACTACTCACCCGATTTCAAAATGTTTTGACCAATATTTAAAGTGGACCTTCGGAATGGCTTATATATGTTATCGCGTTAAGCGGCCCATAGACTCTCAATATTATTGCGCAATATTTGGATTTGTGCAATGTAATTGACCGTGTGTAGACGAGATTGAAAGGTTGCGCAGTATATTATGTGATTTTAAAAATCTTAAAAATATATCGTACAAACGGGGAAATATTGTGCCGTCTGTTGTCAAGATTGCGCAATATCCCGTCAGTTGATCTCAAGTAGCGGTCGTTTCAACAAGTCGTCTAAACTACGCCTCATCATGGGTGACAAGAAAGCCGAAAGACAATTTGTTGTTGATTTTATCGAGGTGTATCGTGGTCTTCCGGCTCTGTGGGATGTGAAGTCCAAAGACTATAGTAATCGTGACAACATGATGACTGAAGTTCTGGTGGGGACTGTTTGCACAATGTGGCTGTTCCGTCTGTGCTCGCAATTGAGCAATATATTGCACAACCTTCAATATCGCCTCCATGCAGTACAGTTTTTTTCTCAAACCAAAATATTGTACAATAATATTGACCGTCTAGGGGCCGCCGACAAAATATTGTGCAATCCACATTGCACAATAATATTGAGCGTCTATGGATCGCTTTAAAATAAATGCGCTTTTCGTTGAGATCGATTTTGTAACGTATCTATAAGTCGACGAATAAACGGTGGCGATTTACAAATTCGGGCGAAGCCGGACCGGGCTACTATAGTAATAAAAGCAAATACAATCTACGATTAAATATCTAGATTTGTATTTTTTCGAGCATAATAAATCTATGTCGTTGGAAAAAGAAATTGGAAAATATTAATTTGCAAGTAAGTTAAGTGAGGTTCGCAGGTGAAAGAAATTTAGGAAACACTTCTTTAGATCAGGGATGGCGAACCTATGGCACGCGTACCACAGGTGGCACGCGACAGATTATTATGGGCACGGCATTGATTGAGGTCCAAGATCGAAATAATTAAGAGTATGCTAGATGTCGAAAAAATCTGACTATCATAAAATAACAAATGCGAAAAAGTTTCATGGCGCTCAGTGTATTATCGAAATTATTCTTTTCATCTATTTTTTTACAACTAACTTTCTTGGGCTGCTTGTCGGCACGTCATCGCGACATTAAAATTTTTTGAAAAAAAAAATGGCACGTAGATGTAGAAAGGTTTGCCACCCCTGCTCTAGATGGCTATATATTTCACTGCCATCTCTTGAGAGAATATGTAGACAGAGAGACGTTTGAAGTCTGCCCTAACTTTACTCCGTAAAAATAAGATTCGAACGTAACCTTATGGCTTATACTCTTCAAATACGAACATAAAATTTTCCGAGATAAGAAAACTTGACTTGAAAATAAATTTTCAACTCGGACGTGAGATTGTAAAAGTAGTCCACACCTATTTCAATGTTTTATCGGGATAAAACAAGTTGACTTTATAATAAATCAGGAAAGCAGGACGAAATGTTGAACTCTCTTGACATAGGTTGATACTTGGGATAGTTTATAAAATAAACATTTCAACAAAATAGTGCAGTCTTACGGTTGTCAAGCCGAAGTTTATTTAACCTGGAACTCTAAAATAAATATGTTAGACGACGAAGACTTCATAATAAAATGAATTCGAGAAGCTTATCAAAACTTATGAATTATTCTGTTTCAGTGAAATGTTATAATTTATATGAATAGACGGGGTCTAGTAGAAACCGAGAGTGGATGTGCGCAGGCTCAACTATTTGATCGAAGGCGGTAATTTAAAATCATTTACTTTTTAAAAATGCCGGCATTGGTTTAAACCACACGACTGAAGTAAAACTTCTTCCTGCCATAATTATTTCAAATATATTTATTAAGAATAATGCGTACCTAAATACCTCAAATTTGCTCATATTAAATTCATAAACGAACAATAATATGCAGTCGGTTCGTCTCAAAGTTTATCGAACATAATATAACCTCACTCTGTAGCACATATCTACAAAATATAATTTTTGATTAATTAATAGGCAAAATATGTATCTATATTTATTGGCATAATTTATAATAAGTACATTTAAAAGGATTTATTAACTAACCTACATTATTTCCCGTTACAAAATGCAGCAAAATTCGATGAAATGTATTTTTGATACAAAAAAAACAACAGTTGTTTTCATTTTTAAACGTCAAATAGTTATATTAATGCTCCGTCTTTGTCGCACTCGCTAACTTATATCTCCCTCTCAACTCCGATGATGCACTTCCGTAAACGATTTCGTCAGGTATCGCGATATGATGCACGCTTTCGTCGGGCATTTACCAGCTTACTCCCCAAGTCAAGCGTGCCTAAAGAAGTTTTACTTCAAAAACAAAACGGATTCTTTTCATTCAGTACGCTCCATGTTTTATTAAGGAATTTGAATTTATAAATAATGCCACGCACTTGTAAATTATTCAACCCCTTTGAAATGAAATATCACTTGGCATAAAAGACATGATTAATTGCGACAATATATTAGACTGGAGGAGACACGGGATACAAAGAATTGAAGAGCAATTGTCGGCTAATTATTTAAATCCAGCATTAATTTGAATGTGTAATTAACTATTTTACACATCAAATTAATTCGGATGGAAACGCAACGGGGACCGTCGTTTGGAACCCGGCGTCTGTTGAGCGGAGCTGTGTTCCAGTTCACAACGATGTTATGATACCTCTCGTTAGCTATGCGGCCACGGGGCGAAATGGCCGCTGTCGAATTTTTTTTCGTTTCTTTAAATATGTCGTTGATGTGAAACAGGAGTGGAAGAAATGAAAGCTGAGAACTTATCGGGATTGGCTGTCAGGTAGTTCGTCGAGGGGGAATCTCGGTCGACACTCCCCTTTCTGTTTGCATAGTAGAACTTATACTCAGGAAGCATGTTTAAATAGCGAGACGTTAAAAGTTTTTTTTTTTTTAATTTTAATCTGTCGGGAATGGAGGAAACGAAATGAGCTATTAGCTGGGAACTTGTCCGGATTGGCTGTCGGGTAGTTCGTTGAGGGAGGACCTTGGTCGGCACGCCTCTTTTTGTTCGCATAGTAGAACTAATACTCAGGAGCATGCTTAAATAGCGAGACGTTAAAAGTTTTTTTTTAATTTTAATCTGTCGGGAATGGAGGAAACGAAATGAGCTATTAGCTGGGAACTTATCGGGATTGGCTGTCAGATAGTTTGTTGAGGAGGACACTCCCCTTTCTGTTCGCATAGTAGAAATAATATCCAAGGGGCGGGGTTTAATAGCGAGACGCAGTGAATATTTGTTATTTTTAATTAAAATTTTTAGGGTTTCACACCAGAACCGTTAAAGTTACGAGTTAATAGATGTATTGCTGTTTTTCTGGTGTAACCATAAATTCAACACTAATTTTTATTTAATAATAATAATAATATTTATTGGTTAAAAGACCAAAAGGCATAAGTTCAGCTATAGAAGCTGTTTTACAACTTAACCTACAAGTAGACTCGAAGTCGGTTATCATTTTTATTTGTTTGATAATCTGACCTATGCCACTCTGCCTTGAGATTACAAACCTTGCGCCATGTGCTCAGTAGCTCTGTAATTAGTCGAGAAAAGTTTTGTCAGTTTAAAAAAGTAATTATACAGCACAATATTGCATATTATTTGTTCTCGGTTTCAGGCTATTCGCTTCTAACCTCAGTCAACTGAAAAGCAAAAAATAAATTAATATAGTTTTTGCACACTCTTCTGTAAAACGGCTGCTTTTCATGCTGCACAGTAAAACAAATAAATGAAATCTAACCAATAATAATAATTTCCATAAACACCCTAAACTTACCGTAAAACAGCAGCTGACTCGCTCGCAGTATTTTCATAAACAGCTTTTTCTTCATACCTCGGTCAATTTTAAGGCAGAAAGCCTAACATTTACGCATTGGTGCGATTACACGCCCTTTCGAGCGGCTATATAAGAAAAAATAGTTATCATGTACACCGCTTCATGAGACAGCCACTACTGGCGCCAGTCCACAGTCGCGAACAGCTGTCATTCGTGTTTTTACGTATATAACCTCAAAGCTGTGTTTTTATGTAATTATTGTATTTAATAAACGTATACTTTCGATCGAGATATGAAGAAAAATAGTATAGAAACTACATAATAGCATATTACACGACAAGGGCAGTAAGTTTGAGAACCTTGAACTGCACATCATCTCGAATCGCCTCGCACGCGCGCAGTGAAAAAATCTCAAACTTTCTACCCTTGTGGTGTAATATGCTATTAGTGTAGTCGCAACACAGTTGATAAATCGCACGCTTTATGGTGGCACTTCACATGGCTATTTGTGTTCGCTATTGGGTGTTTGTTGTAGGTATTTGGCAAAATATATGACGTTCAAGGCAAACATGCAAATAGAGGCAAATACGACCATCCACACATGGCCGTCAAATAACAGACAGACAAACATTTGGCAGCAGAACGCAAGGTTCAAAATGCCAGGAATTTTAGCGCTGTTTCATTGTCCCAATTCATTTTCAATAGTTATTGTTCCAGTTCTCGCTCACAGCACAGACACAAAAATACTGCGCTTCAGAATATGGCCATTGTGTGGACGGTTTATTTGCGTATTTGCCTATTTGACTCCTTTTATGTGCCTCGAAAAACCGACAAGCGCACGGTAACGCGTATTTGGTATTGGCATTATTTGTCAAATAGGTAAAATAGGCCAACACTTTGTCAAATAGACTGTCCACACATGGTAATTGTTTGCCAAATATGCCAAATACACAAATACAAATAGCTATGTGAAGTGCCGGCATTAGATACAAAAAGTTGCATGTTTGTACTGACCATTACTAAAGATTCTTTATTATTTATTCCGAAGGCGTACTCATTTAGGTTCTATGCATTACGGTGCGTTAACAAAGCGGCCGGAAAATATAACTCATTCTGAACCATACTTTAATCTTTATGTATGCACAGAGTTAAGTGTTGACAAATTACGCATAAATCTTGCTAACTATTGTAGGTACACATTATATAACCTGCAAATACGTTTCTCCAGGAACGTGTGTTTTGTACAAGTATACAGGGTGACTGTCGTGACAACACATATGCGCACAGAAAACACCAAGTATAAATTTTAAGAGCCTAAAAAATATTCTGATATTTTTATGACAACACAGCGCTACTTATAGTCAGAGTGCCCGTCGGCCTTTTAAAATGTCTGACACCTCGAATATGCGAACATATTCGAGGTGTCAGACATTTTAAATGGTTCATGTTATTTGTCAGAGAACATTATTTTAGCGTTTTGGTTGAAGTTTTTAAGCTATCCAATTGAAAAAAACAAACATTATCTATAAATTTTTACATGTCGTCGAAACAACATCTTTCGGAAAATTTAGAGGGAAAACGCCCCAAAATCAAGAAAAGTCGTAGAGAAAATAGGTGTCAGACTAGGCCTAATAAAGCCATATATACAAAGTTTGGGGAAAGTATGTGTCAATAAAATTTTTGCCGACGGGCACTCTGACTATTATATTAGTGTTAGGTCGGCCATCTTCGCAAATATATTGCGTCATCATGATCTCTGAAACAAGTCACCCGTGAAACAATCTTTGTGAGAAAAAATAGGTAAAAAAGCTTTTAAGTTTAACGGTTTTATTGTACAATCGATCGATGATGTACTATAAACTAGAAAATAAATTATTATGAGTCACTGTAGAGATTTTTGATTAAACTAAACTAAAATCGCGGGGTGCATCTAGTTTCAAAGCTTTCGTTTGTTTGATTAAAAATAATATTTAGCATAGTTGCATGTAATATTAGTCTGTTCCAGTAATTGGGAAAGTATTAAAACGTTAAGGTATGGGCTATGTGCAAGGAGGCGGAGCTACAAAAATTTTCGACGCGGTGTGAGCACTAGGGGAAACTTCAACCTCAAATTTTCCGTATGTCAGTGAGCAATGTTTATTAAAAGTGAAAATACTTATAATTTTATGAAGTTTTTTAATTACAAAGAAAGCATGGACACAACTAAGGGATCTGGAAATGCTTGTTGTGTTCCGGGCTGTTGCGCTGATGGCGATTTAACTAAAATAAAGACCATTGGCGCCATAATTTGACGTTACGCTGCCAGTGTAAACAAATTAATTATTTTTATATTGTACGTCATAGTTGATAAATAAATAATTCTCACGTACCTTTTATGTTATGCTATTTATATAATGGTTTACAATCTGAATTTTATGGTATATAAAAAAGTTTTCCTTATTACATTTTTTTTGGCACACCTTGGTCAACTAAAGTTTTTGATCACCATACAAACATGTCGCGATTTCCATGAAAAGTGAGTTCAATAATTCTCTATTGCCGACTAGCGGCGCTAGTAGGCTTCGTGAACACAGCCTATACGAAGAGAATGATTGGAAGCATTCAGTGGCGGATTTACAGATTTGCCGCCTGTAGGCTTTTTAATTTTTGCCGCCTCTGAATCAATAAAATTCCAACTTCATGATTTGTTCTCCATCATCCTCGTTACATCAACTTTTCCCGTATGGTTAGTATCATTGAGAACAAGGTACCGTGTCAGATCCTTGATTATTTTAGTGAGTGTTTTTTACGCATAAAGAAATAATTTTCTGAAATTGAATTTGACAATTTTGCTGCAGCAATCATGATTAGACCATCGATGTTATATCAAGATTGAGTTGTGTAAGCAGATCTCATAATAATTAGGTACATGGAGAAAAAATTATAGTAAATATCAGTGAAGAAAATGTGTAAAAATAACTAAATTTCGATTATAATATCGAATCGCCATTGCAATATTCTAAAAATTCATGATGATCATTAAAGTATATTTTAAAAAGCGTTTGGAAATTGTTCATGTAGAGATGTTGAAATATTTAGTATTTAGCACTGTATATAGGACTATATTTCGATTTTTGTTAAATATTTTAATTTCTCTTCAATTTTCAAAATTCGTATTTTGTGTGTATAATAATTTTTTTTTTAATTTTGTAAATCGAAATAAAAAAATGTATAAACTAAATCTGCCGCCCCTTAAAATTTGCCGCCCTAGGCTTCAGCCTACTCAGCCTGCTGGTAAATCCGCCACTGGAAGCATTGACTTAAGGCTACACTGTACAAGGTTTTCTCAAGGATTTATCTGATGGCTTCTAGTACCATCTCTTCCTTTTGATCTTCTTCTCGTTTCTCCGTACACCCTGTATAATCGCACATACAAAACATGCGTATGTTGCGAAGACACATTCATTCTCTTTGAACGGCAGAACATCTGATGGGAACAGATGTCTTAATTAGTAATGAATACGACCGCATTGTTATTGCAAAGACGCTTAGATTAATAGCATATAGGCGCACTGATGCCAGCCAACGCGCTCTCTACACGCCGTCAATTTTCCGTTTGATACGATTCTAAGGTGATTTAGTCGCAAGTCAATCCGTAGACAATCACGGATTATTGTGCGTGATTTTCGCTCGAATACTTGTCGCTTCCGCACAGTTTCAAAAACGAAACGTTTCTCGCAGTCACGAAGTCTGTCCAAGAGAACCAGCTCGAGCGTAGCGGTGGACCGATATCTGTATTTAAAAAAAAATATAGTTTAAAAAAAACTAAAAAACACGCTTTATATCGGACTAAAAAGTAAAAAATAATTGTTTTAAAATAAGCTTAAAAAGCGTTGGGCGCTCGATGTACGAAAATGTGGAACAAAGCGCCCAACGCTTTTTAAGCTTATTTTAAAACAATTATTTTTTACTTTTTAGTCCGATATAAAGCGTGTTTTTTAGTTTTTTTTAAACTATATTTTATTTTTCACTTTTTAGTTTGAGGATCTATAAAAGAATTTATTAATCCTGGGGGTCCTAATAAGGATAATGGGAAACTGTTATCAAATTATTGCATTGTCATCGGTCCTTGATACGTATGCAAAGTTTCAAATTAATCAGACTTCGGGAAAAGAATTTATTAATCCTGGGGGTCCTAATAAGGATAATGGGAAACTGTTATCAAATTATTGCATTGTCATCGGTCCTTGATACGTATGCAAAGTTTCAAATTAATCAGACTTCGGGAAATTGGTGAAAATAAAGCGTTTACTACAGAGGATCTATAAAAGAATTTATTAATCCTGGGGGTCCTAATAAGGATAACAAATTATTGCATTGTCATCGGTCCTTGATACGTATGCAAAGTTTCAAATTAATCAGACTTCGGGAAATTGGTGAAAATAAAGCGTTTACTACAGAGGATCTATAAAAGAATTTATTAATCCTGGGGGTCCTAATAAGGATAATGGGAAACTGTTATCAAATTATTGCATTGTCATCGGTCCTTGATACGTATGCAAAGTTTCAAATTAATCAGACTTCGGGAAATTGGTGAAAATTATGCTCAAAGATTTAAAAGAATTTATTAATCCTGGGGGTCCTAATAAGGATAATGGGAAACTGTTATCAAATTATTGCATTGTCATCGGTCCTTGATACGTATGCAAAGTTTCAAATTAATCAGACTTCGGGAAATTGGTGAAAATTATGCTCAAAGATTCCGTTACACATAGTTACATACATAGTTAGATACATACAACATACATATTTACAACCCAAACTAATATAAAGCGTTTAAAAAAGCACAAAAGTTGACTATTGAACATGTTTGTGAATTCAACGGATATCTCTATATCTAAAATCTCGCTAAACATATCTGTAGCTAAAAATCGAGTGGTTTTTAAGCTATGCGCCCATATGGACACTTATTCTTAGCGACCTTTAAACTATAAAATAAAACCATTTTTGATCAATTTAACCGAGAACTAAATCCCATAAGGTTTGTGCGGAGTCCTTTGGCATAATTATTTATTGAGAAAAATAACTTTAATAATTTAGAGTGATGATGATCCTGTTTAAATGCTGTAAGATTAAAGGATGAATCCTGGTGGCATAGGATCGATGAACTAAGCAAATACTGAAGGTTTTTTTATTGCATTTTATTGTCTGACGTTTCGGCAAACTTCTCCGAAGACAATAAAATGCAATAAATAAACCTTCAGTATTTGTTTAGTTCATCGATCCTATGCCACCAGGATTCATCCTTTAATCTTACAATAATTATTTATTTTAATTTGTGTAAATGTCTCGTTCGATGGATCTTTTTGTAAACAATATTGTAAATACAGCGTATGTAATACCTTTCGTGAACGTTATTAATGTAAGACGTTCTGTTTTGACAGATTTAAGTGCTGTGGCATTCTACGTAAGTTAGAGAGGCGGGTATCGGAACTAGTGATGTGCCGGATATTGCAAATTAATATCCGTATCCGTATCCGTATCTGTTAGTTTTTTACGGATCTTTTACCGTATTAATTTTCAATTCATAGATGAAATTTTATATATATATAATATATATAGGTGATTAAGTAATAATGAAAAACTGTTAAATTCCATTCAGATTATTTTTTATTTTTTAAAATCGTATTTGGCACCTTTATATTGCAAACATTTATCGTAGTGAGTACCATACCAATAGTACATAGCTGAAAGGTACTAAAAAACTATCTTTATAATGAGATATTGCACATCGATCTTTGGAAAGAGACACTCTGTTATGAGAGTTAACTCTTAAAGAGTTCAATAACTTTTTCCCATAACAGATAGTCTCTTTCCAAAGGTCGATGTGCAATATTTACCGTCGCGTACTCTAATAAAGTTAAGATCCGTATCCGTATCCGCGGAACCTGAAACCAAATATCCGTATTCAGATCCGTATCCGCGGATATACATTTTTAACGATCCGGCACATCACTAATTGGAACCAGATATGCATACAAGGGAAAACTATACAGTAACATGACGTGTGTATTGAGACGTTTCCTTGGTAGTTATAGAAAACTGATTCATTATTACAACGTTGTATTAACATTTTAATCCATCAAAATGCTTTTCAGACAGTTCACGTTGAGTAGTATACCTGGGAAGTGGAGCTAATAGTCAAATATCGTAGGGCCTCGATTATCCGGGGTGATGAGAGAAACAGACGGATAATTAGAACTTCGTACAGTATGTCAATAAATAAAATTATTTTTCAGACAATATATTAACAAAAAAATATATAATTAATACATTAACGTTATTTTTTCATTATTTTGATATTAATTAATAATTTTGAAAGAATTTTATAAAAAGCTAATTAGAAATTAAATATTAACTATTTTTTATATTTTTTTAGATCAGTTCTGAAAAAGCTCCAAATCCGGATCGAAACGTTAATGTATTAATTATATATTTTTTGTGTTAATATATTGTCTGAAAAATTGGTCGATAATTTTATTTATTAAAGAGTTCTAATGTGTTGAGTGAAAACTTTTTTATGCGCACGGTGCATGCTTTTTCCTGGGCAGAGAATAAATCTGATCGGTCAGGCTCTCCGAATTGAAACGCTCATTCGGGTAAATTCGGAAGAGTCGAATTTAAACGAGCGAGGAACGACTTTCGAAACTGATTATGCCGTGATTTTGATGGCGATCGTTAGCACACACCATTTTTTAAAAAGATATTTAGAATAGAGTGCATGAACTTTTTTTTCGAACGTAGGTATTCCCCATCCAAAATTGAACTAAGAGGACGCCCGTTAATTTAATTAACGGAACTTACGGTTGTAAAATAGTCAAGGAAACTTGATTTTGAAAGACCTATTCAGTGATACGCAATGGTACGCAATTTTTTTTCGTCTGTACCGCCATTTTGTATTTTACGGTCGCCATTTTAGTTTCATGAAAGCCTGGCCTGTACAAACCGTCGCACGGTTTCGACAAATCGATAGACACCTTCACTGATTAAAATCCATCCAGTTGTTGGGATGCTTCGAGGGTATAAAGAATCCCACATACATAGTACATACATACATATTTAGGTACGCATGAAAAACATAACCCTGTTTTTACTATTGCGCAGTCGGTTTAGATATTTGTAATTCATATTGTAGATTTTAGTGCGTAATACATTGATTGATTGTGTTTATTGTTGATATTGCAACCGCCATTTTGTATTTTTAGGTCGCCATTTTAGTTTCATGAAAACAAAGCCTGGCCTGTCCTAATAGCCAGAGTGCCCGTCGGCAAAAATTTTATTGATACATACTCTCCCCAAACTTTGTATATGGCTTCATTAGGCCTAGTCTGACACCTATTTCCTCTATGACTTTTCTTGATTTTGGGGCGTTTTCTTTCTAAACTTTCCGAAAGATGTCGTTTTGACGACATGTAAAAATTTATAGATACTGTTTGATTTTTTAATTGGATAGCTTAAAAACTTCAACCAGAACACTAAAATAATGTTCTCTGACAAATAACATGAACCATTTAAAATGTCTGACACGTCGAATATGGTCGACATATTCGAGGTGTCAGACATTTAAAATGAATCATATTATTTGTCAGAGAACATTATTTTAGTGTTTTGGTTGTAGTTTTTAAGCTATCCAATATAAAAAACAAACAGTACCTATAAATTTTTACATGTCGTCAAAACGACATCTTTCGGAAATTTTAGAGAGAAAACGCCCCAAAATCAAGAAAAGTCATAGAGAAAATAGGTGTCAGACTAGGCCTAATGAAGCTATATACAAAGTTTGGGGAGAGTATGTATCAATAAAATTTTTGCCGACGGGCACTCTGACTATAACCGTCGCACGGTTTCGACGAATCGATAGACACCTTCATTGATTAAAATCCATTCAGCCGTTGGGATGCTTCGAGAGTATAAAGAATCACACACATACATACATACCTAGATACGCGTGAAAAACATAACCCTGTTTTTACTATCGCGCAGTCGGTTTAGATATTTGTAATCCATATTGTAGTGCGTAATGTTGATTGATTGTGTTTATTATTGATATTGCAATCTATCATCGACTGATGACAGTTTTAAAATATTGTTTCAAATGGTTCGAATTATCTATAACATAAATCATAGTGCGTTGATTTCTTGTAATCAATTATTTATAGAATGATTTATCATCGACTGCAGCCATCTTTATATCAATGATGAATAATTTTCCCTAATATTAAAAATATGGCGTAGGTAACATGCATGTAAAGTGACCCATTACGTACTAGTGTGCTAAAGTAAAACGAAATTCAAGAGCAGTTAAAACGTGTCTATACTTTATATTTTGTGCTTTCTTTATGTCCGACCCTTTGCCGCCACCGTATGAAACCCGGTGCCTACACAGTACACCGTATTATCTTATAAACTGTTTTGATGTAGTTTAAAGCCGGAATTTTATCGGTGAAATAAGCGTTGCGACCACGGCATATAAAAATACCAGCTAATCTACTCGACTGTCAACACTTTGATGTTGGTTAGCCAATACATAAGACAACAGCTTTGTTATACGAGGGCTGTTTTTCTCTTAGTTTTTATTTTTTTATAACATCCAAACTTACAACCTTTACCTCTTTATAATATTGCTGTGCACTATAGAAGTGACGCTTGTTGAAAAGTGAACTGTCGAAAATTTTGAAAATGAAGAGAAAACCAGCTATTTTACAGGAGACATAGATTACTTAAGACTTGACAAAGAATTCATTAGTTTCTGCGGAAGATCTCTCTTGTCTTATATAATATAGACATTAGACACGCTGCACAATTTTGTTTCTTGCAAGTTTATTTGTGTTTGTACTGGCAGTAGTGAATGGATGGATCGATTTTGATGAAATTTGGTTCCATTTTATCCGTCTACGCCCGTCTTAAGATAAGACTCCCGTCAAAAATGCGGACAAAATTGGCAATCAAACCAATTACTCAGTTTTATCAACAACACCAGTTTTATCTCAAAAGTAACCGATTAGTTTGAACCTGGATTAACAGTTGATAGTGTCTCCAGTTTCATCTCAATCGATCCAGCAAACAGACAGACAAACAAACAGAATTCCGTTTTCTCGTTTATCTATATATATAAAATTCTCGTGTCACAATTTTAGCCGCTCTATTCTCCGAAACCACTGAACCGATTTTAAGGAAATTTTGTAAATGTTTCTTGCTTGGTACAACTTACGCTATAGGATAGTTTTTATTAAATATTTCCTACAAAATTACGGTATTTTGTGAAAATAAACTGTTTTAGTATCAAGTAACGACATCTCTTAGAATTTACTCGAAACTGTTAGTTTAGAAGCAAACAAAAAAAACTGTTTTAGTACCAAGTAGCGACATCTGTTGGAATTCGCTCAAATCTATTAGTTCAGAAACAAATCTGATATAATTTGCTCAAAGCTATTAGTTCAGACGCCGGACCGCAAACGGAATACATTTTGCAGGACTATATCTATCGCACCCGGGCGAAACCCGGAACGGACCGCTAGTTATTATAAATAAATATGCAAAACTTTGATTAACGTCTGATTAGAACTCTTCAATAAATAAAATTTTTAAGACAATATATTAACAAAAAAATATTATAATTAATACTTACATTAACGTTTCAATCCGAATTTGGACCTTCTTCAGAAATGATCTAAAAAATATAAAAAATAATTAATATTTAAAATCTAATTAGCTTTTTATAAAATCTTTCAAAATTATTAATGATTATCACAATATTGAAAAAATAATGTATTACTATTAATAATTATATAATTTTTTTGTTAATATATTGTCTGAAAAATTGGTCGATAATTTTATTTATTGAATAAATAAAAATGATTATTACTCAACAAATGGATTAATATATTTGTCTCAAAACTTGTCAACAAATTGCTCTTAACCTAAATAACTATATGAATGAACAAATAAACCGGAACACACATGTTTTATTGTACAGCTCGCAATTTTTCCAATATCGTCGGTATCGATAAACAATATTAGCAATCAGAAATGAAAAACTGCATACGTCGCAGCAGAATCAATCTATCCGTGTTCCGTTTGATTGTTGTACTGCTGCTGTTTTGTTTGTTTAACAAAAGAATAGCGTGCACACACACACTCCGTTTTATGTGTACTCCGTTTCTTCTATCATTTATTTATTCACAAGTGAGAATTCGTAGACAATGTGGAGACGAGAAAACTATCTAGATGCCTGCGATATCGACTATATCTGACTGGCACTGGCATTTGTTTAGCGAACTTGTGACGTGAACACTTATGGCGCGCTCGTTTGAATTAAATGTAGCGTCCGAAATGATTATTGTTGTTGTCTAGACGTTAGACGACGTACGAAATGTTCTTTTCGACTTTTGATTCATGATTCTATTCGACAACAGTATTTTTTTTGGCTGCATTTATTAACAAAGGCGGCTCCAGACTTTGGGTCGATCAACAGTCCTACTGAAAAGTTATTGCTAAAGAGAAATTAACTGAAAACTAGTGTGACCTGTGCGAATTATTCGCACTAAATAAGTATAATAATTATCACTTTAAAAAATTATTTTTTAAATATGATTGCAGGTATTCAATTCGTTTCTAATTTTGCACACTGCTTATAACGTTCTTCTTTTTGTTGTATTACAATATGAAGTTCAGATGACAGATCGAAGAAATATTTTACTAAAATTGTCATATAGAGGCGCAAGTAGCAAAAGTGTTGAGGTAAGCCGTCAGATGGCATCATGCAGCATTGCTGTGACGTTGTTCAGCGTTGCTCGCTGTTTCAAAATTAAAGCCGTCAGATGGCAGACGTTGTTCAGCGTTGCTGTTAGTTAATTAATTTACAAAAACAAAAGCAATAGTAAATTTTTTAGTTGTCGATGTCAGTAGAGCAAGCAATTATCTGTAAAATGATATATTATTTTATGTGGAGAAATTGTGTGGTTTTTTCTAAAAAGGGAGGCAAACATCTTAACCTTAACGTATTAATATATATGATTACTCGCTGTGAATGAGACTCTCGTTATGTACCTGATTAGACAATTGTAATTTTGCATTCGAGTTCACGCCCTTGTTCTAATTTGAAAATAATGATTTCTGGAATTGTCTTCGGTCTGACATAGAAACATCAACCATTCAAAATGAGACGGCAACCAGAAGCAGCCGAGTTGATTGTCTCGAATCGGAGATCTCGTAATACCGGATGTTTTGTTGTCGAATTCGACAATGCCCATTTTCTGGTGTCATCTACATTTACATAAAGAATTCATAACAGTTGCGTTTCTCTCCATGATCTTATGTCGAGCGTGTATAATCTACATTTCTGCAGTGTAGAAGAACGTTGACAGCTTTCTGGCAATTTGATAAGTCAGTGAAAATAAACATGGCGACTAGTGAACAGCTGATTTATTTTAGGTTATGTAAAAATGTACTGATTTTACTATCCTATATGAAGCGTCTCTTAGTAAAGCATTGCGCGCTGCGTATTTTCGTAAATATTGTGTGCGGTTATGGAAGTTACACACATTGAAAAATTGAAGAAGAAGTATGATATGTGCTGTACAGTACCTAATTGTGTCAGTAGATCAAGTGTAAATGTTGATATAAAATTTATAAAATTGAAAAGTGACAGACGTCAGTTGGTTGGTCACCGTTGATTTCATTCACTTTCTTTTTCAAAGACGTTTGATGCAGAGAGCAACAAAGTTAACCTTATCACTGCAGCGTGTATCCGATGGTTCTACCACATATTACGATGTGACCAGTACTCGCGATTTTTCCCCTTTAATGTCATCGGAAATATGTGTTTTAAATAAAACATCGAAACCTTGTTGGCTGTCAATGCAAACTTTTCGCATAGGACGGCCATATTGAAAATTTTCAAAAGCAATTTTTGTTTCTGTGTAGAACACTCATTTGTTTTTTTGTTGTTTGTTTTTTGACGTGATAACGTCTTATAAATTGATGAAACACCGGCTGCATGCACGAAAAAGTGTCACGTTCCGAAATGTGTCACGTTCCGCCTGACCTTCGAGCGGAATACGTTATCACGTAAAACTATCGTCCGTAAACCGACTTTACAGACAACCATTTTTTTTTGTAAGTGTAGATGACAGGGAGTTTTGAATACGACGTTTAGACTGCTCCTGAATTTATGGAAACTGTAATTATATGATCACAATCTAAGGTCGTTGTCAAATCATTTTTATTGACAATCCTTTCTGTAATTCAGCAACAGAGAGATTTTAACTACGAGTAAAACATAAGCTGGAATTTTTAAGACGGTTCTATGCCCACGCCCGCGCGTGGCCGCGTCGAAAAGCCCGCTGAGAGTACGACATCCTGTATACAAATTTAATTCTCACAAATGCAGTAGATAATTAATGTAATTCATATTGTAAAATTACAGTATGATGCCTTAAGTAATCACCAGCGTATTGAAACCGAATATTACGTAATATAATATCACAATCTTTTAACCCAGTGATGCTCAACATTTTTAGCTTATGAACTTGTCACAGTCTGGCTTAATGCCCCAAACTCTTATGACTATTTATTACTTATTACTCAAATATTATATGAAACGAAATTTGTTTTTGGAGCTCATGTTCAATATTGAACACGCATTTTGTCAATCCAATATCTGCAAAAAAATAATACATCTTTTTTTAGATTTGAATTGAACCTAACCTACAAAATTTTATGTTCTGTAGCTATATTCATCTTTCTAATGCGTTGTGTTTTTTTGTATGATCGTTCTGTATTTAAATTTAAAGACATAGCTTTTTACAAAATGTTAGCATAAAACTATAACCCTAACCTATAAAATATTATGTTTTGTAGCTATATTCATCTTTCTGAGTTGTGTTTTTTTTTCTCATAGCTCTGTATACAAAGTACAAACGCATTGTAGTTGAAGAAGTGTTATAAAAAATATTAAAATCATGCATCTCTTATTTGATATGTTTGCACTTTTTCACGATTCCAGCACAAAACCGAACCTAACCTATAAGTATATGTTCTGTAGCTATATTCATCTTTCTGATGCGTTGTGTTTTTTATTTGATAGCTCTGTATACAAAGTACAAACGCATTATAGTTGAAGAAGTGTTATACAAAAGGTTAAAATCATGTATCTCTCATTTGATATGTTTGCACTTTTTCACGATTTCAGCACAAGACCGAACCTAACCTATAAATATATGTTCTGTAGCTATATTCATCTTTCTGATGCGTTGTGTTTTTTATTTGATAGCTCTGTATACAAAGTACAAACGCATTATAGTTGAAGAAGTGTTATACAAAAGGTTAAAATCATGTATCTCTTATTTGATATGTTTGCACTTTTTCACGATTCCAGCACAAAACCGAACCTAACCTATAAGTATATGTTCTGTAGCTATATTCATCTTTCTACTGTTATGTTTCCGTTAGCTTATAACGTCTTTCATTACTGTAATAAATGAAATGTGGCAGCAGCCAGTTTTTTTCTCTCCCTTCTTCTTTTTCTTGTCTACTTTCTTCTCCTTTTCCTTTCCTTAATTTTTACCGACAAACAGCAACATAAATATGGTATCCGGTTTCAGAGCTTTTACTGGCCTTTTTACAACTCAGATAAAAAAAAATAAAATAGCACTTTTAATATTTTATTAAATATGTTAGATAACAGTTGTGATTTATTGCCTTGTCAGATAAAAACACAAAGTATCCGCTTTGCAGAGCTTTTGTGCCGTCTTTTTGCAACTTTAAAAGATGAAAATGATACAGGATTAACACATTCCCTACATACATGTGAAAGTTGGCTTTGACATGTCTCGCGTTTTGTAACTTTTGTAAATTATAACAGTATTATTCTTGATAGTTTATATACCGTTCGAAGATTTATTTCTTCTAGTGAAAAGATGTTTTAACAATAAATATCGACACGCTTGCGTCGAGACGTTTTTTGCCTAAATGTCTAGAAATGTTCGGAATTCGATAAATATCTACACTTGGTTCGACGAACAGGCATTGTCATAAAAGTTCATGGAGGTATCTGATTGGAAAATAACAGAGCGAGAGGTGGTGTTTCCGGCATTTTATAAAGTTAGGGTCGCCATCTAGTCGAGGTCAGGAGTCGGGATTTTTTATTTTTTTTTGCCAGAGCGCCGATCTAGAGATCTTCCCCTGTTTTCGAGGTCTCCGAACACGATGGCAAGAGTTCCACATTTTTTTTTCTTCGGCAACTCCTTCACATTGGCCACCCTGATTTCCACCCCTTGGAAAAAAAATTTGAACACAACAGTTTTGTACTTAATTCTCTACAAAAATCTTTCTTGTTTTCTTTTTTCTGTAAATGTGGTACTTTAAGAATTACCGGCCTTTAATGTTGATCATTTATAGAAATTTTACGTAAAATTTCCATAAATAAACATCGTTTTGTCCTTAAAGTATCACATTTACAGAAAAAAAAACAAGAAATATTTCTTGTAGAGAATTAATTTCACTACTGTAACACCACGTCTTAAAAAGCCACGCCGCCACTGGTGTACTCTGGTGGTCATGTAGGAGAAACAGAGGCAAGATGGCAGCGGAGCGTATGAACTATGAAGTAGTGTTCATGTTAAAAATCTTAAAATGATAAATGTGTTGAATTAAATAATATTCGTGTTACAAACTTACGTTAATAAAAATGTGGAATAAAATAATAATAATTGTAACACTACAAAATTATTGAGTTCAAAATTTTTTATAATTTTTTTAAGGGGTGTAAATCAGGGGGGTCAATTTGAAAGGGGGATGAAAAATTATTTATCTAGTCATTTTAAAATCTCGACTAAACAAAACCCCGTCCGGATGCTCCCCGTCCTCAAAAAACGAACAAATTCAGGGAAATCCAGACAAATTTTCTTGTTTAGACGATTTCGTTGTGGTGTGGAGTTCGGAAACAATATACGCAGTTTTAGAAACATCTTGTATAAATCTACATTGTAAGGTACACCGTGCAGATTGAAAATTGCAACAATCCATATTATTGTACTCGTATGTTCTACAAGGCCCGACATAAACAATATTAATATACAATAACAGTTGGATAGCTACAGTTTGTTAAAATTGTTAAGACACATTCATTGTTACAATGCTCTATTAGAATTTTTTTTCAAATATTCAACAAACGCTAACACACATTTTCGCGCCATCATCTAAAGTCGGCTGCACACGAGGCTGGATTTGGCGCTAGGTTCTTTATTAGATTTCACTACTAGTTTTCTAGCGCTGGTTTTCTTAATTATTTGCTCGCTTCACACGAGACGTCTTTACAAGCTTGCTCTGCAGATAGATTCGGTGCTCGCGCAGTTTTAGTTAGAACGGTAACAAAAGTGTATGTTTATTGTCTCTGAACAGAACTAGTGTTTGTGGGCGTTTGTTCAAGTCGACCGCGTGCCAAGATACTGATTCCTGATTGGTTCTTGCTCATACCTAGCAGCGTACCTAGCAAGAAAAATTCTAATTTTCAATCTATCTTCTGAGCTAGCAGGCGGAGCCCACAGTGACGTTATTGCCAGCTTCGTACCCAGCTTACCGGCCAGCAGAAGTCCAAGCAGCGTTTCTCGTGTGCAGCGGCCTTGACAAAACTAGGAACTGAATTATAAATGTAGCGCACGTTTTTACTCCCGTCCAAACGCGCATGTAGATGTTTCACATCAATAAGTCGTAAATGATAAATCTAAAGTAAATTGGTCGTATAATTTCTGCCGGACCTTGTATTTTAGGTTATAGGTACACAGTTTTTATTGTTTCACATTTTATCGTAGCAGCGTTTAGAATTTTATATATTATAGTATTCATAAATACAATTCGCTATAAAACATGCAACGTGTGCATCTATTATTTGCGAAAATTTAATTTTCTGAACATTTCAATAAAAAAACTTTTTAGTGTTTTGTGCAACTCGAAATTTGTTTAGTTTTAATTTTAAAGTCGGTTGTTGTTATATTACTGAAGCGAATCTATAAAATTTGCATTTGTATGTAGTAATTATTAAACATTTGTTTCATTATGCAATCTATAAAATTTTGATTTTTAAAATCGGCTTTAAAATATGTACAAAAATATTTATTATTCTTCATAGTTTTGTCCTTGTAATTACAATAACCATGTAGTTTGCAACGCTCTATACCTGTTCGGCACAATTTTTAAAGTAAAGATATTTTTAATAAATTGCATAATCCCCAGTAGTTACACTTGTATTTCGTCAGTATTAATCATTGCAATTTCTGTGCCTGTTTCGGCAACACGTTTCGTCTTTTTCTCGTGATTATAATATAAAAGTTTTTTCTTTTCTTATATTAAGTGTATAGTTTAGTGCATCATGCCTGGAAATATGAAAAGAAGAGACAAGATTGAAGTTAAAATAAACAAGATTAAGACAAAAATTGGCTAAATACGGAGAAAAACTTAAAGCGTTGGAATCCACATCAGATTTTTCTGGTAGTGACTCTGATTCCTCAAATAGCAACTGTGTTTACGTAACACGGTTCGTTTTCTACCTAGTTTGCTCATGCAACTAAGCGTAGAAAATTTACAGCTTGTTGGAGTTTTCTCTAAAAATTTTTTTCGCTGTATTAGAGATATAAGTAGTCATATGACTTACTTATTAAATCTCTGCAGTCACATGACTTGCAACAACTTGACTTTTATGTCATATAATTTTTCTAATGAAATTTTCCTTCTCTTGTCTCTTGTTAGACAGAACTAAAGAAGGCTTGGATCTCGCATCATAAGACGTGTAAATTCCAGATTTGGGGCCAGATCCTACTGATGTGCCTCTCGAACCTGAACTCCTAAATTTTTTTGGGGACCTTATGATACTCCCAATTGGGGTCCAAAGTTGCGTGATGAAATTACCTTAAGATGGTCTATTTTCATCCAAAAAGGTATCGACAAGGAAGCTAAGAGGGAAATTATGCTTAAATACCCTATTCCTGAAAACTGTCAACAGCTTTTTTCCCTGAAACTGAACGGGGAGGTGAAAGCTTGCTTCGGAGAGAACATCTTAAAGCAAGTCAGATATTTAACTAAAGTACAAGAAAACTTACCAATAATGGAGGTAAAATAGTAAATATGCTGGAAATTTATCCAGGCATTTATTAAATTGGCAATACATAACAAATGATGCTGTCGTACTAAATTGGATACAAGGTTATAACATAGACTTTATTTCTAAGCCTCTTCAAAAACACAGACCACGTGTGTTTGTATCGAAAAATGAATTTAAATTATATGATACCCTGCTCAAGGATTTGCAAAACATTAACGCAATTTCTATATTATGTGAACATGTCAAAAATTAATTTTTGTCCTCATACTTTTTAATAAAAAAGCCAAACGGCAAATATAGATTTATACTAAATTTGAAAAAACTTAACAAGTTCATACATGCTCCCCACTTTGGAGGATTTTAGGACCGCAAAAAATTTAATAACCAAGGGTTGTTTCTTAGCAAGTATTGACTTAAAAGTTGCCTACTTCTTCATTTCACTTAATAAAGATTGTAGAAAGTATTAAAGATTTGAATTTAATAATACGTTATACAAATTTAATTGCCTACGATTTTGGACTAAATATTGCACCATATAATATATTTACCAAATTATTAAAACCAGTCATTAACCATCTAAGACTACGAGGCCACGTATCCGTAGCTTATTTAGATGACATTCTCTTGATGGAAAAACAAAACAAATATGTCAAGATAATATAACAAGCACATTAAATTTATTGAACTTTTTGGGCTTTGCTTTAAACACATTAAAGCCAGCTCATACCGACTAAACAAATTACATTTCTGGGTTTCATTTTTAACTCTGAAAAAATGTCTTTTTGCCTAACAACTAAAAAGAAATAATAAATAAAATTATCGACCAATTTTTCAGACAATATATTAACGAACAATATAAAATTAATACATTAACGTTTCAATCCGGATTTGGACCTTCTTCAGAATTGATCTAAAAATATAAAAATAATTAATATTTAAATATAATTCGCTTTTTATAGAATTTTTCAAAATTAATTATGATTTTCAAAATAATGAAAAAATTCAAATCTTTACTTGAATAATAATGAAAAAATAATAACAAACAATTTTTTATTAAGTAGTCATGGAAATAATATTTTGTGAGTACCTAAAAAAGAAAAATTATTAAAAACAAAAATTATTTCAATATAATATTATATATATTACTTAAATTTTCTGTATCTAATTGAGCATTGAGAGAATTTTTATTTGATTTTATATTTATTTATTTATTGAAGAGTTCTAATCAGACGTTAATCAAAGATTTAAAAAGAAACAAATTATTTTTCACAAATTACTAAATTGCAGCAAAAATCTTCATGTACAATTCGAAATTTTGCAAAATTAATCGGTCAGTTAGTAGCAGCATGCCTTGCAGTAAAATATGGATGGCTGCACATAAAAGAATTTGAAAGAGTCAAATATCGCGCCTTAAAAATTAATAATAATGATTATAATGGCAGATTTATTTTTTCAAATTCATTACAATCTGATTTTCTCTGGTGGATTAAAAATATTTTCCAATCACAAGAAAGGCTAAGTTCAAAAAATGTTGTACTAGAAATTTTTTCAGACGCCTCAACAACTGGTTGGGGAGGTTTGTGCAAGGGAAAAAATGCTAACGGATTTTGGAACCCTACCGAAAAGTTGTATCATATAAATTATTTAAACTTCTAGCAGCCTATTATGTTTTGAAGTCATTTACTAAAGAGCTTTCCAATTGCGACATATTAATTATAATCGACAATATTATACCACAGCGATCTCCTGTATAAATAGAATGGGCAGCATTAAATTCAAAAATCTAAATGAAATAGCTAATACAATTTGGCAGTGATGTGAAAGTAAGAACATGTAGTTATTTGCATCTTATATTAACTCTAAATCAAATATAGAAGCGGACATCGCATCGAGAATTCTCTCTATTGGGTCAGAATACGAATTATCAAATAAATTTTTTCAACAGATAATTGATAAATTTGTGCGCCAAAAAACGGATTTATTGCTACAAAGTTAAACAAAAAATGTCTACACTATTTATCTTGGAAACCGGATCCCGATTCGATAGCTATAGATGCTTTCACTATCTGTTGGTCTAACATATGTTTTCATGCCTTTACGCCGTTTTCTTCAATTAAAAGGTGTTAAAAAAAAAAAAAAAAAAAAAAAGAAAAAAGCTACAGGGATTGTTGTGGTCCCTTTATGGGCAGGTCAACCTTGGTACCTCCGGTTTATGAGCTTAAATGCAGACGATGTGTAACATTTAGGTCCTGATAAAAATTTACTACTGTCTCCTTTCAGGGAGGTCCACACTCTACATCACAATCTTATTCTAGCTGCAGGCAAACTCTCCGGCTCGCTTTTTTGAAGAGGCTGGCTCCAGAAAACAGCATTCCGGTGTTAATTTCGTCTCTTAGTGACAACACAATAAAACAATATGATTCATGTTTCCGAAATTGGTGGCAGTTTTGTGACAAGAGAGACTTGGCCCCCCTGACCTTTTCCCTTAATAGTTTGTTTGACTTTTTGCTTTTTCTTTTAGAGAAAGAGTACTTTTGTTCATCAATCAATACGCACAAATCAGCCCTATCTTTAATTCTACCAATCAACAGCAGCTACGTTGAGCTAATAAAACGATTTATGAAAGGTGCTTATAACATAAAACCACCCCAGCCAAAATACACAGAGACTTGGGATCCCAGTCTTGTCTTACAATATATTAAAAAACAATATCCCTTACAGACATTAAACATAGAAGATTTAACTAGAAAATTGGTAGCTTTATTGGCATTAACGACAGCCCACAGAGTACAAACCCTATCAAAAATAAATATAGAAAATATCGTATATTTGGAAGATAGAATCGAAATAAAAATTGCAGATAGAATAAAAACTTCAGGTCTAAACAAAACCCAACCTTTACTTATCTTGCCTTACTTTATGGATAAGCCAGAATTATGTGTAGCATCAGTTTTAAAATTTTATTTAAAAACTACCTACTGAAAATAAAAGAGGCAATGAAAAACAACTTTTATTAACTTATCAGAAACCTATCCACTCGGCCACAAGCCAGACTATTAGCAGATGGATAAGAATCATTTTAGAAAAAAGTGGAATAAACACAAATATTTATAAAAGCCGTAGTACCAGACATGCAGCTACTTCAGCTGCTCTCCGATCTGGAGTCAACATAGAAATGATTAGAAAAACTGCAGGCTGAACAAGTTCATCCGCTGTGTTCAACAAATTTTACAATAAAACTTTCACCCGCAACTCGACAGAGTTCGCTAGAGCTATATTAAATTTGTAATAATATTTAATGTAAAAATTTATTTTTAGTAATTCGTCTTTCCACATTATTAGTGTAATGCGGAATGTAGGACTAAGAAGACTTTGATTTCATTTGTTTGTTAATGAATACATTTTTTGTTCGACTCAAATGTAACAATATACAAATAAACATATAAAATTAGATCGCTCTTTCACTTTGAACATCTACATGGTTATTGTAATTACAAGGACAAAACTATGAAGAATAATTATTAGATTAATCGACTTACCTTAAGGAAGAGTAATCTTAATTATTCGAATAGTTTTGTCCGCAGTAATTACATCCCACCCTCCACAAAGTTGAATTTTTTCTACCCTTTAATGCGATCTAATTTTTCCTTTTCCACAAAAATTGCAATGATTAATACTGACGAAATACAAGTGTAACTACTGGGGATTATGCAATTTATTAAAAATATCTTTACTTTAAAAATTGTGCCGAACAGGTATAGAGCGTTGCAAACTACATGGTTATTGTAATTACTGCGGACAAAACTATTCGAATAATTAAGATTACTCTTCCTTAAGGTAAGTCGATTAATCTAATAATTTTATAGCATTCTTTAATAAACTTCGTTCGCGTGGAATTAAGTTTGTTCGGTTCGCAGAGTTTACGAAAAGACTTCCCTATTTTTTTATATGAGTTTTAAGTTGATGCTTTTTTTTTACAGCGTGTAAAAATCAAATAGACGAGCAAATATTTCAAATAGTTTTTTTATCAAAACTCAAAAATAAGAGAGAAACAGTCTTTCGAAGTTTAAATACATTTTATTAAATTTTCTTTAATTTTGAGGTCGGTCCTGGGGTTATATTATGTCACTATGGAAGTTGTTGTTATTATCAAGTATGTTGGTGCTTATTTGAAACTGACATGTGTACCTATTGTTCTGTTTTTGAGAGAATTGTGTATGCCTCAATTATTTAATAATACTTGATAATAATAACATATTTCCATAGTGACATAATATAACCCCAGGACCGACCTCAAAATTAAAGAAAATTTAATAAAATTTATTTAAACTTCTAAAGGCTGTTTCTCTCTTATTTTTGAGTTTTGATAAAAAAACTATTTGAAATATTTGCTCGTCTATTTGATTTTTACACGCTGTAAAAAAAAAGCATCAACTTAAAACTCACCCTGTATATAGCCGTAAAGACCGCTGCTCACGAGGCTAGAAACGCTGCTTGGAGTTCTGCTGGCCGATAGGCTGGGTACGAAGCTGGAAATGACGTCACTACGGGCTGGCCTGCTACCTCAAAAGATAGGTTTTTAAATTAGAACAGGGACTATTTTCCCTGCTAAATTTTCTGCTACGTATGAGCAAGAACCAACCAGAAAGCAGTATCTCGTCACATGGCCACTTGAACAAACGCCCACAAATCAGCATGGTGTCATTCTTCTCTGAGTCAGACAACAGACACGTTTTGCTCTGTGTTTATATTCGTACTGTCACTGCGCGCGCACCAGATGTATCCACAAAACAAGCTTGAAAAATTGTCTAGTGTGAAGCGAGCACTTAACAGCAATCAAGAAAACCAGCGCTAGAAAACTAGTAGGCAAATCTAGCAAGGAATCTAGCAGCGTATCTAGCCTCGTGTGCAGCGGCCTTAAGTCAGCTATCTGCCAGGCTGATAGTTGCTTATCTAAATATGGATTTAAAATCAAATCGCAAGATGCCTGCACAGGCTGGAAGAATACTCTTAGGTTATGGCGTCGTTTTAATAAGTAGTCTAGCAGTTAACTCTTCATGTTATATTAACTCGTAGGAAATTAAATTTTATTAAAACATAAAACATGAATGTGTGTGTGCTGCACTAACATCCTCTCGTGTTGTCTCTAAGTACTAACAATATTAATAAACGACTGTGCTTTATTATTCTTCATTTGGCATACACATTACACAACGTACCTGTTATTATTAATTATTATTATATAGTACCGCTATGCAACTTAATGATAAACGCATCTTTAATGGTCAACGTTTCGACATTAAGAATAATGACTTCTTCAGGATCTTGAAAAGCGGACAAATTGTCCGTCATCTAAAAAACTCTGTTGTTGATTGTGAATATAAAATAATCTATTCCCTGGGTGCGTGACGGCAACACCGCCTACCGTTCGCAATTTTTCGCAATTTCTTATTACATTTTTTTTTACACATGATGGCCAACTAAAGTTTTTGACTTATCACTAGTCTATGACTAGAGACATGTCGCGATTTCCATGAAAAGTGAGTTCAATAATTCTCTATTACTCACTAGTGGCGCTAGTAGGCGTCGTGCACACAGCCTGTACAGTTTTCCCTTGTTTTTTGATCACTGAGTACGAAGTTTTTATTTGCAACCAAAATGGGTTATTTTTAGTTAGCTTTCAGATTTCAAGCATATAATGAACTGAAGAGAAGTAAGTTCTAAATTTATATAGTTTCCATTTTCTACTTTTATTCGCGTTATAGATACAGGATGGAAGTTTTTGCTTCTATTAAAAGTAAAAATAGAAACGCGTAATTTGATAAATTATCTTTATGCATATTATATTTCGAAAATAAGACAAATAGCGTTTTAAAAGTCACTCATTAATTTTTCCGTTTAATAAGAAAACTAGGAAAATTTTCATTAGAACTGCTACTTCTATATTTTCTTGTGAAATAAGATACTGATTAATAAAATTGAAACGAGACTTCTATCTAAGATATTATTTTCTCGCGACAAATCTTGGAATTTTGTGTGATAACTAAACGATGGGGATAGAATTTTTGTCTGTCTGTCAACACTATAAAATGACAATACCGATTTTGATTAAACTTTGTATAATACGCGCCACGGATCTGAAAGTTTCGGAAGTTAGTCACAAACAGCGTCACAAAGGCCCATTTTAGAGCCGTTGAGACCCCCACCACCTTCCAGCTACCTGCACAGAACGTGCGCTCGTCGGTGATTGGCCGTGATCGCTCGTTGCCTTTGTCACTTGTCGCTTTTCTGCTTTACAGTACAGTCGAGTACGCTATTGTCAAGTTGTTATTGTTATTTTAGTTTTGTTGAGCTGCGAGTTTGTAGTTTTTCAACAGACTGTACAAGCGCAAGCCCGCATTCGCATCTAACTTCCGAGCCTTTTAGATTCGTGACGCGTATTATACTAAACTAAACTTGATAGTTCCGGAAATATTTTAAGAATAAAAAAAATCAGCTTCACTTCTGTTCTGTAGATCTGTCAGAAAGAAATAAATTACGCATGCTTTGGATAATTTTTAAATAAAATAAATAAATAGCAAATATCATAATATTCAATACTAGCTGTTACCCGCGTCACCGCATTTGATAACAAACAGTTTATTTTTGTTATTGTACTACTATATCAAATGTCAATATTTTTGATGTTGTAATTGGCTGGAATTTTTCATTTTGTATTCTGTCACAGTCGTTATAAGAATATGTAACGCCATTTTAAATGAATAAACAATAAACTGACTGTTTCAATTTAGAAAGGTATTTTAATTAGGCGTTTAATTAACTGTTTTAAACCGCGGTTAAGGTAGTTGGTTTAGTTAGTAGGTCGTTAGTCAGTATAAAATGGTAGTTGGCAATATTATATGAAAGTTGCTGTGAACATAGGTACGGGAGAGAAGCCGACTGTAGTGAAGTGAGCCGCGCGTGACGTAGTGACTAGCGTGTCTCCACAAAGAGATAAATAATTACGTCATAAAGAGGTTATGAGAATTCTCTATCGCATTAAACTCTCTTAATTTACTAAATGTCCGAAAATAGGTGTCTTTGTTTCGATATTTGGTCGCTTATCGTAATCTAAATATATAAAAGGAAACCGTGACTGACTGACTGACTGACTGAACAACCCACAGCTCAAACCACTCAACGGATTGGGCTGAAATTTGGCACACAGATAGTTATTATGACGTAGACATCCGCTAAGAACGTTTTTTTTTTAATTCAACCTCTAAAAGGGTGAAACGGGGGTTCAAAATTTGCATGGAGAAACAACGCACATCTCAAACCACTGGACGGATTGGGCTGAAATTTGGCACACAGATAGTTATTATGACGTAGGCGTCCACTAAGAACAGATTTTTGAAAATTAGTTTTTTTGTTTCCCTAGTTACATAATGGATCTCGAACCTCTTTAAGGAGGTTGATGCGTTACAGTCCCAATCAAAAGTAAGTCCAATTCTAAATCGGAACTTTTTCAGAATACATTTTTATAAAAGGTTATAAGTCGATGGTACCAATAAATTATTGTCATAAAGGCATAAATAAATCATTTTTCTTATTATTAATTATTTCAGTGTTTTACTTAATGGACTAACTTTTGATTTTTTTGTACAAAGTTAGGCTAGAAAAAATAAATCTATGTAAATATCTGTATTTTACATATTTTTTGCAGTAAATAATTAAAAAAAGAAATTAGAGGTAATGCAAATTAAAATAAATCATTAAAAAGTTGAAAAATCAGTTAAAATTGTTAAAATTGTCAAGAATAAAAGTCCATAATCGAAAAGTGCTTAGGTTTGATAAGTTTTTTTTATTGATTAAAAGTCTCCTAATTAAATTGGAAAAAATATTAAAATATGCGTAAGACATCGATGCTTTACATAGTGAGTTTTCGGAACTGCTGACATTATTTGGTTATTTGCAAAAAAATAAAATGTACCGTTTGCATGCTAGGTTGACATAATATGTTGTTGACTACATGTAAATTTTTTTTAAATTTTTAACTTTATAAATCTAATTATTTTGGATTTTGTACAGAAAATTTTGTCAAAAAAATATCTTCGTTTAACGCCTCAACCTCCTTAAACTCTAGTTTTATTAATATTGCATTGTAACAATATGTTTCATAACACAATAGCCAACTATATTAAAAACCTTACGTAAACCTTACCGTAACGAATATTAAATTAAGAAATAGCGTTAGAATAGGTGCAACGAATAGTTTGAAAGTTTCGAAGCGTACGAAGTAATTTGTTTGCGAACAGTTGGTATAAGTTGACGAAAATTCATAGCTAAGTAGAAATGATGATGACAACGAGGCAGAACGGCAAAGTAGATACGTACCTATAGTCGTGGTGGGGGTGGTTCGTGGGGTGGATTTTACATATACGAAGGGTTTGGAGTTAGGATGATAGGTGTCTGCAGAATATGAGTTTGGGGGCCGGGGAGAAGACTCTTCAGGCAATCTTAATATAGTAACTGTTTAAAATCTGTATTATATATAAGCATGCACATACGTTTCTGGGCCGTGTATAATGTCCGTGACGTACGTCTTATAGTTGCACCGGAATTGTCAGTTGAAATTACACGAGTGTTTTTTATGCGGGTGGTTCGTATTTTCGATTCATAGTTACAAGCTTTTATTTACTTTCACCTGTCCCGGTGTCAGTAATCGAATCTTGCAAGTTAAATTTTGGCCCACTTCCCGGTTTCCGATTGAGCTGAAATTTTGCACACGTATGTAGTTCCGATGACAATACAATATTTTAATAACGAACTGACCGGTCCGGCTTTCGTCCGGATGCAAATCGCAGTTCAGCTACTTACCGTTATACGATTGAGCTGAAATTTTGCACACGGACTGCGACCGAACAGAAAACATACACTTAGCTGTGAGCCGCCGAGGAGGATACTTCACCCGCTGCCACATCGTTTTTGATAGTGTTTACCGCAGTTGTAGGTGAAACGTCAATGAACCACGACCTAAATTATCAACAAATCAATAGCTCCCATCAGTATAACGCGCGTATAAAAAATAATTTAGATATCCCAAGGATTAATATTAATATTTTTTTATATTTATTTTTAACTTTATATAACAAACTTCCTGATAATTATCGCACTATTACCTAGAGTGCTTTCAAGACAAAAATTAAGGATTTATTTCTTTCAAATGGATTCTATTCTTCAATAAATAAAATTATCGACCAATTTTTCAGACAAATATATTAACATAAAATAATAATTAATACATTAACGTTTAAATAAATAAAATTATCGACAATTTTATTTATTGAAGAGTTCTAATCAGACGTTAATCAAAGATTTGAACATTAACGTTTAGGTCTGGGCTTGGACCTTCTTCAGAACTGATCTAAAAAATATAAAAATTGTTTAATAATTAGTTTCAAATACCAATTAGAAACTAATTATTAATCAATTTAAATATTTTTTAGATCAGTTCTGAAGAAGCTCCAAATCCGGACCAAAACGTTAATGTATTAATTATTGATGAGTTTTTTTACAGTAGGTATAGTTCGTAATTACTATAATACCTTACAGAGTAGCTACTGTTGGCTACAATTGTTAAGAACACCCATTGTTACAAACGCTATCAACATTAGAAAAATTTTAATTTTTCAAACAATGTCACCGTCGGGATACGAAAGATTCGGGGTTCGTATCCCGACGGTGACATTGTTTGAAAAATTAAAATTTTTCTAATGTTGATAGCGTTTGTAACAATGGGTGTTCTTAACAATTGTAACAAACAGTAGCTACTCTGTAATGTATTAATTATTATTTTTTGTTGATATATTTGTCTGAAAAATTGGTCGATAATTTTATTTATTGAAGAATTCTAATCAGACGTTAATCAAAGATTTGGATTCTATTCTATCAACGAATTTTTTAACTTTAAATTTGTAATTTCCAATTGACAATAAAAATCTATTCTTCAATAAATAAAATTATCGACCAATTTTTCAGACAATATATTAACAAACAATATAAAATTAATACATTAACGTTTCAATCCGGATTTGGACCTTCTTCAGAATTGATCTAAAAACATAAAAATAATTAATAATTAAATATAATTCGCTTTTTATAGAATTTTTTTCAAAATTAATTATGATTTTCAAAATAATGAAAAAATAATAACAAACAATTTTTTATTAAGTAGTCATGGAAATAATCATTTGTGAGTACCTAAAAAAGAAGAAAGAAAAATTATTAAAAACAAAAATTATTTCAATATAATATTATATATATTACTTAAATTTTCTGTATCTAATTGAGCATTGAGAGAATTTTTATTTGATTTTATATGTAACATTTCCGAAATATTTCTTTTAAAAAAATTAGTTTCATTATCTAAAATTTTAATATCATCCCAATTAATTTTGTGGTCAAGTTCTAATTTGTGTTTAGTTATTACATTATGTTTGTCAGGGATTAATTTGTGATTATTTTGATGCTCTTTTATTCTTGTTTTAAGAGCTCTTTTTGTTTGACCAATATAATTCTTAGCACAATTTTCACAATTAATTTTATATACAACATTATGCTTTTGAAATTTATTAATTTTATCTTTTCCCTTTTTGATAATTTTATCAAGTTTATTATTAACATTAAAAACAGTTTTTATATTTAAATTTTTAAGAAATGAACTAAATTTTATTGAAATATTTTCGAAAAAAGGAATTACTATAAAAGGACAATCAACATTATTAACATTGTTTTGTGAATTATGACTTTTTGTTAATTTATTAATTCTAATTTTGATAAATTTATTTATACATTTGAGAGGATAAGAATTGGCAAATAGGATTTGACGAACTAAATTAAAATTATTTAAGTGAAATTTTGGTTTAAAATCTATTCTATTCTAAATACAAGCCCGAAAGATTTGGAACCAATCCGGCCGCGAAAGCCTACCCACTTGAATATTAAAGTTTTCTACGTACGTCCATGGATAGAATATACTTGTTATATTCTCCGTGTATGCCATGTGCACAACATTACCTATATGAATATAATCATCAACTTAAAATTCATATTTCTTAACATCCCATCACAACTTTGTTTCATATAGTAGATTATTACACGAGGAGAGACCTAATCCATCTGTTTTTACAACTTTGATCATCTGAGAAGCACTTGCACAACTGCTTATACGTTTGCCACGGATCATAGTTTGATATCTTGCATTAAATTCTTTAATATCGTGAGCAAATAGTAACTGCGCATGACAGTGATGCAAAGTTTTAGTGGCTGTATTACCCGAACCAGGCCCACTTACCGTCCTCATAACTTCGCTTCCCATTAAACTAGTAACATGGAAATTGTATATGCTGTTAAAATACTCTTCGTAAAGGCCCTGTAAAAATTTCAAGCTTTTATCTCAAAGCTTTTAGGAGATACAAATCCCAGAAAATCGCACATTTGGGAACTTTGAACTTGTTCAGCGCACACATAGAGCTTTGTGTATAGATAAAAGCAACTGGAATTTCCGTATTGAAATATTAGTGACGTCATGCATCCTAGGACACTGGTAGGATTGAACTATTAAAACGAAAAGTTTTCTCCAAATCGATTTATCCGTTCCATTTCCAGAGCATAACATCTGAGTTATAAACGCAATACTCTTGCGGCGTGCCGCAGTCCGGTAAAAAGTTTGCATATATCTATTAATTAACTGTATGGATCATTGCCTATCTACTCAATGTGCGGTGAGTGAACGCAACAAAGCTTATCGAAAATATATCTGCGTCTCTTTTCTTCGATGTAATTCCCTGATTTTCCCAATGATAGGATTGGTTGATGTACTTGCATTCAATCTGAATAAAGTATCTCTGTTTCAAAAACTTTGTCTTTTTCTATGACGTTAACATGGGCGTACCCAGCTTTTGACCCAGGAGAGGGCAAATTACAAATTTCTTAAGCCGGGTCCCCCGTGCTTGTTTTGCCTTCCTGGATACGCCAGTGCTTACGGCGTAAAAAAAGACAGAAGTATATATGTTTGCACCCTAATGGTTCGATTGCGATTTTATTCCTATGCTCAGTATAGAATAAAAGTATATGAAAGTTTGACAACGTCTTGATATCCTTAAAAACAAAAACAATAGCTCTGTTTCAACCTCTCTGCGAACACAGTCTTGCGCAGTAGCTGATACGAAACTGTTTTGGCTAGTGCGCAAGTCTGTGACGATAATATTACCGTTTGCAGAGAGGCTGGAACAGAGCTAATATGATCACGTAATTTTCGACACAGGTAGGTAATAGCGGTATTATTACACAAAGACGTAGAGACAACAAAATTGCACTGTAAATGAAGACTTTTTTGAATGTGCTTGAGCTTGCGGTAATAAAGCTTATCAGTAGCGATATTGTAAAGCTTTAGGAGTATTCACAATGAAAAGAATCAAAACAAAGAGATTTGGAAAATCCGCTTGGTGCTGTAAACTTCTGACAAGTAACCAAGACATAAATTTAAAACAGGTGATTTACACTTGAAAGCTGGGTTACCCGAGATGACGTCACGACGTCAGGGGACGGCTTCAGTAAATTATTTTAACTGTACAACCGTTTATTATTATTTTTTTAACCGAGCAGGGCGGCGTAGCGATGAGAGCACTAGACTCGCATTCGGGAGGTACCGGGTTCGAATCCCGGCGGGAGCAGATGTGGCTGGGAGTTTTTCCCACTGCCTCTCGCCGAGAAACGGTAATTCCTGTACCGGCCATCTTGTTGAGGTTTTCCATGGTTTCCCTCAACAATTCCAGATGAATATCGAGATGGTTCCTTACTCAAGGCCATGGCCGATTAACTGTCAAACTCCTATGCTGAAAATTTGCCTACCTTATCCTAATTTTCTAAAAATTCCTTCATTCGCCCATTGCAATTAATTAAGTTGAAGTTTAAAAATTGTAGAAAATAACGGGAAGTGTGGTAGGTAAAAAAATAGTAATGGTGAGAATGGCGTCTGTTATGACATAAAGTCGAGAATCGGACGTTAAACGCATTTTTATTATTATTATTATTTTTAAAGCTACGGTTATTTGGCCCGAGCTCCAAGATTTGGTATTGTGTGCAATTACGTTAGGGTAACTTATCTACCTGATAATTTGCTTGGTGAATTGAAAGTAAATTTTATTCTTGCGAATAAATTTGTTCCAAGATTACTAACTTCTGTCTTTAATAATGTTCGGTGAATATGGGCATGAGCTACACAGAAATAAATTATTCTGGAATTCAAATTTCAATCAATACTCCTAAAAAAATGTTGTTTTTAAACACGGTTGTAAAAAAAAATACAGTGCTTTTCTTATGAAAAGAATATATGTGGTCCAGATTTCTGTAAACGACATGATGACTTCTGCGCCCTCTCAAAAAAAAAAAATAGTTCAATAAATAAAATTATCGACCAATTTTTCAGACAATATATTAACAAAAAATATCAATAATACATTAAACGATTAACGTTTCGATCCGGATTTGGATCTTCTTCAGAACGGATCTAAAAATATAAAAGAATAATTAATAATTAGTTTCTATTTATTTTTAATGTAATTTATGAAAGATTTTTTTGATATATAAATATTGAAAAAAAAAATAATAACAAACAATGTTTTATTACGTAGTCATGGATATAATTTGAGCACCTATAAAGAAAGAAAAATTATTAAAAATAAAATTATTTCAAAATAATATTATATATATTACTTAAATTTTCCGTATCTAATTGAGCATTGAGAGAATTTTTATTTGATTTTATATGTAACATTTCTGAAATATTTCTTTTAAAAAAATTAGTTTCATTATCTAAAATTTTTATATCATTCCAATTAATTTTGTGGCCAAGTTCTAATTTGTGTTTAGTTATTACATTATGTTTGAAAAAAAAATAGTGTTCCGCCAATGTTCCGTGTAGTGTGGCAGCCCCTTTAAGTTCAGGTGTTCGAATTCTCTTGTAGTTGTAGCAGAATCCGTTCCTGAGAAAGCGATGGGTCTTGTTTTAAACCAGTCTAACCGCAGAATCTCGCCTTCACATAGTTTCTCCATTCCGTTTTACAGAAGTAGACTCGGTTTCAACTCCCCCCCCCCCCTTTCTCTTCCATCCCTTCTTGTGCCCTCGTCGCGTCTCAATGAAGCTTATGCAGCGAACTGAATTTTGTGTGTAACTCCATCAGAATAAAAACTAAACGAAAAATCAACCTTTTTAACGAATATGAAAATTTCATAGTATTCGAAGAAAATTGTGTCGGAAAAACCATGTCATAAGTGTTTTCTGTTTATTGATATGGTAGCCATGGAAATCATCATTCTATACTAATATATAAAGCTTAAGAGTTTATTTGTTTGGTTGAACGCGTTAATCTCCGGAACTACTAGTTCCAATTGAAAAATTGTTTTTGTTGGATAGCCCATTTATCGAGGAAGGCTATAGGCTATATAATATCACGCTACGACCAATAGGAGCGGATCATCAATGAAAAATGTTGCAAAATGTAACTCAAATTTGTCCGTTCGACAAAAACTTTTGAACGGTGACTCCGATCATCATGAAATACAACATTCATCTCGTTAAACTAAGATGAATGTGCGTACTCATGTACCTCCCCCCCATTCGAGCTTTTGCACCCGGGTGAAACCGGGCAGGACCGCTAGTGCATTATAGGTACATGGGAAAGGTCGTTACTATGTGATCACAGTGACTGTTATTTCGGTTTCACAAAAATCACAGTGAAAAATCATCGTGACTTTGTCACGTCGATCCCGACCGAGTAAACACTCGGTCGAGCGTTGCGTCGGCTACTCGGTTGGAGCGACATACGTTATTTTGGAACGTAGTTCCCTCTTGCCAGATCACAGTGATCACTTTAGACGGCTGGTCACAGTGATTTTTTCATCCACAACGCATTACAGAAAATTGTTTTAAATAAAATACATACGAAACTCCCTTGAGCGTCCGGTCTATATTGCATTTTATGTGGAACGATTTTATGTAAGGCATTAATGATTTCCATAGCTACCATATCAACAAAACTCGTGTATAGTTATGACGTTGCGAGTCGTTTTTGTTCGTAATTTACGACTGATTACGAGCAACGCTTTTTAGCGATCATAAATATTTCAAAATACATTTCCGAGTTTACTAGAAATCTGACTGAAATGATTTGGTTGTAATTTTGTTCAGAATTTAGTGTTTTATTAATATAAAACTAAAAAAAGACGGGTTGCACTCCGGGAGTGCCGGCATAAGTGAAAACTTGAATATTAACGTCTTACGAATTTTCTATCAGGTCACGTGTCCTGACGCGAGTTTAACATTTTTTACCCATTACAAAAAAAGTGTACAAAAGTTTTCGTTTTACGAATTTTGTCTTACGCAATTTCGATCAGGTCTTACGAATTTTCGATCTGACGCCAGTTTAACATTTTTTACCCATTACAAAAAAAGTGTACAACGCCGCTAAAGAAGTTTTCACTTCAAAAATCCATGCAAGTACCCAATTTGTAACCATTTTTTTTAAGATTGAAGAGATAATTTTAGTATGAATCGTTCTCGATGCACTTTCAACTGTTTAACTGAATTCTTTTGTCTGTCACAGTTGGTACTCACTCGCCTGTAGATACGCTCGCACAATACCGCGGCGCTGCCTGGCAACAAATTTAATATTGTAAAAGAAACAACAATAATATTCCCGCAGCGATCTAAACGACCCCAACAGACGTACATATACGACTCGTTGTCTACTTCACGTTAATGAAATATTCGCGCCGTATATAGAGCTCTTGTGGTGTTAATTTACGAGAACAGTAACTTGTGTATTGTTGTGTTGGTACCATTGTACTGTGAGATGAGGTTCATGTTGATGTTGGCAGCATTGTAGCGCGAGGTGAGATGCAAGTATATAACATTAAGGAGTACCGTACAACGCCAACTTCATATTATTATTATACACAAGCGTATGTGTGTGAGAAAGACGTACTACTGACGTGTGTTGAGGGGAAAACCCGGGCGGTTGGAAAAGAAGACGTCAACAGTCAAATGTTTGTTTCTTTGCTTTGTCAAAATCTTGTATACTCCTCGTTTCGCTTGTGTTGGTAAATTATTATTCGATAAGGGAAAGTTTGAATGTTGCTTTTGAAGTAGGTAATCGGTTTAATGTCTCTCGATATACAAAAATCATTAACAAAGTTCCAGGAAAAACAGAGGAAGCATGTCGTCAAAATTGTGAAATATAAATATGTACCTGTAAGTATGTTCAGTTTCTGCAAATATAGATAGGTAGATAGATAAAGATCTTTATTTTGTTGGTACAAATGTACCTACATAAATAGCGTCAACACAAAACAATTAATTATAAAAACTCGTCCAATCTGTAGTGAGCCTTAGCTTAATAAATATTTTTTTAAATTCTTCCTAAACTTTTGTTTGGAATTTGGATCAATTATTTCAGTAGGTATCTTATTGTGTATTCTTATCATAGCGTTGCGGGCACCTTTATGAGTCACTGCTAATGTACAATTAGTAGTTTTTAAATTATTTTTATTTCTTGTAGTATATTCGTGTTTATTATGATTTTCATTAAACAAAGATGGATAGTTTTATACAAAATTTAGACAATTTAGAATATAAAGATCTATTAGTCAGAGTGCCCGTCGGCAAAAATTTTACTGACAAATACTCTCCCCAAACTTTGTATATGGCTTCATTTAGTGTTTTGGTTGAAGTTTTTAAGCTATCCAATTAAAAAAACAAACAGTATCTAATTTTTTACATGTCGTCTAAACGACACTTTTCGGAAAACTTAGAGGGAAAACGTCCCAAAATCAAAAAAAGTCATAGAGGAAATAGGTGTCAGACTAGGCCTAATGAAGCCATATACAAAGTTTGGGGAGAGTATTTGTCAGTAAAATTTTTGCCGACGGGCACTCTGACTATATAGTCTTTATTGAAATAAAAAAATCATTTTTGAATGTATTTAAAATGTTATGAATTTTAGTATCGACGAATACCTAAATGGCATTATGTTGTAACAAGTGTCAGCGACTTTTAACCGGAGCCATAAATAGTATTGCGTTCGAGATATATATATTACTAGCGGTCCCGCCCGGTTTCACCCGAGTGCAAAAGAACGAATGGGAGGGGGGGGCACGAGTGCGCACATTCATCTTAGTTTACCGAGATGAATGTTGTGTCCAAATTTCATGATGATCGGAGTTCAAAAGTTTTTGTCGGGCGGACATTTTTCATTGATGCTCCGCTCCTATTGATCGTAGCGTGATATTATATAGCCTATAGCCTTCCTCGATGAATGGGCTATCCAACAAAAAAATTTTTTTCAATTCGAACCAGTAGTCCCGGAGATTAGCGCGTTCAACCAAACAAACAAACAAACTCTTCAGCTTTATATATTAGTATAGATTTATTTTTCACAACCCTCTGTAAAATTGTTGTTTTTCAGTTCATTTTCGGTTTATTTTTAAAACGTTTCACATCTCATTTTTATACCAAATCTCAGGCATAATAGGATATTTTGGGATCGCAGCTATTTTATGAGGTAGCACAAAAAACATAGTAGGTATTTATTATAATTTAGAAGAAAAAAACATTCAGTGGGCAGTTTTTCTCCCGACAAAAACAAAACAGTATAATGTCAAGTGGACGAAACGAGCCCACGTCGTAAACAAATATGACGTCATAGATGCGTGTTCTGTCCAGAGACAATAAACGTTCACTTTCGTTAGCGTTCGAACTGCCACTGCGCGCGCAGCTAAACCACGCTACAAACCTCACAAAATCCAGCACCCTAGAAACCTAGCAGTAAGAAACCAAGGCTAAATAATGCCGCATTTCCTTCCGTTGTGAACGGCTTGATCACTGCAAGGAACCATTTTTTTTTTCATCAATCCATAGGAAATAGAGTTTGCGACGCTTAGAACATACCGCAGTAAAAAAAACAGGATAGGGTTGTAGTGAAACAGAGTCAACGCCACACGTCGAGAGGGAACGAGACGGTGAGAGAGGGATAGACAGTGAGATCTGTGGCGTCGCGGCGAACACTAGTTTAATGTGGCGTCAGTCACAGCTGTGTACTGTTGAGTTATTATTCATACAATGTATGTATAATAACTGGAGTATAACGCCCCATTACTACGTGCGTTCCACGCTAAACCCGTGTATCCCTTACTTACAACGGCGATACCTGTCCAGTGGCGTACACTGGCAAGAGGAATTTCGGTGTGCAGTCGAGCTTCGTTAATTCGAACTCCGATAAGTGGAATTTCACTACAATTCGAATTTCTAGAAAATTTGAAATTCTCGATAATATGAAATTCACGATAATCAAAATTTTCAGTACTTAACACAAACTCCTTGATAATTTGAAATTCTCTATAATCAGAATTACTCGATGATTCCAAATTCTAGATAATTAAAATTGTTTAGATATTACAAATTTCTCAATAAATTTCGAATTTCTCGATAATTATATTTTTTTGATATTTCGAACAACTCGATAATTCGAATTTCTTGGCTGGTTTCTTGAACTTTCCATATAACACAACTAGCGAGTAGCGGCCCGGTATGGCTTCTCTCGAATTTGTAAATTGCCACCGTTTTTTCGTCTACTAGTACTTACGTTGCAAAATTGGTCTCCACGAAATGCGCTTTTATTTTAACGCGATAATATATAGATTGTGTCCATCCTGAAGATCCATTCTAAATATTGGTGAAAAAATTTTGAAATCGGATGAGTAGTTTCGGAAATTACCTTTTACATCCAAACTTACAAACTTTAATATTAGTAGATATAGATTAACAATAGGCAAGAAGATGTATCCCCTATGGTAATTTGTATTGGGTATAATTTAACATTTCAATCTGTATCCAGTGGTGTAGACGGGCGGAAGAAAATATAAATCATCTAATGTACTCCACTGGTTTGGACACGATGTAAACACATAATAACATACAGAAATACATTTACGACCTCGTGAGATATAGTTAAATATTCTGATATGTTCTAATAATTAAACATTCCAATTTACCACCTGCAAAGTTAACCTTCGCATATAATAATTATTGTTGCTGAGTTGGTAGTCCTGTGTTTGCGTCTGATTTACTTCTTGCAGTTGATAATTAAAAAATAAATAATTGTAATTTTCAGCCGCTTTTATTTGAAAACTTGAGACTGTGATAAGTGCGACATATCTAATCGGAATAAAATTGTTTTTAACTTTTTAGTTCATTTTTATTAACAGTTAACAAAAACTTGTTTTTTTTTTTAAATTTTGTTTATTTTAATAAAGTAAATTTGCAATGAAAACAGTTGGATGATAACTATTTAGAAAGTTCATTTGCTGAAATACTTTTCGATATTGCCAAAGCTCAAAGTACGTTTTGTAATAATTACTTTCCCAATTTTGCATTTGTCAGCGTGAAAGTGTATGACATGAAGGAAAATGGGAAAACTTTCATAGTTGATGACTTAATAATAGTTGTTACATTAAAGCTGCAGTCGGGAAAAGCGAGTAATGTCAATTGAAATATAATGAATGAAAATAGATGATATATTAAGTGAGAGCTTTTTGTTCAGAATTTATACTGGGAACAGATAAGCTAAAAAACATGACGACAGCCGAATATCAGTGGCGGGCCTCAAGTCGGAATTGAAGACAGATCGTAGAGGTATTGCAATAGGATACGCGAGAGAGCAGTGTCTGCAATTAAGAGAGAGAACAGTTTCTTATCTCTATATGCTAAACAGTGCTAAAAAATGTTGATTTTTGTAAACGACTTTCTGGTTCGCTGCAGCGTTCTCTCTCTTAACTAAGGATACTTTCACGTATGGCAACATACACGATCTGTCAAAATTGCACCTTATTGTGCGGTGACTGGAACTTGTTAAAAAAAAACTGTGTTTCATCGCTTGTATCAAGTGTCAGAATTCAATATTGAAACCATGGTAAAGTTCTTTCGAATTAGTGAGAACTGAGTTCGTTATTTGACTGGTCTATATGTTACGGTTAATGTCTGAAATCCGGGCAATGTCGACATTGACCGGTCAATGTCGACAATGCCCGAGCCACATCGGGCAATGTCCGAAATCGGACAAGGTTCAAAAAATAGATTTTTTATAAGCATGAAACGCTGACATTTCATTGTATCTTTATCATGATAAGTTATCATTAACTCTCTATGGATTTTTTATCACTGATATTCTCAACTATTGGAGAATATATTTTTCAGCTTTCTATTACAATTATTGATGATTGAAACCACGTATAATTTATTTCGACACATTTTATTTATTTTAATGAACATAAAAAAATACAAAAAGGCATTACTAATATAAATAATTATATTTTTTATATGATATGAGCAATAAACAATATATCTCAATGTCCGATTTCGGACATTGTCCGGCAGCCCGATGTGGCCCGGGCATTGTCGACATTGCCCGGGCATTGTCGACATTGCCCGGATTCCGTACATTGACCGTAATATATATACCTACCTTCAATTATGATCAACGATAAATAAGTTTTGAAAATATCGTCATTTCGAAAATCTAGTTCTGAGCAATACCTTGTATTGCGTAGTACCTACCGATGCTCGTCGACATTTGTAAGTTTCCTTTAATTAAAATCACTTTTTGAACCGGATTGAAATTTTCACAATGATAAACTGTCGGAAGAAATAAGTTTCCAATTGTATTGAAACAATGAAAATCATATTTGAACATTGTTCTTTGTGCATTCAATTATTTTCATTGCTAACTAAAAAGTTCTAAATCTTCTACAATCCCTTTAATATTCTATATACCTACTGTGCCTGAGCACACTATTAAATTTGTGGATAAAATTTCTATATAAATTGGGTAGAATTGTGGCTTATATTCTTTGTTGAGATGATAGGTGCCACGGCATGTATACCGGGTGATTTTTAATGTACCGTAGTTTATTTAGTAAATTAACATACCCAAGGAAAACATATACTTTCCTTTTGCAGAATTTTCCCTAAACGACGGAAACTAGCAGTTTATGAATCTGAATTCTGAATTGTATAGTTCCTCCTTTCTCGACACCACTAAGAACGGATTTTATGCAAATCCTCTCTCTCCCTCCCCCCCTCTCTTTCGCTGGAAATATTATATTGACCATCTCATCTACGCCCACGTGACAACTCATACCCATTTAGTCTATGCGATGGTAGATGAAAAATCCGTTTTGGATTTTGTATAAAATCCGTTCTTAGTGGGTGTCAATGTCGAGAAAGGAGTAACTATGCCAAATTTCAAGTCAATCGGGCGTATAATTTTTAAGATCTCGTGGTGAGTGGTATTTTACTTATATACAATAGATTACAACCGGAATACAAACTACATTAAAATAGCTGATTTTCACTCCATAATAAGTGTATATCTATATCTCCGACAGTTCAGGTTCGGCCATATTGGAATCTTTTTGGATTGTCTACTTTGCTATCTCTGTTGCTCATCTGGTTTTAAATGGCAGCTTACAGGGTCCTGCAAAACTAATTTTATCCTCATTCTATTATTTTTTTATATCATTTATTACTCGATTGCGAAAAAGGAAGGGTTATGAGTTTAACAGTTTTTTTTTTGAAGTGAAAACTTCTTTAGCGGCGCTGTACACTTTTTTTGTAATGGGTAAAAAATGTTAAACTCGCGTCAGGAAAAGTAAGAACTGGGTGAGACTCTCTAAGTGATCGTCAGGTCACGTGTCCTGATCGAACTTTTATTTATACAACGTTAGGCATCTAGCGTTGAAATATCGTACGTAAAAATGCAATCTATGATACAAACAATTTTATTTATACAACGTTAGACATCTAGCGTTGAAATATCGTACATAAAAATGCAATCTATGATACAAACCATTTTATTTACAAGTGTTGTCAATAAATAAACAATGCTTCTAAATGCAAAAAATTAAGACGTTAATATTCAAGTTTTCACTTACGCTGGCACTCCCGGAGTGCAACCCGTCTTTTTTTTGACAAAACTAGTTCAATTTGGTCTGCAATTTCAAACATTTAATATCAGGTATGTGTTTCTTAACTAATGTTAATATATTTAATCGTATACTATATTTTTGAGAATACCGTTAAAAAATTCAAAACTTTGCTGTACACCCGGTATACGTTTATAAGTCGATGAAAAAAGCAGCCATGTGCAAAACGCAGTTAACTTTTCTCAAATCCCTCAATTTACCTTGACTGATTTTTTTTCCATTTCCTATTCACGTTTTTCTTCGTGAAGTAAGTTTTTTATCGATATAAATTTTAATATGTTGTGACTTATAATATATATTAAATTTAAAGCTTTAACTTTTCAATACGCTTCTCTGTTCAAATTGGTCAATTCTATGAAAATTATGCACCACTTATTTTTTTCTCTTCAATTTAGCTTTACTGAAACTGTAGATACTTTATTATTGGCTATGAAATTGGTCCATTTGTGATAGAAAATTTCTTTTGGCACGGTTGACTCTTTGATTCTTTTTTCTTCGACTTGCGTTGCAAACTTGGTCTCCACGAAAAGCGCTTTTTAACCGACTTCAAAACGGAGGAGGTTCTATGTTCGACTGTATATATATATATATATATTTTTTTAATGTATGTTCATTGATTTCTCCGTCAATTATGGACCGATTTTCAAAATTTTGTTTTATTCAAAAGAGAGCACTTCCGAGGTGGTCCCATCGGCACCAAGTCAGGATCTGATGATGGAATCCGGAGAAATCGAGGGAAACTCTCAAATTTCAAAGGCACGCATACTTGGCCTATCTATTGCAATACTTTATCTAACACCAAAAAGAGAAAAATAAAATATTTTTAACAAAAAAATTGAACCGACTTTAAAATATGCACTAAAAAGTAAAAAATAATAATTATTGTTATTTTTGGAGTCGGTGTCAGCCAAAATGAAACCTATTCCGAGAACTAGAGACATGTAAGATTTAAATTGCTACTTTCGAATTCCGATGTGACACCGAACTCCAAAAATAACAATAATTATTATTTTTTACTTTTTAGTGGCATATTTTGAAGTCGGTTCAATTTTTTTGTTAAAAATATTTTATATTTTAACGCGATAATATATAGTCTAGGTCCGTCTTAAATGTCCGTTCTAAATATTGGTGGAAAATTTTTTGAAATCGGATGAGTAGTTTCGGAGATTACCTCCTACACCTAAACTTACAAACTTTACCTCTTTATAATATTGGCATAGATAAATATATAATAAGTATTGTAAAAAACACAGTCTCTTTTTTCAGTTATAAAGCGCCTAAAGCACTGTATATAGTCGTAAAGATACTAGATTATAGACGCTGGTCAATAGAGGTCATAAGCGTATAACCGAAAAGCATATGTTTTATTTTGTATCTATAACAAAACTAACATTAATTTAAACCTTGATATTTTAATAATTTAATTAACTCGTCAAAAAGACACCAATTAGCCTAGAACTGATTCCGGTCCGGGAGCGTATAGCTTGAAGACTGCTGGTTTTTGTGAATCAATTCCTTTCAGGCGACGCATTTAATTTTGATATTTATCAAGGCTTCTGACAAATTAAAATGATCATTTACGTCACAGAACCCGCTAGATTGAACATATTTCCCATCGGAACCAAATATTCATTTCAGTCATCAAACTTTATAATTGTCATTCCCGAAATCAAACAAAAGTTCTGGAACGAAAAGGTAGGATCTATACATAGGAAATTGAAGTATATGTGTTATATAAATTCCCTGTCTGTCCCGCGGGAACATGTCCAAAATGTATTTACATTTGAAATCCATTATTCGGATATTAACGGAACATAATCTGTTCGTAAAATACCTGTTCGAAAGTGTAACCGGTTCATTTACAGTCCCCTGAGTTCCGCAAACAGCATTCGTGTCTAAAGATGTTTGGCCAACGTGACATTTTGTTCGCCAAGTTATCGTCGTCGCAGGGAAAAAACTTTCTAAGTTCAAAATAAGCTACCATACGAACCTATCTTTTGGCTTGACCCTGTATATTTATTATATCTTTGTTTCAAATCTTGCCGCAGCTTTTTCAACTACTTCCCGTTATCCGATTGAATTGAAATTTTGCAGACTTGACAATACAATATTATAATAACTAACTGAGCGGTCCGGCTTTCGTTTGCAAATTGCATTTTTAATGACTCACTATTTTTGATTAAACTAAAATAAAATCCTGGGTGGCATTGTCGCGTTAAAATAAAGCGTTTTCCATGAAGACCAATTTGGAAACGTAAGTCGATGAAAAACGGTGGCAATCTACAAATTCGGGCGAAGCCAGACCGGGTCGCTAGTCAGGTGATAATTATCTATTACTATCGAGAAAAGCAGAAGAAAACGTGTATCAGGTACTTATCTGATGATAACCGCGCCATTCTGTGTAAGAATCCTTTGCGAAATTATGCATCTGGAATGGTTTTCTTGGCTTCGGAGTTTGGCTCGCGATAATCACTGTTTTAAACTTTTTGCTCATATCGTTGATTGTAAAATTATTCAGGTGACTCATTTTATAGGTCAACAATTCTTAAACTTTAACGTAATTTGTTTTAGGTGTGTTTTTGATGACATGCAAAACACATTTCATGTGTGTTTTTGATGGCAGAAAAACACACTTCATGTGTGTTTTTGATGACATGAAAAACACATTTCATGTGTGTTTTTGTTGTCATGAAAAACACATTTCATGTGTGTTTTTGTTATGAAAAACACATTTCATGTGTGTTTTTGTTGTCATGGAAAACACATTTCATGTGTGTTTTTGATTACATTCTTACTCGCGCACCGAGGGTTCCGTACAAACTTGTAGATATGTAAACAGTTCGTCCATCACGGGCGTCTTGTCTCGAAGATTTTTCCCGCTTAGCCGTTGGAAAACTGTTGTCTCCATACATCGGCAACGTCGCGGTCAGTTTGCCAACTAAGCGTATAATTGCAATGAGTTCAGATGGACTACTGAAGTGCATTAACTAGTGGCTATATTTGATCACCTAGTCGTCGTACCGTGTTGTATGCGAGAGTTCTCTGTATAGACGCACCGGTAGCGGACGCTTGTTTTGCATTAGAACTGTTACTGTGTAAGTGCGGTTTAAAGACTTCATTTTTTTGTGATGTAACTACAAATTTACGGTTTTAGGTTTTTTCCTTTAGTGGTGCTATATTCTTCCTTTCATGATTCTAGGTCAACGGGAAGTACTCTATAAGGTTTTGATTCCAAAGAGTCTTGATAGACAGACAACAAGTGATCCTATAAGGGTTCCTTTTTTTCCTTTTGAGGTACGGAACAATAAAAAATGAAGCATATAAGAGCGAAGTATTTGGTTTACTATATGTATTTAGAACTTTGATTAACGTCTGAATAGAACTCTTCAAACAAATAAAATTGTCGACCAATTTTTCTCAGACCAATATATTGACAAATAATAATAAAAATACAAATCAATATAACACAAGATGACGTATTTTTATAATAACGTGAACTGTTAAAAAAAAAATTACATTTTGATAGGCGGAACGACCCTATTTTACGGGAAAAATCGTCGTTCACGCAAAGAAAACCGCGATCAATTATCTGGAATTTGATTAGTTAATTAAATTTGCGAGTACAATTTACCAGTTCAATACATAATTAATATTTTAATCATCGAAATTGTAAAATAAGTCACTATTTCAATAGAGAGACTAGATAGCTATAGAACACGTTAAATAGATATAGTTTAACTATAGATAGAGAGAGGAGAGAGAGAGAGAGAGAGAGAGAATGGCCATAGTTGTTCCTTCCTGATGGTGGAATGAATTTAATGCGTATTTCTAGTTCTCTTACCAACCGCGTGCACCTGAATATCAAATTACCCCCGGGTTTTATATATCCCCTACATTGCCTACCTGTGTCTACCCCACTTTACCTTAACACTATGTTCATTGCTTCAGTGCGCTCATACAAGCAGTGTTAGTCCAAGAGCTATCAAACATGTTTGCGTATTTGTGTAACACTTCTTTTTGTGATTATTATTGAACACATATCATATATATTTAATACGCTAAGGTCAAAGATGTTTGCCTCCCTTTTTAGAAAAAACCACACAATTTCTCCACATAAATTATATATCATTTTACAGATAATTGCTTGCTCTACTGACATCGACAACTAACAAATTTATTATTGCTTTTGTTTTTGTAAATTAATTAAAATACAGCAACGCTGAATAACGTCTGCCATCTAACGGCTTTAATTTTGAAACAACGTCAACACTTCGATCTGTCATCTGGCCTTCATATTGTAATACAACAGACACAATACTGCACACTGCCATTTAACGACTTTAATTTTGAAACAGCGAGCAACGCTGAACAACGTCACAGCAATGCTGCATAATGCCATCTGGCTTAGCTCAACGCTTTGCTACTTACGCCTCTATATGACAATTTTAGTAAAATATTTCTTCGATCTGTCATCTGAGCTTCATATTGTAATACAACAAAAAGAAGAATGTTATAAGTTATAGAAACGAATTGAATACCTGCAATCATATTTAAAAAATAATTTTGTAAAGTGATAATTATTATACTTATTTAGTGCGAATAATTCGCACAGGTCACACTAGTATCTATTAGTTAACTATGTATATGAATCATTGCCTATCTACTCAATGTGCGGTGAGTGAACGCAACAAAGCGTATCGAAAATATATCTGCATCTATTTCTTCGATGTAATTCCCTGATTTCTCCGATGTTAGGATTGGTTGAAGTACTTGCATTCAATCTGAATAAAGCATCTCAGTTTCAAAAACTTTAGTCTTTTTCTATGACGTTAACATGGGCGTGCCCAGCTTTTGGCCCAGGAGGGGGCAAATTAGAAATTTCTTAAGCCGGGTCCCCCGTGCTTGTTTTGCCCTCCTGGATACGCCAGAGCTTACGGCGTAAAAATAGACAAAAGTATAAGTTTGCACTCTAATAGTTCGATTGCGATTTTATTCCTATGCTCAGTATAGAATAAAAGTATATGGTTGAACACAACATCGAAGACCTGGCTGAAGAGTTGTGGGGCATGACTGAGCCGTGAATTTTTAACTTATCGAAATTTTATTTGCAGAAAAGTCCTTGAGGAATTTTTAAATTTTAATACCTTCAAATTTAGTGTTTAATATAATAAAAATAAGCCCGATTGTTTAGTCGGGTCTAAATGTCTTTCAGGCGGTTATAATACTGTCTATATTGTTACGTGCGAAGGACTAAGACGTTATGCGTAGGTTGAAGTGTGAGAGAGAGCGTATATGGGCTGAGTTGAAGTGTGCTCGTGTGCAGCGGCCTTTAGAACCTTTGCTGGTCGCCATGAAAGTTTCTGGTCTGAATCTCTTACAATATTCGGATGAATCCAATTTAGCAACTCCCCGTTCGGAATATCAATCCGAACTACGAAACTTTAGAATTGGTTTTGCATTTATGTGTCCCCGCGTATGTAATCAATATATTATATGCTTACGTCAAAATTTATATCATGGCATAATTTTATAGCTTTTGAATGCGACATAAACTTTATTTACTTTTCAAATTTTCTACGATTCTTTATAAAGTTAAGTTTTAAAAATTTATTTAAAAATATCAATGTGTTGACGAACTATTTTAGAAATTGAAATAAATAACAATTGATATTGTCGATCTATAAACGAGAGTGGATTGGCTTGTTGCAGCTTCACCCTCGACAAAGTCCAATCTATATTAATATTCTGAGCAGCCCCGGATCTAGGGGGGGGGCAAACCGGGGCAACCGCCCCGGGCGGCAGTCTTAGAGGGCGCCAAAACCACATCTAATCTGTCCTTTTCCTGATTTACTCTATCTGCTTGTTTTCTGCTTGTTTTCTGACGGTTTTCCGTTCACGAAAAATACTAACCATTATATATTTATGAGTTTTTTTAAGTAATTTATTTCAAAACCTGGAGAGAGGGGGCGCCATTATCAAGTTTCTGCCCCGGTTCGAAAAAATCGTAGATCCGGGGCTGATTATGAGGCTGTGAAGTTTGTAAGGTTGGATGTAAGTGGTAATCTCCGAAACTACTCGTCCGATTTCGAAAATTTTTTCACCAATATTTAGAATGAACTTTCAGGGTGGCCACAGGCTATATATCGCGTTAAAAAAAAACCCTTTTCGTGAAGTCAACGTAATCTATACTATATTATAAAGAGGTAAAGTTTGTAAGTTTGGATGTAGGTAGTAATCTCCGAAACTGCTTATCCAATTTCAAAAATTATTTCACCAATATTTATTAGGGACCGTCAGGATAGTCATAGGCTATATATTAATGTTAAAAATAAAAGCGCTTTTCGTGGAGACCAAAAAACGGTGGCAATCTACAAATTCAAACAATTCCGGACCGGGCCGCTATTACATATTTCTCTACTCACCGTCGTCCAGATCTTTGTTTGCTCTACGTAGCGTTTCCCAAACTTTTTCGTATTCGAATTCCTTTGAGAATAACCCCATTAAAATGAAACGAAGTATTTTATTTTGAAATATAAGAAACATTTCAAAAAAAGATTCATCGAAATTCGTCAAATCGTTTTTAAGTTACACACATATACGAAGAATATTATATATTAATACGCTAAGGTTAAAGATGTTTGCCACCCTTTTTAGAAAAAACCTCACAATTTCTCCACATAAATTATATATCATTTTACAGATAATTCCTTGCTTTACTGACATCGACAACTAAAAAATTTATTATTGCTTTTGTTTTTGTAAATTAATTAAAATACAGGAACGCTGAACAACGTCTGCCATCTGACGGTTTTAATTTTGAAACAACGTCAACAATTCGATTTGTCATCTGACCTTTATATTGTAATACAACAGACACAATACTGCACACTGCCATCTAACGGCTTTAATTTTGAAACAGCGAGCAACGCTGAACAACGTCACAGCAATGCTGCATGATGCCATCTGACGGCTTAGCTCAACGCTTTTGCTACTTGCGCCTCTATATGACAATTTTAGTAAAATATTTCTTCGATCTGTCATCTGAGCTTCATATTGTAATACAACAAAAAGAAGAACGTTATAAGCAGTGTGCAAAATTAGAAACGAATTGAATACCTGCAATCATATTTAAAAAATAATTTTGTAAAGTGATAATTATTATACTTATTTAGTGCGAATAATTCGCACAGGCCACACTAGTTGTATATAATAGTATAGATCAGGGGTGGCGAACCTTTCTACACCTGGGTGCCAATTTTTTTCAAAAATATTTAATGTAGCCACGACGTGAAATTTAGTTGTCAAAACATAGATAAGCTATGATAATTTTTATTATACATTGAGCGCCATGAAACTTTTTCGTATTTGTTATTTGGTGATAGTCAATTGTTTTCGGCATCTAGCATATTTTTAAGTATTTTAATTCTGCGCCTCAATCAATGTCGTGCCAAAAATAATCAGTCGCGTGTCATAGGCTTGCCACCCCTGGTATAGATAATGGATGGACATAAATTGCATAAATTATTGTTTCTTGTTGCAGACTGCTACTGCTTAAGGGGAGTTCGTCTGGAAATACGTCCTCCAGCCGTGCACAAAGGTCGCAGTGTGACCTTATTATGCCTGTATGACCTTGAGAATGCGCCATTGTATGCTGTCAAATGGTATCGGGGCACGTACGAATTTTACCGATATAATCCGAGCGAGATGCCTGCCAACAAAGTATTCCCGTATCCTGGAATAAATGTCGATGTAAGTATAAAATTATTTTTTTAAAAACGTATCTATTTTGATCTGTTTAACGCTGCCATTTTTTAATCAGTTCATAATATTTATTTAATCAAAATGTGAGTTCACATTGTGAAATATGTTTATCTGTTTTCATTCCTATAAAAGCATTTAAAAATGTTATTTTAATTAAATAATTTTTGAATTAAAAAGTTTTGCGTTTGAATACATAATTTAAAAACACAAAAAGTCGACCAGATAACATTCGTGCAAATATATTACACAAATAATTTTGCGCGTGGATATACGTAAAATAAAACAACTGGCAAATTTTAATTTATTGAATTACTGGATCATGAAATAATGCGAAATGGCACTAACGCTTGAAATTATCTCATTAATTACAGATTAACGTTAATTGAGATAAACAATTAAACACTAATATAACGATTCATATACAACAATTAATGTTTTGTAATGTGTTGATTTGCATTTTCAACAAAACTCTAAAATCTAAGAAGCACCAATGCTGAATTTCAGAAAAGGTTATCAAAAAATCTGATTTGACATTAAATTGTGATATAAAAAGCACAGTAGAGTTTTATCCACGTGTGTAGGCTTTCACGGCCGATGTTGATCCAAATCTTCTTGGTTTCCGGGCTTGTATGCCGTGGTCCATTGGTATTTCTACCTGACGTTTCGTCTACAACTGCGGTAGACATTATCAAAGGACAAGGACGATGTGGTAGCGGGCGAAGTGTCCTTCTAGGCTGCCCACAGGTAAGTGTGTCGACAAGTGTGGTACTTCCGTCTTTTAAAAGCCGGAAGTACCACGGCATACAAGCTTGGAAACCAAGAAGATTTGGAGTAGAGTTTTAAATTGATTCTACTCGAAAAATAATTGATCGATTGAAACGATATTTTTCTCAAACTGATTAAAATTTAGCTTGAAAAGTGGTCTGTTTCTAGAACAAATAATTATTTTTGTGGATACCATTTAATGTTCTAGAATCTAGATGACAAGGAGTCTGATTACGACATTAGAATATAGAGATATAAGTTACTAGAGTACGCTAGCAGGCATGCTTCCCATAAGTGAAAGTGTCTGCAGTTCAGAGAGAGAACGCTGCAAACGTTCCGTATCATTATATAATATTTTACTCAAATCAGTATTGTTTTGTATCATTAGTTACCATAGAGATAAAAAACTTTTCTTTCTCTGAATTGCAGACACTTTCACGGCTCACTCGCGTACTCTAGTCTAATATATCTAGACATTAGACTGCTTCTGATGTATGGAAACTGTAATTGTATGATCACAATCTAAGGTCATTGTGAAATCGAATTTTTTGACAATCCTTTCTGTAACCCAGCATAATTATTTATTAAAGTTGACGTGCTGTGACGTACATGAAATGTACTTTGATAAAACCATATTGGAATCTTTGATTAACGTCTAATTAGAACTCTTAAATAAATAAAATTATCGACCAATTTTTCAGACAATATATTAACAAAAAAATATATAATTAATACATTAACATATTATTTATAGAGTAGCTACTGTTTGCTACAATTGTTAAGAAACACCCATTGTTACAACGCTATCAACATAGAAAAATTAGTTTATTTTTTCAAACAATGTCACCGTCGGGATACGAACCCCGAATCTTTCCACTCTCGCGGCGGACTGAGTTACATTACACCACAGTGACCCAACTATCAAACTATCATTCTAATATTTATAGCATTGGTAACTGATTTTTTCACATCATGCGAGAGCCAATTATATTAGTTAACGCTAGATATGAACCATTACAGTTATAGTGAGAGCTATGAGGTGAAATTGTTTCCTTACATTATAATTGTTACTAACTGTAACTAAACTCATCTAAATAATACATTAACGTTTCGATCCGGATTTGGACTTTCTTCAGAATTGATCTAAAAAATATAAAAAATTATTAATATTTAATTTCTAATTAGCTTTTTATAAAATCCATTCAAAATTATTAATTAATATCAAACTATTGAAAAAATAATAACAAACAATTTTTTATTAAGTACTACTTAATAAAAATTTGTTTGCTATTATTTTTTCAATATTTCAATTTTGGAAATATTTAAGCTGCCTTGTAGCGATTTGTTGACTCGAAACACTATCGCGTTGTCTTTCAGTCAAGGTCATAAATTTCGGAAATCTTCTGTGATAATAATTTAAAATGACCATTCCAATATTGTCTCCCTGCAATAAAACAGTCATATTTATGTAGTAGTTTTCAGTATACTCAAATTGGTTTTAATTACTGCGAAATCCGAACAAAATCTTCATTGTTTTAATTGCCGCTTGCAGTGTGCAAGCTAACATGTCTCCATAATGTTTTTTTTTTGTTTGAAGCACAAAATCCCTGCATAATTTAACTAGCTAATTATGTGTGCAACTTTGGAGTACATACCAATATGATAATGGTTGGCTTATTATGTAGTTCACTACTAGTTGGCATATAGATCTGTTAGGTTATTATGAGTCACAAATTAATTTTATCTATACTATTTAAAATTAATGAACTTTTGTTCATATTATAGGAAGAACTTTTATAACACTTCAGTATTTATTTATCGACGCATATTTTAAAAATGTCTCCAGCGTTCAGCAGTACTGTCTTTGTTTATTGAAGTGGTAAATAAAGAGTAGGAGAGCTAGGGAAGTCAAGTAGAAGATTGATATTTGAATACTCGGGATTGTCTGAAAATTCGACTATTTTGATGATACGCCCTAACCCCGTTTCAAATAATTGTGTGTATTAGGCGCAGATAATAGGTGCTACATCTGAACAATTTGGTTATTAAAGGGCGGATAATTCTATACCTGATATAGAATCCGAATAATTCGGTCTATTAAAGGGCAGATAATTCTACACCGAATCTCGAATCCGAATATTTCGGTCTATTTATCTATACCGAAATTCCTGTCCCTATAATTTGTTCCGATGACCCGATAGTCCACTGAAATTAGAGGCATAGATAATCCGATTCGATCGAATCTGCGATCTATCTGCCCGTTATCAGGCCATAAAACAGTGAACCACATCGCGGCGGCTTGCATTATCAAACAGTCTGTGCGTGTTCGAGTGAAACATTTGGCGTTGGCAGTAGTACGTGACACAGCCGCATGACGCGCTGTACAACTACTACTATATGTTTTGAATCCGGAGCAACGCTGCTGTGTGCGGTTTTTCGTCTGTTGCGGGCGCCGACCGCGCTTTTGGCCACCGCATTGTCGCCGTGCGCCTCTAATCAGCCTATTTAAATACGTATACCACTGGAATAGCTAGACGACATTTACTTTAATTGCCAAACATTACTTCTTTTGAACTGAACTGCTTCTTTTGTGTTTTACATATAAATCGTTCACAGTTGTGTCTCAGTATCTGGTGCTACAAGACAAAATTGCTCATGGTGATTTTTAGTACTTTTTTGGGTTCCGTACCTCAAAAGGAAAAAAGGAACCCGTATAGGATCACTTTATTGTCTGTCAAGACTCTTGGGAATCATAACCTATAGCGTACTTCCCGTTGACCTAGAATCATGAAATTTGGCAAGAAGCAACGTCTTAAGGAGGTTGATGCGTTACAGTCCCAATCAAAAGTAAGTCGAATTCTAAATGGGAACCTTTCCATAATAAATTTTTGCAAAAGGTTATAAGTCGATGATACCAATAAATTATTGTCATAAAGGCATAAATAAATATTTTTTTTTAATATTAATTAATTATTTCAGTATTTTACTTATTGGACTAACTTTTGAATTTTTTGTACAAAGATTATAAAAAATAAATTTATGTAAATATCTGCAATTAAATATTTTTTACAGTAAATAATTAACAAAAGAAATTAGAAGTAATAAAAATTAAAATTAAATCATTAAAAAGTAGAAAATTCAGTTAAAATTGTCAAGAATAAGAGTCCATAATCGAAAAGTGCTAAGGTTTAATAATTTTTTTTTCATACCTCAATCGAAAGTACGTACTTTCGTCCCTTATAGCAGGGACGAAAGTTTGACATTTACTCCCTGTTATTTATTATATTAAATGACAGCGGTAACCCTAGTTACGAGTATAAATACGCATGAGAAATTTTTTCCCCCCGCCGTTCTCACTGGGAGTAAATGTCAATCTTTCGTCCCTGCTGTCGAAAGTAGGTACGTACTTTCGAGCGGATATGAAGAAAAATCGTATACATCACACGGGCCTTAAAAGTTGAAATCTCGGCCCTGCGCGTCATGATGCTCTCGGCTTCGCTTTGGGCTCATGATGCGCAGGGTCGCAAATTCAACTTTCGGCCCTTGTGATGTAATATACTATTTTTTATTGATTAAAAGTCTCCTAAATAAATTGGAAAAAATATTAAAATGTGCGTAAGACATCGATGCTTTACATAGATAGTTTTCGGAACTGCTGACATTATTTGGTTATTTGCAAAAAATTAAAATGTACCGTTTGCATGCTATAAGGTTGACATATTTTCCATGATAAGACTACATGTAAAAGTTTTTTTTAATTTTTAACTTTATAAATCCCCTAATGATTCTGGATTTTTTACAGACAATTTTGTCATAAAAAAATCTATTAAAAAATCTTTATTTCAAATTTTTCTCATTATCTTCCTAAAACGGCTCAACCTCCTTAAGCACAAGTAAAGGGAAAAATCCGAAAACCGTAAATTTGTAGTTACATAACAAAAACCGCAAAAACATGCTACGCACGTACACAGTAAAATCACAATATGAGAACTCTCGTATACAACACGGTACGACAGCAACGCTATCAGATATAGCCACGAGGTACCATGCAGTTCATCTGAACTCATTGCAATTACACGCTTAGTTGGCAAACTGACCGCGATGTTTGTCGACGTATGGAGACAACAGTTTTTCAACGGCTAAGCGGGAAAAATCTTCGGGACTCGATTCCCGTGATGGATGAACTATTTACATAGCTGCAAGTGTGTACGGAACCGTCGGTGCGCGAGGCCGCCTCGCACTCGGCCGAGTTTTTTTATTTGTAACGCAATTGATTCAACCAATTTGCATGCGATTTTACGAATAGAAATTCACAAAACGCGCGCTCAAAAAAATATATATATCAGTTGGTGGACCATGGAACGGAAACTAGTTGTGTTTTAAATGTATTTAGATTTGTACCAACGCTCCAACAATGAAGAAACACTTCATTGTTGAAGTCTAGTCGATTGTTGAATGAAAAAAGACTCTAGTGGACACGCCTATTCACTCAACCATCGAAGCGTAATGACGATATTAATTAATTAAACGCTTCAATTAATAAAATTGGGATAAATCCGTGTAAAAATACATGAGGGTATTTTGTGATGAACGTTCATTGAGCTCCAATAACAATATTGCACGCAGACGAGGGAAGAGACAGAGAGAGAGTGACAAATCAACAGTTAAAATTGAACGCGACGACACATATGACTTTTTAAAGCCGTGAATATAGTTGCATAATGTTTTCGAATCGTCGAATTGATTTTATTTTTATTAAAATGTGTTTTTTGCTGGTTGGTCGCGCCGAGCGTCGCCCGATTAAAAAAAAAACAACTCTTGCGATATGACGTGAACTTCGTAATTCGTTGCTATACCTACATACAGAAAATTTCGATTCTATTATACCTATTACTAGATGTACCCGGCCACGCTTTGCGGTGGCTCAGTCTGGTTGGCGTGTGTTGCTGTTCAACAGATGACGCGGTAAAATATTTAGTATAGCGTGTGTTGCGTTAACGTCCCGCCAATGGCGCTGTATTCAACAGATGACGCTTCCGTTGCGGAAAAATATTTAGTACAGCGAGTGTTGCTTTAACGTCCAACAAATAGCGCTGTATTAAATTTAAATTTTATATTTCGTTTGATAATACAGTGTAACGTCACTCGATATAACGACAAACTCTTTAAAAAGTCGAAATTACTTAACTCTAGTAGGTTTATCTTGTTGCTCATACAATGATACACTCTAAATAACGACAACAATACGTCATCATTAAGCAATAAACGGTACTCGTTTGTTATTTTGCTGCTTTGTTGTCGGCATCATGCGTACCGAAGATTCTAAGAAATTAGTTCTTTATGTATTAGAAATCGTGTCCATCGAGACAATTATTAATAAGAATCGCAGGATTGTGGACAAAAAGTTCTTTATTCAGTGTACGACGTTTCGTCTATAAATTTAGACTTTTTAAAGTACAATTAATGTGAAAATTTAAAACAATAATAGTTTATTATTGTTTTAAATTTTCACATTAATTGTACTTGAAAAAGTCTAAATTTATAGACGAAACGTCGTACACTGAATAAAGAGCTTTTTGTCCACAATCCTGCGATTCTTATTAATAATTAGTTCTTTTGTTTGTTAGGATTACAGTTCATATGTTTAGTTCAGCTGCTTATCGATAAACTATCATATTCTTAGTTGCCCACAAACTTGCAAACTGTGAACATGGCGAGTAAAAGAAAATCTTTGTGTATTGACGAAAAACATTTATTAATACGCGCAATAGAGGCGGTCAGTTGTAAATTTTATATATTATGAGTAATATATTATAGTAAAAAAATACCCACTCTTAATAACGACAACAATAGACGTCATCATTAAAGAATAAACAGTACTCGTTTGTTATTTTGTTGCTTTGTTGTCGGAATCATGCGTACCGAAGATTCTAAGAAATTCGTTTTTTTGTTTGTTGGGATTATCTTTTATAAGCTATTGTAATTTGTGATAGTGTGAATAGTATGTGTGTGAAATACATATTATAGTACAAAGATATTAATGGATTATTTCTTCTCTCCGTTTAACGACAACTCTCAATAACGCCATAAAGTGCACAATCCCTTGATTGTTATGGGAATTCAATTTTATTATTGATTTTAAATTCGATTAAATTTTGTGTGTGGATTGAAAAATAAAAGAACCAACTCTGAATGGAAGTCATATATCTATTAATTAACTATATGAAACACATTGTCTATCTACTCAATGTGCGCTGAGTGAACGCAACAAAGCGTATCGAAAATATATCTGCGTTTCTTTCTACGATGTAGGTAATTCCCTGATTTCTCCTATGATAGAATTGGTTGATGTACTTGCATACTTTTCTATGACGTGAACATGGGCGTACCCAGGCTCGGGCCCAGGAGGGGGCAAATTAGAAATTTCTTAAGCCGGGTCCCCCGTGTTTGTTTCTTCCGCCTGGACACGCCAATGCTTACGGCTTAAAAAAAAGACAGAAATATATCTTTGCACCCTAATGGTTCGATTGCGATTTTATTCCTATGCTCGGTATAGAATAAAAGTATATGATGGAAGTTTACAAAGAGCAAGTGGTACCAACCGTAAATTCCTTGTACCAAAAACGCCGGTATCCGCTTAGTCACAGATGGTATCACTGAACATTGTATATATATCTAGAATGCTTTGCACATTATCAACATATAAACATATATGAATATTGGATCTTATCCAAAACATGGCCGGATTTAAGTTGTTTTTATCGATTGAAAGTGCATACACGCCAATTGAAGGGAAGAAAACCGCACAAAAGGAACGCTTTTGCCTATTAATCCTATCTTATCCTTGTACTCCAGTAATCCTTATTCCTTATGCAATGCTCATATGTAGTTCGGTTGGACTGTAGTGCAACTAACCTATTTGCGACCAACGTTTTATTTTATAGCTATTCGTTCTTTACACCTTTGTCTTTAAAACTCTACTGCACACCTTTTTAGACAGAATTTTGGATCGTACGGGTCGACTGTTTTGCAATTCAAACCCGTTAAGACTTTCTGTCAGTACATCTAATAAACGAGCTATCTCTCTCTCTCTCTCTCTCATACTTCAATCTACCCGTAGCGTCTTACTCGCACTCACAATAGACAGGCAGACATTTAGACTCGACTAAATAATCTAGTTTATTTATTCTTTATTTCATTAAATACTAAATTTGAAGTATTAAAATTTTAAAATGCCTCAAGGACTTTTTTTACCCGACTGCGGTGAAGTCAAGAGGAAGGGTTATGAGTTTAGCAGTCTATGTTTGTTTGTATTTACGGATGTTCCACCGTAGCGCCTAAACTATTCATCCGATTTTTATAAATAAGGTGTCAATCGATTCGTTATTATGACCGGGGTAACATAGTCTACATTTATTTTTTCATTTTGGTCCCAGAGGGGAGAAAATTGAAAACAAATGAAAAATAAGTTCAGAAGAAATTTAAATATAAAAAATAGTTCAAAAACTAAAACCCGACTATTGAAAATTATGAAACAAGAAATTACTATCATCTGAGGATAGCCGTGTTCGTATGCCATCTCATATATATGAGGCCCCTCTAAATGTTAGCATGATGCACTTTGCCCTAGAGCTTATGATCGCTTACTATTGTTAAAATGTAATGTTTTGTTAGGATAGGTGGCATATTATAACCACGACTATCTTCAGATGAGAATATTTTCTTGTTTCATACTTTTCAGTAGTCGAGATTTAGTTTTTGAACTTATTTTTTTTTTTTTATTTTATTAAATACTAAATTTGAAGGTATTAAAATTTCAAAATGCCTGAAGGACTTTTTTCACAAATTTTCACATTGCCTTTATTACCTCTCCAAAAATGTTTGATATACTATTACTGCACAAAGCGACAGGGTTAGAGTAGGAATAACTGTTGAAACTGCGGTCGTGAAAGGGTTAATTTTGAATCGTGTAATCCTTTTGATACATGTATGTTTTGCGGTTGTGATGCAACGATTAAACAGGATGCTTAACTCTAGTTCTTTGCGCTATCGTAAGTTCTACGACCTCTTTGAAGCGTTAAAGAAATAACATTTCTAAATAACCGACCGTCAGTCTGCGGCGAAAGCCAAAACATTTTATGTTATGCCGTTTGCCAGACTGATAATTATTTAAGAGTTCAAGCATTTCTTTAAATGCTCTTTTATTCGCGTTTTACAGTTGGCAAGCTTGGTTGCGGACTATAATTAATTGGCGTGAAAAATACATTTTTAAATGTCTAGCCACCAGAGCCGGCTTATGCGTTAGAGAATCAAAATCTAGAGACCACGGAACAAATCGTTATTAAATAGATGAGGAGTTTTCCGTTGTTGGCTTATTATTTCATGATTAGATAGATAGATTTTATTGTCCATAATAGCTATACAGCAGGGGTTCGTCATAAATTTCTTAATTAAAATTAATTAAAAAAAAATCTTGTACTGAATATAGGCAAGTTTTAATTAAATATGATTTCTATAACTGCCTTCCTATAGAACTGAAGAATTTACCTTTTCTTAAATTTAAAAGGGAAGCTCCCTTTTAAATGTAAGAAAAGGTAAATTCTTCCTATAGAACTGAAGAATTTACCTTTTCTTAAATTTAAAAGGGAGCTTCCCTTTTAAATTTAAGAAAAGGTAAATTCTTCAGTTCTATAGGAAGGCAGTTATAGAAATTTAGGGCAGAGTATTCGGGGCTGTTTTGATAAAGACTAAGATTTGGTTACCGTGGCTAGAGAAAATGCTATGTATGCACACAGTACCCACTGCGCATGCGTGTATGACGCATTTGATACAGAGCGTAGAAACTGTTCTTTACTGTTTCCTTTCAACCGCCGATTGAAGTCGGAGAAGGGGAAGCGTTTCCCTTACCGTTTGACCTAACCCAAATTAATCCAACTATCGCGCCTAAAAAAGTTTCTAACGACTATGGAAATATAATATAATAATAATAATAATAATAATAATGCGTTTAATGTCCGTTTCTCGACTTTATGTCATAGCATTGCTATTTTCCATCTATCACAATCCCGTTATTTTCTACATTTTTTTAAACTTCCGCTTAATTAATAGTAATGGGCGAATGAAGTAATTTTAGGACATTGGGATAAGGTAGGCAAATTTTGGACACAGGAGTTTGACAGGTAATCGGCCATGGCCTTGAATAAGGAACCATCTCAATTTTTATCTAGAATTGTTGAGGGAAACCGGTACAGGAATTACCATTTCTCGGCGAGAGGCAGCAGGAAAAAGTACCAGCGACATCTGCCCCCGCCGGGATTCGTACCCGGCACCTCCCGAATGCGACTCTAGTACTATCTCGGTCGATTATGGAAATACAAAATTAACTCCTTCATATTTTGTATGTAAATTTGTTATTTGAATTGTTTTGCACTAAGGAAATGATTTCAAGTCTGAAATTGTGTGTGGCTTTTGTGATGTTTGTATAAAGTTGTGGCAAAAGTGTAGAGTAATTATGTAGTTTGTACCAGAGCATTCTAGTTTCGTTTGTCAATATTTGTGTGCGCACTGTTTGTTTTTGGTAAATAAATAATATAACTTAGCAGTCAATGAACAAACAAAACCTCATACTTACGCGACATCGGAAAATATCACAGCCCGATTTAAAAATCTTTAGATCAGTTGGGTTACGTAAAATTATAACGAATTAGCCCGCTATATTTGTGGCACTTCGTACCTTCAAATTCTTAAATCTGTCATTTTTTTATTTTCTGGTCTGGTTCGAATTTTGATCAATTTTTTCACACTCAAAAAATATTCTTTTTTTTGGAATCACAACTGTATAATAATCATTACGTAAATGTATGTAATAATTTTTCAAGGATTTTTTTTATAAATATTTTTATCCTATCTATAAATATAAAGAGGTAAAGTTTGTAAGTTTGGATGTAGGAGGTAATCTCCGAAACTACTCGTCTGATTTCAAAAATGTTTTCACAAATATTTAGACTGAACTTTCAGGATGGAATAAAATAAGAGCGCTTTTCATGAATGCCAATTTTGCAACGTAAGTCGACTAAAAAACGGAGTTTCTAGAAAAAACTGTCCTACTGACGACCTCTGATAGAATTTACTCAAAGCTATTATTTCAGAAGTAAGCAAAAAAAAAACTGTTTAGTACCAAGTAACGGCATCTATTAGAATTCGCTTAAATCTCTGAGTTCAGAAGCAAATCTGGTAAAATTTGCTCAAAGCTATTAGTTCAGAAGCAAATCTGGTATAGAACTTGCTGAAAGCTATTAGTTCAGACGCCGGGCCGCAAACGAAATACATTTTACAGAACTATATCTATCGCACCCGGGTGAAGCCGGGACGAACCGCTAGTAAATTATGATAATAAACGTTGATATATAAACCTATCTCGATGCAAGACAAATTCAAAGGTTCTCTACAATCTACATACGTAGCAGTAGAACGGACATTATTACAGACTCTGAGTGTCAGTCTACTATTGAATAGATAGATAGATAGACAATCCATTCCAGTTGTACGTTAAAACTAATTGAATTTCGCAGGTTCGATCCCTCGAGAGATTACTAGTCGAAACCGGGAGATGTGTCGGTCTTTACATTTAATAACATTAGTAACTTTTCTCCGCCACTCGGTGTCGCCGTTGAAATCGCCAAATTCCAATTTAGGATTATTAAAGTGCGCTCTGGGGAATTTTGTCATTCTCACACATACATATACATTCGTATAGCTACTAGGTAGTGATGTGTCGCTCCTGAGCGAGTCGTTCGTAACGAACGACTCCTTTCTCGGAGCGGAGCGAGTCGCTCTTTTTTATGTGAATGATTCACTCCGAGCTATTCTGTACAGTTGCATTCGCACATTTACAGAGCGCGCACAGCACCGGCCACAGAGGCACTAGTGAATTTTGCACGTACGTAGTTATCTTTGCCGAGTCATTTAATGTTGAACGACACACTGTAAATGTAATAGTACTAAGCTTAACAGCGACTTAAACCATTCACATTGACGTCGTTGACAAAGAACTGTTGCATTCGCACATTTACAGAGCGCACACAACACAGGCCACAGAGGCACTAGTGAATTTTGCACGTACCGAGTTATCTTTGCTGAGTCATTTAATGTTAAATGACGCACTGTAAATGTAATAGTACTAAGCTTACAGCGACTTAAACCATTCACATTGACGTCGTTGACAAAGATATAATATTGTAACAATAAAAATTATTATTGCTAAGCTTTTATTATACTTTATAGTTTATCCGAAATGCGAATAATATAAGATCAGTATCATATGAAAATGAGCTCAGAGCTGAGTGTGTGTATTGTGCTGTGCAATGCTACGTGACTCCTGTGCATGCATGATGACAGTCTGCAGTCTGCACTCTTGTGTAGTGCGTAATGTCTAGTGTCGCTCCTTTGAACGACTCGCTCTGAGCGACTCTTTTTAGTGAGCGGAGCGCACGGAGCCAGCTCCCAATAAAGAGTCGTGTGGACACATCACTAGTAGCTACGTTCGCGCCGTACACACGATGCGGGAAAGTGTGTCTGTGTTCATGACGTTGCAGAATTACTGACGCTGCATAAACGCTAATGATATAGTATTATGCAATAATGTGGAACGGATTTCGTCTCTCTATCGCAGCAATTTATAAGTGACGTATGTATTGGCAATTAGAAATTGAGTTGTGTCGACAACATCGTATAAAGTTTGGGATGCGTACCGGGTCTCGTGTTTTCTTTTGCGTACATTCAGTGGGAGGCAGTGCTGCCTCCAAAGAAACACGGGTTTGTAAACGCAACGCATTAGCTTACAAAAGCGTGTTCAGACAAGGCTTTTCCCAGCGCGATTCTAAGACGATTGACGTCGATTCAACAGGCTTTTGTGAATTAATGCGTTAGAAAATCGTGTTTGTTTGGAGGTAGTTGGGCCTCCTGCTGACTACGCAAACGAAAATGCGCCACCAAGTCTCGTTAGCTTACAAAAACGTGTTCAGAGAAGGCTCTTCCCAGCGCGATTCGAAGACGATTGACGTTGATTCAACAGGCTTTTGTGAATTAATGCGTTACAAAATCGTGTTTGTTTGGAGGCAGTTGAGCCTCCTGCTGACTACGCAAACGAAAATGCGCCACCAAGTCTCGTTAGCTTACAAAAACGTGTTCAGAGAAGGCTCTTCCCAGCGCGATTCGAAGACGATTGACGTTGATTCAACAGGCTTTTGTGAATTAATGCGTTACAAAATCGTGTTTATTTGGAGGCAGTTGAGCCTCCTGCTGAGTACGCAAACGGAAATGCGCCACGAAGTCTCCACAGTGGACAAACTATTGTATCCCCTTAAGCTCAGACTTTCAAACCAACAGTTAGTACTGGTGATAATTCAAATATTGCCCAGAGCTCTTGATCTCAGCACAGTCTATGCCGCTTTTATAAGAGACGTTGTACGGAGAATAAAGTGACTACAATCCATTTATTTACAGATCAGTGGTTTTCAAGCGTCTAGTGATTAGCGAATACAGTTCTAGGGGATTTCTAGTTGTGTAGGTGGTACTTATATCCGGTTTGGATGCAAGTATAACTTCAATAACTTCCGTAGTATATTTATTTAATGTTTGGAGCTATATGTTTAATTCATATAGATTGTAGTTTTATAACTCAACATTCTGTTTGTTGGTAGTTATTTTAAACAAATACGGTTTTAGTGGCATAGAAAACGAAAAAGAATTATCGAAATTTTTGAAAAGCTTTAAACAAACTATTTTTGTGGTTTAATACTTTATTCAAATCTTTGATTAACGTCTGATTAGAACTCTTCAATAATAATTTGAAGGAATTTTATAAAAAGCGAATTAGATATTAAATAGGTATTAATTATTTTTTTATATTTTTTAGATCAGTTCTGAAGAAGCTCCAAATTTTGTTAATATATTGTCTTAAAAATTGGTCGATAATTTTATTTATTAATACTTTATTCTATCAACGAATTTATTAACTTTAAATTTCCAATATTAACAATAAAAATCTATTCTATTCTATTCTATTAATCACAAAATGCCCACTGAAATACGAAATAGTACCAAATAAATAATCAACCCTTAGTTGTCGAGCGTAACTTCCAATCATTATCATAAATTAAAAGACTAATTATTGTTTTAATTAAATAATGACTTAAAAATTAACACGATTTTATGCAATACTAGCTTTTGTGGCTCAGGTAGATTTTTTTTGACAAAAGGCAGAACCAATAAACCTATACTAATATTGTGAAGTGAGAAAACCGAGCGATGTAGCGTAGTGGTGAGAGCACTAGACTGGCATTCTCTCGTCGAGAAACGGTAATTCCTGTACCGGACATCTTGTTGAGGTTTTCCATGGTTTCCCTCAATAATTCCAGATAAATATCGAGATGGCTCCTTATTCAAGGCCATGGCCAAATTACCTAGTTCAAAAGTTGCCTACCGTATCCTAATGTCCTAAAATTCCTTCATTCGCCCATTGCTATTAAGTGGAAGTTTAAAAATGTAGAAAACAACGGGAAGTGTGATAGATGGAAAATAGTAATGGTGCGAGTGGCGTCTCTTAAGATTTAAAGTCGAGACACGGACGTTAAACTTATTATTATAATATTATAAAGGGAGAATGAGAATTTTGGGAGTTTGTTTGGATGCGGAGGGTAATTTCCGGAACCACTGCACCTATTTGAAAATTTCTACAAATTTTAAAACTTTTCTCCATGTCCTACAGTATAATCAGAAGTCAGTTTTTTAAAATAAATTTTGAATAAACGTGAAATTATATGTTTTGACAAATATTTCACTAACTTTATTGATAGTTACGCAACACAGGTCAATGAAATACAAGCGCAGGACAAAACCAGTGATCGAAAACACAGTACAATGAGGTCGGTCACTTCGAGTCGGTGTATGAATTACTATTGTGTGAACAAAATTGGCTTTGATTAAAGCAATATTTTTAGCGGTATGGTGTTAATTTTTTTATGTGCCAGATTTTGTGTAGTACTTATATCAAGGAGTATTTTCAGTGACTTGATTTTCAATTCCGGAATGCCAAAGTTTGTGTGCGATCAAAGAATATTTTAAGTGACAATGTTGCAATGTTTTAATAGTGTTTGTGCTAAGGAATGTTTTTCTACACGGTTTATGTGCAATAAAATAACATTTAATATACACATGGGACGGCTTTTGTTTCTAGAGATATGTAAGTTTTTTTTTTAATTTTATTGTATCACGTTGTAATGTTAAGGGCCATTTGTTTTCAACTAAATGAGGAGTTCGATTTATTTGAAAGCAAATGAAATTCTTAGATCTCGATTTTTTGAGGAAAAAAGTGCGTCTTGTACCGTATTTTACGGTCTATAAGACGCGCTTTTTTCTTCAAAAAATTGCCTTCAGGTATTCGAAATTAATAAAAAAATGTCCGGTGTTTGATTTACAAAGATATATCCCTTAAATTTATTTATCTGAGGTTTGTTCCGTGATAATTAAGTCAAAAACTACTGAACCGATTTACACTATAGTTAATAATAATAATAATATTATAATAATGCGTTTAACGTCCGTTTCTCGACTTTGTCATAACAGACACCATTCGCACCATTACTATTTTTTTTACCAGCTTCCCGTTATTTTCTACCATTTTTAAACTTGAACTTAATAAATTAATAGCAATGGGCGAAAGAAGGAATTTTTTAGGCAATTAGGATAAGGTAGGCAAATTTTGAGCATAGGAGTTTGACAGATAATCGGCCATGGCCTTGAATAAGGAACCATCTCGATATTTATCTGGAATTGTTGAGGGAAACCATAGAAAACCTCAACAAGATAGCCGGTACAGGAATTACCGTTTCTCGGCGAGAGGCAGTGGGAACTATTGTTGGAATAGGCTATAATTTAACGTTTCCCAAACCCGGTACGAGGCTATAAAATTTTTCGCGACTCACCTTACGAAAAAGAAAACATTTATTTACACAACAAATTTTATTTTTTAATAGAAATCAAGTTACTTGTTTGCTTATTTCATACACAAAAATTGCAAAATAATGACCTATATGAAATATATATAGCAATTAACAATTATATTCATTTAGAACTTTAGTAAATAGATTTGTTTGTTCTTACAATTTTTCTACGACCCGGTGCCGGGTCGCGACTCACGCTTTGGGAAACGGTGGGTTATATGTCATTGCTGATTTAAGGCGATCGAAAAGTCGTGGTTTAAAGCTAATTTTTTTAATCTAATTTATGAGAACGTGAAATGTGTTTCTGTGAAAATATTCTTTTATATATTTATTATTGAAGAAACGTTTGCGGGATTGAATTTCGCATATCTGCATAACTTTGTCACTGACACTGTTTCAGGAAAAAAGGATATTGAAATCGAGGGACTGGCTGAGAAATGATTGGGAGTTGTTAGTTTAACTTCAGAATGAGAAATTGGTTCGAACATTGTCATATTTTTCAATACGGCGCGAACTTTTTAAATAAACACAATCTGTTTTCTTAGATATACTCCAACTGGTTTATTTTAGAAATGTGACAGTTGAACTAACTGGTGTGATATTTTTCTTTCGAAAAGGAGAAAAATATACGATTGGTATCTTCTTATATTTTTTTTTTAGTCGCATCTTATGATGTAGAATATAAATAAAAAAACATAATATATTTTTGTAAAGAGTACCATAGAAAAACGCGGACAGATGCGGGGAGTAGGACTCCTAACCGTTTTTTCTTTCGCAAAACTCGCTGGTCTCTCGTTTTAACATGATGTGACGCGTCGTACAAAAAAACTGCATTTACGTTCTAAATGCTTAGATTACTATTTTTGATAAAAAACTATCTTTTGTTTACACCGGTGGTTCCCAAACTTATCAGCACCCCCTGGAAATTATTTTAATAGAAATTAAACACAAAAATATGCATATTAATGTTTCTACCTTTTTCGTAAAATATGGTAAAGAAAGGTGTAAAGAAACATTTGAAATTATGAAACTATTTATTGAACTAAGAATTCATCGCCCCCAAATGCACTTGTGGCCATCACCGCCCCCCCCCTGGATCGCTGCGGCACCCACTTTGGGAATCACTGGTTTACACAGTGGAATATTTTCTTATGAAAATTTTATATGAATTTATAGAGAAAAATGTTGCCATTTGAAAAAAATGGACGTACACTTCCGGTTGAGTTTGAAGTATAAAAAAATATACCTCAGCAGTTTCCGTTAGTAAATCGCACGTTGAACAAAAAACTATTGAAAACTTTGTTTTGTATCTAGAGTAGGATACACGAATTATTTACTGTAGCCACTTTCGACGAACGCACGGTATATAGGTCTGCGTGTTCATAATAATTAAATATACCTCTTCCAAAGCAGCCCCAATGTTTACCTAAATGCCAGTCAAAAATATCTTTTGTAAATGAACTATTTATAACAACTTATCCGATATTAATTCTGAACTTAGAAAACCAATGAGTGTAATAAGGAGGGTATGGATAAAGTAAGCAGCGCGACAGAGACAGATGTATATCTAAATAGTTTTGGTCTTTTTTTATTTAATTTTTCTTTTCGTAAGAATTGCACATACACTTTTATTCTATATACTGAGCATAGGAATAAAATCGCAATCGAACTATTAGGGTGCAAACATATACTTCTGTCTTTTTTTACGCCGTAAGCACTGGCGTATCATGGACGGCAAAACAAGCACGGGGGACCCGGCTTAAGAAATTTCTAATTTGCCCCCTCCTGGGCCAAAAGCTGTGTACGCCCATGTTAACGTCATAGAAAAAGACAAAGTTTTTGAAACAGAGATACTTTATTCGGATTGAATGCAAGTACCTACATCAACCAATCCTATCATCGGAGAAATCAGGGAATTACTTCGAAGAAAGATACGCAGATATATTTTCGATATGCTTTGTTGCGTTCACTCACCGCACATTGAATAGATAGGCAATGATTCATATAGTTAATTGATAGATATATGGAATTGCATGTTCAATTTTATAATATTGAACATTGAAGTGTCCCATAGCTATCGATGCTTACATATTTTTTTTCTATGATACCATATTTTTCATTCAGCTTTCAGATATATAACCAAATTTCCATAGATCGTCGAACATATGCATATGGGTTATACAGGGTGTTAGGCAAAAACTTTTTTTTGTTTCAAAAAAATATTTATCAAAGGACCCCAGCACTAAATACGTGGGAAAATGGCTTTCGATGAAGTTCTTTCTAACTGGGGGGAATGAATCAGTCGTTTGATGGTGAAAAAAGTTTCCAATACAACTTGGGTCTGAAAATCCCGGGGTCCAAAGTGACGTTGTTCAGCGTTGCCCGTCAGATGGCAGACGTTGTTCAGCGTTGCTGTTAATTAATTAATTTACAAAAACAGAAGCAATAATAAATTTTTTAGTTGTCGATGTCAGTAGAGCAAGCAATTATCTGTAAAATGATATATAATTTATGTGGAGAAATTGTGTGGTTTTTTTCTAAAAACGGAGGCAAACATCTTAACCTTAACGTATTAATATATAAATGATGATTGTCGGCAGGGTTTGGCACTGTGACCCGGAGTTTTTTTATATGTGCGGCTTATTTTACATTTCTGCAGGCAGCTTATTAAAAATGATAACGCATAAGAATGCAGGGGACTTTTTGCTTACATTTAAGCGACTGTAAGGCACGTGCCCAGTAGGAAAGAAGTCCTCTTTACGACCATTCTCGATTCAACGCCCCGTGTACTACACTTACGCAACCACTCTGCTTCTCGTATTCATGGTCTTATGTAAATGCGTGAGACCTTTTCGCGACGGCGACGACGGTTCAATCTGGCCATCTATCACCGAGCGCGAATAAAGACGAACGGACAAACCAGATTACTGGGCCGCCGTCTATAACCAGCTTTGGTCGCGTTGGCCACTTTACTTGATGCGCGGATGTTAACATATGAACATCGGCAGCTGCCTGTTAGCCTTGCCTGTATCGGATCGCCGCAAGCCTAAAATGGCATATGCCGATTTTACCATTCCAACTCACAAGTGGGGAATGGTACTAGTTTAGGTCAAAAATCACTTTTCAATAATTTTACAATATCTTTCCGTTTTGAGGTCCCCCGAATCCAAAAAAACGTATTTTTTAAAACAATCTGTGCGTATGTTAGTCTGTTTGTGAACACGATACGAATAAAACGGATGAGTGGATTGAAACCAAATTTTGGGAAGAGCCCTATTGTTTTTGAGGAAAAAGAGATATATGCTATAACGGTGTTTTTTATATAATAATGTTATACTTTTCATAACGGATTATTATTCTATTTATTTTTTCAAGAAAGTTTTGGAAATATTTTAAAAATAAGAAAAATTCAGCCGCCCTTTTGTTTTATGGATCTGTCAGAAATAAACTAGTTCGGCATGCCTTGATAAATTTTTACATGACGTAGAACATAATATTATGTAGGTAATCATGGCAACGAATAGCAAATACCATATTGAATACTAGTCATTACCCGCGTCACCTCACGCGATGTATGATATTTTATTTTCTTTATTATAATCAAATGTCATCATTTTTTAAGTTGGAATTGTCCCGTCGCCCAATTAGCTGGAATTGTTTATGTGATCTTTAGTTCTGTACAAAATGTTATATTTTTATGCATTGATAAAAACTCGCGTCGCAGTGCGAAACCCTGCCGACGATATAGTGTATTTGCACAAGATGGACATCAAAATTAGAACCGGCGACTATTTTTCGTCTTTGTTTGGTTGTTTTGAGCAAGAACCAATCAGGAAACAGTGTCTTGTCACGTGAGCGACGTGGACAAACGCCCACAAACACGGCATCATAGCGTGTGTTCTGTTCAGAGACAATAAAACGTTCACTTTTATTAACGTTCGAACTGTTACTGCGTGCGCACTAAACCCATCTACAAAGCAGGCTTCAATACACGCATCGTGTTAAGCGAAAACATGAAATCCATCGTCACAGCACGCTTGAAACCTAACAGCGACAAAAGCAGCCTTGTGTGAAGCGGACTTTAAAATAATAACCAAATTTCTAGTGAGTGTGTGGGTAATTTTTGCATTTACGCTGTTTGATTAGATGAAACGAGACAACCTCTGTAATCCACCAACCTTATCAAAGTCAACCAACATTAAAGACGTTAGAAAGTCATTCTGACTATACCATAGTTGCCAAACACAGTCGTGACGTACAGCGTTTCTCCCTCGCTCGGCCAAACTCGGTTCTTCCGACGCTATCCGAATTAGCGTTTCGCCTCGGATTTATTCACTGCTCAGGCAAAAATGCGTACCGTGTGCTAAATAAAGTTTTCATTACAAAAATCCAGCGTGAGCCATTTCGCCTCATGGCCGTAGATGTATAATGCTTACCGAATCAATAATATATATCATGTCCCGCGCGTGTGTCTGTGTTGTGTGCAGATAGACTGTACTGTTTCAGACCGAATTATTATTATTGCTACTGACGTTAGAACGTGCTCTTGTCGCTATTGGAATTGACAGTTTACCGTTCTGATAAAACTGACTTCTATTCTTTTGCCGGATATGTTGAGTTCGTTTATTATTTTTTTTTGTTACGAACAAGGTAGATCAACAAGCCGAACATCAGTTGCAGATTTATCCTTGTACTGTTTTAATAAAAAAAATTGGTTGTCTGTAAAGTCGGCTTACGGACGATAGTTTTACGTGATAACGTATTCCGTAATACATAACCTAAATTTATATAATAATTATAATAATTCGAATCTATGATATTGCATCTTTCGCTTCAAATTTAGGTTAATTTTATTTATTTAAATTACTCACCATATAATATAATTGTTTTTTTAACTTTCTTTCTTTCGTATTTATTTTAAGTCTCAAAGATTAGCTGTCATAATATTTATAAAACAATTATTTCACTGTTTATAATATAAAATTCCAAAACCTACTTACAATATTTAAGTATTTTCATACGTCAAAAAATTGATTTTTATAATGATAAAATTTGTAAGAAAACGATTTTTTCGAGAGATGAGACCTAGCTAAAACGATTTTTTGCCCCCCAAAATCCCTTTTCAGTAAATTTCATCCAAATCGTTAGGGCCGTTTTCGAGAAAAGCACGCACAGGGTCAGGCGGAACGTTACGCGTTACGCGTTACGAACGTTAGGAACGTTACTTTAGGAACGTTACATTTTTTCGTGCATGCAGCCGGTGTTTTATCAATTTATAAGATTGGTGATTCATCAATTTATAAGACGTTATCACGTCAAAAAACCGAACGTCACTATGGAGTTTCTGTCGATTGATAGCCGGATATTCGAGTAGAATCGAATACTCGGATATTCGTTTTTCAAACGATAATTAGCAGACAGTGGAAAAGAAACAAACAGGGATTATTCTTTAAATATGCATATTGGTTAAGAGAGGGGGTTATTCAAATTTAACACTGGCTTGCTGAAAGAGGGTTGTCAAAAAATTTGATTTGACATTGCCCTTAGATTGTGAACATACATATTTCTTTAGTATAAAGTAGTGTTGATCCAATAGAATGTTAAGATGAAGGAAGGCTTTGGTTGAGGATCATAAAATAAGCTTTACTAGTGGCCAACGTTTCGAAAAATTTATTTTCATCTTCAGGGCGTCAAGCTGGTCAAGTGGTGGTAAATTGAGGCCCTGAAGATGAAAATAAATTTTTCGAAACGTTGGCCACTAACGAAACATTGGTAAAGCTTATTTTATGATCCTCAACCAAAACTTTCCTTCATCTCATACATATTTCTCGATATGAAAAGTATAATCTAGATCTCTAATTATTTATTTATAAAAATTTTTCGCGATTCAGTAACCGTTTTTTCTTCAAATTTTCTAGCGTTTCCGAGTTTTTTTTTTTTTGTAGATGCGCCGTTTCTCTAAAATCGATTTTTTTTTATTTCCATCCGTCAATGGGAAGTTTGACTCTTCTACTTTAAGAATATTTTTTTTTGTTCAAGGATGTTTTGGAAAGCGCTGATCGGACCCGCCGTTTCGAGACTTGTTTTAATTGTCTCGTGAGATACAGAGAGCTGTGCGCATGCGCGTGGAGCACGCGGATCTAAAAAAATGGACATATAGTAGGTAGAAGGATATGTAAATAAAATTTAAAAAAAATCAATTCTCTATCTGCCTTCCTCTTTCTTTGACACCCGTTCAAAAATACATGATTTTTTCCGAAAATTCGAGCGAGTAGCCCCTTAATATTATAAAGAAGCAATGTTTGTAAGTTTGGATGTAGGAGGTAATCTCCGAAACTACTCATCCGATTTCAAAGTTTTTTTTACCAATATTTATAACGGACCTTCAGGATGGACATAGGCTATATATTATCGCGTTAAAATAAAAACGTACGTCGGCGTAAAACGATGGAAATCTACAAATTCGAGCGAAGCCGGACCGATCCGCTAGCTGTAATATAGAGTTATGATTTTTGTATTGCAACCTGAAGTAAAATATTAGTGTAAACATCACTATTTTCTCTGTCAGCCATACTTTATGTCTCTCTTTAGCAGCTGGGCACAAATCTAGTAACTTTAGCGTATACATAGTCTATTGGCCAAGACACTAAAATTAAATAAGTTCATCGATTCAGGATTGTAATCTATTGATTTAATTTGTGGAGCTCATTCGATGCAGTCGAGTAAGTTAATATGAGGAAATGACAGTATGTTATAACAGCAGGGTTAAAGAGCGTCCTAATTTAACGACATAACCCGACCCGAAGCCCTTTAGAACATTACGTAGGTACAGATTGATTGTCTGGCTTTTGTTTTAATGGGTAACGGTGCAAATTGGAAGGGCTTTATTAGCTTGTTGAGATTACGAATGATTCTTGTCCATTGCCGAAGCTCTATCTAGCGTTAATTCCTTCAGTCTGTGAGAGGTTAATGTTGAAATATTTGGTATTATGACATTGTTCAGAAATTTGTAAATTAAAAAAATAGTTTTTAATAAAAAATTAGTTGTCTGTAAAGTCGGTTTACGGACGATAGTTTTACGTGATAACGTATTCCGCTCGAAGGTCAGGCGGAACGTGACACATTTCGGAACGTGACACATTTCGGAACGTGACACTTTTTCGTGCATGCAGCCGGTGTTTCATCAATTTATAAGACGTTATCACGTCAAAAACTAAATTAGATACACATGTTGAAATCTGTCACCGCAGACAAAAATGTAACCATTTTAAAGGTTGGAGTCGAAAAATTGAAAATCGAAATTTATTTCGTAAAAGAAGACTCAACTGTTCCTTTAATTTTTTTTTTATTAATGGGAGTCGGGAACACTGCACCTTCAAGGGCTTATTGTGCCATCTCCCCAATCTCTTATAGCACCCGATCCAGTAGCCAAGTTCTTTGTACTAGCTTGTGGACTGGGTGAACTCATTCTTGATTGCCAATAGATTGTCTGTCTTGTACGATCCAAAGCCTGTTTCCGTCCCTGATTGCACTCTAAGTTTCCGTTGAACAGTTTGATTCTTAATAGATGTCCTTTTAGGACACAATGTCCTGTCAGAAGACCTACCTACTAAGTTGTAGTAGTTCTTCAGTCATCTTTCGGGATGACCCTTTAATAAAAGCCCTGTCAGGTTGCCGCCTGATGTTCATTCCCTTATTTGACCTGACTGACACACTCAGGGCAGGTTCTGAGCCAAAGTATGGAGTTAACGATGGTTTCCTCACCAGCTCATCAACTTCTACGTTGCATTCGATTCCCACAGTAAAGTAAGAAAGAATTTAAAAATTTGATTATTTTTTCCAACGCCGCCCATGGAAAACACTACACTTGAAGCAAAGATGCATGGCCACGAAGCCAACGAGTTCAAATAAATAACTCATAAAGCAGTTCCCGTACAAAGAATGATATAATTCTATTTTGTCTTGAAATTTCCAGTAAATTAAACTAGAATCAGCTCAACGAGACTACCTCGAGACAGTGGAACTGCACGACGGCCGAATTTGCTTGAGTTGTATGTTGTTTCACAACGAATATGGGGTAATTTCCCACCTACACTCTAGAACAATGAATGTTATCTATGATGCTTACTTCTTTCCTTTTATTTAAAAATAAAACATGCAAACGATGTTTCTATTGTTCTCACTCACTTGTTACAACAAAGATCTTTTTACGGTGACGTCTTAGTTTTTCAACTCGGGTGACAAATGATGAATGCACGATGATTACCGAATGTGTGCTCGGATTTTAAAATTGTACGATTTTATTTTTCTTTCGTTATATCTAAATTACTTTTCAGAGAATTAGGCTTTTGAAAAAAAAATAATTATCGATTTTTTTATTGTATTTTAAAACTTTATTATAAATAATATTGATAATCGATGCGAAAAACTTTCAAAAAACTTTTTTTAAATTAATTATAAGCAATTTAAAATTGATAAAATATTTAAAAAAATCACGTGACTGCAAACGCACTAAAATTGTTTTTGATAGTTGTGACGTCATAATGTTAAAATGTATATACGCAGTATACTATCAATGGCTTCTACATATTATGTATTGACTAAAACTATCCTAAATTTAGTATAAAAAATTTTGTTGACAAGTAATTCTATTTAATAATGTGTGACAAATCTTTTATAAAAGCCAATTCTGCTAATATACTTACTGTAGATATTATTTATGATCACAGATTTTCTAAAAAATGATACATTTTCGGTTCACTTCAGCTGCGGTTCGAGATGCGAAAGCATCAATGGAAGTTTTTTTTTTCACAAAATAATAATGTGACTGTAATTTATGAGAAACTAAATATTTTTCATTAAATATAACTAATTAATTTATTATTTATTATTATAATAATATAAATTAACATTATGACGTCACATTATGTTCGGGAAATGTCGGCGCGTTCTCGGAACTGGGTACAAAAATTTATTTTTAATTTGATATAACTTTTGAATTATAACGAAAATAAAAAAAAGAAAAATAGTTTTGTTATAAAACTTATATACGATCTTTCCATTTATGACAAAAAAAAATGTCATTCAAAAGCCCAATTGTCTCTAGTCTAGATTTTTAGTAATCTCTGCGTCTTGTTAGATATTTATGGTGAGCGGTATTTGCTCGTATTCTCCTCGGAAGAAGAAAATATGACTAATTTCAATTTGGAATCACTGGGGGTCGGAAAAGCGTCATTTTTTATGATAATGATATATTTTTTTTAATTTACTGTAAGTTTTAACAGACAGCATAAAATCTAACAGTAAATTTCGTGGTTTTTAGCTTTAGGAAGGTTGGCCAATTAGTAAGCTATCAGATCATGGAAAAATGCAGGCCAAAAAGAGAATATTTTTATATTTTAACTCCCAAAATTAGGATTTTTGTAAAAAGAAAATCGAAGTAGATTTTATCGAAAATGACGCATTTCCGACTCCCAAGTGGTAGAGGCTAAATCATTCCAAATTATAGTTTCTTCTCGAGACGAATACAATCAATTAGCGATCATCCTGTATAAAGAACGGCGCTGCTTTCTGCTCGGCTGTATTTTCTCAAGCACTTGAAGTTATCAGCCCCATTAAGTTGAATAATTATATTGCATTCAAGTACTGATGAAAAATGCACAAGCAACAAAAATAAATAAATTATAACGTTTTCTTGAGTATAAATTAAAAACACAAAAAGTTTGAAACGCTCATAAAATGGTCTGGGTGATACGGAGAGACAACTAAAGCAGTGTAAAATTATATGTTGATATCTGCGCAAAAGATAAATATAATTTTTAACGTTTTGTTTTGTTTAAAACAGTGGAACGACGTTATGTTGGTTTGCATCAGATGCACTTCGAAATATTACATAGTCCGGTGCAAACGCACCCGCAACGTCTTCCCAATCTATGCACACACTTTTGTTGCTTAATATTTGGAACATTAACATGTAAATTGTGAAAATCGTAGGAAGTTGGAAGTGTTGATGAAAATGAATTTTATTTATAAATTGAACGTTTCGTCATTTAATTATGACTTCATCAGCAACTATAAATAATTCTAATGAAATAAATGCAATTATTATACAAATATGTTATTTAAAACTATAGTTGCAGTATTTATTTCATTATAATTATTTATGATTGGATTGAAAGTGTAGCTTATGGATCAATTAAATACCGTACTTGATATTTTATAGTTGCTGATGAAATCATAATTAAATGACGAAACGATCAATTTATTAAAATTAAGGTAGTTTGGTAGCCAAATGACTTAAACTTGATCCTACATTTTTTTTATATTTATTCAAAAGATTATAATTAAAGACATCTACAGAAAAAGAATCGGATTTTTTTACTACACCGTTTAAGAGATATAATTAAAGTTATGCAAAAATACACGAGCCGTTATGACTTGTCCTTGTTCAATAACGCCGGAAATTGAGGGTTTGTAAAAAATTGACAAACTTGACTCCACAAAAAAACTTTTTATTGGATAGAACGATGTCTGAAATACACACTGCAAAAATTTCAGAATAATTTACCACGTACTTTTGATTTTATTAATTTTTTAATACTGACATGTGGCCTCTATCTCTGTTGTTTATCTCGGTTGTTGTAGTGACAGTGACTAGTGACAGCTGAGTACAAATCAATTAATATGTTTACATTACTATAATTATTTAATTAAAATTCGCATTAAATTAAATCAAATAAATTTTTATGTGAATTTCTATTAATTATTATATTTGAGTAATTATTTGAGAAAAAAAAAGTAATTTATTTGACTTGGGATTGCGGCTCCCAAAGTTCCAACTTCCTACGATTTATCTTACTATTTATGGAAACGAATCATGAAACATTAACATGTAAAGTTATAATCCATCCTGAAAATCTCAAATTTTCTTTGTCATAAGACATTTGAATTATTAATATCTTTACCATAAAGCATTTGAATTACCTACTACTCTCTTTGTCATAAAATACTTTTTGTGACTCCTTAATTACAAACTCACAGTTCCCAAGTTCTAATACGAGGATTGGGAAAAATATCGAATATATTTTCAGTCTGCTGTTTAAAAATACCCACTGAATAATTTGGTACTGTTAATATTTCCCCGGCAGCTAGTCTGAAAAGACATCGATGGAAAATTTTCAGAATGTCAACTGTCCGTCACTATTTAATTTAATTTCAAATCGTTCGGATTATTTTTACGTATGTTTGATATTTTTTCAACTTGATGAATAAACAAGATAAAAAACGACCGTGACCTTTTTTTTGAAGCGGGTTTCAGGTGCGGACACGGAAAAGTGTGTGCTTTCAACCGCCCGTGCCATCGTTTCTGGTGCAGCGTATCATTGATGCGCAACTGCTGTACATTTGTTGTTGAGAAATATTCGGTTCGCAGTTCGATGATCAATAAAGATTAAATTTGGTATTCTGGTGTCGTTGTTTCTCTGTTTCACTTCTCCCAACGCCGCCGCGTCTGCCTCCGGTGCTCCTGTGGGACGATGCGATGAGTATGAGGGCGTTCTCTTTGGAGGGAGACGGGACGTGCCGCCGCCGCCGCCGTCTCCTTCTCTTTCTCTACCTGTGCCCGACGCGCCTCCTGTAATCCTCTTTTAAATAATTTATGGTGTAATCCCTGCTCCATACATATATATGCAATATATATAATGTCAGAGTTCTGCAAGGCTTCATTCTGGGACCGTGTCATTGAGCTTTAGACGCTTTACTGAGCGCAACAAAGATGCACTTGTATTATCAATATATAATATTCCGGTGTGAGTGTGTTCTTAATTCTTTTCCTCCTAAACGACTTGACCGATTTTGATGAATTTTTTTTTTGTACGTTTATGGGGCCACCTGGATGGTTCCGGTAGGTGGCGCTGTTGTCGATATCCAGAAATTATATTTAAAATTTTCCGACTAAATTTTTATATATATTAGGTATACATATTTTTTTTGATTTCTCACATAAAAAAACATTGAATCCGAAATTTTCGGCCTCCCAGCACCTCTCAATATTTTTTAATTCAATAATTTGTTTACTGATTTTTTTTTGACTGATTAAATAATAAATATGTATCTGAGGGGTACTTCAATTATACTGAATAAAAGATTTTATTTCAAGAAATTTAGCTAGCGAGGTCTGTCGTCTGTGACAAGGCGACATCTGCCTATCGGGTCCGCTAGTATATCATACATTTAAAATGTAAAGCGTCTATTTTAGTTCGAGAACTTTTGCCGACTTACACCTAATCCGATTTTGATATACAGTGAATTTCATTTAAGACGCGATATATACATGACTTTTGTTGATATGGTAGCTATGGAAATAATCAATGCATTACTGAAAATCGTTCCACATAACATTCAACACAGACCGGACGCCCAAGGAACGTTCGTATGCAATTTAGTTGAACGGATTTTCTGTAATCCAGTAATGATTTCCATAGCTACCATATCAAGAGTACTGTGGTACGTCTTTGTTCACATAATGCACAGTTTAATATACAGTGAAACCTGGATAAGCAAGAGTTCAAGGGACCGCGATCTCTTTTTCGCTTATGGAGGTTTTTCATTAACCCGAGTTTCTAGCTTATAGAGATACAGGAGTGGCCTTTCTCACTTATAGAGGGTATAAAAACTATACAAATACAATGTTTCATGACTCATTCTTAAATTTCGTGGAAATATTAATACGTTCTACTATCACTTATAGAGGTACAGGCAAGTAGTAGTCTCACTTATAGAGGTCCATGAGTGAAAAACGTCTTTATTATAGAGATTTCTGTTTCTCACTTATAGAGGTTTTAGAGAGTCACAAAGACGCTACCTAGCAATTACTCTCACTTAGAGAGTTTTCTCGCTCACTCAGGTTTCACTTTATTTATTTACTGGTTCGTCACGTCATTAGCACACACCTGGCAGATTGCTTATAGCACATCGGTTTAAAAAATAAAATTAAAAATGGCACGGTGAACTTCGCACGCAGTGTCTAATAATAATTGTTCTAAAAGCAATTGAAGATATTATTATTCAAAATGTCGACATAGGTGTTTTTGGCGTGAGACCGAAGATACATAGTTGGCGTATGCAGATGACTTTCTGTGTACCATTCGCTGTTTGTGTCAGTTTTGATTAAAGATTAATTTTAACGATTTCTCATTCCTTTTTGCTTCCCCAACATACGTACATAGGCTATGTCAATTCGTAACTCATATTTGAACTTTTGACGTCGGCATAAATATTAACAATATATGGCACTCTTCTCGCATATATGGAAATGGCGGAGCACTGACACGAAAAGGACATTTTATCAAACACTTTATTACACATACAGACACACACACAAACACGACCGTCAAAAATAAATTTAGTTTTCGTATAATAATAAACTAACTAAAAACTTAATCCATTCATTTCTAGAAGACTATAATGTTTGTATTGTTTTAGCCGTGCCCCTCCCACTTCTCATGTTAAATAGTAGGTACCTATGTCACACCACAAGGGCAGAAAGTGTGAGATTCTTGCACTGAGTTGCCTCGGGCATCATGACGCGCAGTTCAAGGCTTTAAACTTTAAACACCCGTAAAAGTTTTATGGGGCATTTGCGCTAAAAATCCCTGTGGGTATTTCATCTCCCACCAATGTCCTATAAATAGTCAAATTTTCATCCCGATCGAAGATGACCGGCATTCGGAACTACACCCGAATATAATTTAGTGTAATAAGTGCAAGTTGTTCATTTGTTTGAAAAAAAAAACAAACAAAATACAGTCGACTCTTCATTATCTTCGTCGAAACCGGAATTAAATTTGCACATGCGGTTGTAGCGGGTTTAAGAAATATGTTGTAATTTTTGAGCGGCAAGTCAGTGTATCATGTGATAACTAATTTACCTTTTACTAAGGTAATCTGAACCTGTTAATTGGGGACCAAAATGAAATTCATCTCTTATACAGAGTGATATGTTACATCAGACTGTTGTATACTCCTTAGGTAACTCGGATTACACTAATCCCTATAAAATAGCTTCCATATTCATGTACAAAGGCATGTAAAGTGGCCCGTTACGCATTAGTGCTGTAATGATAAACATAAGTACCGATTGAACCAAATCAACAGTAATTTTCATTTTAACTACCTGCCACCAGGTGCGAATAATATTTTTCATAAACAAGTTTATTTCACAATCATAATGTTAGACATGTTAGAAATGTACTGAATATTAAGTGAAAACCAGCTAGTTTATAGACCGTACGTGTAAAAATGCTAAATATATAATAATAATAATAAAAACTCCGGGTCGCAGTGCGAAACCCTGCCGACAATATAGTGTATTTGCTTTTATAAGCAGTGTGGCTCTATTATATGAACTTAACTTTGTTTTTGGACAAAATAAAAAAAATTACCCCTTAATACAACCCTTAAAACATTTTTTTACTTAATTTCAATACTACATATCAATTCAACATCTGTACCAAATTATATACACTCTTCAGTATGTAAAATCCATATCAGAAACTTGTGTTTTCATAAAATTTGTAAGTCCGGTCCTGTCGGGCCGATTTTATTAAAATTTTAGCAGCACATTTTAATAATTACTAAAGGGTTAAATTTCAAATTTGAAACTGTTCCGAAAATTTTTTCGGTATTTTTGGGCCCGAAAACTTTTTTCAACCCCTAAATACCACCCTTAACATGGCCCGATTGGGCCCATTTTAAATAGGCTTCGTGCGGTGATGGATTTCAACATGTGGTCCAAATTTCGTTAAAATCAATTAACTCCTTCGAAAGTTATAGCCCGCACATATATATATATATATATATATAAATATATATATATATATATATATATATATATATATATATATATATATATACATATATATATAAACATTTCCAAAAATGGTGCCAAACTTCTTAGAAAGTTATGAAACGTCGAGAAATTTTGGTCCGACCCCTAGGTCCCGCCATCCGACCGACGCCAATAGTGTAAGTGCCTTATGGCAAATACACTAATAAGATTCTTTATTACTGGCGGAGTTCAGCTAAGGCTGCTCTTCCACTCAACTATATCTCGTGCGCAATGATATTGCGACTCTCTAGTACTCGTTTTTAACATTTTACACACTTTTACGCAACTAGGTATACAATCTACTATTATCTGAATATTTTATCAAACAATTTTTCAATTATTCCAGCTTATTTCAAATTATCTATGTTGATGGTATTCTTTTTTTCTTGTATAACTAATTTGAACTTCTCGTTCTGACTATGTTATGATTTATTTGTTTCAGTCGGGTCTGTCAAACTCGAGCCAGGTGGTTCTGCGGGAGGTCGGGTTCGGTCTGTCGGGCAACTTCAGCTGCGAAGTGACCACCGACGCGCCGTCCTTTTCTACGGCCGTCGACTTTAAACACATGAGCGTCATTGGTGAGTGAAATTTCTTTGTTTTTAAAAACTATAATCAGTTTGTCACGAATGGTGACTATCATTCTTACAATACGCGTTTTAGGCATGACCTGAGTTCTCCCTTTAGCAAACTTGATGTAAGCAAAAATTCTCCTCTCAACATAGGTGTAAAAATTTTTAATAAACTTCCAAGTCAAATTAAGAATTGTAACAACTTAAATATTTTTTCTCGTTTTTTAAAAACGTTCCTTCTGGGGAACACATTTTACAATTTGTCTGAATTTTTTAATTTGTAATTTATATGTATGACTTTTTCTATATGAGTTTTTCTCATCAAATGAAATAAAGAGCTTTACTTTTACTTTACTTTACTTTACTTTTGCTTCTTATAATAAATAACATTTCTATAGAGTTAATTTATCACATACAATTCAAAATATACTATGTTGCTACTTTTTGGACAAGAACCCAAGAAAATCTATGGAAAACTATTTTCATTATATAATTATATGCCGGTTCAGATAAGACACCTGCCTGTAAAGTTTCATTCTAATTGCTGGACATGGCGGAGTTATAAGACTGTGACATACGGATGGACGGACGTGATAAAAGGGTTCCGTTTTATTGCCATTTAGCTACGGAACCCCGAAAATATTCAGAAACTTTTTTCTTGCGGGTATGTTTTGGATCTGAAACCTGGAAAGTGACGAAAGCCATAACAACTAAACTGCAAATCTTCATAAACAAATGTCTCAGAACGATCCTCAAGATGAAATGGTATGAACACGTCTTGAACAACGAACTTTGAAAACGTGCGTGTCTTGAACAAATCTGTGTAACTATAAAACGTAGGAAATGGAATTGGATAGGACACACGCTACGAAAGACAGATGACGACATAGCGAAGAGAGCCTTGGATTGGAACCCACAGGGATACCGAAAAAGAGGCAGACCAAAAATATCCTGGAGAAGAACTGTTCGTGAAGAAGTTATGGAACAAGGAACTACCTGGCTTCAGGTCAAACATATGGCAAAAAATAGGACTAGATTTAAAAATTTCGTAGAGGCCCTATGCTCCACTTAGGAGTTTAAGGAATTTATTATTATTATTATTATGTCTTGGATATTGATTGTATTTAAATCTTTTCATTGGATTACGTGCAATGAACAGTTAATATTTAGGTATATGCTTTTGAACCCATAACTTTACAAATACCACGAAAGTGGTCCTTTGAGACGCGTTTACTTACATTGTAAACATACTTAGATGCGAATAGGCGATATTTTAAGACAAATTCATTTGGAGTAGTTTGTAGTTGTAGAACTTCAGAATAACATTGACGATATTATGTATAGGTTGAGAAGAGAACAAGACCTTAGTAGTTGGGTAGCAGGCGACTTACCTGAAATGTGTTACAGAAGTTAGCATTTAATTATGGAATTATCGCACGCGGTGCCCGTGTATAATGTTCTGTAACTACGCGAGTTTGTTAGCAAATATTAGCTAGACATGCTGAAGATATTTGCAATCAGACCAGGTAGATTGGTGTTGGCAGAGATGGGGTCTTTGAAAAGTAAATATTGAAATTATCTTGTATTGAACGTGGTTGTGGGGAAGATTTGGAAAGAATGGTCGGTTTAAGGATGAATTATTTTTGCGAAGGTGTCGTTGGAAAGTAAATATTAATTATATTCAAATCTTCTTGGTTTCCGGACTTGTGTGCCGTGGTCCATTGGTATTACTACTTGACGTTTCGTCTACAACTGCGGTAGACATTGTAAGTAAAACCGGGACTACAGCACTGTGCTATACCAATGAATGGAACGATCAATCACAGAAGAGCATACTACGACCGAGTAGAGAAGATGAGCACGCTGACTATAAAAGACGGAAGTACCACGCTTGTCGACACATATTATCTTGATATAAGATTAGGGTTTAGAAAGAATTGGATAGAATAAACGGGTTCTTTAATATATTAGTAGTCAGATAAACTGAACGGTTTTCCTGAAGGATTAGTTGGGAATGTAAATATTTTTAGTGCTTTTTTATCCAACTGCAAAGATTTTTGCGTCTTGTATCAATCCATTTTTTCGGATTACAATTATCTATGTTAATATTATAAAGAGGTAAAGTTTGGATGTAAGAGGTGATCTCCAAAACTACTAATTAGATTTCAAAAATCTTTTCACCAATATTTAGATTGGACCTTCAGGGTAGACATAGGCTATATATTATCGCGTGAAAATAAAAGCGCTTTTCGGACGAAGCCGAACCAGACCGCTAATTTTTAATAACATTGAATGTCCAATTCACCAGTTCTTAGGTTTGAACTGGGGGCTTGCAATCAAGTAGCGTAATTAATGTTTGTGTGACACACTGTATAGTGCACTTACGAGAAACAATGTAATTGTATGCATATATAGTTTTGAAGGTATAACATTCGCAGTATAGTTTCACAGTGAGGGTTTGATAATAGCAATTAGTAAAGGGTCGCACGTTTGCCAACATAATATTATCTTAGCGTTCATCACAGAACTAACTGTAGGTATAGTTATATTTGTGTTGATAACAGATACTTTGCATTGTGTCTCTTAGCTAGTTAAAGATCCCGTTACACTGCATCGACCAATTTCAAATTAACATAAGTTTGTGTTTCTTGAACGTTGTCAAACGACTGTTTCTAATAGAAGTCTGCTCCTGGTTGACAGGGGAACGTAGAATCTCATTTTAGATGGTTTACTTCTAATTGTGTGGGAATTGTATCGAAACTGTAATCGCATTGACTGAACTCCTCGCCAAGGCCGTAGCCAGGGATTCATTTCCCCGCAGTCACTCTATCGAATCGTCATTAATAATTTACCAAAATCCATCAAACTGATTTTACGTGGATCTCTCATTTTAGATGGTTTACTTCTAATTGTGTGGGGATTGTATCGAAACTGTAATCACATTGGCAGAACTCCTCGCCAAGGCCGTAGCCAGGGATTCATTTCTCCGAAGTCACTCTATCGAATCGTCATTAATAATTTACCAAAATCCATCAAACTGATTTTACGTGGATCTCTCATTTTAGATGGTTTACTTCTAATTGTGTGGGGATTGTATCGAAACTGTAATCACATTGGCAGAACTCCTCGCCAAGGCCGTAGCCAGGGACTCATTTCCCCGAAGTCACTCTATCGAATCGTCATTAGTAATTTACCAAAATCCATCAAGCTGATTTTACGTGGATCTCATTTTAGATGGTTTACTTCTAATTGTGTGGGAATTGTATCAAAACTGTAATCACATTGGCAGAACTCCTCGGCAAGGCCGTAGCCAGGGATTCATTTCCCCGAAGTCACTCTATCGAATCGTCATTAATAATAATTTACCAAAATCCATCAAGCTGATTTTACGTGGATCTCTCATTTTAGATGATTTTCTTCTAATTGTGTGGGAAGTTTAAAAAGATGTTAAATTCTATTTTTTTTAATCAGTTATAATCTTGACTGATTTTCATTTGTTCACTCAAAATCAATTGTTAGATGGACACGTGACTAAATACGCAACAAGAAATACTAATTGTTACGTAATAAATGTTTCTTATTGTGGCACTCTATAATTTCTCACGTTTAAAGGATAAATATAGATAAGATAGATAGGATAATAACTAGAGTTATTATCAAAGTTATAATAAATCTGCGGTTAAGTGGCTACACTGCTTATGTCGAAATTGTGGTTGATAGACCATTAAATGAAGGTCGTCAATTTTTGAATAGCTTGTGAAAATAACTCATTATAAATTGATCCACGCACTGTTCTTTGGGTGACCTATCACTTATATAAAAGTATATAATTCTTGTGCTCTTCCGTCTCTAACTGACAACCAGTATAAAAAACTACAAACAAGCAATGAAAAGGAAAATACTCAAAACAAATATAATAGACGTGAAACACAAAAAATTAAATACAGTCAAATCTGAGTGAGTGAGAACTGGGTAAGCGAGAAAACTCTCTAAGTAAGAGTAATTGCCAGGTACCGTCTTTGTAACCCTCTAAAACATCTATAAGTGAGGAACAGGAACATCTATCAGAGAAAGACGTTTTTCACTCATGTACCTCTATAACTGAGACTACTACTTGCCTGTACCTCTATAAGCGATACTCGAACGTATTAATAGTTCCACAAAATTTAAGAATGAGTCATAAATAAACTTTCATTGTTTTTGTATAGTTTTTATAGACCTCTATAAGTGAGAAAGACCACTCCTGTACCTCTCTAAGCTAGAAACTCGGGTTAGTGAAAAACCTCCATAAGCGAGAAAGAGATCGCGGTCTCTTGAACTCTTGCTTATCCAGGTTCGACTGTATATGAAATGGGCATGGGCAGGGCATATGGCAAGAATGAATAATGATAAATGGACAAAGGTATTCGGAATGGTATCCAAAAAATGGTAAAAGGAAGCAAGGAAGACAGAAGAAAAAGTGGACGGATGATCTAGAAAAATTAGCTGGAAAATATTGGCGTTGTACTGAAGAAGGCAGGAAAACATGAACAGATCTGTGGGAGGCTTTTGCTCAATAGTAGGATAAAATGGACTGTATATTGCGAAAAATAACTCTAATAATTTAGAGTGATGATGATCGTGTTGAAATATTGGAACTTTAAAGGATGAAACCTAGTGGCATAGGATCAATGAAATTGCGAATACTGAAGGTGTTATTGCATTTTATTTTCTGACGTTTCGGCAATCTTTATTCCATCTACGGAGAATCAATGCAGCCTTTTTTTCCCAGTATTATTGTTATGTAAAAGGACTGTTATGTATATTATTATTATATCGCAATCTGAAGGCGTTGGATGAACAATAGTTATTCTTATATAAATTTAAACAAAAATTTATATGGCAAACAAAAACTGACCATGCGAGAGTATAGTATACAATCCCATCTCGAAACGATTTTTTGACCATTCTTAAATTTTCTTAGGAAACACGGGAGTATAATTCTTCATGAGCACTTTTGCTTTTTGGTAACAGATATATTATTATGTATGTTACAAGTTTCATTCAATACAATTTATACTGTAACTAAATAAGATACCTACATAATATAATATCTGTAATTTGCAAAGTTGTGTTTTGGATTAAACTTTACACTAAGTCGTATAGGAAATTTGCCTATTTCATAAATTCCGAGCTCTGTTGGAATATTAAGATGTTAGATAATATTCGGTTTGACTTGAAATAGAAATTTGAGATGATAATTTAAACATGATAAATCATTTGCATGATTTCGTGCCCACAAAAAATGATCACACAAATCACAATTGTAAATCTAAATACTGACTGATCTATCTACGCACAGCTCAAACCACTGAACCAATTGGGCTGAAATTTGGCACACAGATAGTTATTATGACGTAGCCATGCGTTAAGAATAGATTTTTGAAAATTCAACCTATAAAAGCGTGTAACGGAGGTTCAAAATTTGAATGGAGAAATCGTATAAGATAGATATTATGTATCAGTTCGAAAATGCGCAGGATTACTCCTGTCAACAAATAAATGAACACGTGTTTCGTGCTTTTTCACAAACAACCCTTTCAGACGGTGAAAAGAGGTAAATAGTCTAAAAATCAACATGGGTGTCATTTTCAAGGTTTGTCGAGACGTTGATCATGTGAATGTCATCGATTCTGAAATTTATTAAACTTGAACAACAAAAAAATTCTAAAACGTCATAATCTGTATATATAAAAGGAAACCGTGACTGACTGACTGATCTATCAACATCAAACTTGGCGCTAGTGTAAATATATCGCAAAACAAAACACAGTCTGTTTTGACATAAACAGTGTTTATAATGCGCTTTGCGATTGACAGGAAGATAAAATCGCGGGCGGACCTACTTCTGAAAAAAAAGACATTCGGTAGGTTTTCCGAATCCAGTTCCAGCTTAAGATTTGGAAAGTCTTTTAGTACATGTTCACGTTGAGCTCGCGACTGCGGACGTGGTGGTCTTAGCGAATTCGTGTTCACGTTGGCCGCCAGGCGTTTGCGCGTTCGTGTCGTGTTATAGACTCTTCTGTATTGAAAAACATCATTCTCGTCGTGCCATCGTCTCGTGCGACTAGTACCGCTAGTTTTGACGTGAACAAACCCAAACAACGTCACACGTTTGATGTTGTTGTCACCGCGCTCGCGAGTTAACGTGAACAAGCACTTGAGTCCAGTCAACGGTCGTAATAATTATTATGTTTAAGCTTCGAGATCGTTTTATTTACGAATTATAACGGTTGAGATGTTTGGTTTCAGGTTTACCTCGCGGGCTACCAATGCTCCAAGTTGAAGGAGATCGCTACGCCCCCGGCGAAGATCTTCGTGCAAACTGTACTTCGCCGCCTTCCAGACCCGCAGCCGTCCTTTCCTTCTCTATAAACGGCATGCCGGTAAGTCAGATTTTGTTTTTATCACATGTCTTACGTTTATAAATCAAGGCCAAACTAAACAAACGAAAGTTGCTACAAAATTACTAAAATAATTGTTATTCATGCGACATTAACAAAGGTATACTATAACAATCAGTTTGAAGGTGTGCTTGGAAATTACACATTTAGTGCAATCTGATAGTTTAAATCAGGGATGTCAGACTGATTTTTCTATAGGGCTATTTATAAGATATAGAATGTGTTAGCGGGCCTGACTCTAAATTAAAAACTAAAATAGGTACGTACTAAATTAAAATCTTTATTTATTTAGTTTAAATCAATTTAAAAAAAAAGGGAAAATTATCTTGAGCTTGAGGATCCAGACACCTGAGGTCTCTTGTTTTTAATAACCTCATAGATGTCAGGTGTCATATTTGAGGTAGTTATTTTCAGAATAGATTGCAATCCTCACTGATAGATTCTGGTCGCGGGCCGTATTGAGATGGCTTGAAGGCCGGATGCGGCCCGCGGGCCATATCTTTGACATCACTGATTTAAATCATACACTAGAAAGTGGATACCAGGAATGCTATGATAATCCGACATTAATTTTGATGTCGCAATCGACAACTTCTTTCCGTTAATTTTGATACACTCTCATCATTTTTTCAAAGGGCGGCAAAAGAAGTATAACTTGAAAAGTACGGTCGGGAGAATTTAAATAGTGAACGTGCGCTGCTCACATTTCTGCATTGCAAGAGACAGTGTAATTACACGCTTTATATATTAACTTCACTTGTAAGTTTGTATGTTTGTTTGTAACCTCCGTTTGGACTACAGCAAGTGGTTTATTACTGTAGTATAATATGCCAGCACTGTAACTAGAGTGGCTAGCCGTGCTGTCTAAGGCACGGGTCTTCGCTGACGTTAACTCTCGGAATCACGGGTCGTGGGTTCTAATCCCGCCCACGCCGAAAACAAAAATTGTTTTTTTTTCGGCAAATTTTTGACAATAAATCGAACTAAAAAGTGGAAAATAAATATAGTTTATAAAAAACTAAAAAACACGCTTTATATCAAACTAAAAAGTGAAAAATAAATATAGTTTAAAAAAAACTAAAAAACACGCTTTATATCGAACTAAAAAGTAAAAAATATTTATTTAAAAATAAGCTTAAAACAATAATGAATAAAAAATACTAGTATTATTGTAAAAAAAGCGTGGGACGCCCGATGTACGAGAATGTGGAACAAAGCGCTCCACGCTTTTTTCACAATAATACTGTAAGTACTTAATCAAGTTCTTACTAAAAATAAATAAAACACAGACTTGAACTTTAAAGATTCGTAATGAATTGTTTTCTCAAGAGTCGTTAGAAAATTAATTAAATTTTTTCCAAAATATAACAACATTCATTTTTCCAGCGTAGCTAAGGATAACTAATTTTGACAATGTTACAAAAAAGAGAGAGAGAGTTAATGTAACAAAGCTTGCTACATTACTAGTATTTTTTATTCATTATTGTTTTAAGCTTATTTAAAAAAAAAGTATTTTTTACTTTTTAGTTCGATGTAAAGAGTGTTTTTTAGTTTTTTTTTTAAACTATATTTTTTTTGTGCTTGTCGGCTGCGTTTAAACTTTCATAAAGTATATTTTATTGGTCATTACGTCATCGGTACTTTGTGTGTAGTGTTAAACGTAAGGCCATTGGTGAGAGAGCTCTCTCTCTCTCTCTTTCTCTCTCAAAGGTGAGCCAATTATTGTTTGGAAATTTCATGTGAATTCCTTCATTGCATTTCTGTAAGTACCTTAATCTTCAACGACATTACTCTCACAGCGCATATTTACTGAAAAATTGCATGTACCAATAACCGTTATTGCTGAACATGCAATTTTCACGAATACATTTTATTCTAATAGGAAACAAACATCTATATTTGTATATATAAAAACAAAGTACTTCCGCCGCGTCTGTCTGTCTGTCTGAACGCGATAAACTCAAAAACTACCGAACTGATTTTTATACGGTTTTCACTAATAGAAAGAGCGATAAACGAGAAAGGTTTTTGTATATAATTTGTAAATATTTTGAACAAAATGACGCTGTTATGTCAAAAAAAAATGTTTTCGTACCATGTAGTGACATCACGTAGAATTTGCTCAAAGCTATTAGTTCAGACATTTCTGCGCTGTAGTCCTTAATGAAATACATTTTGTAAAATTTTCCGATAACACAAAATATATCTATCTATATTCTATACTTTTATATAAAAAGAACAGTTTTGCACCCGTATGAAACCGGGCCGAACCGCTAGTAATGCATAATACAGAAGACTAGAGATAAGGAGAACGCGCTTGACTGAAATTGAACGGATGGGGTGAAACCATGGAGTGTAGATATATTTAAAATTGAAGGTTACTTAATAGAGCATTTGTTCTATAGACTTTATTTCGAACACTTTTTATTCTATCAAAATGTAAAATTTATTTAAAACCTATTTTACATATTTTAATCACAGAACGGTATATACATAAAGAAATTGTAAGATTACTCTGAAAGAAAATGTGAAAAATATTCATGTTCTTAATTTAATTTTAATTCTCAACCCGTTGTCAGACTTAAGCACTATTTTCGGCGTTATTTTTGGCTCGTTTCCGGGACCTGCCGATAATAATTCGTAATTTCGAAGAACCTTTGACAGCACTGCTTTCATCTCAAGCATGGCGAATTTTTGACCTGGAAATAAATTTTATGAAACAAATTCTCTCACGATAATAAGTACTCTACATAAAGTATGTAAACGCGTAAAGTGCACATAGGGAAATTAGCATTGGGGAAAAAATATTTGGATCAGAGTTAGTCATGACTGCATAAATTGTTATTTCTATTGAATTATCGTGGTAATCTTGCATATTTCTATTTTATTTTGATTTATTTTCATTTTACTTGGCTTTTTTAATAATAAAAAGCTCTTATAAATCATTATTTTAATTTTTTTGTACAAAAATAAAACAAAAAAACAACTCCATCTGTTTGGAAACATTTCATTCAAGAATTTATTGTCTGACTGGTATGACGTATGCGCGTTCGTATATCAGTGACCCAATGTCTTTAGGTTCAACACGAATAGGCGGAGATATTTGATCTCGCCCCATATTTAAGTATTTTTGGGAATTTAATGTCCCATTAATAAAAATGGTCCGATTATGTTGTAATCATTTGAATATTTTCTTCGGTAGTATACACATTCATTTTGCAAGAGAATATTATCTGTCAAATTGAAAAACAAGATTTTAAGGATCACTCTGATCCAGTCATTTTTTCCCAATGTTAATTTCCCTATGTGCACCTTACGTGTTTACATACTGTATATCAGGGGTGGCCAAGTCGATCGCGAGGCCAATTGACCATTGACTTTGAAGCGATTGTAGAAGACAAAACTTTCTAGCAAAAGTTTAATGCATTCTGAGAATTTCTAGAATTCTGACAGCGTGACACTGATCTCCACCCACACAAATTACGTGAGGCAAATTTGGCGATTTTTCGACTCTCCGTACCTCCTTGGTGAGATGCCGTGAGATTTTGCTCGACCCCCCTCTAATCTTACAAAAAATTTTTTCTTAATTTACTCCCTTACTTCCCCCTTCGACTACGCCTTTGACAACAAGTCGATCGTGGCACACTTTTAAAATAAAAAGTAGATCTTATATACCGAAAATTTGGCCACGTCTGCTCTATATAATCGGGAAAACCAAACTGAAATCGGTTCAGCTGTTTGTATATCTATAATATAAAATCCTTTTTTTGCCGCTGTACACGAGGCTGATTTTGACGCTAAATTGCTTGCCTGATTTCGCTTCTAGTTTCCAAGCGTGTTGTGGCACTGTATTTCGCGTTACGTGTAGGCTTTACACGATGCTTAATAAAAGTGGACGTGTATTGTCTCTGAACAGAAATATGGCGCCATGTTTATTCGTGACGTTTGCCCATGTAACCCACGTGACAAGATACTGGTTTCTGATTGGTTCTTGCTAAATACCAGCCCAGAAACAAGCATGAAAAATAGCCCCGGTTAACCACGCACGCGAGCCCGCAGTACCATTTCCTACCTCTCGGCCAGCACAGGTACTAGCAGCCAAATCTAGCGGCAAAATCAGCTTTGTGTGAAGCGACCTTGAGATATATTTTCGTATCTACCTATGCAGTTTCTGGGACCTGCACTGAAAGGCACGTAAGCGAAGGGATGCCGATCTGTTTTGAGGAATCTTTCCGGCTTAAATAATTCCGGTTCGGGAAATAAATTCGGATTTCTCTGCATACGATAAGCATTTACTGTAGCGTAGGATCCTTCTGGCACTATGTAGCCATCGCCTACAAACAAATATTACAAAATAATTTAGTCGGGGCAGGTATTTAAAATGGTAAAAAATGAAATCTTACCAAGGTCCATATCTTCTTCTAGTACTCGCAAGTATATTGCCACCGATGGGTAGAGTCTCAACGTTTCTTTTATTACCATCTCCAAATATTTCATGTTATTCAGTTCTTGATAAGTAGCTTGACGTTTCTTGTCGTTGCCAAAAATTTCTTTCAGCTCGGTAACTGCGATTTCCTGTAAAAAAATATTTACTGCCATTTTCGACTGATAAACACACATAAAAATTATTGAAACTTTTATATGTCGCCAGAAAACTAGATTTAGTTATTTTTTTAAAATATCAGTAATTCTTTTTTATCATCACCTGGGCTTTTGGGTTATTTGCTAGCAAATAAAGTGCAAAACTCATTGCCGAAGCTGTAGTATCGTGGCCCTGAAACAAGACAATACGCAACAAATATTAAAAAAATAATATTAATCGTATAAAATTTAAAAAAAGATAGCAACTATTGATACCTCAAACATAAAAGTATCAACTTCTTCTCTGATTGAAGTGTCGCTCAAAGGTTTACCGTCCACCGTGGACGCCAGTAACATATCCAAAAACGCCATTTTTTTCTTTTTCCCTAAAAACAATCATTGAATTAATTTTAAACAAAACAATAACGCTGTTAAGAAATATGAACATTGGATTAGATCAGGACGTGACTTTATCTGCACACATATCACCAGGTTTATGAGAAGAGTAAAGGTCATTTGGAAAGTATCAGGCGTCTTGATCCCCCGAGAAAATATCCCCGATAAAGTATCCCCTGACAAAATATCCCCGGCCATAAAGGGGTATGCGAATTGTTTCGCAGTGAAACGGGAAGGGTGAAAGGGGGAGTTTAAAAAAAAACAATTCCAGGGTGTACGATAAAGGGGTATGCGAATTGTTTCGCAGTGAAACGGGAAGGGTGAAAGGGGGAGTTTATAAAAAAACAATTCCAGGGTGAACGATAAAGGGGTATGCGAATTGTTTCGCAGTGAAACGGGAAGCGTGAAAGGGGGAGTTTAAAAAAAAAACAATTCCAGGGTGAACGATAGGGATATTTTGTCTGAGGATCAAGAATCATGGAACCCATTGGAACGCCGCTTGTTTTTCGATGGCTCATGTACAAACATCCAGCTCCCAAAAAAGAAAAATATTATAGATTATAGACGCTCGACAAGGGATGTTATTAGCGTCTATAGTTCTCAGAAACTTAAATTTATTTTGTTTGCATTTTAAATTGAAAATATGATTGACTCTAGGCTCAGAGAGATCAACTTGGAATTTGCGTTGAAGAACTAAAAATTTGTATCTGTATAGTGTGTATTTCCGAATAGAAGCAGTGATATGTATTACGCCAGTAGAACTGGGACTTGGATATGTGGGGTCACAATGAGAGTGCGAACATGTTAAGAAAATTAAATCACGGGTTTGTGCAGACTGAGCCAAATCGCATTCTCTTTCAATTTCAAATGTAACCCTACCGAAATCATCGGTGGCAGCGATGTCGATTTTGTCAATTATTTGTTTTCTTCGCGATATGATGACGTTGGTGGTTGTGTCGTGTAAAATTTTCAACCACTTATTGTACTGCGTGCATTCATTCGAAAACCAATAGAGATACGGATTGTCTCTCCAGATTGAGAAGCTCCGCAACGTGGTGAGATGGCATATATTTTGAACGGCTTGTACGTACTCCGACTGGGAATTCGTTTGGGCGTGTATAGACGTTCCCATTGCAGTCTCTGAAAAAAATATTGTTGTTTGTTCAGTTTAGAGCTGGGCAAAGTACCAGGTCTAAGTGCTTGAAGTAGTGATGTGTCGCTCCTGAGCGAGTCGTTCATAATGAACAACTCTTTTCTCGGAGCGGAACGAGTTGCTCTTTTTTTTTTAATGACTCACTCCGAGCGCCATTGCTCTGTGCTGAGCTGTTCGGTACTGTTGCATTCGCACATTTACAGAGCGCATACAGCACAGACCACAGAGGCACTAGTGAATTTTGCACGTACGGAGTTATCTTCGCTGAGTTTTTTAAAGTTGAATAACACACTGTTTACAGTGACTTAAACCATTCACATTGACATCGTTGACAAAGATATAATATTGTAACAATAAACATTATTATTGTTAAGCCTTTGTTATACTTCATTCAACTCATGCGCGCTATTCATGTTTTATCATGCCTAAAAACCGAACCCTAAATAGCCATTTACCGACTGGTGACAATTACTTGTCATAACTCAATGAAAATTCCTACTAGCTCGGCCATTGTGGAGTAATGAAAATAAACGTAACTATGTTCTGAGTCGTAACGAAATAGTAGGTAACAACAACTCCGTTGTTACCCATTGAGGCTAAAATTGAGAAGCTGAATGTTTTCGACATGGAGTTTATTCATAACCGGCTAACCTCAAACCAAAACATTGAATCGTGCTGTTTGGTGCTGTTAGTATTGACAGTTTTTTTTTTATAAAGAAATAAATAGATATTTACAACATCTCATTAATAACAATAAATAAAACATGAATAACGCGCAATTGTTGAATAAAATTATGGGCGTAGCTTGTAGGCTAAGTCATGACCTGTCAGCGCGATGAATGACTTAGACTACTAGTTACGCCAGTAACTATTATGGTTTATCCAAAATGCGAATAATATAAGAACAGAATCATATTAAAATGAGCTCAGAGTTGAGTGTGTGTATTGTGCTGTGCAATGCTACGTGACTCCTGAGCATGCATGATGACAGTTCACACCTCTGCAGTCTGCACTCTTGTGTAGTGCGTATTGTCTAGTGTCGCTCCCTTGAACGACTCGCTCTGAGCGACTCTTTTTAGTGAGCGGAGCGCACGGAGCCAGCTCCCAATAAAGAGTCGTGTGGGACACATCACTAGCTTGAAGCATCGAACAATGTCCGATATCGTACCACATATAACGTCGAGTGCACATAGTGTGACGTATGGATAAACATCAAAAACTTCACCAAACTTCGCTTCTTTTTCGAGTTTTTCAATGAAAATATTGCCACAGGAATTGAAAACGTCAATAAACTCTTCCAAGATTTTGAAATGGAACGCCGGCGTTATCATTTTTCTATGCTTCTTCCATTTACTTCCTGAAATTGTATTTTTGAAAATTATTGTCTAATCAGTTTTTTTTTGTAATCGTAAAGCGTTTCTTCAATAAATAAAATTATCGACCAATTTTTCAGACAATATATTAACAAAAAATATAAAATTCATTATTTTGATATTCATAAATAATTTTGAAATATTCTATAAAAAGCGAATTAGATTGTAAATATTAATTATTTTTATATTTTTTAGATCAATTCTGAAGAAGGTCCAAATCCGGATTGAAACGTTTATGTATTAATTTTATATTTTTTAATAACAAAAATATTAAGAGCACTGTGGTTTGAATCTAATAAAAAATAGAGAATAGTTACTTCTTACCACAACAAGTTTATTAGTGGATGTACATTTAGTGTATTGCTGAAGATGAGAGCATAGCTCTCGAAATGTACATCCACTAATAAACTTGTTGTGGTAAGAAGTAACTATTCTCTAGTTTTTTTTTATATTTTTTGTTAATATATTGTCTGAAAAATTGGTCGATAATTTTATTTATTGAAGAGTTCTAATCAGACGTTAATCAAAGATTTGAGTAAAGCGTTTCTACCTGTGCTTGTTAGAAGACCATCTCCGAGCCAAGGTCGAAGGTGTTTGTAATCTTCCGCTTTCCTTATGTATTTTGGAGAATTGAGAAGGATTTCGACATGTTTCGGATCTGACAAAATGGTGTTCGGTGCGTGGAAACCAATTCTTATTCTAGCCGGGGTACCATATTTATTTTCCATTTCCGTAAATTGCGTCAAGACATCTAAAATGAGGCGAAAAAAACGTGTGAGCCTCACCAACATAAGCTCACGACGGAAGTGAAACTTCTTTAGCGTTATCTATTTTGCGTTACCGAGGTTTCTCGCCGTTGAATCATTGTCCCTTTAATTTGGCAATGACAAGGTTTATTTCATGTTTCCCCGCCGTTAAATCATTTCCCCTTTAACGCTAGAGTAAATTTCAAACAGATGCGTCGCTGAAGAAGTTTCACTTCAAACATTTTAGGTGTTAATCACAATTGCGTTATCGATTTATTAAGGAGGTTGGCCGTTATACGAAGATAATGAAAAAAATCTGAAATAAAGTTTTTTTAATAGATTTTTTTATGACAAAATTTACTGTAAAAAATCCAAAATCATTAGGAGATTTATAAAGTCAAAAATTAAAAAAAACTTTTACATGTAGTCTTATGGAAAATATGTCAACCTAGCATGCAAGCGGTACATTTTAATTTTTTGCAAATAAAGAAATAATGTCAACAGTTCCGAAAACTAACTATGTAAGCATCGATGTCTTACGCATATTTTAATATTTTTTCCAATTTAATTAAGAGAGTTTTAATCAATAAAAAAAATTATTAAACCTTAGCACTTTTCGATTATGGACTTTTATTGTTGACAATTTTAACAATTTTAACTGAATTTTCAACTTTATTATGATTTAATGTTAATTTTTATTACTTCTAATTTCTTTTTTTAATTATTTACTGCAAAAATATGTAAAATACAGATATTTACATAAATTTATTATATCTAACCTAACTTTGTCAAATTCAAAAGTTAGTCCATTAAGTAAAATACTGAAATAATTAATTAATATTAAAAAAAATGTTTATTTGTGCCTTTATGACAATAATTTATTGATATCATCGACTTATAACCTTTTGTAAAAATTTATTATGGAATAGTTTCCATTTAGAATTTGACTTACTTTTGATTGGGATTGTAACGCATCAACCTCCTTAATTAAAAATTACACAGTAATAATTATTATTAATAATTTTTACATGTGTGGAGTGCTAAGAAAAATAGCTATTACTGTGTATTTAATATATATTCTCGAATATTTTCTTATGTAACCTTATGAATATATTATAGTATATCTAGATTTGTTAAGTCCATTTAAATTGTAGTTTTTCGAAAAGAGGAGATTCTGTTCTATATTTAAATTCATAATAATCAGTGTTAAAATTGCAACTGAACAACACTAACCGAAACTGTTCGCTTGTACGTACGTACATATGCACGTCCGAGCTTTGATTACTACTGCATCCCGTATCAAGGAAATACATTTTTCCAAAGTAATAAACACCTTACGTACCTTGCGCTGTGAATTGTAGAACATTTCCAATTAAGGGCAAGGGCGGCGGACCGGATATTTTATGCATCTTTCTATATTTGTATCTATATACTGTTTCAAAAACAAATAAAAATACCACCACCACAACGAAAACTTGAAAAAACAGAACAATCATTTTTTTAATTTTAATTATAAACAAATTAATTATTTATTGTTATCAGCGACGCAGCCACATCAATGTAATTAAATCATTATTATTATTACTATTTAAAAATAACATTAACTACTAAACCCGGTAGCGTGAGATGCCTGATCGTTACTGAATAATTTTATATGAATATTTAGTTTATGTACTCAATAATTGAAAACTTGAGTCTTACAGTACCTATAGAAAATTATTAATTTTATGCAAAACGTTGTCGTATAGACAACGATGGTGTTTAGAACAGCGGTTTCGAAACTGTTTTACAATAGTGGAATGAGTGAAATATTAAATTCAGTATCTTGAAACAACAATGACATTAATTTAGACTAGTGTGACCTGTGCGAATTATTCGCACTAAATAAGTATAATGGTTATCACTTTACAAAATTATTTTTTAAATATGATTGCAGGTATTCAATTCGTTTCTAATTTTGCACACTGCTTATAACGTTCTACTTTTTGTTGTATTATAATATGAAGCTCAGATGACAGATCGAAGAAATATTTTACTAAAATTGTCATATAGAGGCGCAAGTAGCAAAAGCGTTGAGCTAAGCCGTCAGATGGCATCATGCAGCATTGCTGTGACGTTGTTCAGCGTTGCTTGCTGTTTCAAAATTAAAGCCGTCAGATGGCAGACGTTGTTCAGCGCTGCTGTTAATTAATTAATTTACAAAAACAAAAGCAATAATAATTTTTTTAGTTGTCGATGTCAGCAGAGCAAGCAATTATCTGTAAAATGATATATAATTTATGTGGAGAAATTGTGTGGTTTTTTCTAAAAAGTAAGGCAAACATCTTAACCTTAACGTATTAATATATATGATTATGAAGAGCTATCAATTGTTTGCAATTGCCGATGTGCTTTGCAATTTTCTTTGCATACCCGGCAGACTGTTGTGAAAGTGTATCCTTATGAAGATAGATCTGCCAGGTATGCAAAAACACATAATGGAATTAAATTAGATTATGAAGAGTTATCAATTATTTGCAATTGCCGTTGTGTTTTGCAATTTTTTTTGCATACCCGGCAGACTCTTGTGAAAGTGTATCCTTATAAAGATAGATCTGCCAGGTGTGCAAAAAAAATTGTAAAACACACAATGGCAATTGCAATTAAGTAGTGTTCCGTTACAGTCGAAATACGACAAAAATGATAAAAAATGTAATTAGTCTGCCATCTATTTGGTGTTTTGATCTGTTATCTGTTACATTTGTATCCCTACGGGGGCAGGTGTGGCTAGGGACTTTTTCCTGCTGCCTCTTGCCGAGAAACGGTAATTCCTGTACCGGTCATCTTGTTGAGGTTTTCCATGGTTTCCCTCAATAATTCCAGATAAATATCGAGATGGTTCCTTATTCAAGGCCATGGCCGATTACCTGTCAAACTTCTATGCTCAAAAAATGCCTGCCTTATCCTAATATCCTAAAATGCCTTCATTCGCCCATTGCTATTAAGTGGAAGTTTAAAAATGTAGAAAAAAACAGGAAATGTGATAGATGGAAAATAGTAATGGTGCGAATGGCGTCTAATTATATGACATAAAGTCGAGAAACGGACGTTAAACTCATTATTTAATTCTTAGTAGTGGTGTAGATTTTTGTATAGTTGGAGTTTTGGCCGTAAACGTCGCAGTGGAATCGAAATCGCGTATGACTTGGGAAAAAACGTACCGTCTTTCATTTGGTAATAAATCATTTTGTATCTAAAAATATTTCGTCGGCAGGTATGGTTCTGCGACCAATGTTTTATTTTCAACCTTTTTTTGATACAGTTGTTCAAATACATTATTATTAAAAACATATTAATTAATTAGTGTATATTTGCGTCAACTTCAGCATGAAATAACGTTGACGTGTTATTATGGATTGTATAAAAATATTTATTTAATCTTTAGCTCAGATCAGTAAACTGTATCATTCTGACGCTTAAAAAACAAATTTCTAAGAAAAAGCTGATGGCCTACTTTGAATACTAAATGGTTAGGTATTATATGCAGGTAAATAAATTATATCAATTGAACTCTTTTGAAGAGGCCTATTTTAGGTAGGGTGATTAATTCCAAATTCAGTTGCTCATTCTAGGAAAATATCTCTAGTTTCACTAAAAAATTGTTTATAGTTTAATTAATAATTTCAGTAATTATTAATAATAATAGTCCGGCTTTGCTCGAATTTGTAGATTACCACCGTTTTTTCGTCGACTTGCGTCTCCACGAAAAGCGCTTTTATTTTAACGCGACAATATATAGCCTTTCAATAAATAAAATTATCGACCAATTTTTCAGACAATATTTTAACAAAAAAATATAATTAATACATTAACGTTTCAATCCGGATTTGGACCTTCTTCAGAACTGATCTAAAAAATATAAAAAATAATTAATATTTAAAATCTAATTCGCTTTTTATAGAATCTTTCAAAATTCTTACTGAATTTAAAAATAGTGAGAAAATAATTATTATTATTTTTTCACTATTTTGAAATTCAGTAATAATTTTGAAAGATTCTATAAAAAGCGAATTAGATTTTAAATATTAATTATTTTTTATATTTTTTGATATTACACTAGAACGAAATGAGCTGTAAGCGAAGAATGCAACGAAAGTCGGGGAACCCCACGCAATATTTGGACTAAATTGGTGTGCGCTGGCTAAACTTTCAGAGGTACGGGAACGTTGCTATTGATTGTTTCGTTGCGAAACCAAAACCTGCCCGGACGAAACCGGACCAAGAAGCAAATAAACGATATTTGCTTGAACGACGCCGAACTGATCAATGTCTGTGCAGATAATAAAAATATACCGTAAAGCGATCGATACGTCGTCCATTTGCGTTATGTTGGTAGTGTTTAGTTTTTCTTTTATTTATTATTACTCTTTTGTTATCTACAGCGTGTGTACCGTACATGCAACTGTTTCAATAGAAAATTGAGAAAAACTGATAGTATTCGAACTTTGTTTGCCGAACTCTTGTCTACTAATGAATGGAATAACCTTGGACTTAGTGTACATTTTTTTGTTTCACTCGCATATTTGCGTTGAAGGAAAGAAATTGTGTTACGAGTGTCCGCGAATTGTGGAAACGTCTCGTTCCGCGGTAATTTTTTAGTGACAGACCTTGCACTGAAATCAGCTATATGCCACACGGTTACGTAAGAAAATATTCGAGAAAAACGTTATCAAGCACCAAGCGGGGGAGGGAGTCTTTGCTTAGCTTATTTTTGATGGGGGGGATCTAATTGGTGATTGCGTCAACAATTTTTATTTATTTACTTTCTCTGAATTTTCTGCAAAATTTAATGGATACCGATGTTTATAAAGCGTAGAAGGGGGGATAAGAGCTTTGCTTCCTTTTGCTGACAAGGGTGAGGGGGGTCGAAGATTACTATAATTCTGCTACGTCATACTTGAATGGCCCTCTACAATGTGTAAATTCATTATTAATAATAATATTACTGTGTCATTAATAAATTGATGACGTTTGCCTCGAATATTTTCTTACGTAACCTTATGAAATTTTTAAATGAAATAATGAGAAAAAAGTAGAGATTTCGAAAATGTAAAAAAAATAAAATTCCATTTGAAAAAATTGCATGTTCACTTCTGGTTGAGTTTTAAAAGTCAGCCTCGAGTTCAACAAAAAAACTATTTTAACTTTTTTTACACGAAATAATAACTGTTACCATTTTCGGTGAACATACTGTATATTAATGAATGTGATGAAGTATTTTTTGGTTTAAGCAATTTGTTTTAATAACTGTATATTTCTTTTATTATAAAAAAATGTATATAACAAATAATACTTAAAAATCTAAAGTGTAACAATTAATTATATATAAAATCGCCTTAAATTTGACTTAATTTTTTAAAGCAATCTTTTTACGTTGTTCTATTCAACTACATTGATTTATGGCCACCCTTAAGTTAATAAAACTTATTATAATTATAAATGTGTAGATCACAGATTTGTAACTAGGTATTGATTTGCAAGAAAAAGTTGTCTTCTTAAAAATGCATTTATTTTCTTAGCTTGATTTTGATTCTCATTCCATTGTCGGACTTCAGTACTAATTTCGGTGTTACTTGCGGTTTGTGTTCGACGCCAGCCGGCAACAATTCGTAATTTCGAAGAACTTTCGACAGCAGTGCTTTCATTTCGAGCATTGCGAACTTTTGACCTGCAAATAAATTAATATTATGTTATCTGAAATATCCTGTAATAATATCTGTTTAATAGTATAAAAAGAGGTAAGGTTTATCAGTTTGGATGCAGGAAGTGATCTCCGAAACTGCTCATCCGATTTCAAAAAATTTTTCACCAATATTTAGAATGGACCTTCAGGATGCACGTAGGCTATATATTATCGCGTTGAAATAAAAGCGCTTTTCGTGGAGACCAAATTGTCTCTACAAATTCGGGCGATGCCGGACCGCGGGCTGCTAGTTATATATAAAAGCAACGTTTGTCTGCTGTTTTGAATGAATGCGAACATGCAGGAGACTCATTTGAAAAGGTTTAAGACTGTATCTGATTGCGTTATTATTACAGAAATGTCGGATAACACGTATACAGTATGTAAACACGTAAGGTGCACATAGGGAAATTAACATTGGGAAAAAAATGACTGGATCAGAGTGAGCCTTGCAATATTGTTTTTCAGTTTGGCAGATAATTATCTTTTGCAAAATGAATGTGTATACTACCGAAGAAAATATTCAAATGATTACAACATAATCGGACTTTTTTTATTAAAGGGACATTAAATTCCCAAAAATACTTAAATATGGTGCGAGTTTAAATATCTCCGCCTATTCGTGTTGAACCTAAAGACATTGGGTTACACATTTATCAACGCGCATACGTCATACCAGTCAGACAATTTTTGTATGAAATGTTTCCAAACAGATGGAGTTGTTTTTTTGTTTTATTTTTGTACGAAAAAAATTAAAATAATGATTTATAAGAGCTTTTTATTATTAAAAAAGCCAAGTAAAATAAAAATAAATCAAAATAAAATAGAAATCCTCAAGATTACCACGATAATTCAATAGAAATAACAATCAATGCGGTCATGGCTAACTCTGATCCAAGTATTTTTTCTCGATGCTGATTTCCTTATGTGCACCTTACGCGTTTACATACTGTATATAGATTTTCATATTTACCAATACAGTTTCTGGGGCCTGCGCTGAAAGGCACGTAAATGAAGGGGTGGCGATTCTGCTCCTCGAATCTTTCTGGTCTAAAGGCTTCCGGCTCGGGGAATACAGCTGGGTTTCTTTGTAAATGGTACGCATATACAGTGGCAAACGATCCTTTTGGGGCGATGTAGCCATCTCCTACAAATAAAACAAATAATTAAAGTCTCAGCTGAATCCAAAGAATCAGAATTTGTTGCATCCATCTCATGAACTGCCAAACTTTGATATAGTTTTTTGTTGAAAATTGATATCTTACCGAGATCCATATCTTCTTCCAGTACCCGTATAAAAATTGGTACGGATGGATATATTCTCAGGGTCTCTTTTATTACCATCTCCAAATATTTCATTTCATTCAAATCTTGATAAGTAGCAGATCTTTTCTTGTCTTCGCCAAATATTTCTTTTAGCTCGGTAACGGCCAATTCCTATTCGAGAAAAGAGAATTGTAAATTTGCTGTTTAAAAAGAAATGCTTTAATGGTAAATTGAAGATGTTAAATTTGAATTACCTGGGCTTTTGGATTATTTGATAATAAGTAAAGAGCGAAGCTCATCGCTGATGCCGTAGTGTCATGGCCCTAAAAATACAATAAATATTAAAAGTTGACTAAATTTTGATCACTTATTCACTACAACAATTGGGTCTATATTTCGAACACAATGCTCTCATCATCAGCAAGAACTAAGCAGTTTAGTTTTTGATGATGATGGAGCATTGCTATAGAAAACATCCAATAATGGAATTGTTGTAATTATAAGAAATGACTAAATTGTTAATAAAATGATTATCTTACCTCAAACATGAAAGTATCTACTTCTTCGCGGATGGCAGTATCACTCAATGGTTTACCATCAACTGTTGATGCCAACAGCACATCCAAAAATGCCATTCTTTTCTTTTTTCCTAAACAAATATTTATATTTAACATATTTTGCGGTTTAAATAAATCAAATTAAAACAACAATAACACTGTACCGAAGTCGTCTGTGGTGTTCATGTCGTTGATTTTATTCACAACCAGGTTTCTTCGGGACGTGATCACTTTCTTGGTCATATCGTGCAAGATTTTTAAAGATTTTTGGTACGTATTATATTCAGACGAAAACCAATACAAGTAATCGTTGTTTTTCCATATTGAAAAACCTCTTCGATTGACGAGATGGCACATGTTCTGGACAGCCTGAACATATTCTGACTTGGAATCGGTTTGGGCATTCACTGATGTTCCCATTGCAGTTTCTGAAGATAAAAGCGTGGCGTCATATGTATCAATAATTTTGAGTCACAAAATAAATTTAGAAGTTTATCGGCTTTTAACAACAAATAATTATTTGACTATTAAATAATAGCTGGTTAATTATTTCTCATCATCTAAATTTTAGGCATCCTTATCAAAACATCTTGAGAATGTCTAAGATTGAGGAGACAAAACGACTGTTTTGCTGCCTTTTTCCACCAATTATTATTATTTATTTAATTATTTCTCATCATCTAAATTTTAGGCATCCTTATCAAAACATCTTGAGAATGTCTTAGATTGAGGAGACAAAACGACTGTTTTGCTGCCTTTTTCCATCAATTATTATTATTTATTTAATTATTTCTCGTCATCTAAATTTTAGGCATCCTTATCAAAACATCTTGGGAATGTCTAAAATTGAGGAGACACAACGATTGTTTTGCTGCCTTTTTCCACCAACACTTGCTGTAATTTATCGAGTTTATCAAATAATATCTTACCACAAATGACATCAAGGGCACATAAAGTTATATACGGATACGCGTCAAAAACTTCACCGATTTTCGCTTCTTTTTCGAGTCTTTCAATCATAGTGTTGCCACAAGAATTGAACACGTCGATGAATTCTTCTAAAATTTTGAAATGGAAAGCCGGTGTCAACATTCTTCTATGCTTCTTCCATTTGTTTCCTGAAATCAATGTAAATTTATGTAATCTATTCTTGTTTTTTTGCTATTGAAAAATTGTTTTTTGTTAGAAGATGTTACCTGTACTTGTCAATAATCCATCCCCGAGCCAGGGTCTGAGGTTTTTGTAATCGTCAGCTTTTCTGATGAATTTCTGGGAATTTAGGAGGATTTCGACGTGTTTTGGATCTGATAGAATGGTGTTCGGTGGATGTAAACCGATTCTTATTTTTGCCAGTAGGCCATATTTGTCATGCATAGCCGAGAATTGTTTTAAAACATCTGAAAACACGAAAATATATTTTTAGCTGTATGTATTATGACCATTTGTTGATTGAAAGATTATTTCTGAGGAATATTCTTCATTATATTATTTATTTTAAAGAAGTTTTCTTGACTTCAATCGTCAACCTTAAATTTTCGAATTAATAACCTACAACCTGTAGTAATTCTGATTAATTTAAATATATAGCTATAATTAATACATGTAATTTATCCATTTTTGAAAGAATATTATTTTCTCAATTTTCTTTTAATCAATCTTTAATATCATTAATCTATAACATAGATTAATGATATTAAAGATTGATTGGAAAAATTGAGTAAATGATATTCTTTCAAAAATGGATAAATTAAATATGTTAATTATGCTAAGCGCTTCACTTGGGAACGGCTTAACCGATTTACAATTTTTTTTTTAATGTTTGTGATAGTCAGAATAAAGTTTTTAGGGCAAGAAAAATTGGAAAAGCAGCCTGCAATATCACTGCCGTGATTCTTCTCAATCGCGTGACAGCTATTTTAAATAAATATATGCAAATTCTACTATTCTATAAGAAAATCCGTTGCAGTATAGTATATCTACAAATCCGGGCGAAGCCGGACCGGGCCGCTAGTATTCAATAAATCTATCGAATGTTCGAAATATTTGATGGTCCAGATAACGGATGCTTTACACTATTAACAGGGACAATCAAAATTCAACTTACCTTGGGGAGTAAATTCCAGTAGATTCCCAATCACCGGTAAACCTCTCGGTCCGGGTATTTTATGATTTTTTCTATATTTGAATCTGTACAGAACTTCCCAAGCCGTTAAAATTACCCCAAGTGCGAGGAACACTTGAATCAGCACAGAAATCATAATTTTTATTTTAATTAGAAACTATTAAATCAAAAATTACGGTAAACAGCAGTGCGATCGCATTTGATGAATGAATAATACTAAGTTAATTTAATCTGTGTTTACTTTATAATACTATTTATATCAAATCTGAAGTTACGTCTGTGTAAGTGAATCATTATTTATACATGCATTAAGTACTCACGAACCGAAAGAAGATCTTATTATTTTTTTTGTTGAGTTGGTATGACTTAACATAAAACGGTTGTAGACTTAATTTTTGATAAATAATGTCGAGTAATGTTTTATGTAATCTATTTTGTTTATAAACAACTGATGCACAGATCTTTGAAACAACGCTATTCAGATGGCATTTTGCCAGCTATTTTATTATTAGTTGATTCGTGTTTTCGATTCTTCCGTGATTTTAATAAACTGGTCCAGTATTCTGTGACCAAAAGGTAAAAACAGAGTATGGCGAAGGTGTGGTCGGCGTTTATGACCTCTGTTATCGAGCGTCTATTTTCTCCTTAATAAGTCGTAAGAATCAGTGAATCCATTCCGCTGCAATAAATGTTACAGCGCCCTTATAGACCGCTGAGCCGACTGTCAAAATCGTCAATTTCGGTCATTTTTGAAGTGAAACTTTTTAGGCGCAGTAAGACGAATTGGCCTGAACCAGAAAAAAGGTGAAACGCTTCCCCTTCTCCGACTTCAACCGGCAGTTGAGTAGAAAGAGTGGGAGAATCGTTTATACTCTCTCTCTTTGTCAAATGCGTCACACGCACTCTACACGCATGCGCGCTGGCCAGTTTTTAGACGCGACCCAAGCTTTAGCTGGAAGCGCCTATATGTGCTCGCTTTGTCTGTGAATCTGTATGTCACGCTTTTTTGTGTCACGTGTACGGCTCAAACGCCGTAACCGATTTTAAAAAACTTTGTTATGTTCGATTCGTCTCCGGGTAACTTATTATAGTATATGGTATGCTACGAAAATTTGGTAATACGAAAATCACGTGGTCACAGAACTATAAAACTTGGAAACTGTCCTTTTATACACGGCGTTATATGGGAGAGAGGCAAAATCAATGTATAAGAATCTGTTAGAGATTCGTCGGCGTTTAGCACAGAAAAGAATCTCTAACGAGATTCTTCGATACGCACAATGTGGCACGTTCGTTACATTTTTAATCTCATGAATCAATTTTATCCTACCGTGTCAAAAGAAGTGTACTTAAAAAAATACAAATAATTCGACATATGCCAGTTGGCCGTGTGGCCACAGAAATTTTATATTATGAAAAACTGGTTTCAAAAGTTCTTGATTTTAATTCTATGTCTGTTTTAGAATAATTATTGGTTATTACTCAAGGTAAACAACACAATAATGTACGCAGATTTTACATTTTGATTTTTGATTTGATTGTGTTGCAGAATGCGTTGTCAAAAAATTTGGGTTTACAATGACCTTGGATTGTGCTCATATAATATTGCTATTATTATCTAATATAAATGAAAAGGATGGTGTCCCTTGGCGCAAGAATCAATAATTTACTTAATCTGCTTGTTTTCTGTTTCCCGTTCACGAAAAATGCCAACCATTATAATATATTTGTGAGTTTTTTTTAAGTAAATAATCTCAAACGCTAGAGAGAGGGGGCGCCATTATCAAGTTTCTGCCCCGGTTCGAAAAAATCGTAGATCCGGGGCTGCACGACAGTTTGTTAAATGAGTCAGTGAGTCAGTAAATGGTACTTCGGTTATATGAACTTAATTTTCTTTATTTTCAACGATAATATACAGTCTACAGAAATATATAAAAATGTTTTATAAAAAAGCAAATATTATTCATATCCGTCGCTTAATTTTTATTCTCATTCCATTATCTGATTTGAGTACTAATTTCGGAGTTACAATGGGATCGTTTTCAGGACCTGCTGAAAACAATTCATAATTTCGAAGAACTTTTGATATTAGTGCTTTCATTTCCAGTAAAGCGAATTTTTGACCTGCGAAATTAAAGTATTATTAAAAATGTTCACTGCAAAGTTTATAATTCAAAATATAAAAAAAATATTAATTACCGATGCAATTTCGAGGCCCTGCACTAAATGGCACATAGGAATAGGGATGGCGATCGGTTTCCAAAAAGCGCTCCGGTTTAAATTTTTCCGGTTCTGGATATATTTCCGGATTCCTTTGTAAATTATATACAAACACTGATATGAAGCATCCTTTAGGAACAACGTAACCATCTCCTATAAAAAAGCTGAAGTTAAAAAAATATGCTTTGATAGTTTTAACTTTTGACAGTACCTAATGCAGAAAAAAGTTGCGGTGCCAATTTGAGTGTGTTAATTCGCACACATTGTGATGAAGCATACATCGTTCTCCTCGTTTTAATCAGGGGAAGTGCACTATATATGTTTCATCACGATGAATACGAATTAGCACGAGAAATACACAGAAGAACCTCGAGTTTCGACCACTTGGCGGCCATTCGTATATATGAAAAATGGCGAATTCAACATTATAATACGCGCCACGAATCTAAAAGGCTCGGAAGTTAGATTTGAATGCGGGCTTGCGCTTGTACAGTCTGTTGAAAAACTACAAACTCGCAACTCAGCAAAACTAAAATAGCAATAACAACATGACAATAGCGTACTCGACTGTACTTTAAAGCAAGTAACAAAGGCAACGAGCGATCACGGCCAATCACCGACGAGCGCACGTTCCGTGCAGGTAGCTGGGAGTATCTACGGCTCTAAAATGTGCCTTTGCGACGCTGTTTGTGACTAACTTCCGAACCTTTTAGATCCGTGGCGCGTACTATACATTTGACCCAAACTCCGACCATATCCCAAAAGGTATACTAAATTTATATAGTGTCTTGGTCCTACCTTTTAGGAATTGTGAGAGACTAATAGGCATAGGAGTCTCCTAATAAAAGTTTTAAGAGAATTTCATAAAATTGTGGACTCATAAATAATACAACAAAAAAATTTCCTTGTCAGGAGGTGTGTCTGATGACGTTATAAGTTTTATTATTGAGACAATTTTGAACTTTATATCGTGATATCGTAATTTTAAGATTTTGCAGTGAATCGATAACGAGTCAAAACAACCTCATACAAGGGTGCAAAGTCTATACCGCACACACACTTTAATATTTATCTTTCTAATTAGAACGAGAATGATTGATTAAGATATTTTTCTTCGAAACTCGTTGACGCAATGTCGGTTGATTGTGTTGTGATTTCTCGGTAGCTTAAAATATTAACCGCGTGGTTAGCTAAATTACTTTGGACCGCAACACCTGTTATTAGTACTTGACAGGATTTTTTTTATCAAATCGCGACAAAATAATATTTAATCTCGATACACTTCAAACAGTTCAATTTAAATGATTGTCTCAAATGACTCATCATAATGAGAGGAAAAAGAATCGTCTTAAAAGAGTGATTTTAAAAATGAAGGTCATGGACCTCTAAAGATCTGTGCAGTCACTCAGTAAACATTTTAGAAATTAAAATAGATTTGTTTTTATTATTTTTTAATAATTTTTTTATATCCCCGCTTATTTTTCAAAATATTTTACGTCACGTTGCAACAAAAAAATTAAAAAAAAAAAGAATAAACTCGAATATATACAATAAAAGAAAGAAAAAAATTAATTGCTTAAAAAAACAAGAAGCCTAACTACACAAAAATGAAACTAATGAATACAAAGAAGAAATTAAGTCGGAACTCGGAAAACCTCAAAAACAAAAGAAAGGGAAATACAGGTGCCTCATGTTGAAGTTTTCCGACTTGTTTTCTTTTTTAGTTTCATTTTTGTGCTGTCGAGTTTTATGTTTTATTTTAAATAGATAATTTGTTATACCAAGATCCATGTCTTCCTCTAAGACGCGTCGGAACATGGGCACAGACGGGTATATTCTTAAAGCTTCTTTTATTGCGAGTTCTAAATATTTCATATCATTAAGATCTTGATGATTGGCAAGTCTAGTTCGATCGTCTCCAAAGATTTCGTCCAGTTCTTCAACGGCCTTTTTCTATTGGAAATCATATACTTTATTATCAGTTTTTATAGCATTATTTATGATAGTATTCTTTCAATTACATATGCAAAATAATAATCTATTCAGTGATCAGTCAATGATTACCTGTGCTGCTGGGTTATTTGCTAACAAAAAAAGTGTAAAACTGATCGCGGATGCCGTTGTGTCGTGACCCTGAAAAACAAATGATAAATCTAAAAAAACAGAAGTCGTAAAAACAAAAGACAAAGTGGCAGAAGACATTGTAATGCATGTTTTGTGCTATTGTAATATTAAGAGAGCTAGCGCTCCGATCCGGGTTCGCCCGAATTTGTAGATTGCCGCCGTCTTTTCGTTGACTTCGTTACAAGCTTGGTCACCACGAAAAGCGATAATATATAGTCTACGTCCATCCCGAAGGTCCATTAAATAGAAAATTGATTTCGTTTATAAATAGAGAAGATACTGTAATTTATTTTCATCCAGGTTTATTTAATTGAACTTTATTTATTTATTTTCTTGTCCTGAATCGAAATTTAATAAAGTAATAATTAAAAAAAAATACCTCGAACATAAATGTGTCGACTTCTTCTCTAATCGCAATGTTGCTCAACGGTTGTCCATCAACCGTTGATTCCAACAGCATATCCAGAAACGCTCTTTTTTTCTTCTTACCTAAAAATAAGCTTCCATTATTTTTTACTCGATCGAAAAACATTTTTAAACAAATGTTTGGAAAATTCGATTAACATTCTTTGACTAGTGAACGCTTTTTGATACCTCGAGGAATTCACCAAACTTCAGGAGTCATGGTTATTATAACAGTAGTGTTGGGTTTGATTAGACAATGACCTTAGGTTGTGATGACACATATTTCTCCATAATATGACACTAGACTGTTCTTGCATGTAATTTAATGATCACAATCTAAGGTCATTAATCAATTTTTTTGATAATGGCTTTCTGAAAACCAGCATCGTTCTACGCCAATCAAGTTTAGGGAAGAATCGGGTGTGTTCCGTGTTATTCCGGGCCGAAAAGTATTTCTTTTAAATAGAATTGTACCTATATCGTCCGGATCTGTTTGATTGCTATCACAAATTTTGTTTTCCATCTGATTCTTTCTGGATTTGATGACGTTGTCAGTCATATTGTGTAAAATATCCAGGGATCTTCTATAATCGGTATATTCTTTAGAGAACCAATAGAAAATATCCTTGTCTTTCCACAGACTGAAACCTTTTTGGTGTATTAAATGACATATTTTGTGAACGGCTTGAACATAATCTGATTCAGAATTTATTTGGGCATTTACGGGTGTTCCCATTGCCGTTTCTATAAAAAAAAACATTATTACGTTATTTGTTTTATTAAAGTCAATTCTGATTACGAAAAAAATTATTACCACAAATGATGTCGAGGGCGCATAAAGTAACGTACGGATAAACATCAAAAACTCCCCCATTTTTGGCTTCTTTTTCAAGTTTTTCAATCATAATGTTGCCGCACGAATTGAACACATCGATAAATTCTTCCAGGATTTTAAAATGGAACGCTGGCGTTATCATTCTTCTATGTTTCTTCCATTTCATTCCTGAAATTGGAATTACTCTTATTTCGTTTAGAGAAGATAGTGTTAAAGGTGGGGAATCTGCGTAGTAAGAAGACTGGGAAAAGCGATTTCAGAGGCAATCGTAGGCGGTATCTGCACCATTTATATTTATAGGATCTCCTTTTGTTAAATAATATAGGTCCGTCCGATTCGAAACTCGTTATGTACACAGAAATGACGCAACTATTCAAGTCTTTGATTAATGTCTGATTGATTATTCTTCATTAATGACGCAACTATCTTCTCTAAGCGATACGACCCTTACCAAGTCATTTTTTGTGTACAAACTCTAATAGTCAGAGTGCCCGTCGGCAAAAATTTTATTGATACATACTCTCCCCAAACTTTGTATATGGCTTCATTAGGCCTAGTCTGACACCTATTTCCTCTATGACTTTTCTTGACTTTGGGGTGTTTTCCCTGTAAAGTTTCCGAAAGATGTCGTTTTGACGACATGTAAAAATTTATAGATACTGTTCGTTTTTTTAATTGGATAGCTTAAAAACTTCAACCAAAACGCTAAAATAATGTTCTCTGACAGATAACATGAACCAATGTCTGACACCTCGAATATGTCAGACATTGTATTTTTAAGGCTCTGAAGAATTCACAGTCTTATTAAACATTGGTCATTACAAAATTTACCAAATAAATAGGGTTTTCTTTTGCCTTGTGGTCTACAATGTTTGAAGGAAAAGTGGATACCGCTTGTTAAGTCAATAAAATATTTTACCTGTACTTGTTAGGAGTCCATCTCCTAGCCAGGGCCTTAGAGTACGATAGTCGTCCGCTTTTCTGATAAATTTCTGAGAGCTAAGTAGTATTTCAACGTGTTTCGGATCTGACAAAACGCACGTAATCGGTTTAAAACCGATCCGCGTTTTCATTAATCGGCCATATTTTTTTTGAAGCTCGGTCGCTTGCGTTAAAACATCTGTAAATATACAATGGGCGTTTGTTTCTTTTTTAGGAGTCACTTTTTTATTGCACATATTATATTGAATAACTAGCGGTCCCGTCCGGTTTCACCCGGGTGTAAAAGAACGAATAGGGAAGGGAGGAACATGAGTACACACATTAATAATAATAATAATAAGTTTATTAATGCTAAGACTTAAATAAGTATGCACAAATCAAATACATAAAGTAGTACTAAAATTACAATTCTGGTTCGTACAAACATTTATTAACAAGGTAGCTCCTCAAGACTGATTTAAATTTTTTATTATTTTTTATATTTTTTATTTCATTTGGCAATTTGTTATATAGAATGCATCCTTTACATATTGGCGCTTTACTGTAGCGTGTTGTATTATATTTTTCTATATAAATTATATCACTTGTTCTGGTGCTATAGTTATGGATATCTGATCCAAATTTAAAATTATTTATATTGTCTTTAACGTACAACAGTAGTTCAAATATATAAATGCTATAAAAAGTCATTATGCTGTTGTCTATGAAATATTTTTTACAGGACTCATTGTATTTTGCTCCGAATATTAATCTTATAATCCTTTTTTGGGCTCTAAATACTCGAATGGATTCTGATGCATGTCCCCATAAAATCACACAATATTTTATGTTGCTATATGCAAACGCATAGTATATACTTAACAGTGCTCTAGTGTCGAAAATACTTTTTAAAGATCTCAAATAGTAATATATTTTGTTCAGTTTTTTACATACGCTGTTAACTTGCTCTTTCCATTGTATCTTACTGTCCACCATTATCCCCAAAAACTTGGTTTCAGATACTTCATCTATGGCAGTATTCTTATAGGACACATTTATTTTAGTACACACATTTGGTCTGTCAAATACAACATAGTTCGTTTTGTTAAGATTAATAATTAGGTGATTTGTTTTACACCAGGTGTAGAACTCTTCAAGTTAGTTTACCGAGATGAATGTTGTGTACAAATTTCATGATAATCGGAGTTACCGTTCAAAAGTTTTTGTCGATAAAAAGCAGTATTTAAACTTTTTTTAACTAATAATTTTTTTAAATTAATTAAATTTTAAAATAAATTTAAATGTAAGCCTTAGAAGAAAAAGCAATGTAGAAAATAAAATAAAAATATATTCGCCCAACGTGGGGCTCGAACCCACGACCCTGATATTGACAGTCGCATGCTCTACCGATTGAGCCACCTGAGGTTGTGTTCTCACAACGCTAATATGAGTATATCTAGTTAGTTCATTTCACATAAATAGAAGCTTATTTTTGAGGTAGGTACATTTTGCAACATTTTTCATTAAAGCTCCGCTCCTAATGGTCGTAGCGTAATATTATATAGCCTACAGCCTTCCTCGATAAATGGGCTATCCAACAAAAAATTTTTTTTTCAATTTGAACCAATAGTTCCTGAGATTAGCGCGTTCAAACAAACAAACTCTTCAGCTTTATATATTAGTATAAGATGTAAGATCATCACGCTGTCAGTATTTGGATTAGTTATCTACATTAAGCGGAAATGGAGTCGGTTCGGAACGACCTCGATACGTAGATTATAGACGGTCGACAACTATGTCTTATTACATTGCACTTTAATTACATCGTAAAAATCTTAAGTGCGTGTGTATATTTTGATTTTTTGATAATACAATTTTTTTTATCAGTAATTTCATAATTGTATAATCATACTTGAAATGCATTTTATCGTTCCCGATAAAATTTAATTACAGAAACATAAAAAGTCGAAAATTATGCCTATTAATTATCAGCGATGATGTAAGATTAATATACAGGGTGAGTCATTTTAATCTTCGGATGAGATTATCGTCTCAGGGTAGGGCAAAATCGAAAAATAGTTCAGGGCAAATTTGAGTGGTTCAAAGGGGAACATCGGATGCCATTGTCACTTTTGACATTGCGTCGACGGTTCAAGGTCATTCAGGGTCAACTTTTTTTAACGGGAATTTTTCACATTAGCATTCGATTAGCCGTGAAAAAATATCAAACTTTTGTTCCAAACCCCGTATTTTTCGGAATTTCCACGGCCCAAAACTTTAATTTTCAAATTTATAATATGATTTTTTTGGTGCCGAGTCGTAGATTTTTTGAAAAATCGCAAGAGACAAAAAGTTCTTGGAATTTTTCAAGGAATCAATTCCAATTAAAAAAAAAAATTCAAAATAGTTTTTTTAATATTTTTTTTCTTTCTCTTCAAAATTAGATTTTGAGCCCAAGGACTCATAATTTAATTTTGCCATTCGATAGACAGGAAAAAGTTATTAGAAAAACCATTTTGACATTTTTAGTTCAGCTTACCCAATAAGAAATATTAAGCCGTTCCGGAACTTTTGAAACAGTCTGTATATAAAAAAATAATTAACCTATTGTATTTCTTATCCTAATGTGGGGCTTCTACCATTTCGTTTATTTATTTACAAAAAATCAGCTTGCTGGAACTAAGCATGGGTTTAAACAACAATGTCGTTATGAAATAGTAAACTTTACACGTACCTTGGGGCGTGAAATCCAACAAATTCCCAATAATCGGTAACGGTTTGGGTCCCGGTATGTTGTCGGCCTTTCTATACTTGTTTCTGTAAAGGAATTCCGCCACTAATAAACCCAACACAGCAACTACACCGAGTTCAAACAACAACAGTAACATTTTGTTAATTTAATAAGTAATTAAACGCTGTGTTTATGACAGCGTTTTTGAGACAATGGTAAAGCGCTGCGTCTATTTTCACGTTTATAAAGACCTCAATGTTATAAAAAAGCTGAACTTTTGTACCAGTTGTGATGTCAACTAGTTTTGATTCGAAGGAAACTAGTTTAGATACAGCTAAACACCGCAATGTTTATAAAATACCGTTCAAAGGTCTCTTCTGTACGTTGAGATTTGTTTACAGTGTAATGTAGGCATGGTCAAACTGTAAATGAACGGGTCGAAGACTTAACTTGTCAAAGGACACCGCACAAACCTTATGTGACTTGGTTCTCGGTTAAATTGATCGAAAATTGTTTTATTTTATTGTTTAAAGGTTACTAAGAAAAAGTGTCCAGCTACAGATATGTTTAGCGAGGTTTTAGATATAGGGGTATCCATTGAATACACAATCTTAAAAAATCCTTATCTCTAGAAATATGTTTTCGAGTGCCCTGAATCCGAATATGACATAATTATTTTATAAAGGGTGAGACCTTCCAACATTATCTACCTAGTTTTCGACTATTTTTCTATTTCTAAAAAAAGCCACATGGATATCCTTATATCTAAAATCTTGCTAAACAAATCTGTAGCTAAAAATCGATTGGTTTTTAGGCTATGCGCCCATAGGCACTTTATCTTAGTGACCTTTAAACTATAAAATAAAACCATTTTCGAACAATTTAACCGAGAGCCAAATCCCATAAGGTTTGTGCGGGGTCCTTTCAAATTAATCGGGCTTTGGAGATCTCTTGATGAGTTAGTCAGTCAGTCACTGAGTAGTATTTAGCTTATAGAAAAGAAAATAGTGGCAATGCCAACAAAACACTGTGAATTCGCTAAATGCACTCCAACATAACACACAACAAGCACGAACATACGGCTCTCCAACGCATACACACAGCAAGCGCAAATGATACGTAACGCGTCCCGTGAACAGCGTCGGGCCAATTTGCTCGATTTAATTTACAACCGCGCTATTAGATGTTTCACATTTAAAAGTAACATGTAGGCTTTAAAAAAATCACATCGTATTGATTAACTTGCGAAAGGTTGGCCATGCCTGTTATTGTTATGCGAAATCTGTGGCCATTAAATATGGTGTTGTGATTGAATCATGAGTCATGGATAATAGAGTGATTTGATTGATAAAAAATAGATTCTTTGAAAAAGAAAGAAATATTAACCAAAACGGTGCGTATAAGTAAACCCTTAAACTTTGGAACTTAAGGTGTTTCCATATTACGTCAGACTGGAATCACCAGATTGTTTTTTTCTCAAGGCCACTCTGACTTAATAAGGAGGTGCGTGTTTACATATATTATGTGGTAACAATTGACAAAAAATAAATGTAATTAAAAAATGACGTGAATTCGATATAATTGCACGGTTTGTATTTCAGAAGTACAAGGTCAAATAAACGGGGCTACACTGTTTTGCTTTTTGACAAATATTGGTTAGACTATATGTTAGAAAACACATTTTTTTAATGGACACTAATTTTGTCGGCGTTACGTCTGTACTCAGTATGTCTTTTGAAATCTATACTAATATATAAAGCTGAAGAGTTTGTTTGTTTGTTTGAACGCGCTAATCTCAGGAACTACTGGTTCAAATTGAAAAAAAAAATTTTGTTGGATAGCCCATTTATCGAGGAAGGCTATAGGCTATATAATATTACGCTACGACAATTAGGAGCGGAGCTTTAATGAAAAATGTTGCAAAATGTATCTCAAAAATAAGCGTCTATTCATGTGAAATGCACTAACTAGATATACTCATATTAGCGTTGTGAGAACACAACCTCAGGGTCGTGGGTTCGAGGCCCACGTTGGGCAAATATATTTTTATTTATTTTTTTTTTATTTTCTACATTGCTTTCTTCTAAGGCTTACATTTTAATTTATTTTAATTTTATTTAATTGATTTCAAAAAAATTATTAGTTAAAAAAAGTTTAAATATTGCTTTTGATCGACAAAAACTTTTGAACGGTAACTCCGATCATCATGAAATTTGGACACAACATTCATCTCGGTAAACTAAGATGAATGTGTGTACTCATGTTCCTCCCTTTCCCATTCGTTCTTTTACACCCGGGTGAAACCGGACGGGACCACTAGTATACTATATTTAAGAATGGTCATAATACAAGTTATCAACCAAAACTCATTGCGATATCGATCGCGTGAGAGTCGTTTACGATTCAGATCACATCTATATATTTTCTGTCAATTTACAGGAAATATAAACGCATCTGTTGGAATATATTTTGATGTAAAGGGTTGGCAGTAATTTCGACGAGGGTAATCATTTCTCCGAAATGTCTGTTCTAATTGAGAGTCGGATAATTAATGTTGTTGTTTCTATGTATTATTTTATTTGTGTGTTGATATAATCGCTTCTGTAACGGTTTCGTTAATTAAATTTTTGTATTATAGTGATATCATTAAATTCCATCACGTCCTCTACATCACCATTCACCATTCTCGCTCCTTCCACTTCATCGAATGATCCTTCGTTGCTGAAATTGCTAGGAGCTTCGTCAGAAATACGAACGCATTACCGGACATGCGCTCTGCTCCTTAAATCGAATTTACTTCCTTACATTCTCCCTTAAAAAAGACTGGTCAGTGCGAGTAGAAGTCGCCCTCTAAGGATTCCGTACTGTTATAACATATTTTGTTTCTGATGTAATTACAAATTTGTTATGCTATAATAAGACATTGCTTCTTGCCAAACATTATTCTAGGTCTAAGTTTTGATTCCCTTGCGAGTGTCAAAATATGTGGCATAAACGGCCGCATCTTTTGATTGCATTGACTTAGATGCTTGATTTTTTCACAGCATCAAGGGATTGCAGACCTGAGTATTTGATATTAATTTCAACTTTATACCTCGACGCGTTCCTGAGAAAAAGGGACGGACAACGAAGTGATCCTATAAGGGTTTGTTTCCTTTTGAGATACGGAAAATGAGTATGTACTCAGGACCATCGACTTCTGGTTGTTAGTTATAATCTGTTGAATTTCTGTAGATTTCTGGACCTTTGAATATTTAACTGAAGTATTTACAATTATTTCTTTGTGTAAACTTATTTATTTAATTACATATAAAATCGCAGTGTACAGTTTAAAATGATAAAACGAATTGACTGAATTTAAAAATACGATAATTGTACAAACGAAATACAATAGATTACATAAATACAAAAGGTTATAGCAAATTAAGTAATGAACTATAGTACAAAATAATTAAAGCTCAACATAATCAAACTTCATATTTCTGAAGACTACATCATTTACCAAATCTCACGCTTCGAAAAGACATTTGCCAAATTTTACGTTGGTAGAAATCTTCATTTACCAAATCAATATTAGCAGGTTCCTCGTGTTGCTGTCTTGAACGTATTTTGATGAGACCTATTTCATAGACAGTACGCAAGACAATTTTAAAGATTTGTCATTTTTTTACCTCCTTTTCGATGCAAGTATAGGAATGTCTTTAAATACAATTTCAGTAATATTATCATTTGTGTGGATTGAAGCCACCGACACAAATAAAATTTATGGTCGTGTCCATGTTATTGAGTAATAATTAATTGTTAGATTATGAGGAAGTGAACATGAAAATAACTAGTGTTTTATTTAAAGCGAGATAATCTAACAATTATTACATAACACATATCAATTCCATAATTGCGCCACTTATAATTTAGGAACTAGTCGTGATAAGCGAGGGTCCAATTCGGAGAGGGGGAGAGCGTTTGTTCAATTTGAATGAGTTGTGTTGTTCGCGAACGAACTCGTTCGAAACAGCGCTCTTATGAGTGAACTGGTTCACAGCCGATTATGAAATCAGTTCGTTAGTTCAGTTATCTGCCACGCAGTGAAGATGGCGGACAACAATAAATTAATATTGTATAATCAGTGCGATGCTTTTTTAGTAGTTAAATATCCTTCCGAAAAATAAACGAAGATATTTTCGACTTATTGAATTGTTTCACATTCGATTTTTTCTTTACTAGGTCGTGGAAGAATGATGAACTAAATTAATCGCTCTTTTTAGAGGTTATGTTCGACTGTATTTTTTCTTTTTTTATGTTTGTCCGTCGATATCCTCGCCGACTGTGAACCGATTTCGATGATTATTTTTTTATTTGATAGATTATATCTCAAAAATGGTCTCGTATAAAGTTTTAGTCAAATCGGTTCAGAAACTTTTTAGAAAATCAAAGAAATATTGCAAAAGTTGAAATTGTCGGTTTTATTAGACACTACAAAAAATCACTAAAAAATTTAAAATAAAACAAATTGGAAAAAGGTCATTAAAAAGCTAGAATAACGAAGTTTTGCTTATTTAATCACCAACATGTTTTATGTACTTAGGTATATTAAAATAATGCCGACGCTTTTTCTTAGTGAAATAAAAAAAAGATTGTGCTTTAGACGACTGAAGTAAAACTTCTTCCTGCCATAATTTGTTATTATTCACCCGAAAATGCACAAAATATGAACTTTAAAATGAATTTACAATTTTATTCACTTTAAACGTAGAATATTTAATGTATTAAACAAAATATTAATTTATAAAATTGTTCAAGAACGAAATGAACAGTCTAATGTAAAGAGGAAAGAAATATAAACATAAAGATAATAAAAATAAAAGTAATACATTGTAATTACTTAGCTCTCGTTGGATTTTAAGCGTAAAACTTTATGAAATATTATTTATCTCTGCATGTAGGTTTACAAAACTTTTTTCTCTCACCCGATAGCGCCACTGGCAAGTAACGTATGTGTCATCCTATTGTTAGTACTGCTTATATTTTCGGCCACCTGATGGCGCCACTAGCCAGTGAAGTATTTGTCATCAAAATCACCGTTCGCGTCAACTTCCGTTCGCCTCGCCCGATCACACTTTTCGTAAACGCTCTCGTCACGCATTCACCAGCTTACTCCCCGAGTCAAGCGTGCCTAAAGAAGTTTTACTTCAAAAACGCTGAAATACTTTCGGTACGGAATCCTAATAATGTCGTTTTCTGTTTTTGGAACTGAGCGCTCCTCCGGGTACGAGGATCACGAGAACTATATTTATCTGAGGTAGCAGTGAAAACGTTCGGTCAGTTCTCTACTATAATAGTAAGAGAAATTTAAACCGAACTATTAACTTAACCTCGATAAAGTCCATATAAATGAGTTTTTAAGGTAATCATTGAGAGTTCTGCGGTTGAAAGGTCGAGCATCACCTTTTGTCTGATATGTACTTTGTAGATATTTAGTTTATGAGAATGCTTTTTAACCCTTTCTAAGTACGGTTGTGTTTCCTCTTCACTTTGTACTAAGTTCTTACGAATCGTGGTCAGTACCTATACAGACTGTCTAAGAAAATTGGACTCAGTTTTAGTTTCATCGAACTTAAACAGTTGCGTTTAACGTGTCGTATGTTTGGATCCTATTTCAATGTTCGGCTATTCTTACCACATTTTTATTAGCTCGCTTTCTTGTCTGTCCGGGGGGAATTTTGTAATAGATTTTAAACTAACTTCCTGATTAGATAGAAACTGGAAATTTTTAACATAACTTAAAATTAGATGACAATACAAGAAAATACTAATATTTTTAATATACCACGTTTTCTAAAAAGTAGAAAATAATTTCTTTACAGACAGATTTTTAACTTGTATAGGATTTGAAACGAAAAACGTGGGGCGCATGCGGCATGCGACCGTTATACAGTCTGTAAACACGTAAGGTGCACATAGGGAAATTAACATTGGGAAAAAATGACTGGATCAGAGTGAGCCTTGAAATCTTGTTTTTCAATTTGACAGATAATATTCTTTTGCAAAATGAATGTGTATACTACCGAAGAAAATATTCAAATTATTACAACATAATCGGACTTTTTTTAATAATGGGACATTAAACTCCCAAAAATACTTAAATATGGTGCGAGATCAAATATCTCCGCTTATTCGTGTTGAACCTAAATCATTGGGTCACTTTTTTACCAACGCGCATACGTCATACAAATCAGACAATTTTTGAATGAAATGTTTTCAAACAGATGGAGTTGTTTTTTTTGTTTTATTTTTGAACAAAAAAATTAAAATAATGATTTATAAGAGCTTTTTATTATTTAAAAAGCCAAGTAAAATGGAAATAAATAAAATTAAAATAGAAATCCTCAAGATTACCACGATAATTCAATAGAAATAACAATTAATGCAGTCATGGCTAACTCTGATCCCAATGCTAATTTCCCTATGTGCACCTTACGTGTTTACATACTGTACAAGAAGTGTAGAGAGCAGCTATCAATGAAAAAATCTATTTATGAGATGAAACGAATAATATGCCCCACGTTTCTCGTTTCAAATCCTACATCTTGGTATAGATACCGTAAATTTACATCCAAATATAGAGTTAAGAATGTCTTCAGCATGAAGTAGTGTTGATCCAATAGAATACGTTACGATGAAGGAAGGTTTTGGTTGAGAATCATAAATAAGCTTTAATAATAATGATCATGTATATATTGTTAGAACAATTTACCACCTTTTGACCAGCTTGAGGCCCTGAAGATGAAAATAAATTTTTTGAAACGTTGGCCACTAGCGTAACATTGGTAAAGCTTATGATCCTTCCATCATCGTAGAGTTAAGAATATTTTTTATCAGGTTTTCCTCGGGTAAAAAAGATATGTCCTCTATATATAGCAAATTAATTGAAAAATTGTAAAAACTATTTTATTACAAGCATAAACTTATCAATGTTCTCTTTTTCGTTTCTTAAAAAATTCAAAAACATTTTTTCAATCAGTATAATTTTTATACAAGTAACAGACACATTTATACAGTTTTCAGTAAAAATCTAGTCGTTCTTTCAAGAAAAATAGTTCAATACCTTTGATGACATTTTTTATTTTAATTTACTTTATACATAACAATAATACTGAAAAAACGGACAGTATTGGTAAGTTTATTTATTTTATTTCCAAATTTTAACTTTAATTTTTAACAACAATAATTTAACAATAACAACTTTAAGATCAATAACTTTAACAATAACAAATGTAACAACAATAACTTGAAACTTTTCATATATTGAATCGTTTAGATTCTCCGAAGATGGCATAAAGAGTGCCGAAACGTCAGACAATAAAATGCAATAAAAACCTTCAGTATTTGCTTTGCTCATCGATCCTATGCCACCAGGATTCTTCCTTCTTAATCTTCCAACATTTGAACAGGATCATCATCTCTCTAAATTATTAGAGTTATCTTTCACAATCAAAAATAATTAACACGAACGAAACTTCGCTTAAAGACTGATACTACAATATGATAGCAATTTTCTGAAATACTCAAAAGGTGGCATTAAATAACCATAAAAAAGAGCAACAAAATAGAATTGAAGTTGGCTGCGCCGTATTTTGAAGACGCGAGCAACTCGAGCCTTGCCCTATAGCAATCAGAATTATTGTACGGCATCCGAAACACTATGCAATGAAAGAAACGATATCCCGAAAACAAACGCGGAGCACCTCCTGTTTTGGTAAGCTGACATGTTTTCGTTTAGATGGGTCGTAACTATACTCTCCCTAATCCAACTGAGAGATGTGGAAGGAAAGTTAAGGATGACGCTGGGTCCATTTGGCAGTCGACATTATCGCAGTCTATTCTAAATACCGACCTTGTTCAAACTGACTTTGTATTTTACAACTTTATCTACAGTCTGTCCGCGAATTTTGTATACAGAATGTTCCTGAAGGAAACAGCAAACTAAAGGAATCAGGATTTTTATTTGTCTTCAAGTTACCTACGCGACAATCGTGTAGACAATTATTTATCAGAAAAAAACATTCTCAATTATTATGGCATTTACATTTTTAAGCTTTTATATACAGAGTGCTCCAAAAATCCTGGTACGGCTTAATATTTCTTATCGGGTAAACCGGACTAAAAATGTTAAAATGTGTTTTTTTTAATAACTTATTCCTGTCTATGGCACACTTAGATTTTGGGCCCGAAAAGGGTTCCGTAGGGCCCAACTTTGCAGTTTTAAATGGGAACTATACTTTTTTTATTTCATATTCGGATTCTGCGGAAAATTATGCATACGAATACGTTTTAGTATTTTTTTAATCCTCTGGTCCTATGTAGAGCCCTTAAGAAAGACCTAAGAATAGGCCCTGTACAATAAATATCTAAATTGGAAACGATTGACTTACTTTTATCAAAATATTCGCTTTGAGGAGCACTAATCGATACTTCATAGGTCCCTAAAGCTCGATTTTGAACCTTAAGGCCCCTCTGTAGGCCCCCTAAAAAGGTCTACAGGGATTCAGAGCTGAATAAATCTTAATTTGAATTCGATTACTTAATAAATAAAATTATCCACCAATTTTATTTATTGAAGAGTAATCAAAGATTCGATTACTAAATATTATCATAAATACTTTTTTCGGGATGAAATTTTACAAAGTTCCGAAAAAAGTATTTAACAGAGTTCTTGAAGCTGATTTCTCGTCAACGAAAGATCCCGCCAATTTCATTTTAATCTTGCCTCGTCTCGATGACCTTGGACTTTACATTATATTTGAACAGCTCGTAACTTCTGGGGTTGTCGTAACCCACCCATCGGTACGCACATGTAGGATACACGAAAGTTGCCCTTCCCTAGTCGTCCCACTGCCTTACTACAATAATAATTGTAATTTTAGTTTTGTTCATCTACACTCGGAATCTTCTGTCTCGTTCTGCCACGTCATTTCTCGTCACGTCTCTGTTTAACGCATACGCCGGCTCATATGGTATCTCACTCACGCATGACGCGTCATCTTTATCCTTACATTCGACGTCTCCAATGCACAGAGGTGTAATATCAAGTGAGCTCAGCAACTTTAATGTTTTTATTGATCCTTTTATTATAACGTTTTAACTCTTATATAAATTCCCTGTTCGGCCCGCTAGAAATTATCGCTTGCGTTCTTTGTCTGTCGCATTATAAATATACGTTTGTAGAATGAACGGAGAATATGCTGTGAACGTTCGCGAAATGTTTTCACATTTATCATCGAGTTCTTATTTCATTTCAAAACTCTATTTAAATTTAAACGTTTGACAAGGGAACTTTTCAACTTATTTCATCAAATGACCGAGCAATAAAAATAGAGAATGTAAAAATCAAACTGAATTTTAATCTTGCTCATTCATTCAGAGCCTCTTGTGACTTACCTGCTGCCGGATAACTGGACATGCCGGAGTACTGGAAAGATGCAGGAACATAACCTAAATACATAAACAACCTACCTTCGTGTTATCATTTGCATAGTATATAAATGAACAGTTTATTTTATATATTTTATTTAACTCATCGAGTGCTCCACGCTTTAAAATGTTACATAGGTATATAGTACGAGATCCGGTATTAGAGATATATATCCGCATCTGTTATTTGATGATTACAAAGATTATAATGTTAGATAATATATACATTGATAAATCGCACATGGGTTGCCTACCGATGCTGTTAAATTAAATAAATTCTAATTAACTTTTTTGGATCAACTTCCCCGAGTTGTTAAACGTAAAAATCGAGCCTAAGATGAGAGAATATGACACAAATAAAATGTTAACAAAACAAATATACTCAAAGTGCGCAGAGCATGACTATTTACAAGGTATATTTATGTGAATGATGTATATTTATGTATAGAATCAATGGTATATTCCAATTTCTTGTGTCATATTATCTCATTTAAGGCTCGATTTTTATAATTAACAAATCGGGGAAGTGTATCCAAAAGAGTTAATTAGAATTCATTTAAATTAACAGCATCGCTACGCGATTTAGCTAGGCAACCCATATGCGATTTATCAATGTACCTGTATATTAAGTTCGTTCCAAGCAGCCGCGAACGGTAATAAAACCGTACACAGTCTTGTTACTGCGCAAGACTGTCTTGCGCAGTGTCGATTTTTGAACTAGTGCGCAAATTAGTCTTGCGCAGTGACTGTGTACCGTTTTATTACCGTTCACGGCTGCTTGGAACGAACCTATTATCTAACATCTTTGTCATCATAAAATAACAAATGAGGGTATATTTTTATAATACCCGATCTTGGACTAATAGAAGAGAAAGGAATGCATTTTCTACTTGTTAAGGGGTTGATGTGTATTTTTTAGATTTTTTGAGACAGTAAATTTTTGATTGTTCAGTGCTCTTTTTTAAACCCAAGAAACTGAAATTGCAGCCTTAAAAGCAGTTGGGATCGTGTACCTATATATTTCCAAAGCTTTGTAAAATATTATTTCTCGTTCTCTAGAGACATTGTGAACGCATACGCTCGCCATTAATGTGCGACTGTCGCAGTACACAATGCGTACCGTTAATAGTTGACTCGCATTCCTACGGGACGCGATGTCCTGCGGGATACGTTCTCGAGGGTCGCATCAGTATATATACGCAACACTAGCGTACTATATGCGCGATGTAGTAAATACAATGTCTATTTTAACCAGTTAATTTCCTGTTTAGAGAATTCTGTATGTGGGTTACAATCCTGAAGTTCATTAACAATATATCTTAGCTGTTAACAAGGTTATAAAAGGATTTAGACTGCAATCGAAAAATACGCGTGCTAGATTTTGGAGGAAAGCAAATTCTAACCGAAATATTTTAAACCATATATTATTCATCTTTATTTTAGTTGTTATTATCTATATTCTATACTTATTATCTATACTAATATATAAAGATGAAGAGTTGGTTTGTTTGCTTGTTTGTTTGAACGCGCTAATCTCAGGAACTACTGGTTCAAATTGAAAAAAAAATTTTTGTTGGATAACCCATTTATCGAGGAAGGCTATAGGCTATATAATATAACGCTACGACAATTAGGATCGGAGCTTTAATGAAAAATGTTGCAAAATGTATCTCAAAAATAAGCGTCTATTCATGTGAAATGCACTAAATACTCATATTAGCGTTGTGAGAACACAACCTCAGGTGGATCAATCGGTAGAGCATGCGACTGTCAACATCAGGGTCGTGGGTTCGAGCCCCACGTTGGGCGAATATATTTTTATTATTTTTTTTTCTACATTGCTTTCTTCTAAGGCTTACATTTAAATTTATTTTTATTTTCAAATCTTTGATTAATGTCTGATTAGAACTCTTCAATAAATAAAATTGGTCGATAATTTTATTTATTTATTTTAATTTTATTTAATTAAATAAAAAAAATTATTAGTTAAAAAAAGTTTAAATATTGCTTTTTATCGACAAAAACTTTTGAACGGTAACTCCGATCATCGTGAAATTTGGACACAACATTCATCTCGGTAAACTAAGATGAATGTGTGTACTCATGTTCCTCCCTTCCCCATTCGTTCTTTTACACCAGCGTGTAGATATCAAGTGGGCGAACAAATATTTCAAGTAAAAGTAAAAAATAAAAGAAAACCGGCTTTCAAAGTTTTATTAAATTTTATCAAACTTTGAGGCTGGTCCTGGCGTTATGTTATGTCACTGTGTAAATATGTTATGTCATTATCAAGTATAGAGAACTTGTTAGAAGTTGTCCCTGTTTTGTTGGACACAAAGATGCGTGCGTCGTAGCCATGTTTGTAGTAGCGATAGTTATTTGGGATGCATTTCCGATTCGTGCTATAATTTCTTCCCGTGTGTTAACCGGGCTTTTGAACTAATTAAAAATTTAATTAAACTTTGTACGGCTGTTTCTCTCTAATTTTTGAGTTTTGATAAAAAACTTACTTGAAATATTTGTTCGTCTATTTGATTTCTACACGCCGTTAAATAAAAGAATTGAAGATTTTCACAAAATATATTTTTAAAGTACAGGAAAATATTTAATTTAATAAAATTAGAAACAGCATTTAAAAGAGTTCAAACTTACAGATTAACATTCTAAAGCTTGGCGTCCATTCTGAATATTTTATCAAGTATATTATTATTGTTGTTATGAAAGGTCTTAATAAAACAAGTAAACATCGCCGTAGCTTCTTGTGCCTACGGGCTACGTGAAGCCAAAACGTTGTTTTCATTATTCCATATTCACGTAAACAAGAAGCATATTTTAAGGCTTTTGTTACACTTTTTAAACGAGTGTTTGTTATTTTATACAAATTTTTAGTAAGCCATAAACACAGGTCCGTAAATTTATTAAATTTTAAAACTGTTCACTGGTGTTTTTTATATTAAATGAACAGCTGTAGCGCCACTGTGTAAATATTTATTCAATTATTTCACTGCAGAAAACTAAATAAAGGCCGCTGCACACGAGGCTAGAAACTTTGCTAGGAGTTCTGCTGGCCGGTAGGCTGGGTACGAAGCTAGAAATGACGTCACTGCGGGCTGGCCTGCTAGCTCACAAGCTAGGTTTTAAAATTAGAACAAGGGCTATTTTCCCTGCTAGATTTGCTGCTAGGTATGAGCAAGAACCAATCAGGAAGCAGTATCTTGTCACGTGGGCACTTGAACAAACGCCCACAAACCAACATGGTGTCGCATTCTGTGACAACAGACACGTTTTGCTCTCTGTTTATATTCGAACTGTCACTGCGCGCGCACCAGATCTATTCACAAATCAAGCTTGAAAAATAGTCTCGTGTGAAGCGAGCACTTAAGAAAACCAGCGCTAGAAAACTAGTAGGCAAATTTAGCAAAGAATTTAGCAGCGTTTGTAGCCTCGTGTGCAGCGGCCTTAGGCCTAGCACACATGAAGAGCGTTCAACGTGCGTTGGCCCAACGCGCGTTGAACGCCTCTCATATAAACTAGGCCTTAATCTTTCTATTATTGAAATATAACAAAATATAGTATGTGTGGTTTCAAGGTCAATTGCATGTTTATAACGTGCAGTGTTTCAGAATTAGCTCTCTACATTTATTAATTTATTTCCATCAAAAATATTTCAAAAACTGAAAGGAAAATTGAAAAATGCTGCGGACAATAGCCGTTTTTTTTTGCGAAAAATAAATCTAAAAAATATGCCTTGCTATTAAAAAAATTGAATACGATTTTTTTAAATAATTTTTCTTCCTCGAAATTATACAACTTAATTTCTCCGAAACATTTTTTTATCTGATTTTTGTGTGGGTTTGCTATTACCTATATTTTTAACATTTAATTATAGAATATTGTTTCAACTTGATTGTCTCACTTGGCTGATTTTTTTTTACTTTTTACGGAGAAAAAAAAAATAACCAAGAAACGTCCTTGACATATGGAAGCGAATTTATTCTGGTCAAATAGCTTGAATAATCCAGAAAAGGATATACGAATAATTTGAAATTCGACGCACATAAAATTTCTTCTCGTGCCATTGTTGATTACGATCCGGAAAAGTAACAATTTTCCGCTTGATACGAAGGAAAACTAACGAAACTTCTCACTGTAGCCAAAAAAAGAATAAACAAGGCAAATGTTGAAAAGTGGAAGAATTATTCTACAAAGAAATGCACAGTTCATCCTTTATCTTATAGCTGCACAACTTTAAAATACTAAATTGCCAAATATTTTTTGTAACATCATTTTTAATTATAAAATGATTACAATTAGATTTATTCGAATTAATCATTAATTGTTACAGAAAGTTAGTTTTTTATTGTTGTACTATTACTAACTTTATGTATTTTGTCACCAGACAACAATTATCTAATTATTAATTTGAATAAACCTAGCTAATTGTAATCATTTTATAATAAAAAATAATGTTACAAAAAATATTTTTAGTTCTGACGTAGGCATAAACGTTGCAACAGACGTAAAATTCTTAGGTATAACGAAAGTTGAAAACTTAAAATGGATTAAAAGATAAATATTGTATGTAAAAAACTTACCTATTAGTCAAAGAGTTACTGAATTTTTTGGGAGCTAATTTCGGCAACCGATTATTATAACTTTTCGGTTATTCCCAACTATAAGGAATAGAAACTACAGTGTGAACTCTATATAGCGACGCCCAAAGGACTGTGAACGTTGTGACGTTATTGAGAGTTGTCGTTAAACGGAGAGAAGAAATAATCCATTAATATCTTTATACTATAATATGTATTTACTCATACTATCACAAATTACAATAGCTTAGCTAAACATACTCGTATGAAAGATAATCCCAACAAACAAAAGAACGAATTTCTTAGAATCTTCGGTACGCATGATTCCGACAACAAAGCAACAAAATAACAAACAAGTACTGTTTATTGCTTAATGATGACTTATTGTTGTCGTTATTAAGAGTGGGTGTGTCGTTATTTAGAGTGTATCAATGTATGAGCAACAAGGTAAACCAACTAGAGTTAATTAATTTCGACGTTTTAAGGAGTTTGTTGTTATATCGAGTGACGTTAAATCGAGTTTTACACTGTATTTGGTGTTTAATTACGCTGACTAAAATTACACGCGTTAAAATAATATGTCCATTGAAATGGACGCCAGGAATTCATTAACAAAATTTTAGCAAGGCTGTCTAGTAGACTTTTGTACGGTCCGAGCTTGGACTATGATAATCTTCTTGGAAGAAAGGAGGTTGTGGAATTTAGTTTACACTGTAATTAGAAATTATCCGCCAGCTTCCGGTGCGAGAGCTGTGCGTGTCTCCTGTATTTATGGTAGATCCAGAACAATCCGTTGTGACTGCTCTTTGCACGCAGAAAGTAGGCAAGTTTTCTCTTCTTAGTTTGTTGTTGTTTCTGCTTTCGTTCTTGTGTGTGTGTGCGTACATACTTTTAAAGGCCAACGACTGTTGTTGGTGTTACAAATCACTTAACAACTTTGACGCAATATAAATCCCTATGTCTACAACTTCCCAAAAACTCACTGCCGCCGCGCCGCCTGTTTCTTCTTAAACTCACTCTGTATACGCATAAACATATTATACGGTACCTACATTATAGTCTCTTTAGTTAAGAAAACAAGACGATTTTCATACATTTTTGAAACAATACCAGTTGTCAAGCTGAATACAGAATGGAACGCCGAGATAAAGGCGACGTTTACGCGTTATTTGTAGAACATTGTGTCCTTTAAAAGTTCTGATTTGGAGTTCGTTTTGTGTAGGAACGGATCTGTCAATCAATGTACGCGTGTCCAAACGTATGTTCCGAAATATAATAGTTATTGGCGTAACTAGTAGTCTAAGTCATTCATCGCGCTGACAGGTCATGACTTAGCCTACAAGTTGCGCCCATAATTTTATTCAACAATTGCGCGTTATTCATGTTTTATTCATTGCGTAAAAAACGAAGCCTAATATCTATTTATTTCTTTATAAAAAAAACTGTCAATACTAACAGCACCAAACAGCATGATTCAATGTTTTGGTTTGAGGTTAGCCGGTTATGAATAAACTCCATGTCGAAAACATTCGGCCTCTCAATTTTAGCCTCAATGGGTAACAACAGGGAGTTGTTGTTACCTACTATTTCGGTACGACTCAGAAAATAGTTACGTTTATTTTCATTACTCCACAATGGCCGAGCTAGTAGGAATCTTCATTGAGTTATGACAAGTAATTGTCACCAGTCGGTAAATGGCTATTTAGGGTTCGGTTTTTAGGCATGATAAAACATGAATAACGCGCATGAGTTGAATAAACAAATTAACTGTACTCCAGAGGTATTGAGAGGTGTCGGAATTTCAACTTCAATCTTTTGTCCCAATAGTGAAGGTTTAAAATTACTTTTCATTACAACTTTGACTTCCATTTTAGTTCATCCAAGTTCCCTCACTAAAGGAATAACACGAAATGGTAGCGAGATATCTTTTGTCGTACGATATCTACGTAACAAAAAAAAAACATTTCAAAAACATTACGAGTTAGCCGTCACACAATTATGCGTGAAAAAATTACTACCTTATAAGTTCAAACTCTCCATCTGGTGGTATAAAGCTGATAGAATGTGCTAATGACGTCATGAATCGACGCCATTCTGTTGATTCGTTCTGAAATATACTGGCCAGCTCGTTGATGTATTATTGTTTCCCTCGTCCATCAAAAGTGATTTTTTACTTTGCTGAGAAGACATTATTGCAAATCACTAATAATAAAATAAAAATTTCACAAAGTCTGATGCGCACACGTCCGTTTAAATATTTATACTTACTCACACCTGTCTCACCAGTACAATTATGGCGTCGGATCATGACGTCATTAGCACTTTGAAACGATTAGCTTTGGACTGTTTCGGATAAGCTCACGTAATCGTACAACTGGCCAGTATACTGGGTTATATTATTGTGTGAGTACAATCGAATGTTCTAGAATCTAGATGACAGGGAGTTTGAATACGATATTAGACTGCTCCTGATGTATGGAAACTGTAATTATATGATCACAATCTAAGGTCATCGTCAAATAAAATTTTTTGACAATCCTTTCTGCAACCCAGCATAAGCCATGCATTCAAGAAGATTGAAAATGATCACATAAATGTGGAAATTATATTTATTTTTTGTCGTCTGAGAACAAAAGAATTAAATTTATGTCGCTTGTTTTTTTTTTTTTAATATATCGACTCCGGTGGCAATTGTTTAAAACAAAACAAACACGGTGGCTAAAACAAAAAACGAATTGTAGTACATTTCCTAATATTTCAGCTGTGTAACGTTATTTGTACGGCTGTAATTTTATTACACAGTTGAGTAAACAATAATTTAACAAACAAAAATGTTTTTTAACTAATACTTTGTAACCATATTACTAGGTAATTATCTATAATTACACAACAATTTCTTTGTATTACTAACCACAAATTTACATTTGTAAATAGTAATTAGTAATTAGTCGTGTGTATTGTTTTGATGATCGAGAGAAAAAGCACTTTGTCTCGCGGATCTTTTCAAAAAAAATTATTTCACATTTTTTCATGTTTTTTAAGTGATAAACAAACGCATCAAAGTACCCTCTAAGCTGCGCGAGTTGCTCAGCCGTTTTTGTATTGTGCGCATTATGGGCTTGTTTTAAATTTTTTTAAAATTTCATTTTATAAAACAATTGCATCTAAAAATGTCAAAAATCCATACACCAAAAAAAGTAAAATTTGGAGGGAAAAAAAATTTATTAAAAACACTTTTAACTTCAAACACAGGCACGGGACTCCCCCACACTTGCGCACCTTTTACAGTTATTTTGAGTAATTTTGCTCCCATATACTGAGCAGTCACTGAACAAAATTAGAGGGAACATTTTTTTATAACGTACTTGTAAGTATTTAATTAAAAAAATAATATCAAACGTCAGCTAAATAAAATAAATAGATTTTTCATTGTAATAAGTATATTTTTATGAATATTGAAAATTTCTTATGTTGTCATGGTATGCTCACAATATGAAGCAAATATGTTGGGTCCTGCCCTAGCACTGGCTTTGCCAAGTTGGGCAGGAAACATTAATATTAATATAATATTTAAATATGTTGAAAAAATGTAAATTAAATTATAGTTGTAGAAATAATGATAATGTTCATCTTTACAAATAAAATAAAATAAATTAAAAAAATTAAAAAAAAAATGAGTCAACGATATTCATCACAGAAATAATCAAATTTGAAGTAATATTCAATCTTTTTAACACCATCATAGAATGTTCATAATATGAAGAAAATATGAGTCAACGATATTCATCATAGAAATAAGTATATTTTGTAGCAATGTTGAATCTTTCAAATATTATCATGATTTACTGACAATATGAAGAAAAGTTTTAGTTGAAGATTATTATTATCCATCTAGTTTTTACAGGTATAATTTTATTTTTAATTAATCCTAGAGAGAGTTTAATGCTTTACGGCTTTTCTCTAAATAAATTATTATTATCCATTTGATTCAATATTTCTACAATATATACTCAACGAATTCTATCATGATTTTCTTACAATATGATCTAACTGCACAGGCACTCATAATAGGTCCATAGTGAGGTCATTTCAACTATCAAAAATTATCTAAATTTGCACTAAATTTTCTATAAACATTGTCTATCTGGGGTCCCAAAAGAAGTATAACTTCACAAAAAAATGGAATTGACGTCCACACGATCTGCGCATACAAAAACATTTGAAACGGCGCAAAGAAAAAGAAGGTAAAACTTGTGTTCAATGCAATACACGGTCTCGGTTGTGCATCTCTCATCTGACAATTGACCGTAACTTCGGTTCCGGTGAATCCCGTCTCCGGTACTGCACGATCCGTGTTGTATTAACGTTCGAACACTCGTGTGAACAGTCAGTGAACTTGTGAACAATCACCGAACGACAAACTTTTACAGACGAGACTATTCAACCAACTTATCAGCTGGTGTCATTCATTCTTGCATTGAGAGTTTCGTGCCCTGCGTCTACGGTGCGCGGTATTGAACTTTCGCAAGACCAAATTGGACTCGTTATTGGAACTTGCGCCGCGGCTGCCGCGCTTGGTGCGAAGTTAGAAATGACGTCACTGCAGGCTCGCGACGACGGTCGCAAGATAGATTACAAAATAAGAACCGGGGCTATTGTTCGTGCTTGTTTGTCTGCTTGTTTTGAGAACCAGCCGGGCGGCATGAACAAACGCCCACAAACACGGCGTCATAGCGTGTGTTCTGATCGGAGACAATAAACGTTCATAGTATAAGAGCCAGTGGCCGGCTACCAGTATGTAATTGACCAGATCTGAATTTTTACACAGTGAGTCTCCTATACCTACCATACATGGAGTGGGGACTCACTAAGCCCAGCGTGGCCGCCGCGGCCCGTGCTCAGGTGCTACAGGTACAAAATTTGACTAATTTTCAAAGTATTTGACCACGTCTGCCATTTGGAAATTTAGTAATATATTATTATTAATATTGAAAAATAACAATGCCAGACCACTATCGCGCGTCAAACATCGTGGCAGACAATTTTAAAGGTACCAAAAAATATGAAATTTTGAAAGGTATACTTTTCATCACGGATTATGATTCTATTTATTATTTCAAGAAAGTTTCGTTAAATTTTTTTTTCTAAGCTTTAGGTATAGTTCCGGAAATATTTAGAAAATTTAAAAAAATCATAAAAAAATATCCTCACATTCTATTTCCGCATTTGGAGAGCAAAAAAAAAAGCTCCTTGGGTCCTTTTTGCGTCTATATTGGCCCTTGCTATTTCTTTACTATTTTTCTAAAATTTATAAAATGCTTCGCGGGCCGGACAAAATTGTGCTATATAATATCACGCTATGACCAATAGGAGCGGAGCATCAATGAAAAATGTTGCAAACTGTAACTCAAAATTGTCCGTCCGACAAAAAGCTTTGAACGGTAACTCCGATCATCATGAAATTTGGACACAACATTCATCTCGGTAAACTCATATCTCTCCCTTCCCCATTCGTTCTTTTGCACCCGGGTGAAACCGGGCGGGACCGCTAGTTTCTGCACATAGTTTGAATGTCATCTCACTTCGATCGCTCGCTCGCTCATGTCCGGAAGCTTGCGTTAAGAAGCGTAGCTTCAAAAGTTTTATACGATTCTTTCGCATTTAGAGGTATACAAAAGAGAGAAGTATATTTTGAAAGAGAAAAATGTAAACAAAATAGTGTCCAGGAAAAAAAGATTCATAAATAAAAATCAGAAAGGCAAGAAAATACAATAAAGGAAATCAGTATATTGTGTGTGAAAAAGTATTTGTGTATGTATGTGTAAGTATTGATGAATATTTGTATACAAGGTGTTTGTCAAAAAAAAAATGGAATTATTTAAAGTTACCTTTCCGACTTGGCGATTAGATTTTTGCTTGGTAACTAAAGACCGCTGCACATGAGGCTGGTTTTACTCGCTGAGATCACTGCTGAAACTTGTGCCGGCTCGTCCGCTGGCTGCGAAGATGGAAATGATTTCAAAATTAGAATTGGAACTATTTTTCGTCTTTGTTTGTCTGCTTGTTTTGAGCAGGAATCAATCAGGATACCCACTAAAAAATATGGCGTCATAGTGTGTGCTGTTCAGAGACAATAAACGTTCACTTTTGTTAACTGCGCGTGCACCAAATCCATCTACAAAACTAGCTTCAAAGCAAGCATCGTGTGAAGCGAACACATAAAAGCCGTCACGAAAAGCCAGCGCCGTAGCACGCTTGAAAGCTAGCAGTCAAATCTTGCCGCAAAAACAGCTTCTTGTGCAGCGGCTTTAAATATTCGGGAACGACTTTGTCATATACATATATCGTTTAACTATATAGATTAGCTCGCGTGCGAGGTCCATGACTTGAATTCGTTTTCGCTCACTGCTCGATTCGAAACAGTTTCGATTAGCAGTTTTTCAGAGCTATAGCTTGTCACGTATTTCAATGAAATTTAGTGTTGCTGCAAAATGAATCTTGCATCTACTTTGTGACACCTGCTTTACTATTAAATCATTATGATTGTTTTAATAAATTTATGTAACTCGTCTGCTTGAAATCATTGGACGGGTCAAATATTTTTATACCTGCAGTATTGACTTGTATTTCGTTGTGTTAAGTCGTTGTTTTTTCATAATATTTGTAATTATTCAATAATCTCGCGGCCGAACTAACTAAATATTAAGGATTTTTATTTTTATAGTTTCTCAGTGATGCTAAAAAACTAAGTTTTTGGCTAGTTCTCAATACTCGAACGAATAAAGGGGTATTTAGTTATCACAGTTTGGAAGTGTTTTGTGTGTTTTTTTTTTCTAAATTGTGCTGACGACAGTTCTTATTATGGCAGCACTAGTTTGATTTAAACGAAAATTGGTAAGTTTTTTTATCACGATAATTCTTGAACGATTTTGACGGGACTTTCCCTGGAAGATAGCTAATAAGAAGTAACTTAGGCTACTTTTATTTTAAAAAAGTAATTAGGGCTCCGCGGAAAAAAATTAATTCCACACGGACGAAGTCGCGGGTTACAGCTAGTCTTTAATAAAAATAAAAATTTATTTTGTATTACAACTTTTAAAGTAACTAAAGTTCTGAACTTTTTTTTACTAAAAAAAATAAGGGCCCAGCTATGTCAAGCGCTACATCGGTTCCACAAAAAAAATATGGACAGCCGCGTCCGAGACGCCATCTTGTATAAATGTACTTTGTACACATATATAAAACATATATGTAGCAAAAGCGCAAGTATCGTAAATTAAATTTGTCCCAAGTATAAGTTTTGGTGAACGAGAGGAAAGGGGGAGGAGGAAAAAAATGAAAGAAACCAAAAGTTTGATAAAATTATTGGGCATTGGAAAGAAAGTTAAGTTTACCGCCGATATGATCAGTTTCGAACTATGCTAAGTCTTAACTGAATCGGTCGTATTGAGTTTTTATCAAAATATATAGTTATTTAGGAACGGGCAAAACTTTTTTGTTTTTGATTATTTAGCGACCAAAAACGTAGAAAAATTCGTTAAAAAAATTGTTTAAGTCTGCTTAACTGTGAAAATAATTCGCACGAAATAACCGTACGAATCCGGTTGTGTTTACAAAAATTAATCTGTTTCACGACAAAAAAAGTTGTCAGTTGTAAAGGAACAAACAATTTATAAATTTGACAAGGAGACGTAACATAGTTGCAAAATGCATTTTGCTATACTATCGTTTTGCGCCTCCTTATGGTATACCTTCAAATATCAAATCTCTACGAACTAATTTGACATAAAGGCATGTCCTAATCGCGAAACTGCATGTTATTATATTTTTTATCTGTCACCAAATGTTAAATTCATATGAGTTGATTTTTGACGTGGAGGCGTGGCCTAACCTTGAAACTAAATTTTTCTATATATGCTCTGTTTTTTCCACTACATGTTATAGCGTCAAATGTCAAGTCAATATGAGCTGATTTTGACGTGGAGGCGTGGCCTAACCTTGAAACTAAATTTTTCTATATATGCTCTGTTTTTTCCACTACATGTTATAGCGTCAAATGTAAGTCAATATGAGCTGATTTTGACGTGGAGGCGTGGCCTAACCTCGAAAAAAAAATTTGCTTTACTTTCATTTTCAGCTACTGTCAGTGTCCAAATCGCTATGAGCTGATTTTGATGTGGAGGCGTGGCCTAACCTCTAAGCTAAATTTTTCTATGCTCTATTTTTTCAATCGCATGTCATAGCGTTGAATGTTAAATCTCTATGAGCTGATTTTGAGGCGGAGGCGTGGCCTAAATTTGAAACTAAATTTTTCTATACTCTGTTTTTTTCACTACAAGCATAGCGTCAAATGTCAAGTCCCTATGAGCTGATTTTGACGTGGAGGCGTGGCCTAACTTCGAAACTAAATTTTTCTATACTCTATTTTTTCCACTGCATGTCATAGCGTTGAATGTAAAATCCCCGCGGGCTGATTTTGACAAGGAGGCGTGGCCTAACCGCGAAACTGCATTTCGCTATAATGTCACATTAAGTCGAATGTCAAATTTCTATCGATTCGTGGAATAGTTCGAGATCGGACCGACTGCACGTGTGAGAGAGGTTTTTTTTTTCGGTCTCACAAAAGATTTGCGATGACAATAAGGACCATAACGAACGCCATTGAAGAAGGAGATTCGTACGTTCTTCTGTAGATTTCACTCTTCGAAGCTCTGACAAAAAACTTCTGTTTTTTACAGTTACAAGAATTTTTAAGATATAGTTGTGTTTTCTGTTCTATTGATCTGATTTCGTATAGGTTGTCCTTCTCTGGGACGTCTCTATATTGCATTATATTTTTTTTTATATTGAAAAGAATATTTGATTTTGAAAGATATTGAACTCGTCGTTCGAGATTAGTTTGTTTTGTTCTTTAAGATATTTAAAGGAAATGTATACATATTTGTGGAAATCTTCAAATTGGTTTTGTGAAGATACTGCTGTTCTAAGAAAAAAGAGATCGAAGAACTTTTTCGTTGCGAGATTAATTTTTTATTAATAAATTGCGGTATAAATTACTAGAACGTGAAACAATACTTAAAAAACATTTTTGATTGATCTCGTTATTACTGTTTTTTACCCGACTACGGCGAAGCCAAAAGGAAAGGTTATGAATTTAGCAGTTTATGTATGCATGTTTGTATTTACGGATGTTCCACCTTAACGCCTAAACTATTCATCCGATTTTGATAAATAAGGTGTCAATCGATTCCTCATTATGGCCCGGATAACATAGGCTGCATTTATTTTTGAATTTTTGTCCCAGAGGGGAGCGAATTGAAAACAAATAAAAAGCAAATTCAAAAAATATAATTTAAATATAAAATTTCAAAATGCCCGAAGGACATTTTTGGCAAATAAAATTTCTCCAAGTAAAAAATTCACAGCTTGGCCTCACTACTCTTCTGCCAGGTGTTCAGACACTACAAATTTTCGCGCTGCTTCAAATACCTACCCAATGAAAGCTCCCGTAGAATAGCTGCGGCGAAAGATGAAGCCACCGCGTCATAGTGACGTGAACGCATTGTGCCCGCCTTCTAGCTTGCTATTGGCTGTTTCGGAGATCCATGTGCGTCGAGTGTTTATTTTTATTCTACCGCTGTAAATGGATATATCGAATTTATTCCACATGCCACTGTCTGCGGGCAAGTAGGCGTTCACTACCATATTATTATTGATGACGTGCATGGCTTCAACTCTCACCGCGGGCACTATACCGTATTGTATTGATATGAATCAAGTGTATGAGTTGACGTTTCGTCATCTTTGCAGGTGGATTCGTCGCTGAGCCGGGAACGAGAAAGCATTAACGACGACGGCCTGCTGTGGAGCGATGCCGACTTACACGTGCAGCTTATGCCGGCCCATTTCGCCGAACGGAGATTGGTGATCAGCTGCACGGCGCACATAGCCACCTTCTATCGGGAAACGACCAGTCTTCAGCTCGGCACCAAAATGGGTGAACCCGTCCACCAGAGAGGTGAGTTTCTGCACCAATTTACTCTATATACAGGATGTCCCATTAAGAATGGGACATAGAACAACCGCAGATTCTCCAATTCAAAATAAAACGATTAAGCGAAATATGCTTAGATAAAATGTAACTCGTTTCCGAAATACGGGGTGTTGAAGTTGAAAACTGAAAAATTATTAATGTCCATAATTTTTTTAATACACCGTATAATTTTACTCAAATCGGCACATTTGTTAAATATCATAAAATGCACCTAACAATAAAAAAATTAGTTCAGTACGCTCTACTAGTGGCGTACGGCAGGAGTAAGTAATGCTTGTACCCCTTCTAAATGTTACGCCGCTGTCTAAATTTTAATTTTGACTATAATTTTAATTTTTTTGATATTTTCTAAGTCAATAATGTACACTTGTTAGTTTGTTGTAAAGTCATTGGTTTTCGAGATATTCGCAGTTAAAGATAGATAGACATGTACTTTTTATTTGTATTATTATTAATAATATTCATTTTTACAATTTTGTCTTAAAAAAACTGCGAATATCTCGAAAACCAATGACTTTACAACAAATTAACAAGTGTACATTATTGACTTAGAAAATATGAAAAAAATTAAAATTATAGTCAAAATTAAAATTTAGACAGCGGCGTAACATTTAGAAGGGGTACAAGCATTACTTACTCCTGCCGTACGCCACTGGTAGAGCGAGTAACATTTTATCTAAGCATATTTCGCTTAATCGTTTTATTTTGAATTGGAGAATCTGCGGTTGTTCTATGTCCCATTCTTAATGGGACACCCTGTATATACGAACGCAAACAGCTGTATTCTTTTTAAAGTTGAAAACACCGGATCGCGGAATAAAATTGCAGAGTCACAGCTGCCATCTGTTTATTTTAATTATAATCAACAATATATTGGTAATGTTCAGGACTTAATAATTAATTAATAACAATATAATGAAGGTATATAGTTTGGTACAATTGTTATGAAACGCAATGCTATAGAGTAGAACCGGGGTGTTATTCTGTATTATAAATATCGCTTTGAAAAATTATACTGGACTATCATATTCCAAAACAAAATTTAATATTGAAAAATTTTAGTGGAATTCATAAGAAAGTCCACAATACCTACTTAAATCAAATTAAATTTTAAAAAGAATACATATTTTAAGCTTATTTAGAAATCTGTCATAGCATCATTGCATGAGCGCATCATTGTGTGTATTATTATAATTTGCAGTAGTAATTATTGTTTTATGCGTTTTTGTGGTGCTTAAACATTTGTTTTTGTACCAAACAGGAAGGAAATCATGATTAAGCTACTTTTATATTGTTTTTTACTTTCTTTTCTTTTTTATGAATCGGTATTTTTATAATTTTTATATAAACTTATTAAATAGGCATAACATGTCTGAATTGCTTTTCTAAGCACTTACAAATATTTTGAAAAACTGATCTTTCAAGAAATGCAAAATGCTATTTTTTTCCCTATTTAATAAGGAAATGTGGAATAAATAAATAAATACTGAAAATTGAACCATCCTTGAAGTCTAACCTTGAGAAACTATCGAAACGTCCCACAAATGGTGGAAACAACGGGTATATTTGGTGGAAGTCGCGGGTTGATTTTAATCTTTTCACACCAGCGCGCAAAAAATCGACTCACGTTATGGTTTTGAAAGCTAATAATCTTAAAAATGGATTTAAAATTTCAAAATTAAAAATAATTTTAAATTTGGAAATCCATACTTTCTAAACGAATATGTATAAAATTATATTTTTTTAAACTTCGAAATTTAAAAGCGATTTTCTGAATTTTTGCCTGCTCGCAAATAACTTTGAAGAATTTTAAAACATTTGAATTGCAATACACGTTAGAGAGAGAAAAATTGTGAATTATAGACGCTCAACAATACACGTTAGAAAATGACCCTTCTTTACACTACGAAAATTTACAAAAATTAACATTTCATCGTTAAGCGTAAGTTTTCAAAGCAAGGTTTTGTTCGAAAGCTTTTCAAAACTGACAAAATCTATTTTCCCATTAAATTCCCGCGTTTCATGTGCATTCAATTAAAAATTTAATCGAAATCTTTTCAATTAAACGAACGTAACATTGAATCGAATACATGATTAGCAAAACCAAATATGTCTTTATTTATATTTAATATATACATAAACTGTATTTTTATATGTTAATGTGCGGCAATAAATTTGAAAATACCGAGTGCCGTTCACACACAGATGTAATTTTTTTTCCAAAAAAGGCGGAACATAAAAAAATTAAAATAGAACACTAAAAGTTACTACGAAATACTACAGTGCACTGTTTTCAACCGCGGCGATCGTATTTCATTGTCAGATTTACTTGTGACTTTAAAAGCTAGTCCATAAGTCATTTTTGTATAACTATTTTTAAATAACTACTATAGCGCCCCGTCCCGGTTTCACTCGGGTGCGATAGATATAATTCTGCAAAATCTATTTCGTTTGCGGCCCGGTTTCTGAACTAATAGTTTTGAACAAATTCTACCAGATTTGCTTCTGAACTAATAGCTTTGAGCGAGTGCTAACAGATGTCGCTACTTGGTGCTAGAACAGTTTTTGTTTGTTTGCTCTTTACTAAAACAGTTTTTTTTGAGAAAATATCGTAATTTTGTACAAAATATTTAATGAAAAGTATCCTATAGCGTAAGTTGCACCATGCAAGACACATTTACAAAATTTCATTAAAATCGGTTGTGGTTTCGGAGATAAGCGCGGCCAGAATTGTGACATGGGAATTTTATATATACAGAGCATTTTGTATTAAAAAAAAAATGTTACCTTTTAATCCACATTGCTATATACAAAAAAGTGTTATTTTTTTTGAGTTTTTTTAGCTCTAATTTTTTTCGCATATACGTGCTGCTGTAATTATTTATTTGCTAAAAGTTACAAAAACGTACATACGATGATTTTTTCCAACCGCTCCATCTCGTTTTTGAATAAACTATAGGTCGTAGTTTTGTGTCTAGGTATGCCATTGCTATTTTCTCTATTACCGTTTCCCGCATTTTCCACGTTATTCTCGTCCCGCTTCGACCCATTCTCATCCTCTTTTTGCTTATTACGTGTAGCCGCTTTGACGCGAAGTGTAATTTTGAACCTGCGGTAACATAATTCTGGATCTAGCCAGCCGGGCATGTATGTGTTTTGTTTGCAGTAAAACAACAAAGAATCGCACGTTTTGACTATGATATATGGCCACGTAGTCAGCGCATGCGTTGCACGTCATAATATCATCACCTTCATACATAACCATTTAAAGGAAGAAGCATTTAATATACCTTCTAAATATATAAAAGGAAACCGTGACTGACTGCCTGACATCTATCAACGCACAGCTCAAACCACTGGACGGATTGGACTGAAATTTGGCACACGGATAGTTATTATGACGCTAAGAACAGATTTTTGATAATTCAACCTCTAAAAGGGTGTAACGGGAAATCATATATAAGATAGATGTATCAATTCGAAAATGCGCGGGATTACTCCTATCAACAAATAAATAATTAATAAACAGGTATTTTGTGCTTTTTCAAAAAAAAACTCTTCAGAGGATGAAAAGAGGTAAAAAGTCAAAAATCAACATGTGTGTCATTTTCAAGGTTTGTCAGGACGTTGATCACGCGAATGTCATCAATTTTGAAATTTATTAGGGGGGTCTACGTCGAGAAAAGAGTAATTATGCCAAGTAATGGGAATACATCCGTGTTTTGTCTCAATCTCGTGCGAAGCCGCGGGTAATGCCTAGTAAACAAAAACATATAAACGCACTAATTGAATTTTAGGGTTAGGTTAAAACACAGGAGAATGATTCGCTTGTTATTTGTCGGCCATATCAGAAAGACTGCGTGTTTTTGTCTCTTTCCTACGATTTTTTTTTTAATTTTTATAATGTGTCTGTTGTCATCGGGACACTACAGCCTCTAAGACTAATTGTGCTATCTCCCAATCTCTTTATATATATTTAGATATAGGTATATATTTACACAATAAGATAGTACAATGGATACATAATATGTGACGTAAAATTTGCACATTAAAATTCATAATTAAAAAATTCATCTACAGTGTAAAAACAGTTTTTGGTTAAAAGGCTCCTCAGTGATTTTTTAAAAGTTTCCAGTTTCAGCATTTTGATATCATTAGGCAATTTATTGTACAGTTTGAGAGACACCCGATTCACAATCCTCGTTCCTTGTACTAGTTTGCACAATCCGTCGGCTGTGTGGTTGATACAGTCTTCTGGACTCATTCTATGATTTAATCTCAAGTCGAAAAATTGATTACTTTTCGGGTTTTGTAATGAAAAGGTTTGCCATTGAGTTCCGCACATAAATGCGATCTGAGGTTTTTGCGACCGTGACGGGAGATAACGACCTTCGACAAAAACATGCGGAAAACCGTTTTCCCTTACGTTTTGAGGGTCAGAATTTGACTTAAAATTTTAATGACCGAATCCATTTCCTGGCGGTGAAAATAAACATTCCTATAATAATTCACTTTGGTGCCAGAAATTGTGTTTTCATTTTAAAAAAAGGCTCTTATATTTTGGTGTACATACTGCATAACACTATAATATATATGGCCCTATTCTGTATGGTCTTCGTTAAAATTATCGATGCTGTTAAATTTCTCTCTTTAACTTATGTAATATTAAGTTTGTTAGAAAGTGATAAAAAATTAACAACACTGCATTGATAATGCAGAATAGCAAACTTTGTGAAACATTATCTTCCCTTACGTTTGGGGATCAACGAATGTTGCTGAATAATAGCGACTCCAATGCAACGGCCACTGGGTAAAACATCAAAAGAACGAAAGATTATGACGTACATTATGTACATTCAATTTTTAAAAAGTAGATATTCATTTTATTTATATTCTTAGTGTTCACAATGAGACACTAGTATGATGTTGCCACTAACAAAGTTTCCCCTAAGCTGCGCGAAAGTTTCGAAAGTTGCGCCGCCGGTTTTGTATTCTGCGCACAATAGCCATGTTCGCCATTTTAAATATATTTAATAACTTCTATATGGCTAGCGGCCGTAAGTGGAAGAGTCATGACGTGAGACTGTTTTTCTATTTCTTTCTTTTTACTTGACCCGTTGTGCGCAAGTGTCACGTCTCTGTAGTGAGGCAATTAGTGGAATAGAGCAAGCCACCTCTCTTTCACAGCTTAGTTCCATGTGCAAACTGACGCTGCAACTGACGGACATGCGCATGAGACTCAGAGTATAATTAGACGTATAAATGTCTGCACCGTAGTGTTTAAGTCTTTCTCCCGATCTTTGCTAGCAATATAGAGAGGTTAAATATATGCATTTTATAAACGAATTGCATCTAAAAATGGCAAACATTCTTTCTTGTTTCTGCGTTGTCAAAAATGCTTTAAAATGTAATTTTCAAGCGTATTTATTAAAAAAAAACTTTTGACTTCACAAGCACAGGACCCTACTAGACTTATACGTCGCCAGCTCTCTGACTATTTGATAAAATTTTAATATGTATTTTCAAAAAATGTGTCTTTTGTCGTACTTCTCTCTTGCAACGTTTGTAAACTTAATGAACAATATCAAATTAAACCAAAATGAAACAGTCTAATTAAACACAAATTAAATTAATTATGCATAATACAGTTGATTAATTGTCACCGCGTGTTGAATTATTGAATATATTTAAATAAGTTATGTAAATCAGCCTTTATTTGCGAATGACGCCTAACACTATAGCTATTTTGTTTTTTTATAAATCGTTGAAGGGAATTACTCTTATTCTTTTAGGTCACCAACTGTTAAAATTATTTGAGCCTAGTACCCGTTAAAGGAAATTTACTCTTATTTTTTTTAGGCCACCAACTGTCAGTATGATTTGAGCCTAGTACCAACTTTTGAATATTTTAAGGTGCCGTACAGGCCTGCACACGTTGCGCTGAGCGTCCAAATATGGACGGCGTTTTCGCGTGTCTCTCGTCGCATTAAATCTCGCGAATGACTTAAGCGTCGCATACCGCGAGCCAGAGCGGTGTCGGTTTTTTCTGGCACACTTCAAACAAACATACGCGTGCGTTCGCGCTCAATCGGAGCGGGTTTTTGTGTCGTTCTTATTTTATCGAACCGACTCTTCAGACATTTTTACCACGAATGGATGGAGCTACTTGAGCACGCACGCATGCTCGACGATCTAAGTTTGCAACGAACGCAGAGAGCGCGAATGGATTGAGCACGAACACATATGCCCAGTTTCTCACCGCATGCGTGTCCTCGGGTTTGTACTAGACCTAGGACATTATTACCACGAATGGATGGAGCGGCTTGAGTACGCACGCATGCGCGACGATCAAATAAGAGAGCGCGAATGGATTGAGCACGAACGCACGTGCGTGGCTTCTCAGCGAATGCGTGTACGAGTCTGTACGCAGCTTAATAACCCCGAGCTTCTGGACTAATACGGAGCGCTTAGAAATATATGAAAAGCAACGATGTCCTTTCCGTTACGATTCGTGTGCCCGAAATAACTCTTCGTGGTTTTTGCATTTCGTTGTTTTGAGATTCTAACAAAACACTACATGTCTTTTGTGTTATTAAGCAAAGTCTTAAAAATTTGTATCATCGTATAAAATCTTCACATGAAGGGAACATTAAATAAGACACGATCTTCTCGCTGTGATGTAATGTTATCAACATTATATGTAGACAAGGATAGACTGCGACATTAATGTACAGGGTGTACGACGAAACCAACCATGCTAGAGGACTGTTCAGTTCTTCTTTGTTTTTATACGGCTGCCTATATTGGATGTCCTCCCTTTAAACTGTACAAATTTTTTCCGAAACTTTTTTTAACGCGATAATGTTATTTATTGAAGAGTTCTAATCAGATGTTAATGCAAGATTTGCGATAATATATTGCCTCTGTCCTTCCTGAAGGCCCATTCAAAATACTGGTGAAAAAAATTTTGAATATTAGTACAGATTTGTTTTAATTCATATTGAAATTGTGCTTGCCATGATAGCAAAACAGTTCTTTTATTTACAAAACCGTAAATATATAAATTAATTACATACGCCTGTTGAAATGTATTAAAATTTCATATTTTACGTGGAACCAAGGTTACGAAGCAGTCGGTAGACACATCCGTCTCCGAGTTATGATTCTTGTTTTTATTCCGTAAGAAACTATAAAGTTATATATTTTAACATTAAGAAACGCTTTTGAGCGAATTCGAGTACCGAAGATTACTAATTTAATTGTGCACTCTGAAACTAGTTCCCTGAACAGCCGGTAGATGCGTTTACAGTAGATTATGGTGTTGGCGTAGAGATACATATATACAGGATGTCCCACGACATTACTGCCATAGCCTGGGTGTTGCTGAGGTGCTTTCATGTCAAAAATGTCTACTGAACATATACCCGGACCGCTATCCTAACTGAGCTAGAAGCATTTGAAATTTTAAATAAGTAAGCCCAATAATGCAGGTATTAGGTTCGGCTGTTGGTTTTGTTATTATTAAAAGGACCAGATGGCTGTGAATCACCATTAGTATTTATTCGTGCTGATCCTGAGACTCTTCGCAGAGCTACCACTTCAATTCTAAGAAGACCTAGACTATGTATACAGCAACTGGGTGGACATTTTGAGCAACTAATTCAATAAAACGATTTCTTTTTAAATGGTTTTTAAATTAGTAGGGAATTCCTACTACTACTCATCTAAAATTTCAACTGCTTCTAGCTCAGTTAGGATAGCGTTCCGGGCATATGTTCATTAGACATTTTTGACTTGAAATCACCCCAGCAACACAGTCCCAGGCTATGGCAGTCATGTCGCGGGACATCCTGTATATAGAGAGAAAGCGAGTGCGTGCTGTGCTCAGGGACCTCCGACACTTGGAGGTGGCGCGACGGCGACGACCGAATAGTGTGAACAAGACTTCCTCTCTTAGCGCCGCGCTACGTCTAAAAGATGTTATGACACGTTTGGGGCTGAACTGTTGTGCCGTTGTCGGTATGGTATATGCACTTACAACCGCTATATGTATTTTTGGGCTCTCAAAACTACCCTTCGTGCAGTCAATCTGCTTGTACAGACATTGTCACCTATACTATTAACAGCTCGGACCGGCTTTGCCCGGGGTTTGCAGCCCATTATTCTGTTTACTCCTTAAGGACGTAGTCTGGTGTTCGGGTTTTGAAAAAACGAATTTATTTTTTTTACATTTTTAGTAAGTATAATATATTGAGAAAATACTGTAAAAATTTTAGACCGAAATATTAAATATTTACAAAGCTATAGCATATAGTCGAGAGCAGCAACGTTCGTACGGTATGACTCTTACCTGCTCTTACCTCTCAATTGTTATCACGTTACCCTTATACTCTCGCAGAGTAGAGCAAAAATATTAGCAGAAACCGATGCCTTTGAAGAAACGGAAGGTTTACTATACACCAGGCATAGCTGATTAGTGTAAATATTCATTTTTATTTTTTTGTAAGAAATCTGAAATTAAAACTTTAAACGCGTTTTTCTAAGCGGCGCGGGTGATTGAAACAATTGTATAAAACCGATTGCTTTCAATTTTGCACAGAGTATTCTACACAACAATAGCTCCGTCCGGTACTAGAATTACTCAATTATAAAAATTATTTCTATTTTTTTAAACCGATTTTCAACGAAAAGACCACGATTTTCTCGTTGTTTTTTTTCTAAAACCCGCCATTTTGTTATTTATCAATAAAACAAGCGCCGAAATTGAACGAACTGTTACGAATGAGCGAGCGACTTCTAAAATTAATTAAAATTACCTTTTTATATTATATAGTCAATGTAAACCCTCAATTTAAAAGTTTTAAAATCATTTATATTATAAGGTTAGCTTGTAGCAGTTGTAGCCAATTTAATCTGATTTTCTTCGGCTTCGGTCGAAGGTTTTGGCGATAGCCGATTAATCGGCTTCGGTTGGACACTAGTAATTATTTTTAACTACAAATTGAAAATCCGATTCAACAATTCAATTGTTAGTATATCGTTCTAAATGACTTTTATCGTGCTGCTGTAATTATTTGAAGGTCACATAATAAAAGGGTACAAGAATAACTAGTGCTAGATCACTGAACAGTAAAAGAATAATCCAGAAAAAAGCATTCTACAATACTACCTTTGTCTTCCCCATTTTATGTTATTTTACTTTTCCCTGTTACCATCTTGCCTCTAATATTCATGGCATTCTTTATTGCATAATATAGTAAGTTGTTCCATACTCAGTCATTCACCGACTGGCTCGCTTTTTAATGTTTTGTTATTTTCTTTTTACGTGCAACCATTTTGTATGCATATATTATTTATAAAGTTTCTTCGTGTATAATAATAAATATACACAACATACAACATGTTCCACACTCAATGACTAAACTCACTATTTCAACACGTTGGCTCTATGTCTAGTATATTATTTTGTTTCCTTATGTTGTCATCTTGATTTTAATATTCATAGCATTTCTTATTGCATAAGAGCATAATGTCGTAAATATACATCATATAATCCTAGGTTTTTAAACTTATTTTGTTGATTTATTTGTTTATTTGATATACTAGTGTGACCTGTGCGAATTATTCGCACCAAATAAGTATAATAATTATCACTTTACAAAATTATTTTTTAAATATGATTGCAGGTATTCAATTCGTTTCTAATTTTGCACACTGCTTATAACGTTCTTCTTTTTGTTGTATTACAATATGAAGCACAGATGACAGATCGAAGAAATATTTTACTAAAATTGTCATATAGAGGCGCAAGTAGCAATAGCGTTGAGCTAAGCCGTCAGATGGCATCATGCAGCATTGCTGTGACGTTGTTCAGCGTTGTTCGCTGTTTCAAAATTACAGCCGTCAGATGGCAATATGCAGTATTGTGTCTGTTGTATTACAATATGAAGGTTAGATGACAGATCGAAGTGTTGACGTTGTTTCAAAATTAAAGCCGTCAGATGGCAGACGTTGTTCAGCGTTGCTGTATTTTAATTAATTTACAAAAACAAAAACAATAATAAATTTTTTAGTTGTCGATGTCAGTAGAGCAAGCAATTATCTGTAAAATGATATATAATTTATGTGGAGAAATTGTGAGGTTTTTTCTTAAAAGGGAGGCAAACCGAAGGCTTCGTTTACGTCAGTGTCAGTTTTGATAGACGCTGGTAGAGTGAAATATGTGTTTTATTAGACTTCCTTTCCAGAACGACTGAACCGATTTTAATCTAAACGAACATCCGTTTGACCTCTACCTATCGGGCTCACAAACAGACGCACATAGTTTTTTTCAAAAATATGTTTTTTTAGATTCGCGGGACCTCAAAACGAAGAGATATTGTAAAATTATGATTTTTGACCTAAACTAGTACCATTCCCCACTTGTGGGTTTGGAATGGTAAAAAATCTCATCACAGGCAGTATAGTTAGTTGCGTCAAACTCACTGATATATCTATGTCGTTCATTTGACTGACTGCCTGCCTCGGTTCGCTCGTTCACATAAATAAGTGATTGGTGTGAGATAAAAGGACGGCATGACAACGTCCCATCGGGGTTTCCCCTCAGGGTAACTCACCGTGTAAAATCGTTAACAAACCTCACTCTATATATCTCTATCTCTGTTCCTATTTACGGGTAATCCCCGATGCACTAAACACATTCAAACTTGCGTTGACTAGGAGACTACACTCTCAAATCCCACTGCTGGGGCCGTGTTGCTTTGTGTTCGCTAGGATTGATACACGCCGATTCGACATTTGTAAATGTTTACTTTAAACTTTGTCAACCCGGTTAGTCTCGCTTGGTCCATGCAGTTTGCTTTATTCCTTTCTCTACAGTGAAAATCGAGGGGCGTCCACTTTTGATCAAACCTTTCTGGAGTGCTCGAACGCTAAATAAACTTTTCCAACCGCTGATTTACACGTTGCGAGCTGCTGGCCTGACAGTAGGCAGCGGCTCGCATTGTGTACTCGCACGCCAGTAGCTCGGCTCGTCTGTGCTGTCCACACAATTCGAGTAGCTGCCCAGTCTCATGCAAGTTGTCGCGATGCCGAGTCAACGTGCTTTGATTAATGGCTGGTTTACACGTTGTGAGCTGCTGACCTGACAGTAGGCATTGTGTACTCGCACGCCAGAAACTCGGCTCGTCTGTGCTGTCCACATAATTCGAGTAGCTGCCCAGTCTCATGCAAGTTGTCGCGATGCCGAGTCAACGTGCTTTGATTAATGGCTGGTTTACACGTTGTGAGCTGCTGACCTGACAGTAGGCATTGTGTACTCGCACGCCAGTAGCTCGGCTCGCCTGTGCTGTCCACATAATTCGAGTAGCTGCCCATTTTCACGCGAGTTGTCGCGATGTCGAGTCTACGTGCTTTGATTAATGGCTGGCTTACACGTTGCGAGCTGCTGGCCTGACAGTAGGCAGCTGTTCGCACTGTGTACTCGCATGCCAGTAGCTCGGCTCCTCGCCTGTGCTGTCCACATAATTCGAGTATAAGTGCCCAGTACTGCCTATTTATTTCGCACTAAACTAGACCGACCCGACTGTAGTCTGACCTCAGACTACCTGCCGAATAGCCGTTCAAAATGTACTGTGGCAACAATGCAAACGCAATTGGCATACATTGTTGGTTGTCTATTTTTGACAACAATATGAACAATTACAATTATTGCTGTGTTTTTTTTTCGAAATTCTACAAGGCCAGTCTAATAATTAATTAAACTTCTGTACATGTGACGTCACTTCCTCGCGCTTTAATAAAACTTAGGTTTCTTGGTAATGTAAAATTAAAGCGATGGAAACATTTTTGATATTAGCGCAGTTAACGTCACGTGTCACTAAAACAGCACATCATCTTTGGTTATTGATTACCTACGCTCAGATTTTAGAGTTTTGTTAAAGTTGGCGTGTACTTCCGTTCTGCTTAATAAAAATACGATGAAAATTTTTATTATACCTGTATGTGTCCTAGTATTAGTGCCTTTAAAATGAAATAGATGTAAGTAGTTTATTTTCGTGTGAATCCTCCTTTCCGATTAAATCGATGTAACATTTTATTTAAAGCTGTTCTAAAGTTTATTTTCTTACTTCACAGTTGGTACTCGTAAATACGTTTAATTAGTTTATAAACATTGACGCGTTAAATTTCAATTTAATTAGAAGTTTTTCTTTAAATAAACTCCAACAGTTATCGTACTTTTCCAATTATTCATAGATGTAATTATTTTCAAAGTAATTAATGAAACTAACACGGAGAACTTCAAATTGAGAAAATAACCGGTTCATTTACACTTTAGAGTAACAATTGCGATCACAAATGCAGTTTTATAATTTGTCTACCGATAGAAGAGATGGCAGAATTTTTTCGTAGCAATATAAAAAATCAAGAGTAGGTACTTGCGTGGAATTTTATGTATACTTTTTCATTAGGATGAAAGAAACGTAAACTTAGTGAAACCAGTAGGTACCTATCTTTAATAAAAAAAAATGAAACAATATTGTGCGTGGTAGCGGTGAGTAATTCATGTATCATACTAGAATTCAGGGGTCGGCAACCTTTTGAGACGGAAGAGCCCAAAGTTACAATTTACAAAATTTCCCAGATTTTAAAGAGCCACTGAACATTTTCGTTTCAGTATTATAGTATTTGCTTATATAGGTATAATATATATATATATATCCGAGGACGACACGTCGCGAAGGGGGGCGGTGCGGGTGAGACGCGAGTGGAAATGGCTGAGAGATAGACATGGTACTCAATCATGGATCGATTGGACGATTTTTAAGGGTTTATATAAAAAAAATAATTATTTTTTGTGTATGGAACTGGAGAGCCGCAACTTTACATCAAAAGAGCCGCAACTTTACATCAAAAGAGCCGCATGCGGCTCGCGAGCCGCAAGTTGCCGACCCCTGTACTAGATGTAAAAATAGCTTTTTTGTTCAACACGAGTTTTACTATCTGAAACTGCTGAAGTATATTATTTTGTACTTGAAACTCAACCGGAAGTGTACATGCATTTTTTTTAAATGGCGACATATTTTTTTTAGATTTTTGAAATCTCCATTTCTTTCTCGATTAATTGATATAAAATTTTTTGCTAAGGTTACATAAGAAAACATTCAACAAAAAAGTCACCAATTTATTAATTAAACACACAGTAATAATCATTAATAATAATTTACACATGTGTGGAGTGCTATGAAAAATGTGTATTCAAAACGCGCGAAACAGGCCATCAAAATCGTGGACCTTCGGCCATTTTGCCGCGTTTCACAATCTACTGTTGCTCAATAAAATTTGTTTCTGAATCTCTTTTTATAAATGGCTAGAAAATTAAAAGCAAGAACTCCGTTGATATGAAACCGCTTTGTTTCAAGCACAGAGTCCATTCTGCTTGAAAATATAGACAACTACTCTAAAATCTGAGTTATTCTGTAGTTGTAATTATAGTGAACATGTTGACACAGCGGTCTATTTATCTACGGTCTAACGGCAAAACCGCTCATGTCAAAATTATGTTGAAATCAAAATGACTACAAATTTAATAACTTCTATATTGCTAGTGGCCGTAAGTGGAAGCGTGGCCCATGAAGTGAGACAGCAAATTACTGTTCTTCTATCTCTTTCTTTTTACTTGATCCGCTGTGCGCAAATGTCGCGTCTGTAGTGGGGCAATTAGTAAGTGGAATATATTAATTAATACCCTCTATGTTGCTAGCAAAGATCGGGAGAAAGACTTAAACACTACGGTGCAGACATTATATACGTCTGTCTCACTTATTATACTCTGAGTCTCATGCGCATGTCCGTGAATGGATGCGGGTCAGTTTGCAAATGGAAATAAGCTGTGAAAGGGAGGTGGCTTGTTCTATTCCACTTACTAATTAGGCTTTTGAAAAAAAAAATTATCGATTTTTTTATTGTATTTTAAAACTTTATTATAAATAATATTGATAATCGATGCGAAAAACTTTAAAAAAACTTTAGTTAAATTAATTATAAGCAATTTAAAATTGATAAAATATTAAAAAAAATCCCGCGACTGCAAACGCACTAAAATTGTTTTTGACAGTTGTGACGTCATAATGGTAAAATGTATATGTCGTAGCCAGATCGTGAAATTAGACATTTCGTGAACTGTCTAGACAGTTCATGAAATGCAGCCAGATCGTGTAATGGTCGATCAGTTACACGAAGTGGCTAAAATTTTTAGACAGTTCATGAAATGCAATTGGGCCTTAGACAGATCGTGTAATATTTCAGAATTACATGGTTGGTCTGTTGGATTAAATTTTTATGTAACAGCCGGTGTCACTCAAGTTTACCGTGTGTGAATAAATGAAAAAAGGACGAATTATATTTTATGTTTTGTAAATGAAATAAAAATGAAATTTTAGTTTTAGCTGCTTCGACAATTATTTAATGTTTTTACAGTTGACTCCTTACAATGATTTAAAGTATCTAGATATTGCACGATCGGCAAAACAGCTGTTAGACAGTTCATGAACTGTCTAAAAAATTTAGACACTTCATGTAATTCTGAAATATTACACGATCTGTCTAAGGCCCAATTGCATTTCATGAACTGTCTAAAAATTTTAGCCACTTCGTGTAACTGATCGACCATTACACGATCTGGCTGCATTTCATGAACTGTCTAGACAGTTCACGAAATGTCTAATTTCACGATCTGGCTACGACATATATACCCAGTATACTATCAATGGCTTCTACATGTGTATTGACTAAAACATTATGACGTCACATTATGTTCGGGAAATATCGGCGCGTTCTCGGAACTGGGTACAAAAATTTATTTTTAATTTGATATAACTTTTGAATTATAACGAAAATAAAAAAAAGAAAAATAGTTTTGTTATAAAACTTATATACGATCTTTCCATTTATGACAAAAAAAAATTCATTCAAAAGCCCAATTGCCCCACTACAGACGCGACACTTGCGCACAACGGGTCAAGTGAAAAGAAAGAGATAGAAAACAGTAATTTGCTGTCTCACTGCATGGGCCACGCTTTCACTTACGGCCACTGGCAATATAGAAGTTATTAAATATATGCCTTTACTGTTTTATTGAAAAAATGACGAAAACTTCGACATACGCAGTTTTGGTTTTTTGGCCGCACAGATATATATAAACGCAAGTAGTTCTGAAGCAGGGCTAACGAATTGTTGGCTATATAACTGGTAAAAAGGTAATATATGCAAGATGAGAAGCAAACAGTGGGGCTAAATGCAAACAAAGAAGGAAACACTGCGAACAAACTTGTTCTTCGTCTGTTTCTTCTTCCTTTATCCCCACGAATACAAAATGCGATATTGTTTAATACCTACGGCCATTTTTAAGACGTCGCTAAATAAGTATGGTTCACTGAAACATTCACTCGTTTTTGAAATTGTATCGTTGAACGAGTGTTTTTAAATGACCTTGAATCTTTGTGAGAATCATGGGCTAGATGGAAAAAATTAGTTACGGTCAATTCGATCTAGTGGGCTATTAAATTTTGTGGCGATTTTCAAAATATACCTATAACTTTATAAAGATAGGATTAACAACACCATCTCGGTCAAAATAGCTTCGCAAATAACTCGTTATTTAGGAAAGTTAAAAATCGTTAATGTGGGTCATCCTTAGAAAATAGACATATTATGCTATTGCGGACTTTTCTGTAGGCCTTTTTAAGACCTACAATTTTGTAGTGCATTTATTTGATGTCTCTCTTATGGTTTAGTCAGCGTAAGCCGTGTAATCGCCCTAAAGGCGTCATTTTATGACTTCCTAACAAAACATTAAGATTTCACTACTATCTTAAAATTGTAACAATTATTATTATTTTATTCAACATATTTGTTAACGTAAATTTGTAACATGATAATATTCATGTTACAAATTCAACATATTTATTAACGTAAGTTTGTAACATGAATATTATTTAATTCAGATATTTATTAACGTAAGTTTGTAACATGAATATTATTTAATTCAGATATTTATTAACGTAAGTTTGTAACATGAATATTATTTAATTCAACATATTTATTAATTTAAGTTTTTTTTAACATGAACACTACTTCCTAGTTCATACGCTCCGCTGCCAACTTGCCTCTGTTTTTCCACATGACCACCAGAGTACACCAGTGGCGGCGTGGCTTTTTAAGACGTGGTGTTACAAAATTTAATATAAATGTATTATCTATTATTTTAATTGTATTATAAATTATTCTATGCTGCAAGGCTAGTTAAATAAAAGATATTCTATATGTAAATCAATTTTTGTCCGTCCGACAAAAACTTTTGGACGGTAACTGCGATCATCATGAAATTTGGACACAACATTCATCTCGGTAAACTAAGATCAACGTGCGTACTCAATCGTTCTTTTGCACCCGGGTGAAACCGGGACGGACCGCTCTAGTACATACATAAACTTTTCGGTAAATTCTCGAAATGATGATAAAAATCAATTGTGTATGTTAGAACTATAAGCGAACAAACGATTTGTTTCGACGATTGTAGTTAGTTTGCAAGGACAATAATATTGTTTCGAGTTTTGCTGGGCGGTTTAAATTTCACATTAAAATCAATGCGCATAGTCGACGGCAGGGCGTCAGTAAACAAGGTTAATTTTAAAGTCAAAACAGAGCTGTTCATTTCTACATTAGTATAAATTCATAACTTTAAGCACTTTGATACATTATATTTAATTTAAGAAATTGTTACATTTTTGCATCTGTCAGAAAATATAAAATCGCACATTTACAACACATAACAAGGTTTAAGTTTTGTAACAATTCTTTTGAAGAAATTATTTCTTTAGGTAAGAGTACGATAACTTGCTATGCAAAATATCCACTGGAAATTCACAATTATTGTTTTATATAACATATAACAGCTTTATTGGTCATTTTAAGTGCGGAAAATTAATTTTTATAAATTAATTTAAAAAAAATAAATATGGTATAGTAAGTTGATTTAGAGTATATTATTTACTATAGCGATCGCTATCTTGTCTCATATAGTGATAAGAAAAGAGAAAGTTATATATACCTGTATCTATGATAAACAAAGATAGAAATATCAATTGGTTGGAATGAAATACAATTGAACGTTCAGGGCAGAGTCGTATTTGGAAATTTTAATTTTTAAAACGAATTTTAAATTTAAAACTCACATTTTTATGAAGATTGAAAATCACCGCTTTTTTGATAAAGGGGTATGCGAATTGTCTCGCAGTGAAACGGGAAGGGGCAAATGTTGAGTTTTTAAAAAAACAATTCCGGGGTGAACGATAAACGGGTATGCGAATCTAAATACGACCCTGCTTCCATAACACGATCGAAAGCTGCATACAAAGTGAGATAGTTATACAATAATTCTACACCAGTTGCTATGACGTGTATTTGTGATTTTTGATTGGTTAGATTCAAAAAATGACAGTGAAAGACGAAAAGTAGTTCCATTTTTTTCACGTATTTTTGAGGAAATTTGTGAATAATCCGCAAAGTTTTTTTTTTTGAACGTCAAAATTTAGCGTTTTCTATGACTTAAAAAAAAAAATTTCAAAATTTGGGTGCATAGTGTTATCGAACTGGACCCATTTCTTTGTTACAAAATGTATTGGAACGGTGTTTGTAATAGATTAGCGGCCCGGTTCGGCTTCGACCGAATTTGTAGATTGCCACCGTTTTTTCGTCGACTTACGTTGCAAAATTGATCTCCATGAAAAACGCTTTGATTTTAACGCGATAATATATAGCCTATGTCTATCCTGAATTCTAAATATTGATGAAAACATTTTTGAAATCGGATGAGTAGTTTCAGAGAATTACCTCCTACATCCAAACCTACAAACTTTACCTCTTTATGATATTAGTATAGATCAGGCCTGGGCAAATGGCGGCCCGCGGACCGGATCCGGCCCGCAGTAGATTTTTTTCCGGCCCGCGAAGCATTTTATAAATGGTTATTAAAAGCAAAAAATTACTGTTTGTCAATATAAATTGGCGCATAAAAAGAATTTTAGAAAAATAGTAAATAGTGTTTAAGAACTTGAAATTTTTGTTTCAAAAAAACTATACTTAAAATTTAAAAAAAGAATTTGTTTGGCCCACGGTCAAATTTTCATCCGCAATGTGACCCGACGATCAAAAGATTTGCCCTCCCCTGGTATAGATCTATGAAATGGCAGTTAAGGAATTAAAATTTCAAAAACGTTTTTTTTATTTAAGAGGGTTTGCTTACAAACGATTGAGAATCTTTAACAAAATTTGAGCAGTGGTTTGGACTAGGCGCGTCTACAGAGAATATAAATTTAAAATCTACTTTTTTGAAGTCATTTTTACACGATCACAAGAATTCCTATATTGTGAACGTAAAAAAATATCGCTGTTTTCACTGCGAAACATTTTATTTGCTAATTGTCAAGAGTCGAGTGGCAGTATATTTTATCCCGTTTTAATGCGTGTTGTGTTCTCTCCGAAGCAAAGTAATTGTGTTATTTGACCTTAATTATGTACATATTTGTTCGTGCAATGTGCACATTGTGAGGGGGCCCTGTAGGCGTTTGCTTATAAAATATTACAGAAATACAGCGACTCGCAGAAACCTCGAAAGTAGATCAGTATTTGTCTTTTATGTGAAACGGGAAACGGCAAATATTTTTATGTCAAAGACATTTTCTGGTAACAAACAAAGTATTTTTTCTAAACCTACATATTTGTCGAATGGATGATTAGTTTTTTTTAATTGACGTGAGCTTACGTTAGGTACTTTGTTTTGTTTTTATTTGATTCAGTTTTGCGAAATGTTTTTATAACCATATTTTAAATTCCAGTTTGTCAACAAACATTGTATTTATTTAAAAAAGCACTTAGTATATTAAAAATTGTCAGTTAATTTTTATGCTAATTATTATAAGCTTGAAAATGACGTTGCATTTGTTTATTTAGGAATATAATTTACATAGAACCCGTGTATTTTCAACCTGTTAAATTATAGCTACCTGGCGAAAACAATTGAAGTCCAACAAAAGAACGTTGCATAGAGTTCCTTGTTTATAGGGAAAAGGGCATATAAAAACAAACGAACGATTTAGTTACACAAAACGATCATGACAGTTGAGTAATCCAGACGACATATTTGAAAGAGGCGTTTCTTATGCAATATCCGGCTGTGTCAATGCTGGGTGTTGATTCATTGACGCAGCTTTAAACGAAATCTCAGTGGCTTATCTATACTAATATTATAAAGAGGTAAAGTTTGCAAGTTTGGATTTAGGAGGTAATCTCTGAAACTAATCATCCGATTTCAATTTTTTTTTCACCAGTATTTAGAATGGACCTTCAGGATAGACGTAGGCAGCTATTTATCATCGCGTTGAAATAAAAGCACTTTTCGTGGAGACCAATTTTGGAATGTAAGTCGACGACAATCTACAAATTCGGGCCGCTACTGAGTTATAAAGATTTTTGTGTAACGCGCATCTTTTGTCATATAGTCGTCTTTTTTTACCATCACTCCGTCCCGAAAAAAATGTCAAAGTGTAACACCACGTCTTAAAAAGCCACGACGCCACTGGTGTACTCTGGTGGTCATGTAGGAGAAACAGAGGCAAGATGGTAGCGGAGCGTATGAACTAGGAAGTAGTGTTCATGTTAAAAAACTTAAACTATAAATGTATTGAATTAAATAATAGGTATTCATGTTACAAACTTACGTTAATAAATATGTTGAAAATAATAATAATAATTCAAATCTTTGATTAACATCTGATTAGAACTCTTCAATGAATAATATTATCGACCAATTTTCAGAATTGTCTGAAAATTGGTCGATAATTTTATTTATTGAATAATAATGTTACAAAAGTTTGTTTTCTGTTAATGTAACTCCCCAATTTAAATAAAAGTCTAGTTTCGTTTTTACTGACGATGGAGTGTAGCTCTCGAAATATACATCCAATAATAAAATTGGAGTGTTTTAAAAGGTGGCAAAATTGTTATTTTTGCACATACCTAGATATTATGTTAATTGTTGACATTGTAATATTTGTTATTGTCTGAATTTATTTCACAGCGGTCGTAAAACATTTTCAAAACCTGTCCTTTTACATAACTATTGAGAACTTCAACTGTAACATGCAATAAAAATTTTATGTGTTTTGCTTACATATAACGAAATGTGTGAATAGTTGGATATGCGAAGCTTTCTGAAAGCTTTTGTTAACACAAGTACGAATATAATAGCTTGTTTGTGTGTCAAATAACTTGAAACTTTCAATAAGCACTTTTTTTTATAAAAAAAGAAACACACATCAACAATCGTAATAGTTACTTGCTGGAATATTCTTGTTTGTATGAAAACTAAGGACTCAAGTTGTTACGGCGATATTGATAACGATGACATTTGTGTCTATTATTGTTATCGATAACAATGGAGTGTCTTGTTTTGTGTTTCAGAAGTTTGCGAATAAATGTTAAGCATTATTTTGTTGGTATCGACGATCGTCATTAACAAGTTGTGAAAACCAATTGTCCGAGAGTCGTGTAATTATCTGAAAGTTTACAAATCTATTATTACCCGATATTCAGAAAACGAACGGGTCCCACATTTTACACAACTTAGAATATTGTAACAGTAGATATCTAGTGCGTACTGTCATATATTACTAGGCGACATTAAGTTCAACAACAGCAGCGGCCTTTATTTACACGCGCTTCGTAATTTGCTTTAGTAAAATATCCTTTGATGGGCCACAGCGATATTGACAAATTTTGAAACGCACGAAACTGTCCAATGCTATAGGACAGTTGAAAAAGTAATTCCCCTTTGAAACATACTATTTTTCATGAAAAACTGTACAAACGCCCGAAAATATAGAAATTCACACACAAACGTCAAAATAATGAAGATTTAGACACCATATTGAATATTAGATTTAATTTTTTATGACTTATATTATTAACTAGCTTTTACCCGACACTTCGGCCGCGTGGAATCAGGGTGTACAATATTGATAAAACTCATTAAAAAATTCATAAATTCGAGCAAGACGGTCCTCTATAAACAATGTTTCTTGTGTTGTACCATCTTTTGCAAAAACATAAAGATTTTGGGGATTCGACACACGTGAGCAAGCCGTGCGAAAAACATGATTTTTCTAAACGAATGTCAGCTATCTTAAGTGCTTGCCCCTGGGCTTTGTTTATAGTTGTTAATGGAAATTTCATCGAAACATAGCATGAAATAATAGATAGGATAGAATGTGCATATTTTCACTGTTCGCTTTAAGTAGTATTCTAGCTGTATTATGTTTTGCTTTCATTATTGCATGATGATATTTTTTAAGCTGCAATGTTTATAATTTTTGCTTGAACTTAACTCATGAATAAGTAAATTTACAATTTCTTCTTTCAGCAGAACCTTCCTTGACACTGAAAAATACTTATTAATAGTCCAAAAGCTACTGAGCTTTTGGAAACTGATTTAGGCACGAACAACGAAAATGACATTTTTCGTAAATAGAAGAAGAAAAATAGTTCAGGTGTTATTTGATTTTTTAAGGTTAAAATCATTTTGAGATCTTCAATTGTCATTTTGGGTTCTGTAAATAGATGAACATCGTCGACATGTTATTGTTATCACTAATCTTTGTTGTTTTGCAGTAATGTCAGCAAGCAGTAGTTCCAAAGCGTCCGCCGCTACGGTTAGCGCCGGTTTGGTACCACTAATTTTTATAATTTTAAAATCTATTTTTTAAATCCTAATAATATAACATATTTAATAAACTTAGATTTAGTAAAGTTAAATTGGGTTTTAAACACGCAACAATACAAATAACAAAATGGTGGATGGAATAATAATCTAAATAATTATTAATTTAGTTTTCACACCGCATTGGAACACATTTGAATAACTAGGTATACTTTTTATTCATTTTAAAACATCTGAATGTACTTATTATTCAGATGTTTTAAAATTAAAATATTTATAATAGGTGCATTATAAAAATGGTGCATTAAACATGAATATTTCGTGCTATAATACAGAGGATGTGTAACAAGTACCTACGATTGATAAAAAATAATGCAAAAAAATAATTTGGACGTGTGTCTTAAAAGACTCTTTTAATAAGACTACAAAGAGAGAATTTTATAGTTTTCAATTTTCCGTCTAATTATTTTTGAAGGAAATTTTGAGAGATTGTTGATATGCAATGTTAGCAATATTTTTTCCATTTATCACAAAAATTAGCATGGTTCTCAATTGCTAGAAAATCGGTACTTAGATACTTTTTTAGTGTTCCGTCCGTCCGTCACAGGCGATTTTCTCTGCAACTATTTGTCGTAAAAAATTTTAATTTGACCTAAATACAGACGTGAATTATAAAAAGTTGAATTTTGATTCGAGGAGCTAATTTCAGGGGGTAAATTGGGACATGGAAAACATTTCTCTCAAAATGCATCGTGAAAAGTTTAACTGATTGTAATTTTGTTAGAAAGCATTTCAGGTCGGATGTCCAGATAAACTTTAATTTTAAGTTATTCTATGTAGCCCAAGAAGTTTGTTACATTATTAATCACCTGTATTTTTACGCAAAATGGATAAAAGATTTTTTTCTCCGCCTGCTTGATATGGATATATGATACATGCCGTATGTACAAAACAAATATGAATTTTTAAAACTTGCGCAATGTAGGAAAATGGAACAAAATGAAAGCCTATTTACTAGCTCTTAGGTATGGAAATAATGTTTTATATACTTGTTTGTTCATTTTTATTATTCAGACATAAATTTAACTATTCCCTTGTGACATAATTTATAGAAAATATGAATATTTTAAAAAAATCACTATCAAAATGGCGCAAATATCTTTATTCAACACGCGTGAGTAATATATAATTTCGGGGTCCTGCTAAATTCGGGAGAAATAATAAATTACTTCATGTTGACGCGTTGAGTGCGAATAATGAACCGAAACTGTACTGTAATATATTACTGCACAGTTTCTGGACCAATAGGAACGCGGTAGCGATTTGTATATATGAAAACAGCATCGTAATTCAGCCAAATTCAGGGCCATCTTGTGTGCATCGAGGGTGGTGGGTACGTCAATCAATGAAGTGATTTATTATTTCTCCCTCTTTTATCAGGGCCCCGATTACATATTACTCGTGCTAGTTGAATAAAATATTATGTGCGACCATTGATCGAAGGAGAGTATTCCACTCGCGTGTTAACGCACTCGCTACGCTCGTGCGGCAAACACGCTCGTGGAATTTTCTCCTTCTCTCACTAGTCGCACAATATACTATTTTTTAAATAATTGAATTTTTACGTGCTCACAAAAATATTTTTTTAATCGGTTTGAGAAAACTTCTCTTAATTTCTTTCCAATATTTACAATATTTTTAATATTTTAATGGAGTTTAAATCATAAACAAATCCAATAAAAAATAAAGTTAAAACAAAATATACCCTGATGACCAATCAAATTTATTAGCTCTTAATAAAATGCACCGGAAACATTAACAAATAGTCTAGGTAATTATAATCAAGTTTTAAAAAACAGCCGCCTGTTAATATCTGTCTATCAAAATGAATAACAACCCCATATTAACTTGCAAGGGGACTGTTTGGGGTGGAACGCCGGGGGGTGCGAAGTCTGAACGATAGCCCTATACGTTATATATCAGTCTGCTGTTGACATTTAGTCATCACTCAGCCTCCTCCCCTGGCGAACGCCAATTTAACTAATTACTAAAACAATTGATAGTATTGATTGACCGTTCGTCATCTGTTTCTTTTTGTTACGCGTTCCAGAATGGTTCTTAATAGAGATGTTAACCGGGTTAATTGTTGTAATTTGATTTAATTGAAATTGATTATTGAAAGGCCAGGCAATAATGAAATGATAAATTGAAAAACAAAATTCGTACGGCAGTTATTATACAAGAAACAGTTGCAAGTATTAACTGACCGCTCGTCATCTGTTTCTTCTTTGTTGCACCTTCATTTATTGGTAACCGGATCAAATTTCGTTTAATTGGAATTGAAATCGAGCTTATTGGGAGACATGGCAATTGATTATTGAAAGGCCAGACAATAATGAAATGATGAATTTAAAAACAAAATTCGTACGGCAGTTGTTATACTACAAGAAACAGTTGCAGGTATTAACTGACCGTTCGTCATCTGTTTCTTTTTTGTTACACCTTCATTTATTGGTAACCGGATCAAATTTCGTTTAATTGGAATTGAAGTCGAGCTTATTGGAAGATATAGCAGTAACGAAATGATTGGAAACCAGCATTGCTTGTTGCAAGTATTTACATTTTTTTCACGGCGTCGTTCCGCTAACCGTGTTGAGATCATTAATCATCTGATAATGCAAACATGATTAGCGAAACGTGCGTCCAGAAAAAAGCGTTAATGTTCCCGTGTTCTGTGGCAACCTCTTAGTATTTAATTTCCATGGGACTATTTTGATTGAAATATTACTTTTTTTCGAAAATATCTTTGAATTCAACGTACACAAAACAAATTTGAAACATTGGACATTGTTCCTACTAAATAACACTTTAAAACATTTATTGTTCGCAGAGATTTTATGGTCGGTGTGAATATTTCCATCAACAAAATTGCCGAGACCATTCTGAAAACAATCTTAAAGTTCAGTTGTTTGTTTAGTTATTAAGTGAGCAAAGGTTTCACATGCCTGTCGTTCAAGGCGATGGAGTTATGTAGGTTTCCAATACTTGAGGAAACTATCTGAAATATTTAATAGTTCTCTGCTAGTGATATTGAATTAATATACAACATATTAATAAATTTAAATCTAATATGCAAATTTCGTTAATAACTGCAGCAGCTTAAAGCTATTAAAGTTCTTTCGGTTGTGTCTCTACTCTACTCTCTAGTTATTATTAGAACAGATATTATAATTTTCATGAAATAAAGAGAAAAATATATTTTTTTAATAACACAAAACTCTTTAATTTAATTCACACTTAAGAACATTATTTTATTAACTTTCAGTACGGAATCAGAAAGAAAGTGTTTCACTATCACAAGCACAAATACTCAGTACCTACTACCTAGATAAAGTAACTAGATAAAATGTCTTATTAAATCTGACTGCAGAGGTGTGAACTGTCATCATGCAATATGCATGCTCAGGAGTCACGAAGCATTGCACAGCACAATACACTCAGCTCTGAGCTCATTTTAATATAATTATGATCTTATATTATTCGCATTTCGGATAAACTATACAGTATAATAAAAGTTTAACAATAACAATGTTTATTGTTACAATATTATATCTTTGTAAACGACGTCAATGTGAATGGTTTAAGTCACTGTAAGCTTAGTACTACTTACACAGTGTGTCATTCAATATTAAATGACTCAGCAAAGATAACTACGTACGTGCAAAATTCACTAGTACATCTGTGGCCTGCGCTGTGTGCGCTCTGTAAATGTGCGAATGCAACAGTACAGAACAGCTCAGCAGAGAGCAATGGCGCTCGGAGTGAGTCATTCACAAAAGTAAAGAGCGACTCGCTCCGCTCCGAGAAAGAAGTCGTTCATTATGAACGACTCGCTCAGGAGCGACACATCCTAATCATAAGCGCCCATGGCAAGATTCTGGTTTTCGCATCCTCAAAATGTTGATTGTTGATATATTCAAATAAAACAGTCACAATCACATTGTTATAAAACAAATTTCTAATAATTAAATCAAATAATAACAATGAGTTCGGTTAACAGTTTCAGAACAATTTTTGAACGTATAAAAAATGACGAAACACTTGACGAGCAGCGTGCGTCTGGCCGTTATGCGATTACTTTTTTTTAGTATTCAATGTTTTCACACCGAAGGTGGTGCCATCCCTCTTCGGAAGATTCATGGCCACTCATAAAAATGTAAATATAAAGATTGTTTGAAGTCGTGTTTAAAACGCAATTTGATTATAGATTTAATGGCGTCATTATAAGATTACATTAATATAAAAAAGGTAATATTTTATTTTGGCTGCATTCAAAACTCGAGCCAGACTGACTTTGTAACTAAACACAGCGATTATCAATGATAATAAATTATTCCATTTTTGAAGTTCAAACGTTACTAAAAAGAAAAACTTTTAATTTTTTTAATTTTATTATTAACGCTTAGGAAACAAATTGTAAAATATAAATATACATTTCCTATATAGAAGAAGCATTTTTTCTCTCGTGATAGGGTATATTATTCAATTTTATATTTTACATTGAAATTAATAAATAGATGAATATTTTGGAAGGTAGACATGGCGTCTCCATGTTATTCGAATACGTTGACATTTTACAATATGTAAATTTAATTAATGAAATAAATATACTGCGACATCATGTTTAATACAGTGTGTTTCCTAAAAAAACACATCAATCTTATGGTGGCACTTCGCATGGCTATTTGTGTTCGCTATTGGGTGTTTGTTGTATTTTTGGCAAAATATATGACGTTCAAGGCAAACATGCAAATAGAGACAAATACGACCATCCACACATGGCAGTCAAATAACAAACACACAAACATTTGGCAGCAGAACGCAAGGTTAAAAATTCCAGGAATTTTAGCACTGTTTCATTGTCCCAATTCATTTTCAATAGTAATTGTTCCAGTTCTCGCTCACAGCACAGACACAAAAATACTGCACGTCCGTACAGGTTCACGGCGCGTGCGCATCTGAATATAGCCATTGTGTGGACGGTTTATTTGCCTATTTGACTCCTTTGATGTGCCTCGAAAAACCGACAAGCGCACGGTAACGCGTATTTGGTATTGGCCTTATTTGTCAAATAGGCAAATAAGGCCAACACTTTGTCAAATAGACTGTCCACACATGGTAATTGTTTGCCAAATACACAAATACAAATAGCCATGTGAAGTGCCGACATTAACTTCGTTATTGTCCAAAGATATCTTAACGAAATACGTTTTTAATGGCTGGAAGATCGCGCGCACCTATCAAGCACGGACCAGCACGGTACGGAGCAGAAAAATCTGTTCGTGAAAGCATGTTAGTTAATGGATAAGCGCAAAATAGACCCTGCACCTGCAACCAGCCGTGCTTGACCGATCTAGTCGTTCGTGTGCAGGTTGCAGGTTCGTGCTGTGCTGGTCGTACAGGTCCAGGCTCGAAAAGTATGCGCGGTCTTTTATAAAATTATTATTCAATTGAAACTAAATGCCATTGTGACATAAAAGTAAGATACAGAAAATTCGTGGGTATTTTTATTTCATAATTATTTCTAAATTATTAATAATGATTACGGCTGAAAATAGTGTTTAATGACGTCACTATAGTGATCGTTAAAAAATACGTTGGTGTTTCCCATTTTTTTGGGTTTTGAATTATATTTTGAGTGTCAGTGATGTGAAATAATTGAAACTTTCACCGGATATTTCGATATATTTTCGAATAATAACTGTTTGTTTTTTGTCTATAATTTCTACCTAAATAAATTTTACATTTTTGTATACTAAAACGTTTCGTTCTCACAAAATTGTCATAAAAAATAATTGTGCTTTTTTGGAAAAATTCCAATTTGCACCGATCTAAAAGTCACGCCTGACTGGATTAGCCTTGATGTGCGTTCATCGTGATGTCGAGATCAGTCCAGAGATCGTTGTCACGCGCTTTATTTCTGGTGACAATCCGCGTTGGTTGCCTTTTAATTAAATTTTTTTAGTTATGTTTAATTATACTATAATAAGCATATTATACTAGTGTGACCTGTGCGAATTATTCGCACTAAATAATTATCACTTTACAAAATTATTTTTTAAATATGATTGCGCAGGTATTCAATTCGTTTCTAATTTTGCACACTGCTTATAACGTTCTTCTTTTTGTTGTATTATAATATGACAGATCGAAGAAATATTTTACTAAAATTGCCATATAGAGGCGCAAGTAGCAAAAGCGTTGAGCTAAGCCGTCAGATGGCATCATGCAGCCTTGCTGTGACGTTGTTCAGCGTTGCTCGCTGTTTCAAAATTAAAACCGTCAGATGGCAGTATGCAGTATTGTGTCTGTTGTATTACAATATGAAGTTCAGATGACAGATGGAAGTGTTGACGTCGTTTCAAAATTAAAGCCGTCAGATGGCAGACGTTGTTCAGCGTTGCTGTATTTTAATTAATTTACAAAAACAAAAGCAATAATAAATTTTTTAGTTGTCGATGTCAGTAGAGCAAGCAATTATCTGTAAAATGATATATAATTTATGTGGAGAAATTGTGAGGTTTTTTTCTAAAAAGGGAGGCAAACATCTTTAACCTTAGCGTATTAATATATATGAATATAAATTATAATGTAACATAAATAAAGTTGTTACTAATTGTCTCATGAATGTGGCACAAAGGCTGCTTAAAATTTAAATTTAAACCGACGAAACGCTTGGAATTTAACGTTACATAAAATAAATGAACTGTACGCATAGAAATTGTCAAAAATTCAATACGAGCTGTTTAACTTTTTTGATCAATGAAATATTCTTCTTTCGTTCATCATTTATATTTAACATTTTTGAATGTGTATCTGAAACGCATTGATGTATGTCACTTTTGGTTTGCTTTATGAAATATCAGTGTTTTTTCTCTCTCTCTAATACCGTGAATGTAAACATGGAACTGACAAAGGTATAGAGTCAAGGGAATTGCCAACATTAAGTCAATATTGACAAAGGATTCTACATCCAAACATGTTTCAAAAGGTTTAGGGAGAGAGAGCGACTGTCAGATCTACCAATTGTTTTTATCTACTTTGAAATATTCGCTTAGAAAATGTAATGAACAAATAATCCTAAGAAAAATTTCGATCTTTACTTAATGTGTATTTCAATAAGACAGGGGCGTACACAGGAGATAGTCAAGACTTATAAACATCGAACTAGTCGTTTTACCCGGCGTTGCTCGAAAATGACAGATAGCTGTAATGATAGCATAATGTGATATAACCTAAAATTTTGTCGTCCGACATATTGAATTTACATACTATATCACCGGGCATATACATGTGTACAAAACTTCAAAGCTTTTGCTTAATTATAACTACAGTGTAAACTCCATTTAACGTCACTCGATATAACGACAAACTCCTTAAAACGTCGAAATTACTTAACTCTAGTTGGTTTACCTTGTTGCTCATACAATGATACACTCCAAATAACGACACACCCACTAAATAACGACAACAATACCTACGTCATCATTAAACAATAAACAGTACTTGTTTGTTATTTTGTTGCTTTGTTGTCGGCATCATGCGTACCGATAATTATAAGAAATTCGTTCTTTCGTTGGGATTATCTTTCATTTGTTTAGCTCAGCTGCTTATCGATGAGTTATCATATTCTTAGTTGCCCACAAACTTTCAAACTGTGAACATGGCGAGTAAAAGAAAATCTTTGTGTATTGACGAAATAGTTTTATTAATACGTGCAATATTCTTCTCTCCGTTCAACGACAACTCTCTATAACGCCACAAAGTCCACAGTTACTTGAGTGTCGTTGTTTAGTCGAAATTTTGATTGAAAGATTTGACGCAAACAACACAATCGAATAAAAACGACATATCTGTTCGTAAACCCTGCAAAAAAAATCAATAACAAATTTTTGTGACATTTACAAACAACCAGTTAACGCCCAATCCTAACAAAAGCACAAAAGTTAGTATCGTATTATAAAAAGTTGCGAAACTTTATTATATATTTTATAGATCTGGGAATAGCTTGTAACAGAATTGAGGAATCTCTCGTCAGCAAATTAATATCTCTTCTATTTTCAAGTCGTATAAAACTTAAACAGAAACTTGTACAACTTTTTATTAAGAAAACATGTATGCGACTTTTTTTATACAAAAATGTTTCTCAATAGAAAATAACTTGTTTTGTTATATGAAAAATTAACACAATAGTTGATTTTTCTTTTAACAGAATGGTTCCGTTTTTATTGAGAAAAGTTAAAATCATTTCCAACTTTTATATAAAACAGTTCCTTATTTATTGTTGTGCATGCGAGAAAAATATTTTCGTTAATTTTTAAGTTTCAAAAACCTTTCAAAGGTTAAAAATGTAACGTAAATAACAGAGTGAATTATTTTCGGTTTAGTGTATTCTTTTTGCTGTTTGATTGAAGAAAAAGATGTAATAACTTACTTCAGTTTATTTCTTGTTTTTATCAACAGAAATGAATTCTGTTAAATGCGTTTTTCTTTTAATAAAGGAGTACAGTAAAGCACCGAATGTCCAAACATTCGTTAATTTGAACTACTTTATTTAATCGGGATTATAGAAATCCGGATCATTACGATGTGTCATTTTGGCTTGGCCTTTGTTAATTCACTCTCTTTGCTCTAAACAGACGTGCTCAGAGGGCATACTTTAATTCAAATATTCATTAGCCAGAATTCTAAAATCGTGATGTGATGATCTTACCATGTTTAAAATAGGTAATATTTTGTTGTTAAAACAATATGCTTGATAGTTTAAAATGAATAATTACAGAACTTCTACAGCCAATGGTATCCAGTAATTCGAACAATTTGATACGTAACTGTTCGGATTAAAGCGATTGTACTGTACCCGTTTCATAAGCCCACTTAATAAGAACTTAATCCTCCTTGGCATGACGCAATCTAGTTAAAAGAAGACCATCGGTGTATTTTGGCAGTCTTAATATACTATACTTGATAATAAAGGCAGTAAAATTTTTATTTGCAAAGTTGGTATACACTATCAAAAATATTAAACAGAATCAAACGAGGAGCGTTCCTTTATTCGGCTATACAATTTCGTTAAATTATTTTCTAAATGGTGGCAGAACAGAATTGTATTGTGTGCTGCGTTACGGTTTGGCTCCGTTACAAGTCTTCTAAAAGCTTCCTAGGTCAAGTTACTGCCAACTGCCAACACTATATGTTGTGCAGAGAGAATTCGTCATGCTCACCAACTTTAAGTGAACAAATAACCAGTTCCAATGTTGGAACTAACACGGGTCACCGACTATACATACAAGCTGTTCAAACTGTGGCCTACGCTAGGGCTAGGAGTTTTTTTTTTCAAATTGAACTATTCAATACTGACGGCCCGAATTTGTAAATCTCTGGCGTTCTTTCGACGTACGTTGCAAAAGCTGTTCAAACTGTGGTCTACGCTATAGGGCTAGGAGTTTTTTTTTTCAAATTAAATTATTATTTACTGGCGACCCGAATTTGTAGATTGCTGGCGTTTTTTCGTCGACTTACGTTGCAAAATTGGACTCCACAAAAAGCGCTTTTATTTTAACGCAATAATATATAGCCTAGTAGAGCTGTAACAAACCATATGTATTCGTTACTGAGTAACGGGTACATCGTCTGACTCGAAGTAACGAATCGTTACTTACAAATTCATTTCGTTACTCGCATTTGTCGTATCCATGTCAGTTCGACTCGTTTGATGCGGTTGTACGTTATACGAAGTCATACCGTATCACGTATGCGACGTGCCTCGATGCGATGGTACATGCTTGATGCTGTTAGTACACGATTGTATGTCATATGAAAAGTAACGAGTAACGTAACGATACGAAAGTAACGGGTACTGGTTCTTTAAGTAACGAATACATACGGGTACACAATTTCTCGTTACTTTTACAGCTATTTACAAGCACAAATTTTATAAAAATGTTATCCAAAGCGGATTTTTCATCTACGATCACATATTATAGTCTCTCTCTTTCTCTCTATCTCTCTCTCATCTCAACACAATCGGCCCAGCGGTCTGGTCGTGAAAGCGTAACTTCATACAATATCGCAACCGCCACTTCATCCCCTATGTCAGGGGTGACGAACCTTTCTACATTTACGTGCCGAGTTTTTTCAAAAAATTGTCAATGACATGTCGACAAGCAGCCAAAGAATAATTTCGATAATACACTGAGTTATATATGAAACTTTTTTGTATTTGTTATTTGGTGATAGTCATCATCAATTATTTCTATTTTGCACCTCAATTAATGCCGTGCCCATAATAATCCGTTGCGTTGGTAACCCCTATGTCCTTCCCCAGGCTTCAAGCTATGTCCATATTGAATTTCATCACAATCGAGCCAGTGGTTTGGCCGTGAAAGCGTAACATAGACAGATAGACCTACTTTCGCATTTATGGATTATTCCACTTGATATTTGTTCCTAGTATGGAAGTTTGAAGTGTTTAACTCAACTCGTACATTTTTCCCAATCGATTTCTCGCTTTCTGTATTACCGACGGGCACATATCTATATATAGGCGTCCAAACAATTAGATTTGCAGATATCCATTTCTACGACAATTAGGTTTGTCGACTAGACGAAGGGCGGACCGGGAGCCTGATTTGACGCTCGCAGACAGGCGGAGTGTGGGATCGGAGCCGGTCGTCACTCGCAGCTAATAAAATGTCTGACAGTAAAATGCCGGACAAAAGAACGTAGCGCCGTAACGATTATTTGGCTGTACGAAAGAAATATCGAAAAGTAATGTAACAAAACTAGTTCGTGGTGAAAATTAATTATTTACAATAACAAACGTTTAACAAGACAGTTAAACACACGAAAAGTACTTCTTTAACTTAACGAGGAATATAAAGTCTCTAATATTATGTACCTACACAAAATATTTACAAGACATAAACACGCCAGAGTTTATCTAGTACACTTATTCACTCTTAACTATTAACTATATGCAAGAGATTATTTATGTTCAACCAGATTTATATAATTGCACTCAATGGTTTATTACTCGGTCCTATTGATATAATGTAGAACTTCGATTAAACAATGTCATACCAATGATTTTATTTATTTATTACTTATCCATGGACGTTTTAACAATATTTGTTCATAACAAAAGCACAATTATTTTTTTAATAAAAAAATAGTTTTTTTAAGAATATCTGTGTTTCTTATAAATAATAGATATATAATAATGGCTATGTACATAATATTGCTCTATAATAAAATACCTTTCACCTTTGCAATACAATGCTGAGAAATTTATATTTTATGATAAACGGTCGTTTCTTAAAAAAAAAAAACAATTAATTGTAAACTTTTCTTATAATATTTTTTTTAAATCAAATTGACATATTTGTTTATCTGACTTTTATTGACATCTCCTAGTAGAATAATACTACGTGGAATTAATGTTTCAAAATTGAACACAATAGTAACTCTATAATATCCAAATCTTTATTAATTAATTTTTCTACAAAATTATTGTGCTCAAAATTCTTTATAATTTTTTTACGCGATAGTACGAACATAATTTACAAGATTTCCCTAAATTAATCAAATGGGAAATTGGGCTCTCTATGCGCTGGCTCTGTAATTGAGTACACGAATATTTTTTTTATGTCAAATTGTAACTTTTGAGATTATAACCAAACATTTTTTACCAAAAAAATCGCCCTAATATTTATATATAAAATATATTGCCAAAAGTTTGCTCTACAAATGAGTTAATGAATAATTAATTTACATAAGTTTTGCTCATATTAATAAAAAAAAACAAGAAATGATCGAATAAAACAGAAATTTCTTACCACCCTTACTCTTTAGCGCATAGCTCTTATTATTTTACCCTATGTATATTTGAATAATCCCTGTTCTAAGGACACCTTTTTATTTGATTTTTTTATTGAAGAAAGAAGAACACAAAAAAATCAACAACGATGTTATGTACCTCTCCTTTTTAATAAAAAAAAATGTGATTTTTCCTTCTTCAACAAAACGTTGTACAATTAATGTTTTAAATTTCATATTTCATATTTTTTATTTACTCTGTTCTGAGAAAACGTTTGGATTTGTGATAAATAATCTCACAAGAGGAAGCCGGAACCAAGAGGTCATCAATTTCGAGTTAATTCTAATAGATTTCTCTCTATTTCGAACCCTCGTTTTTAAAATTTAAACTCATTTTTTGTCCGAGATCTAATTTAACTTCTAATTGGTGGAATCTCAACCATTGTCGTAGCAAGAGGGGGGCAGGTGGGCCTGGCCTACCCTAGAATCCTCCTGACCCATCCTACAATATTAATTGTTCACGTACAAGATAAATCTACAATAATCTACGTTTTCTTTGTCGTGAAATTTCTCCAGAAAGTCGTGTTGATCGATTTCGTTTCTATGAACAGTTTTCAAATTATGTATAAGTAGCAGCTGGTATAGTGCCCGCGATGAGAGTTGAAGCCAGGCACGTCATCAATAATATTCTAGTGAACGCCTACTTGCCCGCAGACAGTGGCGTGTGGAATAAATCCATTTATAGCGGTAAAATAAAAATAAACACTCGACGCACATGGATCTCCGAAACAGCCAATAGCAAGCTAGAAGGCGGGCGCAATGCGTTCACGTCACTATGACGCGGTGGCTTCATCTTTCGCCGCAGCTAGTATAATTGTAGGTAGAGTTGAAAATTTGCCCTCCCTAGGATAAAATCGTTGCTACGCCTATGATCTCAACTCCGGTCACCCATCAGTAAAAAAATAAATAACAACATTTTTTATTAAATTCAAAATTAAAGTAATCTTAGAGCAAATACCATAATATTCAGGAAATTTAAGACATTAATAAATAAAAATAAAAACCTTAATATAAGTTTTTAATCGTAGAATCTAAAATAATGAATAAGAATGAAGAAAACATGAAACTTTTTTTTCAGAAATTAAGTATACAGGGTTAGAATTATATTTAAACAAAACATTCCTTTTAAGGCACGTTTTACGTCTTTTTCTATCTATGTATAAGCTGTATATAAAAAGAAAGAGATGGAAATAGCGAATTTAAATGGAGGGTCTTCTGTACATACAGGGTGTCCATTGAGAAAAGTTTCACTCGCGAGTTAGGAGCCATTCAAGTATTACGTTAGCACCAAAGGGGTGGAGGGGATTTTTTCCTTGATGGGTAGGGTCTAGATGGTGATGACGTCAGCAATATTTATTTATAACAATAAAGAAAACAGATTTTAAAAAATATATAACAGTTTTTACGTAAGCATATAGGGGGGAAGGGTAAAAGCTTTGCTTACTTTTGCTGACAAGGGGGAGGTCAAACATTATTAAAATTCTGCTTACTTAATACTTGAATGGCCCCTTAACTGGTTTATGCAAAAAATTACACTCAATTTCTATTTAATTTTTTTTTTGTTAGTGATTTTTATAAATAATTCTCTTTCAACCAAACAAAGCGCGATGTCTTTTTTGATTCCTGAACCACCACGAGTGGATTTTTTCATTAGACACCCTGTATATATATGTACTTATATTGTGGTATATATAATAAAAAATTTCGTTGATAAAAAGTAATAATTGTTAATGTTAAAAAATAATTATTGTAAAAAAGGAAAATAAAATGTGATCTAGGAAATAAAAACAATATTCAACAGATGTTTGTTTTTTTCCATTTTGTTTTCTTTCTTTTGTATTTTTTTATTTTATTTTAATTGGTTTCTTTTATGTTGTCTTTCAGCTGCTTGTGTCAACTGTCATAGACGAACCAAAAGGCCAGGTAAGTGATCTCACAAATTTATCATTACAGTAAATTCGGTACCATATTTCTTACGAACAGTATTTTGACGTTTTCTTTCATGAGATACTAGCGGTCCGGTCCGGCTTCGCTCGAATTTGTAGATTGTCGACATATGCCTATCTTGAAGGTCCGTTCTAAATATTGGTAAAAAAAATTTTTAGACTCGTTCGAGTAGTTTCGGAGATTTTCTCCTACATCCAAACTTACAAACTTTAGCTCTTTATAAAAACAGTCAGGACAATTGAGTCGATATAAAAAGCGATCTCATCATCTCGTAATTTTTTTCGACTATCCCGTCTGAAAATAAATCTTGCAAAGCGACGGTTAAAAAATTTACAAACGCACTTTTTGAAAACTTTTTAACTGCGCGTTTAATTGGCGTATAAATTTCAGGTCACTCACAATAAATTTAAAATACCTCAAATCGCTATTTGTACGAAAAACAATGATATACGATAATAAATAATGTATACTTATTTTTTAGCACCGTTGTGGTATTTGGCTCAGGCGTTAGAATATTTATTGCAGTAAAAACGTCTTAAAACGCAATTTAAATAACCCGCCACACGGCGCGAAGCAGCTCTGCGAAGCTTTATTGTTCTCATTTAATGGCCCATTATGTCTAAAATAATGCGAAATAATATATACTACGTTTGAAATAAACATACGTGCGATAAAACAACATGTTTGTCCCGGCCGTGTACGAACTCTACACTGTCCAAATAGAATCAACAAATTTTAAAAGTTAGTACAGAATAACTCGTGTATTTTCCACTAGTGATGATCAAAGCAAGACCAAGACTGAGATAGGTTTGGTATCAGTATTGGTCTTGGCCTTGCTTATTCGGTCTCGGCCGTGTTCTTGCTCAAATACTTCTAGTCTTGGTTTTGGCGCGGGTCTTGATCTTGCTAGTGTAGCCAAAAAGCAAGACAAAGACTGAGTTTGCTCTTCACTATTTTCAACTTGTCGGGATCAATCGATTTCAAAATTTCAAACTGTCAAAGAGATTAAGCATGAAAACTCCCAGTCGGCTTGGTTTTTTCCGACATCTTCAATAATTATCGTCAAATATTATTGAGTTATAAACACAAAAACCTTTCTCTTGAATTACTCTGTCCTTTGGTGAAAAACGTATGAAAATCCGTTCGGTAGTTTTTGAGTTTATCGCGTTCAGAACTTTGTTTTAAAACATGTAGTGTTATTCTGAATATATTTGATCAATTTAACATCTACATCGCATTATATAATTATACACCCTTTCAAAATCGATTTTATTAATATTCTAGGATCACATTTTAATCTCTACTATAAAGGGTTAAATTTCGATCTTGAAATAATTCCATTTTTTCGACGTGTTTGAACCCAAATGTTTTTTAAACCTCTAGATAGATAGATATTTTTATTCTATAATACTGGAAACAGCTTAGAATACGTCAATACAATAGATATAACACAGTTAGTTTAAAAAGTCATTCATTTTATAAAAACATTTTTCAATTAATAATTTTTTAAGAGACTGTCTGAATTTGTCATAATTGTTAATATTTTTTATTTCTATAGGCAACTTATTGTATAATTTTGTACAGGTACATAGCGACCCCCTATTGTACAAAGAAAGGCGGTAATTATCAATATATAATGAATTTTTTTGCCGGGTGTTATGACAGTGAATATCTGTTATCTTTTGAAAATCGGCTATGTTTTGCTTGACAAATTTACAGACTTCATAAATAAAAATTGAATTAAAAGTTAACAGCTTGTTATTAATAAAAAGTGAACGGCATGACTCCCGACGACCAATGTTAAAAATAAGACGAATAATCCGTTTCTAAAAATTGGTTCAACGATGTCCGATTTAAAACAAGAACAATGCAAATTGTCTTCTATTCCGATAAATTTAAAAAGTTATATTCGACCTTATCAGAGTTAGATACGTGCCTTTTTAATGTCAACACTTTATCAGTAAGTACACATATTAACTGATTTTTATCAAAATCGTGCAGAAAAAAAATATGTTTTCATGTTGAAAATAAATTATCTTTTTCGCTGTAAACACGTCTTCTTTTCTAAACCGCGACGAAAATATTTTAATTAATTAATGCGCCAGTGAATTAACGCAATATAGCTAAAAAACAGTTTTAAAGAATTTCATGTTAAAATAATTTTCATAACTAACTTTCCCTTTTTAATAAAACTAAAAACTTTCAACGAAAATTATATAATTACCGTAACGGTGGGAGAACTCGAAAAATTGCATACCGGTCTAATAGTAGCAGCAAAAAATACTTGAAAACATTTGAGGGGACTAGTAAACAAAGGAGTAACGTTTTCGTTTAACTATTCGACTTGCAAGAACAATATTCGACTTCTGATAAACACTTAAGGTTGCTGGCATTCATTTAGATCAGAGGTTCCCAAACTTTTTTTGTCTCGTAGACCACTTGCCATGTTTTTCGGTTTTAAGTAGACCCCCTGCGTATCTGATATTGATTTTTTGCAAATTCATTAATTTCAAATGTATTTTTGACAACCAGTGTAGTGCTACTCACTTTGAACGATTTAAATTTATAACGGTAGTGAAATGTAGTGTGAAATGTTTAGTTTTATACATTTATTAATTAGATTCAAATTAAACGAATCAAATTAAAATTTACTTTCTGTTACATAAAATAACTAAGCAAAAAATAAATGTTTTTAGTGTGAGAGATGAACCTGATGCTTTAATAATAAATTTTCAACATTAGGCATCATTTTAGTTATATTTAATCTTCAATCTCTTCGTTTAACGATGTCCAGTTTGTTTCTTTTTTGTTAGGAGATTCACTATCGTTGACCCCCATTTTCATTTCATGGACCCCCAATTTTTTTTCCCGCTGACATGAACCCCTTGCAAGTTGTCGTCGACCCCTAGGGGTCGATATAGACCACTTTGGGAATCACTGATTTAGATTTTAGAAAAACCATATTTTTCGCCCGGCCAGCTGTATGTGGCTTCCTCACGCGTAATCCACAAAATCTTTATGTTTTTGCAAAAGACGGTAAAACAAATAAAAACATTGTTTATAGGGCCGTCTTAAATTGGAGTGTTGCTTGAATTTATTAATTTTTTAATCAATTATATCAATTGTTCACACAGTTTAATCCGACTTGCGAATATTTTATTGATACACTCGAATCGACATGAAAATAATATTTGAATATTGAATAATCGAATGGAAAAGCAAAATTCGTAGTTCGCACATCCTTATTAAGTAATAATAAACAAATAAATTATAAATGAATATAATTATTTTATGGCTAATGTCATATTTCGTGAGTAGCTTTGATATAAAGTTATCACGAGAACATAAATTCGTTCCACCGCAGTTTGAGAAAGATTAAACATTTTATCAGACCCGAGAGACAGGAGTGTAGCTCGACAAGTCTTTACGTTCTCCAATATTACAAAACTAGTACTCGTTTATTATAGACTAGCTGTCCCGTCCGGTTTCACCCGGGTGTAAAAGAACGAATGGGGAAGGGAGTAACATGAGTACACACATTCATATTAGTTTACCGAGATGAATGTTGTGTCCAAACATGATGATCGGAGTTACCGTTCAAAATTTTTTGTCGATAAAAAGCACTATTTATACTTTTTTTAACTAATAATTTTTTTTAATTAATTAAATAAAATTAAAATAAATTTTAATGTAAGCCTTAGAAGAAAGCAATGTAGAAAAAAAAAAAATAAAAATGCATTCTATTTATACTTTTTTTAACTAATAATTTTTTTTAATTAATTAAATAAAATTAAAATAAATTTTAATGTAAGCCTTAGAAGAAAGCAATGTAGAAAAAAAAATAATAAAAATGCATTCGCCCAACGTAGGGCTCGAACCCACGACCCTGGTATTGACAGTCTTGCGCTCTACCGATTGCGCTAGCCGGCGTTGTATTCTTACATCGCTAATATGAGTATACTTAGTGCATTTCACCTGAATAGAATTTTTAGATACATTTGGAACATTTTTCATTAATGCTCCGCTCCTAATGGTCGAAGCCTGATTTTATATAGCCTATAGCCTTCCTCGATAAATGGGCTATCCAACAAAAAAATTTTTTTTCGATTTGAACCAGTAGTTCCTGAGATTAGCGCGTTCAAACGAACAAACAAAATCTTCAGCTTTATATATTAGTATAGATTAGACAGATTTTTTACCCAAAAATAAGTTGAAAATGTCTACCAAACTTTTTACCTACAGAGATTCAAGAAGCAGCTACTGACTGAGCTAAGCCTATTGGATAAATTAATTTATTAAAAATTTTAAATTATTGAAAACAGTTTTGTAGACATTTCTGACTTATTCATCTGCCGATTTTTGATCCAAAAATTCGTTGAAAATGTCTACCAAACTTTTTACCTACAAAGACTCTTGAAGCAGTTACGGACTGAGCTAAGCCTGTTGAATAAATTGATTTATTGAAAAACGGTATGTAGACATTTTCGACTTATTTTTGGGTCAAAAATCGCGTAATGAATTTTTAGCAACCGGTTTAGACACGTGTATAAATACCTTTACAAAAACGAAATAATAATACCCGTTCCTCCACCATATACGCACGTACTCCCACCATATTTTTTCGAGGCAATTAGATTGCTTTACTACGACCCTGAAAATTCCTCAATACACGCAATGCGGTGGGATGAACACTTCTAAGCACATAAAACAGCTATAATTAACCTTATTATTATGCTAAAATGTGTTTTTACTTACTCATGTACTGGTTTTAGAGGGGTAAATCATGTGATCGTGCAAAAATTCAATTTTAAGTTTTCGGTGCTTTTATACGTTTTCAAGTCTCCAGAACTCGATAAACAGGTCTTGAAAAAAATAAACGTGAGACACAAAAACTGGAATAACAGTATTTTTTTCGAAAACAGTTTTAACAATTTTGGTTAAATTTTGCATAGCTAGTTCTTCTTAGAAAGAGGCTGTAGGCTTTTGAGAGCTGCTTATTAATAGTTATTTCAAGTTTTGTGAGACAGGTATTTGAAATATAAATCACGGCATTTTTATTAAATGAAATTTTGAGTTTTATATCGACGAAAATTAATTATTTAATAGTATCAATTTGTACGCCGCTCTAACAGGATTTTTACGTAATTGTTATTTTCCTTTAATTTCCATTTTCATTGTTCATAAATATTCATAAGTTTTTAAAACCGTTTGATCGTTATTTTTTTCATGCTCGGCGAAGAACAAACATATTGTGTAGAGAGTGTTAATTGTTTTTATTATGAATGGTAATTATATTGTAATTTAAAAAACAAACCTATCGCTTTTAATTTTTTATTGTACTTCGTTGTAGTTTTAAAATTTTGTCACAGAATTATTAAATAAAATATAAAATATTAAATAATAATCAAATGATACTTACCATAACATGTACATCCTAAACAAGTGTAATCATTAATTATTTTTGTAATACTTACCTTACCTGTAGATAACGGTATATCCGCGCAATAGCCTAAGGCCTAGCTCACATGAAGAGCGTTCAACGCGCGTTGGGCCAACGCGCGTTGAACGCTCTTCATGTGAGCTAGGCCTTAGATGCTGAGCGTGTTTTATTTAAATAAAAAAAAAAATTGTCACCTACTAGTTGGTATCTATAAAAAATTCATCGATTCCCATAATTCACATAAAGAAAATTGTACCTTTTGAAAACACTAATAGAAAAAAAAATAAAAGGTACAACTTTTTCCGGTAACTCCGATCATCATGAAATTTGGACACAACATTCATCTCAGTAAACTAAGATGAATGTGCGTACTCACGTCCCTCCCTTCTCCATTCGTTCTTTTGCACTCGGGTAAAACCGGACGGGACCGCTAGTATACAATATTTTCCTGTTTTCTTTTAATGACGTCCGCAATACCTTTACGCTTTTACATAAAAACTCCAGAAATCTTGATAAAATCTTCGGGGACTTTTACTTCAAACTAAGATGGCTGCACACATTCTTGTAGCAGCGGGATTTGTTCGCCGTGCCATCAAAAAAATATAAAACACTTAAAATACTTGAGACTTGAATCTCTCAGAGAGAAATGCCTCATAAAATGGTTTGGAATAAGTGTCATTTATTGCTCGAAGCAAAAGACGACACGGTAAAGAAATCACTGTATTGGATCTGAGAGAGAAAAATTGTTGCAATGTGAACTATGTGGCAAGTGTCATCTAGATCCCGTTGAAATAAAAGGACTTTATTTCATTGTGTTATACGTGTATATGTTTCCGTGTTAAAGATGTGTTCATCAAAAAAAGTTACGTATCATATCGCAAAATAAATAGAACAGTAAGTCGTTATGAAAAGTATACCATTATTATCTAAAAAAATTCCAGCCAATTGGGCGACGGTACCATTCCAACGTCAAAAATGTTGACATTTGATTATAATAAAGAAAAGAAAATTTTTGATATCGCGTGAGGTGACGCGGGTAATGGCTAGTATTCAATATGGTTACCTACATAATATGTTCCACGTCATGTAAAAATTAATCAAAGCATGCCGAACTAGTTTATTTCTGACAGATCCATAAAACAAAAGAGCGGCTGATTTTTTTTTTATTTTCAAAATATTTCCGAAACTATAAAGTTTAGAAAAAAATTCAACGAAACTGTCTTGAAAAAATAAATAGAATAATAAGCCGTTATGAAAAGTACACCATTATTATATAAAAAACACCGTTTTAACATATATCTCTTCTGCGCATGCGCCGATTTTCCCCAAAAACAATAGGGCTCTTCATATTTGCATACCAAACATTCTCCCAAAATTTGGTTTCAATCAGTGCATCCGTTTGACCTGTATCGTGTTCACAGACAAACAGACGCACGGAGTTTTTTTTTAAATTATGTCTTTGGATTCGGGGGACCTCAAAACGAAAAAATATTGTAAAATTATGAAAAGTGAATTTTGACCTAAACTAGTACCATTCCCCACTTGTGGGTTGGAATGGTAAAAGAGATTCTGTGACAAAAGTTGTGTATGCATTACAGCTTACACTTTAAATCCCACAGAAGTAAAAGAGCTTTATACGTGGAATTATATGCTTTCCGTATTAAACATATATTCCGCCACAAAAGTTAGGTTATATTTAAAGGTTTCATATTGTGACGCGACTGTAATTTCGTTTTCTTGTCGCGATTCCAGAATTTGTGTCTGCCCCCAATTTTGTTTAAAAATTATTTCGTCGAGAACCGCGGAATTTTTTAACTAATGACTAGTTTCATAAAAAAATGTTGTAACATGTAAAAATGTCGTGAATAAATTTAGGAAAGTCCCTTCCGATATCATTGGCTAGATGTCTCTACTTGTCTGATTTTTTATTGACGGTTTTTTCGTACAGTCCAAATTTTTGTTGACATTTATACGCTTTGGCCGAAAGAAGCAAAAATCAAAAGAACAATACGGCCCTAAGACAAAGACAGTCGCAAGGAGCGTGAGAAAGAGAGAGAGGAGGAATGATTTCATACACACATGCGGAGAACACAGTAAAGACATTTGAGTCACGTAGCATGTTTCATTCTTGGGGTTCGTGTTCTTTATACGCCTGACACAAGGGGATTCACACAGTCGCTATGATAGAGACTTGTGTTGTATGTGACACACGCCTTGGCCTTGTACAGTCTGTACTTCCCCGAACTCGTTCCAGTAACACAGAAACACTCTACACACGTGCTTGTTCAGAGAAGTGATTCGCCATTTGGTGTTAAATCTTAAAAGAGCGATGAACACAACCAGTATTTTTCATGACAGTTGTAACTGTTAATAATCAGTAATAAAAAATAAATAATAATATTAATATTTCACCTAGCTATACTAAGTATAGATTAGATTAGATTAGATTAGATTTATTAGCATCTCTCATGTTGCAAAATTACAAATAAGAATTGTCATTAAAGGTACACCATTAAAGGTACACCAAATTATACAAAGTTATTTATATCATAAAAACATTTTATAATTAAGAACGATTTCAGATTCTTTTTGAAACTGTTAAAATTTCTCTCCTCTCTCAGAGTAACTGGTAGCTTGTTAAAAAAACTAGCCCCAGAACACTGTGGAGTAGATTTAAAAAAAAGCACATCGCTGCTTATCAATGCGAAGTCTCGAGCTTTCACGCGTATTATAATTGTGTATATCTGAATTTAAAGTGTATCTGTGAATATTTTTCTTAACATCTACCAGTAATTTATATAAGTATATACTTGGTACTGTTAACAGTTTGTTGTCAATAAAAGTAATTTTACATGATTGTCTAAAATCCAAATTAAAAATAATTCTAATAATTCTTTTCTGTAAGATTAAAACTCTGTTGGAATGTCGAGAGCGGCCCCATATTACATAGATGTGAATAGTCAAATTAAAATCAAATTAAAATTTAAGAATTTAAATATTCATTTATACTATAAAAACAATTTGTAGTGAGGTACTTTTTGAGCTCAATTTCAAATTATCTAATGTTAGAACTTTGGCTTATATGCCTTGGTAAATTATCATTAAAAAGATAAGATCCCGCATAGATTGGAGATTTTTCAAATTTTCCAGATGTTGTATGGTGCTTAGCTATATATATTTGAGATGACTGCCTGGAATTATAGGGATCAATATCAGAAACTGTCTTATAGCGGGATATATTCCTTTTAACATTTACCCATATCAAATTTTTCTCTACAAGTACCTCTGAACGGTATATTAAAAATTAAACGTACAATTCGTTTTTGTAGTATAAATGCTCTATTTATGTCAACTGATTCACCCCAAATTATTATGTTATACTGTAAATAAGGATACACTAATGCATAATACATATTGACCAATTGATCAGTATTTAAATATGACTTAACACTTTTTATAGCGAAATATGCCGATCTGAGTTTGTTACAAACATGGTCTACGTGAAGTCTCCAAGTCAGTAACTGTTGAGAACAGTATGCGTGTAACCTTTACGCGCATGTGAAGTAAAACATGTAAACAATACATATATTAGACAAACGGTCCCGCTTGGCTTCACCCGGGTGCAAAAAAAACGAATGGGAGGAACACGAGTACACACATTCATATTAGTTTACCGAGATGAATGTTGTGTCCAAATTTCGTGATGATCGGAGTTACCGTTCTAAAGTTTTTGTCGGACGGACAAATTTTGAGTTACATTTTTCATTGATGCTCCGCTCCTATTGGTCGTAGCGTGATATTATATAGACTATAGCCTTCCTCGATAAATAGGCTATCCAACAAAAAAAATTTTTTTCAATTCGAACCAATAGTTTCTGAGATTAGCGCGTTCAACCAAACAAACAAACTCTTCAGCTTTATATATTAGTATAGATTTCATTACGACAGCAGGTGATAATCTACTATTAACGTTGCCGTGCCGCAAAGCAGCGTTGTATCGTTCGAACTGTAGTCGGGCGACAGAATGTCAATCGTGTTTGTGCACGACACGCGAGTATAGTTTAAATCGGTCTCGGCAGTCGACGACGCCGAATGATCAATGCTCTGATGCCGAGGCAAGGAGAAGAGAGCTTGAGTCCCGTTTGAAGTTTGATCTTTCAATATAACATAGCATTGCGAAGTCCCGCTATTCGTCGTCGTAAACTTACCTACATGTTTTGTATAAAGATACAGGACTGTTCATTTTATATAAGGCTCTCAAACTCCGTTCGACCAAAACTCACAGTCTTATTTACCGTGGCCTGCCGCACGTGCCGAAGAAGTCCTCAGGACTTACAGTCTGTCGGACAATCGGTAATAGACAAGTCTGTCGATCAGAGATATTGCACAGAACAGTATGTCAGACAAAGCAAAGACTTAATAGTATATAAAAAGACCTTCCCTAATACCATATTTCCTCTACATTGCTAGCAAAGATCGGGAGAAAGCTTAAACACTACGGTGCAGACATTTATATGTCTGTCTCATTTATTATACTCTGAGTCTCATGCGCTTGACCCTCCCTATATTAGCTAATACCATATATTTAATACCCTCTATATTACTAGCAAAGATCGGGAGAAAGACTTAAACACTACGGTGCAGACATTTGTACGTCTGTCTCACTTATTATACTCTGATTCTCATGCGCATGACCTTCCCTATATTAGCTAATACCATATATTTAATACCCTCTATATTGCTAACAAAGATCGGGAGAAAAACTTAAACACTACGGTGCAGACATTTATACGTCTGTCTCACTTATTATACTCTGAGTGTCATGCGCATGACCTTCCCTATATTAGCTAATACCATATATTTAATACCGTCTATATTGCTAACAAAGATCGGGAGAAAGACTTAAACACTACGGTGCAGACATTTATACGTTTGTCTCACTCATTATACTCTGAGTCTCATGCGCATGTCCGTGAATGGATGCGCGTCAGTTGCACATGGAACTAAACTGTAAAAGGGAGGTGGCTTGTTCTATTCCACTTACTAATTGCCCCGCTACAGACGCGATACTTGCCCACAACGGGTCAAGTGAAAAGAAAGAGATTTGCAGTCTCACTTCATGGGCCACGCTTCCACTTACGGCCACTAGCAATATAGAAGTTATTAAAGATTTGGCTAATACAATGTAGTGATGGTAATATCCAATGTGAGAGAAGTGCCCGTCTTTTTCTAAATATACCGATAATATGCAGTTTTGAACGACATAAAATTCACAATGATTGAGGTTTATAAATCTTATATTATTGATAAAGATATATTTTAGAGTTTAGATTTCTTTAATCAAAAACATATTCTAATATAAACGGTACAGTTTTTATGCGTGAACGTGCATACTTTGTACTATTTCGTTGCTTCGCCGTTCCATTAAGCGAACCGTACTAGAATGATGCGTCATTTTCTACTGTGTTCGCCTTTGGACTTAACGTTCACACTGTATATATTTCTACTTCAACTCAAACATGTAGAACACATGGAATCGTACATAGCTTCAGGCTTGTCGATATAGACATGACGTTTGCTTCGGTTGTTCATTTCGGTTTCGTTACAGAATGAACAACGTCCATTGAATTACATATTAAGACGCCATTTTGTGTGGCAAACGGGGCTTAAACTAATAGCAAATCAACGGCTTTGTTGTCCGCTTCTTTATTTAGCTTATCGACAGACTGAAAACAAGACTCAAAGTACTGTTGTTTTCTTTTTCTTAAACTTTATATTAAGTTTGAACATAGAAAAATTATTATTATTACATATATAGCATACCTACTTTCTGCTTTCTGACAAGTCGCCATTTTAAGTGGGTTTTGAACACCCCTTTGTTCATTTATAAATTAAAGTAAAATTCAAAAGTCTGTTTTTTTCTTGTAAAAAACTTAAAACCAAATTGGTTTATTATTTACTAGCGGTCCCGTCCGGTTTCACCCGGGTACAAAAGAACGAATGGGGAAGGGATGGACATGAGTACGCACATTCATCTTAGTTTACCGCGTTTAATTTTGTGTCCAAATTTCATAATAATCGGATTTACCGTTCAAAAGTTTTTGTCGTTGAAAAGCAGTATTTATACTTTTTTTAAGTAATAAATTTCTTTTAAAACAATAATTACTGTAATTAATAAAATATATTATTGAAAACACTGTAGGAAAATTATTTTTATATAGGTATACCTATAATTGTAACAGTTTCTAAATGAGCTATTAATTAGATTTATTTAATTTTAATTAGTCGTAATAAAACTTTAAAAAAATTGAAATGTAAGCCTTATAGAAGAAAGCAATGTAGAAAATAACAAAAAAAAAAAATAAAAATATATTCGCCGACGTGGGGCTCTACCGACTGGGCTATTTTTTTTTTCAATTCGAACCGGTAGTTTCTGAGATTAGCGCGTTCAACCAAACAAACAAAAAAACTCTTCAGCTTTATATATTAGTATAGTAGATATAGTTTTTCAGGACTACCACCTATTGGTCTATTGTGACATGACGATATTGTTCGAACTTTCTTTTTGCACACACCGCTACACTTCTAGCGGGTATGCCCTATGTCGTCGTTCCTTATGTCATCTTAATTTCTGAAAATTGAAAAATTTGAAGGTTTTCGGTGTTTTTGCAAATCGGCGGCTCTTTGCGACACTAAGAGGCTTCCGATACGGTTAATATTAACCTTACTTATGGAAAAAATCACGCTAAATCCAATGAGACCAATCACAACTCTGTACCTCTTTTGGTTTAGGTGTCAGACGCGTTTTTATAAATTTTTCTTGAAAATAAATATATGATTTGTATGTAGTAAATATAAAAAACACTACTTTCAGTACTTACATTTTATCTGACATAATAAAGAGAGAGCGAAAGAGAGAGACAGAGAGAGGGAATAAGTATTCCATATTCATATTTGATCTGAAAGAGCGGTGGCCTACTAGAGTTCACCAGCATTCGTACATATCTGACTTGCTTAAATTTTAATATAAATATTATAAAGCAGTTGAAGAGACGTTTTCCTCTTTCTTATGTACACTCCACCAGTTTTCTGGGCGTGTTTTATCGCCCTTGTCTGTATTCAGATCTCAGGGATGTGTCAAGCAGCTATGAAATGTCTTCGTAAAGACGTCCGTAAGATTTACCAGCTTTTTGTCTCCGAAATGGAACTACAAGGCTATTAATTTTTAAACTTTAAAAAAGAATAAAATCACACGTTAGAACTTAAGAAATTTTGGTTTTAGCGCGCGAGAAATTCACGTTTATTTTTTTAAAGATCATGTTATCGGGTGCTGGAGACTTGAAAACGTACAAAATCACCGAAAACTTAAAATCGAATTTACCCCTCTAAAATCAGTACCTACATGAGAAAGTAAAAACACATTTGAGCATGCCTTAATGTGCTTACAATTAGTGTTCTTCCCACCGCATAGCATGTATTGAGGAATTTTCAAGGGCGTAGTAAAGCAAATACATGCCTTGAAAAAATGTGGTGGGAGTACGTATGTATATGGTGGAGGAACGGGTATCATTTCTTTTTTGTAAAAGTATTTATATACCTATGTCTCTAAACTAATTTCGACTGTATTACGATGTTTTTCAATAATCTTCCGCTTTCCTTAAAAAGTATTGACAATTTATTTAGAAATTTTTAAAAAACACTTAAAAAGTTTTTAATAGATGGATGTTTTTACAATATACAGGAATATTCAAAATAATTTTTTATTGTAACTTTTAAATTCTTACGTTAGAAATTTGATGTATTTTTATATTTGATTTTTTGTATTTGACAAATCCATACAATGTTTGTATTGTCTCTGGAGAATTAATAAACTAAACTATATAATGACAGTTAAAATTTTTCCAAGACGAAAAAAATCAAAATATTTTGAATTATTTATATTATTTTGCGCAACGGTATCTACTTATTTTCTAATAGAATTAAGCTTACATTTTTTATTATCGAAATATTAATCTATTTACACGTTAATCAAAGATTTGATGATTAATCTTAATTAAATATTTGCTTATTTAAAAAAAAAACTTTGTCATCTGTACAAAAAAAAAAAATGTGAATTTTGACATCCCTTTCTTCGTCCCATTCCAGGACCAACTCGTTTCTCTGGATGTATCAAACAGCCTGTGCAGAAATCTTCTTTTCCTTTTTGGTTTATTTTTAAGATTTTTATCGCCTGGAGTCGTAATATTTTCTCATTGATTTAGTTTTAATGTAGCGGACATAATTTTATCGATACCATATTACTGCTATTATATTATAACGAAAAACTGGGTGTTTTGTTAATATAAAGCGTTCTTGTTTAAAGAGGTGAATGTACAGGTCGCGTGACTTACAGAGGCGGGAATATATTTTTTTTATACTGTGTACTTTGTTTTAATCACTACTGATGACGAAGCAAATTTGTATACGGACAGTAATACTTTCTTGTAATAACTCACTAGAAATAGGCCCTTGTGTATATCAATCAAATAAAATTGTAAACAAATATTTGTTTGTGCCAATTGTTTGAGGCAAACAAAAATTTGTTTTCGTCTATTTGATCGTATAGTTTATTTGAACCAATAAAAATATTTATTTGTGTCTATTGGATCGTATAATTTATTTGAATAAAAATATTTGTTTGTGCCTATTGGTAGTATTATTTAATTGAACCAAACAAAAATTGTTTGAGGCAAACAAATAGGTACTTGTTTGTGCCTATTGTATAATTTATTTGAATAAAAAATATTTGTTTGTGCCTATTGGATCGTATAATTTATTTGAACCAAGCAAAAATTGTGGCAAACAAATATTTTTTGTAGCTATTGGATCGAATAATCTACTGGGATCAAGCAAAGTTTTTTTGCCTCAAACAATTTTTTATTTAAATCTTTGATTAACGTCTGATTAGAATTCTTCAATAAATAAAATTATGGACCAATTTTTCAGACAAATATATTAACAAAAATTAATAATTAATACATTTTTTGTTAATATATTTCCTGAAAAATTGGTCGATAATTTTATTTATTGAATTTTTGATTTAGTTCAAATATATGATACGATTCAAAAGGCACAAACAAATAATTGCTTTCGTCAAATGATTTTTAATTTCAGTGTGACTTCCCCGAAATTTGAAAGATACATGCCCCCCTCACTCTAGTTACGCCGCTGCAGCTGAACTTATGTATTTGTTAAAGATAAAAGCGTTTTTTTTTATTTTTATTTAAAATCGATTTTTTAACTCTATTTTTAAATCGCATTAAAGCCTTCCCTTTCCAGTTTAGGCACTTACATTATAATCTCGGGTTTTGTACCGATGCCGTCCGATGTCGACCGACCTCGGTTCCGGAGAAATACGAATTCAGCCTTACAAATAACTCAGTGTACGCAGTTTTCATTCGTAAATTCAGGTTGTTCGAAACTATTAGTGAGTTAATGAGCGTTTGCGCGCGTAAGAAGGTATTATTTTAATATAATTCACACGAGCCGTGGCGCGGGGATGTCCCGATTAGTTACAGGCAGGGAGAAAAGAGGCGGAGCTGTTAATACCTACTGCGTGCACCGTTATGTGTTGTGACTGCAGTTAACTTTTCTCTTAGCCCGAAGGAAATCCGCCGGCTTTGCCATTAGCCATAGACTAAAACCGGTATAGAGTACAGATATTTCAATGTTCATTGTTGTAGTCAAACGTTTTCGACACACGCTGCCTACAGTAGGACTCGCGTGTGTTTTCAACCTGTCGGAACTAATGATACGGATACGGATCTTAACTTTCTTAGAGTACACGGCGGTAAATATTGCACATCGACCTTTGGAAAGAGACTACCTATTAAGGGAAAAAGTTATTGATCTCTTTAAGAGTTAACTCTCATAACAGATTGTCTCTTTCCAAAGATCGATGTGCAATATCTCATTATAGAGATAGTTTTTTAGTACCTTTGAGTTATGTACTATTGGTATGGTACTCACTACGATAAATGTTTGCAATGTAAAGGTGCCAAATACGATTTTAAAAAATAAAAAATAATCTGAATGGAATTTAAGTCGTGTATTTTCAACTTCGCTTTCATCCTTATTTCATGTCAGTCATAGACCAATCAGAAAAAAAACATAAGCGCGGTTGAAGTAAAACATCTTTTCATTTAATTTTATCGTTCTCACTTTTTGAAAAAATATTCACTCACACTTAAATCGCTCGTAAATTAAATTACGTTATTTTTCGAGTAGATATTTTGATTACATAATCGGTATGTAAGTCTTCAAATTAGTTTATTACTCAGTCGGTACCTATTCATTCTTTCCAGTCGGTCACCGATTTCTCGATATTTTTTCTTCCTCGATCGTCACTCGACTACTCGTGTCTGCCGTTATAATCCATCCCGAGGCTGGCTCATTTCCGGCTGCATCTCTGCTGGAAGCATCGGGCCTAGTACTCGATGTCTCAAATACTTCAATTGCTCAGTCGGTAACCGATTTCTTGATAATTTTTCTCGCTTAATCGGCACTCGATTACTCGTGTCTTCCGACATAATCCGTCCCGAGCGTGGATCGGTTTCGACTGATCCCTGTTGAAAGCATCGAGCCTAGTACTCGATGTCTCAAATACTTCAATTGCTCAGTCGGTAACCGATTTCTCGATCATTTTTCTCGCTCGATCGGCACTCGATTACTCGTGTCTGCCGATATAATCCGTCCCGAGCGTGGATCGGTTCCGGCTGCATCCCTGTTGAAAGCATCGGGCGTATATAGTAAGTCTAGGTGTGTGTAAATCCATCGTATATTATCACTTAATACCGTATTAAGGACAATCTTATATACAGGCTCGCTCGCGCGCGCCAGGCATTTAGTTAGCTAGCTGTCGGCCAGAATTAGTAGCTAAACTTATTCTGTGTGATCCTGTTGTGGCTGTTTATGCTTAACTTCGGTTCAACTTGCGACATGAAATATATTGCCGATGTGTTTGTATATGCAAAACGGTCGCCGGCTGTTGCGGTGTCTTCTTCTCAGAAACTGGTGCATAACCCACTGACATTATAGTCCAAGAGCTAGTGGCCAATAAACTGCAAAAATTTTGTAAGGTAAGGCGGGGCAAATGCATTTCCGGGGCAAGTGCAGTCTTTGTATTTTACATACTTGCGTTGCTGTGTTCTCTTCTCAGAGACTGGTGCATCGCACATTGACATTATAGTCCAAGAGCTAGTGATCAATAAACTTAAAGAATTTTGTAAGGTAAGGCGGGGCAAGTGCAGTCTTTGTATTTTACATACTTGCATTGCTGTGTCTTCTTCTCAGAGACTGGTCCATCACTCACTGACATATATAGGCCAAGAGCTAGTGGCCAATAAATTTCAAAAATTTTGTAAGGTAAAGCGGGGCAAATGCATTTCCGGGGAAAGTGTAGTCTTTGTATTTTACATACTTGCATTGCTGTGTTTTCTTCTCAGAGACTGGTACATCGCACATTGACATTATAGTCCAATAGCTAGTGATCAAAAAACTGTATGAGTTTTAGGAGGTAAGGCGGGGCAAATTCATTTCCGGGGCAAGTGCAGTTTCTGCCTTTACGTTTCACATACTTGCGTATATTGCACGGCCAACTATGTATTATAAATTATTGAATCTTTTATGAAACAGTCAAACCTCATTTTGAGAGAACGAACCGTTGACTTACTGACTATAGTGTATTTAATTACACCTTCCACTTCCCCTTTCCCGAGGGCGACCGTAGCTTTTAATTGATAAATATGCGTTCCCGCTGCTCAAGTGTTAAGAAGTCAAAAAACGCCTTCCTAGAAATTTCTTAAAAGTACTCGAACTGAATCGAATTTTATTAAAAAATAATTTTTCCGAGAACCGGGTAATTAACAACAATCGAGACCGGGTAATAGCGCGGAGAATCTATAAAATTTAGCTATTAGCAACCTGTCAATAAATCTTTTGAAATTAGACCGTCCGCAAAAAATAATTCCATACCTTTCCCTGATTATTTTTCACAGGCTAGAATAAAATGTGTTGTTTTTATTTCACATCGAAAGCAATTGTAGTACTCATTATTTGAATGAGAATTCAAATAAATTATGCATGCAAATATGGAAAATAAATATTCAAAATAAAATATTGTTATCTCTTAAAATACAGCTTTATTGAATGTTTTCGTAGCAATTTAAAATAAACGTATAGTAACTATATATAATATATATAAAAACCTGCGGAATTGTCTTTTGTAGAATTTATAATGGAATTTGAGTTTCGCGCTGATATTGTACATCGTGACGCAACGAATGTGATGAACAACTAACCAACCAGCGAAGCGCGTTATTCATTTTTTAATTAAAACAAAACAAAAAACGAAACGTGTTAGCCTAGCCAGTTTGATCTACTTTGAACCTATTCACTCCGTTTCATTTTTTTTTTAACCACAATGACAATAGAACTTTTTTTTAAGATTTTTGAAGTGAAACTTCTTTAGCAACGTTTCGGTTTGAAATTGTAGCGTTAAAGGGGAAATGATTCAGCGACGGGAAAATAATATAAGTGAAACCTTTCTATTATGCAAAATTGAAGGGCAATTAATGATTTAACTGCAAGGAAATATAAACGCAACGCGGTGAAATGAGTTCATAACTCAAAAGAAGTTTCACTTCTCACGTGAGATTATGTGACTGAGGTTCACACGTTTTTTTTTTTATTTTACAAAATGGAATTTTTATTTGATTTGATGGTATTGATATTAATACATAATAGAATTATTAATTTTTCATTAATAGTAACTATTGTTGTTTTAATCTGAAAATTGCAACAAAGAAACCTTGGTCGTTAATGGGACAATTATAAATATTAAGTGAACGGATGTTTTAATAATCATGTTTAAATTTTTCTTCTTAAAAAAAATAATTGCAAACGGAAGAATGGTCGGCAATGGGTTAATTATAAACGCTGTTTCAATCCCCGCTTGCTTTAAATTAAGAATATTTGAATAATAATTTTATTTCGTATTTTTGCCACGTTTTGCCCGTTTGTTTTGCTCACAAAATGTAGATATTTATACGTGCATTTAATTACATATAATTTTCTTAAATATAAAATATATAAAATTGTTATATATTTTCATTTATTATATCATATATTTTATACAATACATAGAAAAATGAAACGAAACCCATAATCTAATTTTAAACCGGTCACAAAACAGTTATTTCAAAAAGTGATTTTTTAACAGTCTACAAAAAAAGAAGTTATCAATTCTACATGTAATAATTTTTTATGCTTGTTCAGCTATAACTTTTCGAATGATTCAACGTAAAAAAATTCGACACCATTTTATTTAGAATGTTTACATACTGCCGAAATTTAAAAAATATTTGAAAGAATTTTTGCTAACAAGCTCTTTCTAGATGAATTTCTGTTGAATCATGAATGACTGTGTCCTTGATTGACCTACCAACGTCCTTGATGGACTCACAATTGACAATTTGTATCCACTATGGCGCCACAAATAAATTATTATTCTTACTATTATTACCATATAATTTTGTATAATATTTTAGCTGATACAACTCTATCCACCGGGGACATAAGTTAAACGGTTTTATTGTACGATCGATAATGTATCAAAAACTAGAAAAGAATCATGAGTGACCTCAGGAGGCTTTCGCTAAATTGAAATAAAATCGTGAGTGGCATTTGTAGTTACATTATGATCGAAGAAGACAGTCGAAAGCCAAACATGATTTCCAGTCTCAAACAAATGAAAGTTTTCTATACTAAATGCGCCCCACGATTTTATTTTAGTTTAATCAAAGTCACCTATGATGACTCCTTCGATTAAAGTGAAATAAAATCGTGGGGGGAATTGATTGTTACATTATGATCGAAGAAGACAGTCGAAAGCTAAACATGATTACTGCAGTATCAAACAAATGGAATTTTTCTATACTAAACGCGCCCCACGATTTTATTTTTGTTTAATCAAAGCCCCCTATGATGACTCTTTTGTTTAAATTGAAATAAAATCGTGGGGGAAATTGATTGTTACATTATGATCGAAGAAGACAGTCGAAAACTAAACATGATTTCTGCAGTATCAAACAAATGGAAGTTTTCTACTAAATGCGCCCCATGATTTTATTTTAGTTTAATCAAAGCCTCCTATGGTGACTCCTTTGATTAAATTGAAATAAAATCGTGGGGGAAATTAATTGTTACATTGGTCGAAGAAGACAGTAACTATGATTTTCAGTCTCAAACAAATGATAGTTTTCCACTAAATGCGACCCACGATTTTATTTTAGTTTAATCAAAGCCCCCCATGGTGACTCATAAGTTTTCTTATGCCATACTCTCTTTGAAAGATGGCGCACACGACGCAATTAATGTTTTGCTTGTCGAGTGCAAGCAAACACCGCGGACATTTAGTATACAGTTAGTAAGTTGAAATGTTTTGCAGGTCGGGTCACTTAACCTATGTTATATTGTGCTGAAGGGTTGCCAACATTGGCTGCGGAATAACGAACGACCGACTACTATTCCGGCCTCGTTCATGTAAATCAGAGGCCATTATTCAAGCCTTAAATACTTATATACTGGGTGTTGACAGGTCGTCACTTTGGGCTATGTTTACACCGTCGCAATTAGCATTTTGTTCCGGCGAAATTCAAGAGCAGTTAAAAAAGTGTCACTGCCTTATTTGTTTCGTGCTTGCATTGTGCCTGACCCTTTACCTCCACCGTATAAAGCCCGGTACCTACACCGCGTTGTATAATGAAGTGTTTTTGATGTAGTTTGAAGCTATTTTATCGCTGAAATTTATTATTGCGACCACGACACATACAAGTCTACTCGACTATCGGTACTTTGATGTTGGCTGACCAATTCATAAAGGCTGGTTTACCGCTAGATTTGGCTGCTAGGTTTCAAGCGCACTGGTTTTCGTGATGTCTTTTATGTGTTCGCTTCACGCGATGCGTAGCTTGTTATCAATAAAATACGAGATAGAAGTCTATACACGTGATAATAACGTGAAATAACTTCAAAATAACACACAGCACAACATGAACGTTGGTAGTTTACAGACAAAGTGACGTCACGCCGGAATCCAAAATGGCGAACAGCGTTTTAAACTTTTCAAGAAGAGATTAAAAAATACAATTCTCAAAATTGAATTGTAAAAATTATAGTGCATTATTAAGAATAGAAATAAACATTTTTCGTTTACTTTTTACAAAATCTATCAAGAATATATTTAATAATTTACTATATGAATCATTGTCTATCTACTCAATGTGCGGTGAGCGAAGGCAACAAACCGTATCGAAAATATATCTGCGTCTCTTTCTTCGATGTAATTCTCTGATTTCTCCGATGATAGGATTAGTTCATGTACTTGCATTCAATCTGAATAAAGTATCTCTATTTCAAAAACTTTGTCTTTTTCTATGACGTTAACATGGACGTACCCAGCTTTTGGCCCAGGAGGGAGCAAATTAAAAATTTCTTAAACCGGGTCCTCCGTGCTTGTTTTGCCCTCCTGGATACGCCAGTGCTTACGGCGTAACAAAAAGACTGAAGTATATGTTTGCATCCTAATGGTTCGATTGCGATTTTATTCCTATGCTCAGTATTATCAGATTTTTACTTACATGGTGCAAAATACCCTATTCTGGCGGCAAATCCAGCCTCGTGTGCAGCGGCCTAGAGGTAATTTTTCGACAATGCTTTCTGCAAGCTCGCATAAGAAGATCAGACAGTCGGTATATCTTCGTATAAGATCGTAGAAGAAGCATCGCCATATGCCAGAATTAACATCCTGTTATGGCCCGATGTATTCATCATTCATTCTTTCTTTCTTCTTACATTACGTATGTACATATAATGTATGATCTTTTCGCGCAACTAAACAATATTTATGTCCCTCGGTTAGAATTACCGTATCACGTCTCGGATTAGTTTGTTCCTTTCGCTTGAATATTTCAACAGACGCCGGGAATCTCATTTCGATTCCGCCGATCTATTATTAACCGTCGTGTAAATACTTTGTTGAAAGTAAAGGAGTGATTTCTCTTATTCGGAGATTAATGTTTTTTCGAAGTAAAACTCCTTTACGCACGCATGACTCGGGGAGTAAGCTGGTGAATGCGACACGAGAGCGTTACGAAAAGTGATATCGGGAGCGTTACGAAAAGCGTGATCGGACGAGGCAGTTACGTTTCGTATATCTAAAACACAGTGCAGGCCTATTGTCTGTATCACACTGTAGGAGCAAGAGAGAGCAGTGCGTGCGCACATTTTCTTTCTCTCTTACTCTCATAGCCAGTGCATGAAATATATATGTTACGGTAAATGTAAACTCTTGGAAATGTACACTTTTACCGTAAAATGTGCCGGAGAATGTGTACATTTACCACAACATCTACATTTAATGTACACATTTCAAGGTAAAAGTGTACATTTCCCAAGAGTTTACATTTACCGTAACATATATATATGTCGCCGGGATATTGTCAAATCCGTGATTTTGTAATTTCACTAGTGAAATTACAATATCACGATTGACAAAGATTCGTGATATTATAATTTCACTAAGTGAAATTATAATATCACGGGTTTGACAATATCCCGGCGACATATATATCTCAGTCAGTAGTTCGTTTGCGAGTTTGCTAGCGTTACGCGAACGGTGATTTCTTACATGTATACATTATACTTATATAAATATACATACATATAGGTAGAGCTAAAGAAGTTTTACTTCAGTCGTGTGGTCTAAAGCACACTCGTTTTTTTTATTACGAACTAGCGGCTCAGTCCGGCTTCGCTCCAGCTCCGAGCGCAACGCTCTGTAAAAAGAGTACAACACAAAAAATAATTTTTTTATAGTATTAAATAACAATTTAAAAACTTGAATCAATTATGGTGTAATCTTAGCAGTTTTTTTTTAAAAGCAGCCCGTCAGTTACTGATTAACATTATAAGAGGAATAGAGACAGCAAAGCTCGTATGTATATGTTACGGTTAATACAAGAAAGTAGTTTATTCGCGAATTAACCGGCTAATACCCGAATTAACCAACGTGAAGGATTGGTTAATTCGGGTAATTATCCGATTAATTCGCGAATTAACTACTTTCTTGTATTAACCGTAACATATACACTCACTTGAGGTTTAGCAGTGCTACTTAAAGCAAGAAATGTTAAAAATTACTAAAAATTCAGTATAAAGTAAACAGTTTTGTCTCTTCGCCGCAGCAGTTGCAAAAACAGCTGTAGATGTATATTTGTACTATTATTTTTTGATAATTTTATATATACACAAAGAACATTTTTAGTAAGTTTTGTATGAAAACTTGACAATGCGCGAGAAGTTATTTTTGAAAAAAAAATAAATAAATGTACGCCGTATGTCATACTTTAGAAAATATAACAAAAATACGAAAATAATATAACACAATGATATTATTCAGGATTGTCATACATTCGTACCATGTATAATAAATGGTTTTAAGAATAGAAAAAGTTTGTGAACTGTGTTTTGTGTTCAGCTAAAAAACTGGAGATGAAAAAAGAATAGAACGCGGAAAAAAGTTGTACAATAATAACAAACACAAAGCCGCCAAGTAGCAATTGTTCGCGAAGTTTAAATAAGTCGGTTACAAAGTCGTATGTCTTGTTACAGACCTAGTGATGTAATGGGTCACTTCACGTACAGCTGTTTTATAGAGGATTCTATAAAACAACCCTTTACAAAGTAGCTGCTTTTGATAATTTTTTAAATGTTCTTTTTGTATTTAATAGGACATACCTTAGAGTGGTCTCATACCAATTTTGAGCACCAAGGCAATTTTAAATAAAAGGCTTGATTTTTTTTTATATGAAGTTGAACTAAGTCTAAACCAATTCTGAAAATTTTAGGGGGGGCTGCCCGATTATTTAAATAAATAAATTACTTCAAAAGTAGGCATATTTAATATTGGCTTTATGGTAAAACGGTAGTTGGATGATATGTTTTCAATGATTTCTCCAAAACTAGTCGGTGGAAATAAAAAAAAAACTATTTAAATTAAAGTTAAAAGCTTAATAAATTATTGAAAACAAAAAAAAAAACCGTTGTGCCCGACTAATTAAAAAGATATTTATTTAAAAAGATTAAATATCTTTTTAATAATAATTTATTAAGGTTTTAACTTTAAATAGTTTTTTTTTAATTTCCACCGACTAGTTTTGGAAAAATCAATGAAAACATATCATCCATCTACCGAAATATAGAAAAAATCAAGCCTTTTATTTAAAACTACCTTAAGGTAATGCAAAATAGATGAAACGAGCTCTAGAGAAGTTTCACTTCTCGTGAATTTATTTGGGCGAGGCTCACGCTTTTTTTACATTTTTAGTGGCTTTTTTGAAAGAGGTTCAGCTTTCTTAAAATTATTTATTATTCGGCTACTCTAGGTTGTCGCTCAAAATCGACAATAAAGTGAACAGTTTACAGGCAAAATCGAATAATTTATGATTAATGAACTTTTTAATCGCCCGTAGGCTGCAGAAAGCTCCGAACAAAAGCACACAAGTCGGTGATGTTATTATTACGTCGTGTAAGGGAATTGTCACTACTTTTATTATATCGTTATAGTCGCTACCCGGATTAACTTAGAATATTATAATAATACCGCATATAATAATATATACTACACCTATACCAATGTATCCGCAAATACAGTGCGCTCACCGAAAGTGGTAACAGTGAATAATTCCTGTAGTCTACTAGATACAAAAAAAGGTTTAAATAGTTTCAACTCGAGGTTTACTGTCGGAAACCGTTGAAGTATATTTTACTTCAAACTCAACCGGAAGTGTGCTTGCATTTTTTTTTTCAAATGGCAACATATTTTTTACATATAAGAAATCTCCATTTATTATCATAATGTTACATAAGAAAATATTCGGGAAAAACGTAATCAATTTCTTAATTAAATACACAGTAACAATTGTTTTTCATAGCACTCCACACATATGTATCTTTATTATTAATAATTTTTATTACTGTATTTTAAATTAATTAATTGGAAACGTTTTTCTCGAATATTTTCTCATGTAACATTATGATAATTTTATTTGAACTTATAGACAAAAAAGGGAGATTTTGAAAATGCGAAAAATAATATATGTTAACTTCCGGTTTAGTTTGAAGTAGATACAAAAAAATATAGGTACCACAGCAGTAAATCTCGAATTGAACAAAAAACTATTTAAATTGTTTTTTATCTAGTAGGATACACGAATTATTTCATTGTTACAACTTTCAATGCCCGTACTGTATATTATAGTCTACAGTACAACCCATAGACAAAAACTTTCGAGTTAAGAATTTATTGGTAGATATATTATATTTCGTATCAAAATTAAAAAAAAAAAAAAATTGGTTGTCTGTAAAGTCGGTTTACGGACGATAGTTTTACGTGATAACGTATTCCGTAATACATAACCTAAACCTCCCAAAATTTGGTTTCAATTCGCTTATCCTTGGTGTCGGAATGATAAGAAATGTCAAAAGTGACGTTTGCAACTTACAAAGTATTATGTTCTAATAATAATTAGTTATTCCAATACTTAACTTAGAAGGCGTTGCAATTCTCAAAATACTAATGTCAAAAAATTGAATTAAACATTAGAAATGCAGCCGTTTTCATGTTAAGACAAGACATACGTTTGCTTCTAATTTCCATGTACGGCAAACAAAGACAACCGACCGCGTCGCGCCATGCATTAGACAACATTGCATTTATACAGCTATTTTTCTATATAAATTTGTATAAAATATTTTTCTATATAAATTTGTATAAAAAAACTGTTTAGGCAAATTCTGTTATGCGAAATCTATGTAAAATGTTCTCCTCTTTCGTTTAAGACTGGTTTCAAACCGATCTGATTTAAATTGAGCGAGAAATTAGCAAAAAGCACGCACAGGGTCAGGCGGAACGTTACGCGTTAGGAACGTTACGTTACACTTTTTCGTACATGCAGTCGGTGTTTTATCAATTTATAAGATTGGTGATTCATCAATTTATAAGACGTTATCACGTCAAAAAACAGATATAATTGTGTACCCGTGAAATAAAATCGACCTCGAATTGTTTCTGGTAATGAAAATTGACAAGTAAGCATGTAGTTGGAAAGGGACCACGTTGAAGATAAACAGTTTTTTTTTTATTTTATTTTTCATGATTTTTTATGTAGTTACAATAATTATAATAATCACAAACACGCCATTTTTGAACAGCTGATACACACGAGAAATCCCTTACACAGTAGTACCAACTGTATAGTCATGAAATTTCACTCGCTTTCTTCTGAAAACGACTGTGACATACAATGCTTTTTCATAGCACACATTTTTGTTCTTAATATTGGCAATGACATGCTTCCCTTTGCTCTGCTTCCTGCCGTTCAGACAGATGCGTGTTTATTGTTAAATGAATTAATCTCACTGTGAAATAAAAATCTATCTATCTATCTTGCAGAATATATAGACTATATAATATATATTAGGTAACTCAATGTTTGAAACTGCAAATTTCCAATAAACAATTTCTAAGGAACAATAACATTTTTCCAATCATTGTGAAACCATAACGTATTAATCACTGTCTACAATTTTCGAACTAAACCACAGCTTTTTTTATTTAACACTTCTGCTCTAATAATAATAAATTTTCGACTCGAAAATAAAAACGTACATCTCATTTATTTTTTTACACTTTTGTGTTGGTAAGAGGGAAATAATATTATGAAATGTATTAAATAAAAGTTTTTTATTTGGATTTTGTAACATCTCTCGTCTTCCCTCTTCGTCGAAAATAATGATTCTCAAAACAGTTTAGCTTTATTTACTTGTTTATCAATTTTGAAATACCTATTAAATATCGTGATTGAATTTCTATCGTGTTGCTCATAGAATCTTGTCTACGTCGACATTGGAAATTTTATTTTAAACTTGAAAATATTTCTCTGAAATTGACATGGACGCATATTACATGTGGCTGAAATTCAAAAGTAGGTACTTATTTCAATTTTTATACCCGAAAACGTTTCATCTTTACAGTAAATATCAGCATTTAATTGCATTTCTAAATGGATTTAAAGTCGATCCAGTGGATATTTGGAAGTATCACTTCTACAGTTTTTTTCGTCGACTTATAGGCCCCACTCACGATCAAACTTCATGCCACAGTTCAGTGTTCAAACTTATAGTTCAGTGAAGCATGATAATGTGTGGGACAAATAAACACTGAAACCAACACTGAAGTCAAGCATGAACTCATCAAATGCATCTTGATTTTTGAACGACTTCAGTGTTCAGTGTTCAAGTAAACTGCTGTGTGTGTGGGTTTTTTTCAGTTCAGTTTTTGGAGTTCTGTGTTTTGTACAACCAGAAGCCAAAAATCTCAATGTTGTTGCAAGTCTTTCTTGTACAGAAATAGATTTTCGCATATTTGTGTCCTGGTTCTTAATAAATGGGGTAACTAATTCCAGTAAATAATTGTAAGTTAATTCATCCATTCGTAAATAATTATTCCAATCAAGCGGTTCAAGATGTAATTCATTAATCAAATAAACATGACTTCTTGAATCACGCATTTCTAACAAATTTTTCACACATATTCTTCTTTTTTTTCTTTTTTCCCTATTTTAAATACAATCCCATAGCTATGAACAGCCAATCCTCGCCATTTAAATAACTCATTTAGTTCTTATTAATTATCTATAGTATAATATTATAGTATGTATATATAATATATATTTTATATATCTATACTCGACGAGTGTATGCCAAGAACTGAACCAAACTGAACACAAAAAATTTAAAAAAATGAGCAGTTTGCATGAACTGTGTGTGGTACCAGTCAGTCTTTCGATTAATCGGCCCAACTTCACTGAACACTGAACTGTGGCATGAAGTTTGATCGTGAGTGGAGCCTATAACGTTGCCAAAATTGGTCTCCACGAAAAGCGTTTTTATTTTAACGCGATAATATATAGCCTATGTCCGTCCTGAAGGTCTGTTCTAAATATTGGCGAAAAAAATTTGAAATCGGATGAGTAATTTCGGAGATTACCTCCTACATCCAAGCTTACCAAACTACCTCATTATAATAATGGGTGTTTTTTTTAGAGGTATACAAGTTTAAAATGAAATAAAACACGTAAAAATAAGGTTGCTGGCCACGTTGTTGGCTTTGTTTAAAATATAATTTTATGCCATTAATGTTTAAATATGATTTCGGGCATATGGACGCCACGGCTGGCTTGAATGAAGCGCAATCGGGAAGTCCAATTTTCGATCACTTTATCGAGCATCTGGGGCCGTATATCGCCAATAGCGCGGCGAATGTTGACTTCCAAGTGATCCAACGTCTGTGGTTTATCGGCGTAGACTAGTGACTTCACGTATTCCCAAAGAAAGTAATCCATAGGTGTGAGATCAAAATTTTGCGTTGAAAAAGAGGATCAAGCTGAATATTGTTTTCGGCCCATTCACCGAACGTACGGCGCGCATAATGGTCACGCGGATTTAACTCTTGCACAAGCTGGATATTGTAAGCTCGTAAGCCAAGATCTTTTCGCAAAATCTTCCACAACGTGGATGGGCACAGTCCCAATTGCTGTGCACGACGGCGTATCGACTCATTCGGGTCCTCCTCAACACTACGCACCACAGCAGCAATGGCATCTTCTGTGCGCACTGCATGGCGTCTTTGTGGATGCGTATTATCAACTAGAGTATGCGTAGTTCGAAAACGATCCATGGTTTTCCGAATAACTTGCTTGGATGGACGATTATGTCGACCGTAAAATGGACGTAGCGCACGGTTAGTTTGGCAAACTGAACCATAATTTTCAAAATAAATTTGCACAATTTGCAAGCGTTGTACTGATGTAAGTCTATTCATGGTTAAATGGCAAAACATACTGACCACAAATCATCTGTCAACTGTCAAATTAACTGTCACTTGAAACGGTGTTGCCAATTTCAAAACCAAACCTCCAAAAAAAACACCCTTTATTAGTATAGAACTACATAAGCCCTGCTGCATTTCACAAATATAGAGCTTATAAATCATTATTTAGAAGATATTTTTTTATTTACTTCTCCCTTTTTGTTTAATATATTACCTGTTCATATTCAAAATTGTAACAATAAAAATATATTTAGTTCCTTACTCAAAACTTGGCTCTTAAACCAAGCAAATGTTGAAAATTTTGTATTTGTCAGTAAAAGATATATAATGTGCTTTAGTTTTTCTTTTGATATTACATTTTTTTTTCTATTCAAATGCTTTGTGTTCAGGGTAATTCAACCCACTTAAGCTTTGATTAAAATGTCCACATCATCTCTTTTTTTCTTAATGGTTCCTTCAGAACAGGTTTTCCTTGGAAGGAACCTATATACCTACTTTGATTTATGTGTATTTTGTTTGTTTATAAATAACTGTATTTTCATGGAAGTAATAAATTATTATTATTATTATAAATACTTCGAGTTATGAAATGGCTAAAAAAATATCAAATGTGTATTTTATGAGATGCACAGATAATTATGTGTATTTTGTTTGTTTATAAATAACTGTATTTTCATGGAAGTAATAAATTATTATTATTATTATAAATACTTCGAGTTATGAAATGGCTAAAAAAATATCAAATTAGTATTTTATGAGATGCACAGATAATATACCTACTACTATTTACACTCTTTTGAAAAGTTTTTCGTTTATAAATAACTTTTATTTAATTTTAAAAATGAACTTTTTTAATCCGTAGTCCGTACTTCTACTTTCAACTGTTTTTGTAAGCTTTCAGTTGTTTATAAGCAGAAGCATGCTAATTTAATTGTTTTTTAGAATTCTATCATAAAAGTTCAAAAGTCGTTTTTAACTTTCTCTCTGAAGAATTTTTTTATCAAAAAAAAAACTTTTTAAAATTCTTCATTTATCATATAGTTAGCGTGAAACATTTTAATTTACTGCAGCCACCCACAAGGGAATCAATAATCCACTTTATTATTTGAATTCTATAAATTTTATTTTTTTATAACGTACAAAGATACTGTTTTACTCGACTACAGCGAAAGCCAAAAGGAAGGGTTATGAGTTTAGCAGTCTATGTATGTTTATATTTACGGATGTTCCACCGTAATACCTAAACTATTCATCCGATTTTGATAGGGATCGGTCTCCTTTTCTCTATCCTTCTTGATTATACATGTCACATTATCATAGCTACCTAAGTGAGAGCAAAGTATTTTATTATTACAAGTTATGACGTCGAGTTCGTTTCAGGCGGGAATTTTATACATTTTAAATGTAACTAACCAAATTTTTAACGTACATATTTTTCTAAATTGTTTTCATATGCTTTTTGCGCTGATTCCCAAAATTATGCAAACACCCTAAACATAATGGTGGCACTTCACATGGCTATTTGTGTTCGCTATTGGGTGTTTGTTGTATTTGGCAAAATATATGACGTTGAAGGCAAACATGCAAATAGAGGCAAATACGACCATCCACACATAGCAGTCAAATAACAAACACACACACATTTGGCAGCAGAACGCAAGGTTCAAAATTCCAGGAATTTTAGCACTGTTTCATAGTTCCAATTCATTTTCAATAGTAATTGTTCCAGTTCTCGCTCACAGCACAGACACAAAAATACTGCACGTCCGTACAGGTTCACGGCGCGTGCGCTTCTGAATATGGCCATTGTGTGGACGGTTTATTTGCGTATTTGCCTATTTGACTCCTTTGATGTGCCTCGAAAAACCGACAAGTGCACGGTAACGCGTATTTGGTATTGGCCTTATTTGTCAAATAGGCAAATAAGGCCAACACTTTGTCAAATAGACTGTCCACGCATGATGGTAATTGTTTGCCAAATATGCCAAATACACAAATACAAATAGCCATGTGAAGTGTCGACATAACATGTTTGTGTATGCTGGCTGGCAGATTCTCTAATACACATAGCTGTTAAGCGTCTATAATGTACAACAAGTTGAGAACTTCTGGGAAAGTTAGCATTTAGGGACAAGGGACTAAACCTCACTTATTGCAGTTGCATTTGTCTATTTTCGCCTCGCCTTTTTTGTGTCCGAGATGTTATTTTCTGTCTGTCTTTTTTCAGTTTTATAAAGTCGTTTATCATTTTTTTTTTTAATAAAGTGTCCTCGATCCGTTCTGACGTTTGAATTATGGCGCCGTCACTGTCACATAAGGTTATAAAGAATTATTATTGTTCTGTTTATTTTTGTCATTTCAGCGTTTTATTTTTATTTTTTTGTCACTCATCAATCTAAAAAAATATATATATTAATGTATCATCGGATTGTATTGTCTGGGAATTTATCGTACGTTCAGAAATATTTTACCGCAAGCTACCATGTAGCAAGTCTTGTTACATTAACTCTCTTCCTCTCTCTCTCTGTCTCTCTTATGTACTATTATCATAATTACTTTTCCTTAGTTATGCAGGAAAATTGAGGGTTGTTATTAATTCTGAAAAAAAATTAATCTACTGATTACATTCGGAGAATAAAATACATTGCAAGGTTTTTATAATTTAGTTTTAAAGCGTTTTATTTATTTAAAGTAAGTGCGTGCAATATTATGACTCGAATGACAGTTTTTGCCTTCGCTCGCTTTAACACGCCACTTCCTCGTCAAAATACCTTCATTTACGAACATCATCATCATACATCATACATGGTATCAAAACAAAGTCGCTGTTTGCCTCTGTCTGTTTCTCCGCTTATTTATTCTAAACCACGCAAATGATTTTGAAACGGTTTTCACTAATAGAAAGAGCGATAAACGAGGAAGGTTTATGCATATAATTCGTAAATATTTTGTAGAAAATGGCTGAACTATGACGGTGCTTTGTCAAAATTTCTATCTCTAAATACCTAGTATAAAACAAAGTCGCTGTCTGCCTCTATCTGTTTCTCCGATTACTTCTTCTAAACCACGTAACGGATTTTGAAACGGTTTTCACTAATAGAAAGAGCGATAAACAAGGAAGGTTTGTATATATAATTCGTAAATATTTTGAAGAAAATGGCTGAACTATGACGGTGATTTGTCAAAATCTCTATCTCTAAATAGTATAAAACAAAGCCGCCGTCTGCCTCTGTCTGTTTCTCCGCTTACTTCTTCTAAACCACGCAACGGATTTTGAAATGGTTTTTACTAATAGAAAGAGCGATAAACGAGGAAGGTTTGTGTATATAATTTGCAAATATTTTGTAAAAAAAATCTGTTTTCGTACGCTTACATGGCTAGCACTGGCCAAATCTTTATAGAGATACCTAAAAAAAATAGATGGGAAGATCAACATAATATTTCCAGAGAGAGAGAGAGACTATGTATTAATAAATCTTTCAGTTTTCCGCCCGGGTGAAACCAGGACTGGCCGCTAGTAATAAATAAAGTACTATTTGAATACTCCTTAGATATTTGAAATAAACATAGCGCTTTTCTTGATTCAAATCTCGCGATGAAACACTCTTTTTCTGTAAAATATTTATTGAAGTGTAGGTATGTGTGAATACAACTTGGAAACAAACCAGTGGAAAATAAAGCGTCTTTTTATTTTTATGTAGATATATAGGTTTAAAATGATGCAGGTATTTCAATGACTTCGGACGCGACTTGAATAAATATTATACACTTTTGTCTTATATGTATAACTCGGATACATTCGTAATTTACATGCAAACTTGCCGCCAATCTGTAACGCTTGAACAGCTCTTTGCATATTGTACAGTTCGTCCATTGAAAGAAGGCTGTTATAGTTCAGACGCGAAATTCAAGCGATGAACGTGTGCAAAAAATAAGGAGGTTGGTGTAGGCACTTTTGCGGAGTATAAAATTCTATGCTTATACATTAGACCACCTAATTTTATATAATATAGTATGTCTACAATAATATACATTCCTTAGATTTATTCAAAGATAATACATTTCCATTTGGGCAAAGGTATTGGCAACATTGCATTTTCTTTCTTACTTACACATAGCTCGTTCTTGATTTCACTCAGTTGTTCTATTGGACATTGCAAGAGAGACACTCCCACCTTTTATCCCCACCCTCGAGTGAACACAAGCGGAGAAGAGCAAGCGAGGTTGGCATTTCTTTATTGATGATTTATGTAAAACTCACTGAATCGGGATTTTTTATTTATTTTAATTAATTTTTCGTTAATAGTACAGGGAAAAGTTCTATTGCACATACCGCTAAACTAGCGGTATGTGCTTTATTATCGCTTTGTGCGTCAAAGCTGACTTTCGTTCATATAAGAAGTTATATTTTTTTTCTATTAACTTTGAAAATGTGTATTTCATAGGACAGTCATTTTTGACTTACATTTCTGTTGTTTTATGTCATTATTTCATTGACTGTCATTTGATTGCATGTATTAAAAAATATATTTTGAGTTCTTTTTTAAAAATTGTTCAAAATTTGAGATATATCACTGAGAACAACATCTTTTTGAAATTTTAACAATTTTAATCGTTTCAAATTTTCAATCCAACCTTCTTAACAGCTTTGGAAATCATTTTAAGCGCTAAACAAAAATATCTAACTGCAATATTTAAGTTAATTGGTTTATTTTTTATGTCTTTTATAATTCAACACCGACTTTTTGTGACAGTCTGTATATTCGTCTTGTAACTAGTGGATATGGTTATTTACTTACTTGATTATACGAGTACTTTGAAATAGCATCCGCCACAATTAGTTTGAAAAATAAACAAAAAAAAATTAATGAAAAGAATGTTTTATATTTAACTTTAATTATCTCTCGGTTAGTATTGCTATAGTTTTATTTTAATTATATTTATAATTATTAACATACAAATGTAATTAAAGTTTTTCATAAACTTTTTAAAAAACTTTTACGGTGTATACTCGCATAATACCTGGATTATTTATATATTATGCTTCCTGTGTTTTGTTTTTCGTTCGTTTGTTTCTCTTGAGTCTACGAGATATACAGTGTAAACTCCATTTAACGTCACTCGATATAACGACAAACTTCTTAAAACGTCGAAATTATAAGTACCTAACTCTAGTTGATTTACCTTGTTGCTCATACAATAATACACACCCACTCTAAATAACAACAACAATACGCCATCATTAAGCAATAAACAGTACTTGTTTGTTATTTTGTTGCTTTGTTGTCGGGGTCAGGCGTAGCGAAGATTCTAAAAAAATCATTGTCTTGTTTGTTGGGATTATCTTTCATATGTTTAGCTCAGCTGTTTTATATATTTTATATATTATGAGTAAATCCATATTATAGTAAAAAAATATTTTATTTTTTTTTTATTTTTTATTTATTTTGATATTTATTACTACTGATTAAGAATTATGGATTAATTAGTCAATTAATTAATTAATTTATGACGAACAAGGTTTTATCAATAGATAACTAGATATATCGATGAATAGATATTTTATTTATCACAGTATCTGTATGGAACTGATCAAAATACAGTATAATAATAAATTTATTTCAATGAATATAGTACAAATAATATATAATTGCTATATTATGTGGATTATTTCTTCTCTCCGTTTAACGACAACTATCAATAACGCCACAAAGTGCCTTGAGTGTCGCTTTATATATATATATTTTTAATTAATTTTTTATTGATTAAGTCATTCTTATTTTAAGCTTATTAAAAGAAAAATTTCGATGGAGGACTTCCTATCGCTGTTGCCCAAAATCTTTATATTTAAATATTATTTTTTACTTTTCAGTCTACCTCGCTATTAAAGCGTGTTTTTTTTTAGTTTAGTTAAACAATATTTTTTAGTATAAATACTGCTTTGACTATTTGATCGTTTAATAATTAATTTATCAACGAATTACGAAATAAAATAAATTCTTGCCGATTGATGATTGCTTTAAATAATAAATTGACAGATAATTGATACTTTCACCAGTTCTCTAATTTAAAACTGGCTATAAAAATGTAAAGTGTAGTGTAATTTTATGAGCCAATAAGTTTTTGACAAAATATAGCCGGTAAAATCGTAAACATTAAAATTATATTTAAAATATGACTTTAAAAGCACATAAAAATGTCGAGTGTGATTCGTTTGGAGTTTATTTACAATAAAAACAGATCTTTGTGTATATAGCCGGGATAATTTATTATTTCACATTGAAAGGAAAAACTGGGAAAAACAGGACATACGCCGATCGAATACGTGTTCATACACAAAACAACATGTCGCTTTTCATGCGAGTTTTTCCTGAAAATGAAAAAAAAATACATTTCGCTCTTGCAACTTTGCATCTACTGTGCGTACACCGACACAGTACTGTTCGATTTAGAAAAAAATCCAGTGAAGTCATTTTCTTTTCGCTCTTTAAATTAAACATATAATAATAATAATAATAATAATAATAATAATAATGCGTTTAACGCCCGTTTTTCGACTTTATGTCATAACAGACGCCATTCGCACCATTGCTATTTTCCATCTATCACACTTCCCGTTATTTTCTACATTTTTAAACTTCCACTTAATTAATAGCAATGGGCGAATGAAGAAATTTTAGAACATTAGGATAAGGTAGGAAAATTTTGAAGTACGGAGTTTGACAGGTAATCGGCCATGGCCATGAATAAGGAACCATCTCGATATTTATCTGGGATTATTGAGGGAAACCATGGAAAACCTCAACAAGATGGCCGGTACAGAAATTACCGTTTCTCGGCGAGAGGCAGCTGGAAAAAGTCCCAGCCACATCTGCCCCCGCCGGGATTTTTTTTACGTATTTTTTAGTCCCTACTTCTCACATAAAGTGTCTTCTCCGCTCAGCCAATAAAAAAATACGTTTGCCAAAGTTTAACCTCGAATGAATGAAGACTTCTTCTGATTGGTCCATGACTGCCACGAAGTAAAGATGAAGTTGAAAATACATTAGTTGATTCGTCCCGACAGTGGGTTCTATTGTACTTAAAAAGGTCTTCTACGGAAATGGGTACTTGAGAGATTTTTTTAAGAAAATCGTACTGCGTTTAGAGGCCTTCTAAATGTTTTTTTAAGTCCGCAACTGAACTGCCCCTCCCACTGGAAGTACGTTACGAGACATCGACGCGATTCGAGCAATCGTTACGTTCAAACGTTTTGTATATATGTTTATACAAAATATAAAATGATAGCATTTTATATTGTTCATGACAAAACTGTTGCTATAATTCTTTGCATCACGCTAGCTGTCTTTTAACAGTTGTATCATAAATTATTATGCATATTATAATAGGACCATGACGTTGTATTGTTCATGAAATTGGCTTTATTGAAATTTTACTTTTACCGTACGCCATCTACTCAGCATTTGAGCGAAACGTTTCATATACGTATTTTTGTTAATATTTATTGTTTAACCCAAAGGTGAGACCTCTGGTGAGAAATGCGCTGAACTGTCCTAAGGGGGGTTTTTGACAGGTAAACTATGGAGGCATAAGGTAAACACTGATTTAGAAAAGTATGATGGAGGTTAGGTTATCCTCCATCATGCTTTTCTAAATCAATGTTTACGTCCTGTCAAAAACAATTTTTAAACTTCAACAAAATTAATAGCAATGAGCGAATGAAGGATTTTTTTTAGGAAATTAGGATAAGGTAGGAAAATTTTGAGCTAAGGAGTTTGACAAGTATTCGGCCATGACTAATTATCTGGAATTATTGAGGGAAACCATGGAAAACCTCAACAAGATGGCCGGTGCATGAATTACCGTTTCTCGGCGAGAGGCAGTAGGAAAAAGTCCCAGCCACATCTGCTCCCGCCCGGATTCGAACCCGGTACCTCCCGAATGCGAGTCTAGTGCCGCTACGCCACCCCGCTCGGTTCATCAATTGATAGTGTCGAGGCATTGACAACAAAAAAGCTAAAAATGTTACTTTGCTAAAATTAACAATAAAATTTTAGTAGTGTTGTCCAGTAGACTTTTGTATGGTCGGAGTTTGGGAACAGTGTAGGCATTATAAAAGAAAAAACACCATAAATCTATTTTTTTTTTCAAAAAAAAATATAAGACACTTGAATTAAATAAACTACTCTATTATACTTATTGTTATCACTGAAATCTGAGTGCTGTAACTAAATTTCATTTTGCAATTGGATTAAAACTTACATCTATAATCCTATAATCCGTTTATTTATTGCGTCGGATGTGAATTCAACCTTAATTGTGAAAATAACCGTGACAAATGATTTTGTGTTGTACTAGCTGTTATAACCGGCGTCGCCCCTGCTTACCGTGACTTGGTCAATCTATACTAATATTATTAATGGGGTAAAGTTTGTAAGTTTGGATGTAAGAGGTAATCTCCGAAACTGCCTACCCGATTTTGAAATTTTTTTCACCAATATTTAGAATGGACCTTCAGGATGGACAAATTGTCGCGTTAAAATAAAAGCGCTTTTCGTGAAGACCAATTTTGCAACGCAAGTCGACGAAAAAAACTGTGGCAATCTACAAATTCGGACGAATAAGACTGAGCCATACAGCATGGTACGTCGCTGTCCTGGGCATTCACAGATCGGCCTTTCTCGGTAATGTTCGGTGCGTGCAGACAACCGCCTCCTGACTCAACGCCGCCGCCCTTTAAGGTTATAGCATGAAGTTATGTAGCGTAGAGCCTTCCGGAATAAACAAGAATTTTTCAAATCGGATTAGTATTTCCTGAGATTGGCGCGTTCAAACAAACTCTCCAGCTTTGCTATATTAGTACAGATTTGCGATGATTGTGAATGCAGCTTTAGAAGAGACTGCAAGCCAGAACGTTCGGCAGCACGAAGGAAGCGTACAGACCCGCGTGTACATTTATCTCTTCGGTTAGCCTCATTCAGTAGACTGAAGTTACCACTAACCACTTTTAAAGGCATCTACACACCCACCGTACGCCTGCGCGTAAAGCAACGTAGGAGACAGTTGTCCAACTCACTCTAAACCTTCTACGATCGTCGAAATTAGCGATGTGTCGCTCCTGAGCGGGTCGTTCATAATGAACGTCTCCTTTCTCGGAGCGGAGCGAGTCGCTATTTTTTCTTGAATGACTCACTCCGAGCGCCATTGCTCTGTGCTGAGCTGTTCTGTACTGTTGCATTCGCACATTTACAGAGCGCACAGAGCGCGGGCCACAGAGGCACTAGTAAATTTTGCACGTACGGAGTTATCTTTGCTGAGTCATTTAATGTTGCATGACACACTGTAAGTGCAATAATACTAAACGTACAGTGACTTAAACCATTCACATTGACGTCGTTGACAAAGATATAATATTGTAACAATAAACATTGTTATTGTTAAGCTTTTATTATACTTTATAGTTTATTCGAAATGCGAATAGTATAAGATCAGAATCATATTAAAATGAGCTCAGAGCTGAGTGTATTGTGCTGTACAATGCTTCGTGACTCCTGAGCAGTTCACACCTCTACAGTCTGCTCTCTTGTGTAGTGCGTACTGTCTAGTGTCGATCCTTTGAACGACTCCCTCTGAGCGACTTTTTTTAGTGAGCGGAGCTCACGGAGCCATGAGTTGACACATCACTAGTCGAAATACCTCCTTTATTAATATTTTCCAGCAACTTTGTTTGGATGAACGTCGATTCGTTAGCGTTATGAAATCTCTACTTCACTTTAATTTGTTAGCGAGTGACAAAAAATCAACATTGCTGTAAATTCGTGCATTGATCATAGAGAATTTGTTTTGATAGATGCTTTTTGCATAGTTAACTAATTTTCCTCGTATATACAAAGGATCCCGCACAAACCGTATGGGATTTGGTTCTCAGTTAAATTGATCGAAAATAGTTTTTATTTTATAGTTTAAAGGTCACTAAGAAAACGTATCCATGGGCGTATAGTCTAAAAGCCAATAGATTTTTAGCTACTTTAGCGAGATTTTAGATATAGGGATATCCATTGAATTTACAATCATAAAAAAATCCTAAGCTCTGGGAATATGTTTTCGAGTGCGCTGAATCCGAATATAAATTATTATATAGAGTGACACCTTCCAGCATTACCTAGTTATCGACTATTTATCTATTTCTAAAAAAAGCACAATATAGTTGAACATGGAACATGTTTGTCAATTCAATGGATATCTCTATATCTAAAATCGCGCTAAAAACTATTGGCTCTTAGGCTATGCGCCCATGGACACTTTTTCTTAGTGACCTTTAAACTATAAAATAAAACCATTTGCGATCAATTTAACCGAGAGCCAAATCCCATAAGGTTTGTGCGGGGTCAGTGATCATATATTGCCGAGCTCCTAGCTACCGTCTCCATTATTTTGTAAACGTGTACTACTTCACTGACAATGCATCGCTCGCAATGTCTTTCGCCGCCATCTTCACGTACGATTTCCAAATTTAACCACAATAATGTCATTAGCATTCCAAACATACCAACAGCACATTTGATCTAATTGTGTTACGTTTCTAGCAACTTCTATACAGATTTAGTCACCTTTCCTCCATTTGCATACTTGCACTATATAAGCGATACGTACGTACCTACGTATTGCACATACAGCATGAAGGAAGAAAGAGATAGAGCTTGCATGTGTAGACCGTAGCGCTTCAAATGATTAATAGTAGTGCTTAATATAATTCACGTTCTACATACACTGTTAGACAAAGACTGATTGTGCTTATTTGATGTAGTAGTCTGTCTGTATGTATGTACGTACGTACGTACGTATGCAGAGAAGGTAATACACATGCACGTAAATCTGCGATCACAGCACAGAATCGCTTACGTCGAATTGGCAATGATTTTTAGGGGTCAGTATCAAAACAATAAAAATGTCTGCACGTTTTACGGAGGTCGGGTAGGCTTTTTTGCGGGGTATATACAGTATGTAAACACGTAAGGTGCACATAGGGAAAAATGACTGGATCAGAGTGAGCCTTGAAATCTTGTTTTTTAATTTGACAGATAATATTCTTTTGCAAAATGAATGTGTATACTACCGAAGAAAATATTCAAATGATTACAACATAATCGGACTTTTTTATTAATGGGACATTAAATTCCCAAAAATACTTAAATATAGCGCGAGATCAAATATCTCCGCCTATTCGTGTTGAACCTAAAGACATTGGGTCACTGATTAACCAACGCGCATACGTCATACCAGTCAGACAATTTTTGAATGAAATGTTTCCAAACAGATGGAGTTGTTTTTTTGTTTTATTTTTGTGCAAAAAAATTAAAATAATGATTTATAAGAGCTTTTTATTATTAAAAAAGCCAAGTAAAATAAAAATAAATCAAAATAAAATAGAAATCCTCAAGATTACCACGATAATTCAATAGAAATAACAATTAATGCGGTCATGGCTAACGCTGATCCAAGTATTTTTTCCCAATGCTAATTTCCCTATGTGCACCTTACGCGTTTACATACTCATACTGTATAGTGTCTACAATAATATACATTCGTTAGATTGGACAGAGGTATTGGCGACGCTGCATTTTCTTTCTCACTTACGCATAGATCGCTCTTGCTTTCACTTAGCGTACTATTGGACAGTTCAGGAGAGACACAGACTTTTATCCCTACTCTCAAGAGATCACAAGCGGAGAAGAGCAAACGTGGTTGCCATTTACGTATTAAGAATGTGTAAGTCACTAAATCGGAATATTGTGTTTTATTTAATTAGTTTCTCGATACTAGTAATGAACGCCAAGGAAACCACCCGCGGCCTGTGGGTTGAAGACTTTAGCAGGAGATTAAACCGTCTTTAGTGTATTTAGAAAATAGTGCCGTAGTGTCTTTTGCCTTGTGGGCACTGACATATAGACCGTAATATGGTCCTGGGTGTTGTGATTCTGCTGTACTGCAAACTACTGACTCTGCTTTTGCTTCGCAAGCTGATGTCTGCCTTCGGTTTTATCACTTCTCCACTCTGGAGCCGGACACTCTCTTTATCACTGATATTGTGATATTATTTACTGTTAATTTCCTCTACTAATTGATGTTATATAAATGGGCTAGTGGGATTTACTCAAGCTTCTGCGGTTCATTTGATTTATATTCCCTGGAGTTACTCATACTCGACCCAAATTACTCATTATTTGTGTATAGTGGCTTTTCTTAAGTAACTAACCCTGGCTACGCTATGTAAGAACTTAAAACCTGACTGTGAGCACCATTGATTTCTGCGGATGATAGATTCTACAGGGAATTATCCAAACAACTAACTTCTAATACATTTGGTGTGGATTTCTCCAAGGACCCAACATCTACTCGATGTCTTAAACGACACACATGGTTGCAAAGTTAGGGGGCATTATTAACAATTTTGGTAATAAAAAGTTTCTTTAAAACTTTTATTGAATTTTTACTATACAACGATAATCCACGCAATGGGGTGCGCGAAAATACAATCTGTCATTACTCCGTTCTGTGCCTGGAAAGTTATTCATAAATTATTATTATTGAAGTAAAACTTCTTTGCGCACGCTTGACTTGGGGAGTAAGCTGGTGAATGCGGGACGAGAGATTTACGGAAGTGTGATCGGGCGAGGCGAACGGAAGTTGAGAGGAAGATATAAGTTAGTGAAGATAGAAAGAGGTTGACAAATACTTCACTGGTTAGTGGCGCCGTCAGGTGGCCGAAAATATAAGCAGTACTGACAATAGAATGACACATACTTTACTTGCCAGTGGCGCTATCGGGTGACAGAAAAAAAGTTTTGTAAACCTACTTTGAATAATATTTCATAAAGATTTACGCTTAAAATCCAACGAGAGCTAAGTAATTGCAATGTATTACTTTTGTTTTCATTATCTTTATGTTTATATTTCTTTCTTCTTACATTAGACGGTTCATTTCGTTCTTGAACAATTTTATAAATTATTATTTTGTTCAATACATTAAATATTCTACGTTTAAAGTGAATAAAATTGTAAAATCATTTTAAAGTTCATATGAATTTTCGGGTGAATAATAACAAATTATGGCAGGAAGAAGTTTTATTTCAGTCATGTGGTATAAAGCACACTTGTTTTTTTAATGATTTCATTACCTACATAATTGTATAGCAGTTCATCTAAGACACATATCTATAAACTTTGATCCAAATCTATGAAAAGATGGCGACTATGGCATACGTACAAACAGACAGTCATGACGAAATCATAAGTGATCTGTTTTGTTGCCATTTGACTACGAAATCCTTTAGACGAAACTGTTGTGATTCTAATAGGGAGTTCAATAAAGAAAATGTACAGTCGCAAAATCAATAAAATTAATTGAACCATTCTACTCAAATAGCTCTTAATATCCAATTATGGTCACTAAAATGAGTTATTCTGTGGCATCACTTAAATAATAAACTTCCTGATGGACTAGTTACAAAGTTTATAAAGCGTATAGCAACGTAGTGTAACATGTTTACTGTTAATGGAAACAAAACGTACTTAATACTGACCGACAAAACTTTTGACCACTGCAGTGGCGTCCTAACCTAAAAGCACAAAGTCAATTAACATCATATATCTAATAATAATCTATAAATATATAAAAGGAAACCGTGATTGATTGACTGACTGACTGATCTATCAACGCACATGATGACGTCAACGCTGGACCTGAGAGATATGTCTATGGAAAGAGAGTTGTCGTACCTCCGTAGCGAGATATATTGAAAATGACAATGAAAAATATACTTCCTTGAGCACGCTAGAGTTGAATTGATTCTTGAGATTGAGAATAATAATAACAATGCGTTTTGATCTCCGTTTCTCGACTTTATGTCATAACAGACGCCATTCGCACCATTACTATTTTTTTCTACCACATTTCCCGTTATTTTCTACAATTTTTAAACTTCAACTTAATTAATAGCAATGTGCGAATGAAGGAATTTTTAGGAAATTAGGATAAAGTAGGCAAATTTTGAGCAGGTAATTGGCCATGGCCTTGAATAAGGAACCATCTCGATTAGTGATGTCGATTATCGTTACTTTTAAGTATTCGTTACTACTCGGTACTTTGGTATTAAGTAATCATTTCAACTACTCGTTACTTTGATTACTTATACTTAGGTTACATACATAAAATGTAGTACATCGTGTCTAATTAAATATAATAGGTAATCGTTTTTTATGCATGCGGCCGTGAGCTATCGTTTTTTAGGAAGTATGTGTTGCGAATGCGGTCTAAAGCAAAACTGTAGGAAAAAACGAACTTTTGTTATGTAAAAATTATTTATTTAAATAAAAAAAAAAATCTAATATTTGTTTTAAATCAAAAACGAAAAAGATAAAAGGTAAGGTTCGCAGCCTGTTGGGGAGAATCGTCTTTTTTGAGAATCGAGTACTCTGTACTCGAATACTTTTAAGAATCGAATACTTATCCGAGTACCGAGTACTTCTTCTCATTGCATGCAGTTGATAGTCTGTCAGCTGCTTAGAATCGATGCTAACCATGCTAACCGAATACCGTCGGCTCGCACATTAGCTTGTGCTGGAAACACTGAATACTGAATGATGGTTGGCCGTGTAATTTTTATGTAAGTTAAATTTAGTTATGTTAATATTTTCAAATACTTATTGTCGTTAAACTTACCATATCTACTTTATTTTTTTTAATCTAAACGCTATTTTATTTATATGGCAAAAGAAGAGTTTATTGATTTTTATTTTTTTAAAGAGTTTATTTATTTTTGTATTTTTTAATAAATAATTGTAAGTAATGTTTTTAGTTTCCCTAATAAAAATATTAAAATCAAATTAAGTAAGTAGGTGCCCCTTTTCATTATGTAAGTACGTGGCGTTGACAAAACGCCTAATATCTATAAATAGGTATAGGTTGTATTCGGTATTCGAGTACACGCCGTGCAGGTACAGAATCGCATTGACTGTAAAAAGAATTCGATCCCAGCACAGTGCACTGCTAACTGCAGTGTACTGTGTATTCGAATACCAGTGTGTATTCACGCAGGTACAAAAACGCATCAACTGTAGGAAGAATTCGATTCCTGTACTCGGTCTCCAGTATTCGAATACCAGTTACAAGTACTCGAGTACAGCGAGTACTTTGAAGAATCGAGTACTGAATCGATTCTTGTACTCGAGTACCCCATCACTATTCGCAGGAACTTAAGGCGATTAATTTGACTTATATCGGCTCGCTTGACAATAATAAAACTCCCGAATAATCAGATAAAGTACCTAATCAATAGCATAAATTAATACAGTCCGAAATGCGAAACGGCCGAAACGCTAATGAATATTCTTATACTCGAATAATAAAATAATCAATAGTAATCAATAATCAATAGTAATCAATAATCAATAGTAATCATTGTAAACAATAATCAAAAGTAATCATTCAAGTAAAAGTAACGATTTACTTTTCGAATCGGTAATCGTTACTTCGGGTATTCTAAAGTAACGAGTAGTTTCGTATCGTATCGTTACTTTGTCGACATCTCTAATCTCGATATTTATCTTGAATTGTTGAGGGAAACCATGGAAAACCTCAACAAGATGGCCGGTACAGGAATTACCGTTTTTCGGCGAGAGGCAGTGGGGAAAAACTCCCAGCCACATCTGCTCCCGCCGGGATTCGAGCCCGGTACCTCCCGAATGCGAGTCTAGTGCTCTCGCCGCTACGCCACCCCGCTCGGTTGAGATTAAAAATATGTAACGAACGTGTCGTCATGGGCGTATAGCGTATACTAAAAAAAATGTGGGACGAGCTCATTTGTCATTTAAGAACACTTTGATCTTTTTTGAACGGGGTTCAACGGTGGATCAGGTGAAACAAATCGTACATACACAGTCTATATTTATCTGCATAGAGAATCGAGTTATTTGTGTTTTATTTATCGATGCGAATAGCAGCACGGATATTGGCAGCTTTGTTCTCTAAACGTGGACTGATATTCTATAAAGCAGAAATGTTTCTGTAAATTGAAATTGTTTTCAAACAGTTCTATTTAATTTTTTCTCGCATGTGTTGTCAAAAGAAACGAACGAAATACAATTACTATTGTTAAATATTTTAAAAGGCGTCAATTTTAACACCGATCGGTCAGGGTAATCGATAGAAGTGTAACTTGCATGGATTTTTTATTATTATGCAGAACAAAATTCTGAGAATCGTTAAATGACTCGCTGGAACCAAAGACGTAATCTATCTATCTATATATCTCGTGTCACAGTGTTTGTTATCGAACTCCTCCGAAACGGCTTGACCGATTTTTATGAATTTTTTTGTGTATACTTTGTAGGTCTGAGAATAGGCCGTAGGCTATTTTTTATACCCCTAGGTGATAAGCGTGGCCTTCTCCAGATTTTTTTTTATTTTTTGGACAACTTTTTTTTTATTTTTTTATGACCAACCCCTGCTTTCAGTATACATCTCTTTACATTTACATTTATTCGACACTAAATGGCACATACATGGAAATATTTTCATCAAAAATGGAGGCTTGAGTTTAAAATAAGTAACAAAGCAGGGAACTACCGGAAACTGCAAAAAAATAGACACAACATTCATCTCGGTAAACTAAGATGAATGTGCGTACTCATGTCCCTCCCTTCCCTTCGTTCTTTATGCAGCCGGGTAAAACCGGGCGGGACAGCTAGTACGCGCTAATCTCAGGAACTACTGATTCGAATTGAAATTATTTTTTTTTTGTTGGATAGTACATTTATCGAGGACGGCTATAGGCTATATAATATCACGCTACGACCAATAGGAACGGAGTATCGATGAAACATGTCGCAAAATATAACCCAAAATTTGTTTTTTTCTAAATACCGATAACATGTAGGTCATATCACAGCTTTGAAGGATATAAAAACGACAATTTAATAATGTTTTTTAAAATCTGATGTTGAAAAAAATATATTTTAGAATTTAGATAAAGAAATCATTAAAAAATTTGGTTTTGTACTGTATATTGTTCATTTTTTCAGTTATGTTTTTCATTAGGCATGAAAATAATGTCACTTAAAAAGCAGTACAGTACTATAAAGGATTGTCGCGAAGCTAAAAATTTTATGCGATGAAAATTATAAAAAAGTAGGTTGTGCTATGAATCTTCGCAAAGAAAAAATATACATCCAGTCTTAACGCTAACTCTAAAATATACCCATAAAGAAGAAGGAAAAAAGTCACATGAAACAAACAGGTTTATTTTTAACACGTTCGTTGCACTGCCGAAGAATCATTAACACCTTTAAATAATAAATAAATATATTATTACTTTTTTAGACATTTAAATGACAAGAATATCAGTCACAAAATAATGTAAATTTAATAGTATTTTATGTATCTCGGACGTAAGTAACATTAGTTGAAACGAGCGTGAGCGAATTTTAAAAATCAATGACATATACTACATTTTTTTCACGTAACCTCTATAAAAAAAACTGGTTTTCATTTGATTTTTAGTGTATTTTTAACAGTTCCATTGCGAAACATACTTCAGTTCTGTTAGGTCGTTTATGGAAATTACTACTCGCATGTGCTATAATGTTTTATATGTACTTCTAATAGGCATAGGTGGTTTATGAAAATTGGTGTTGAATTGGTTTATTTTACTTTACGCACTAGTATAAAATTAGTCATTTTACAAATAAATTTTATCCACATTCCACACAATAAGCAAATTGGTTTCGCGGCAGTTATTAAGTTATAACAACGAAACCAGTCCTTTCCACATATTTTACGCATTTTCTTAAAATTTTCCAAAAAGATGAAAAAGTCATCGATTGGCTGGAAGTCGTAGGCAATACAGTAATTCATTTTTTTAACTTTTTTGGGCAAGGGAACATTTCTTTTTGAGTTCGTTGTATTTACATTTCCATGTAAGAATATAATAACGAGTTTTTTTTTACTTAACCCGATGCCCGTTGAAAGTAAAGGGGTTAAGAGCTTTTTAAAAAGTGCTCAAGGGAGAAATCTGCACAAAGAAAAATCTTCAACTTTTGCTGATGATACATGCCTTCCATACTGTCAGTCGCAGAAACAAATTTAACCAATTCGTACCCAAGTTTGAAATACGGAATATCCTACTGTTAAAAAAATTGGTTGTCTGTAAAGTTGGTTTACGGACGATAGTTTTACGTGATAACGTCATAAAGAAATATTGATGAAAAATTGCATACTTTTATGAGTTACACTTTTCGGAACGTTACACTTTTCGGAACGTTACACTTTTTCGTGCATGCAGCCGGTGTTTCATCAATTTATAAGACGTTATCACGTCAAAAAGATAACTGGCTCAGGTCGTACGGAGATAAAATTAAAAATAAATAAAACAATAATATTTGATTTAATAAATCAGTACATCTATAATAGATTAAGAGCTATCTCTCTTTCATACTTCAATCTACCCGTAGCGTCTTACCCGCACTCAAGTATAATAGACAGTTTTGTAACCGCCTGGCAGACATTTAGATCCAAATAAATGATCTGGATTATGTATTTTTTTATTTTAATAAATACTAAATTTGAAGGTGTTAAAATTTCAAAATGCCTCAAGCACTTTTTTACAAAGAAAAGCTCGCAAAGTTAAAATTTCACGGCTTGGCTAGGCCCCCGCTACCCTCCAAACAGGTCTTCGATTTTGTGTTCAGACGCTGCTTCAAATACCTACCCAAAAATGTTTAGCACTCCTACTATATCCACAATGAAATCTATTGTTTACATACGTCTTACAACTTATATCCTTATAGAAAAAATCGCGCTGAATCGATTCCGACCACTCCCACCTCTGTATCATTAGTCGTTTAGAAGTTTTTCTCAAATAATATAAATAAATGCTCATATCTTAACTAAAAGTGATACAGGGTTGCGGATTGTAGGAATCAATTCAACTTTTTATATATTCGGTTAATATACAAAAAAAAAATCGCTTAGTGCCTTAAAAGGTTGAAGATTTGCAAAACGCATGAAAACATGAAAAGATTTACGATATTTGGAAAAATATAGAAATATCTCAGATATGCTTAATATTGACGTGTCTTATATAGAAAGAATTTAATTCAACTTTAACGTTAATGTAAAGTTAACATGTTAATAAATATAAAATAATAATTTTTGATACGAATGGGTAATTTTGTCAGTTGTAGCAACTAGATGATATAATTGCAATGCAGTGTTACTCTACCCTACTCTTGACGAATTGAATTTACTTCTTTACTTCCCTTTTCCTCTACACTAGAGAAGCGTACTTTAATAATCTTAACCTACTTGCATTTATCAAATTGAAGTGGTAATTTTATTTTTTTCCCTTCTCTTTTTCATTTTTATGTCAGTTACAAAAAGTCGCTCATCTCAAATTTCGTTAGGAACTTTTCTTTTTTTTTTTTTTGTTTTCTTTTTGTAACTATATTTATTAATCTGCCTTGTCACTACTGGTGTTACTGATTGTTTTATTACCCGGATTCGTCCGAGTTATATTTAAGAAGGGGTTAGTTCATCGCCACTTTATTACACGCTATACCAGTCGTCGGAAACCTTTTGAGACGGAAGAGTCAAAAGTTACAATTTACAAAATTTCCCAGTTTTTAAAAAGCCACTAAACATTTTCGTTTCAGTATTATAGTAGTTGCTTATATAGGTATAATATATTATATATCCGAGGACGACACGCCGTGACGGGGACGGTGCGGGTGAGACGCGAGTGGAAATAGCTGAGAGATAGACATGGTACTCAATCATGGATCGATTGGACGATTTTTAAGGGTTTATATAATAAAATATTTATTTTTAGCGTATGGAACTGGAGAGCCGCAACTTTACATCAAAAGAGCCGCATCTTAATAAGTACCTACCTACCAAATACAACTAGAACATGTCTTTCAGCGCGAAACCTCCCGAATGTAGTTTCTGTTTTGGCCGTAGTTTCGGCCGGATGGCAGCCGAAACCGAATCCTAAAATTCGGTCGGACACTATACACAATATACGTATCAGACACACAATAATATTGATCGTGTGGGGACCCCTTTAGATAATAAGAAACATTGACCTTCAACGCCGATTCATTCAAATACTGTTGCGTAACTACTTCGAGAATATTCAATTTCAGTACCTGTGTATTGTGGTAAACACGTTTCAACACATTTATTATTTTGCATTCATAAATTTCAATTCATTATTCTTGAAAACGTTTTGTGTATCAGTAAAATAATTCGATGTGTCTGAAGTGTTATAATTAATCAATGTTTATATTGTTTTATAATTACTAATATTAATGTAATAAAATGTCTCAAGTGTAGCTGTTAATTAACGAATTAATTTTGAGTGTTCAACATCCACTTGAGTCAAAAGCGGTCGAACTTTACAATGTCAATGTTTGCAAGATTTGTAAATAGCTGGTTAAATATCCAATTAAAGAATTAAGTGATTAATATTTTTGTTATGCGTTCAAGGCGTCGGTGACACTACGAAACTCTACCAAAGTATTGTGAAATATCGATTTATTGATTAATAAACAAGGTGAAATATAGTGTTCCGCTAAGCTATTTTTTTTTTGGTGACAATTTTCGGTTCGCGTATTTTTCTTTCACGAAGGTCAGAAATCGATTCAATTTGCAGTACAAGTTTTTTATCTCAAATAAATAACGGAAAATCCTCGCTACACAAATGTTTGTCTTTGCTTAAAGTATTAACTTTGGGGTAAAATTGTCGAGATCAATTTATCATATGCAAATTTGAACGATGACCAATCGCATCGCATTTCGAGTCGCAGTGCTTCGGGGCAGGCTCTCGCGTTTCTTTTTAAGTGCGGAAGCGTCGATGCCGATGCATTTCGCGAGTGTTTTCGCAAGCAGTTATGGATAACTTTAACTAAATATCAGAGTTGAAAAGTAAATATTGGAAAATAAAATCCATGAACCGAATAACGTGGTGCTGCTGTTTCCTGGAAACCAGACGGTACGTTGCTATTTTTTTTAACTACTTTCCAAGTATAATTATTGTATTATTGAGAGCAGGCTTGTTATTGGACATTCATTGTCTGTTAGCCTGTCAGGTTTACAAATAAAAATAAATAAATAAGTCTTGACGTTGAGACTTTGTCTCTTTAAGACGACGGATACTCATAACCTCAAATCTTGAGAAAAGTGATTTGTGACTTTATTAATACGAAAATTAAACGAAATAAAAATTTAAAGAAAACGCGTTTTAAAAATTCTATATAGCAGATGGCAGTCAAGTTTTGGATTGATGAAAAATTTGTCGAAATTAAACATTTTTGATGTGAAACATTTAATGGCGCGTTTGGTTGGGAGTAAAACCGTGCAATTGGCGCGACACTTTTATGCGAGGACGTTACGTTTGTGTGCGTTGGATTAAACATGGCTTTAGTTGAAGGCGACATCTAGATAACAGGGCGAAATTTAGTTAATATATCGTGACGCTTGCTTTGTGTATGCGTTGGATTATTACTTGGCTTTTGTTAAAGACGACAACTAGATGAAAGGGCAAAATTTAGTTACAGGGTGAATATTTAATGTATTATATAAACACAGCTGCCAAAATAGTATCAATTTATTGCAACATATTTAACACGTAGCGGGAAGTTTTAGGCTTGACCCACAAACCAACCAGTCTTCACATTTTTGTGTTAAAATCTTAATATATAAAAATTACGTGTCACGTTGTGTGTCCGCGATGAACTCCTAAACTACTGAACCGATTTTAAATTTGATTTGCACACCGTGTGCAATTCGACCCAACTTGAAAGATAGGATAGCTTACATTTCAATTTATAGTCGCAATATTATTTTATTGCAAATTATTTGTCTATTCCTTGACAGTCATAATACAACCATATAATATGGCGATACCTGTTGACTGGATTGAGTGAATATTCAATAGATGGCGCAACGAACTTAACAACCATATATCTAGATCGAGGATGTAAAAAAACTGAATATCGTTTAAAACAAATGCTTTTTTTTCGAGCACGACGGCGCAGCCGGAGTGAACCCTCGAAATAGAGCAAGTGTTTTAAAGACCAGTTATCCACGAATACTTTACGCTATTCTTTTTCGAGCACGACGGCGCAGCCGGAGTGCTCGACATACACACATATACGCCCATGTATATTTTAAAATAGCTAGCAATTAATAAAATAGATAGATAGATGTTCCAATTAAATTGTTTTATTATTTCACTTTATACGTAGCGAAGCATGTACAGGGCCGCTAGTTAATTATAAGTTAAAGTTCTATAATGAATTTTGTACCTCAACCGGTCGCCATGTTGTTTTTTGTCTTTTGTCTGATTTTTATCGATTTAAATGTCGGAGAAAAAAGGAGAATTCATTTCTTGTTAATTTGGTAACTTTATATCCCTCAGGGGAAACATAGGAACGTACCTACTTTGCTTTCGAATGTTTTTCAGGACTCACAGGAACCCGAGCTCGTACCAGTCGGTTTGGGTACGTCGACTGGCAGATTCTCTATTACACACATCACGATAACGATCTCAGCTGTTGAGCGTCTATAATTTCTCCACTTCGCAACTTTATTACAATAAAAATTGAGTACAAATTGTAAAATTTATTTTTCTTCATATACCTCGATCGAAAGTACGTACTTTCATCTCTAATAGCAGGGTCGAAAGTTTGACATTTACTCCCTGTTATTTATTATATTAAATGACAGCGGTAACCCTAGTTACGAGTATAGATACGCCTGAGAAATTTTTTCCTCCCGCCGTTCTCACTAGGAGTAAATGTCAATATTTCGTCCCTGCTGACGAAAGTACGGACTTTCGAGCGGATATGAAGAAAAATCGTATACACCACATGGGCCTTAAAAGTTGAAATCTCGGCCCTGCGCGTCATGAGCCCGAGGTGAAGGCCCTTGTGATGTAATATACTATTTTTAACAATATTAATTGTTGATAGTAATGTTCATTTTAAATTTAACATATCATTATCCATAATTACAAATTCACGCTTAAATAATGCTCAGTATTAAATTAAATTCTCTCTTTTCTTTTCTTCATTTATATTTATAAAATTTCGCTTCAAACTTCATTAATTTGAATTCTTGATAATGATAACTTTTTCTTCATAAATTGTAGAGGATTTATTGTAATCTGATGATGTACCTATTATGATACGAAACCAGCTCATTTAAGGTTTTTTCAAACTTTTTAAACAACAAATTTTTTTGGAATGTGGTCTTCCCAAGCATCTAATATTGATATTAATTTATTATTTTCTTTTCTATTCCTAGAACGTGACGTAACTGCCGAGCATCGATTTGGTAAGTGATTTTACATATTTACATTATCTTCTGTTGTTATGTCGTCAGTCTTCAGGCGAACAAAACCGCGCACCTTTAATTTGCACCTGTAAGAATGTCCTCCCTGTTAATTGAACGTATATATTGAAATATACTATTTATATAGGTATGAATGCGCTAATACCTACTATTGGGAATTGAAATACTAAAATTTAGTACGAGCGATTTTGCACAAAACATCTTGTATTTCGGATCAGGGCCGGCTCTGAATAAAACGCAATTAAATTTAGAGATTCTACTGTAGTCTGAGGAACTGAAACATACTCGTCTTAATCTTAGACGATTCGCATTTTAAATCTATTTTTGACTAATTAATAAATTAACACAGATCAACTGAAATTTAAGCTGTTTTCGTGTTTTTTAAATTTTTATTTTATAATTTGGTAAATTTCGACAAAAACCATCGGCATAATAAATATACACAAAAAATACATAAAGAATGTTACGATGAAGGAATGTTTTGTTTGAGGATCATAAATAAGCTTTACCAATGTTAAGCTAGTGGCCAACGTTTCGAAAAATTTATTTTCGGCTTCAGGGCCTCAAGCTGGTCAAAAGGTGGTACATTGTTGTCACAATATACATGATCATTATTATTATGAGTTTAAACATCTTATAAAAAACATTAAAAAAATTATTCAATTTTGATATAAAATGTCACGTAGTTAAAAAATTTAATGAAATATTTATCGCAAAATATAATAACCAAATTTAAGAACTTTCTGTGTGGACTCAACCAAAACTTACCTTCATCGTAACATTCTATTGGATCAACTTTATCAATAAATAAAATTATCGACCAATTTTTCAGACAATATATTAACAAAAAATATATAATTAATACATTAACGTTCGATCCGGAAATATGAAGAGGGTCCAAATCCGGATCGAAACGTTAATGTATTAATTATAGTTTTTGTTAATAGATTGTCTGAAAAATTGGTCGATAATTTTATTTATTGAAGAGTTCTAATCAGACGTTAATCAAAGATTTGAACACTACTTTATGCTAAAATACATAAAGAATGTTTGGAAATTTAGAAGGAACTAGGAATAAAATTAGTGATGAAAAAATTCTTTCTTGGGTGTAATAAAAAGACGAGAGCCTACCCTGGATGTGTGGCCCATTCGTTATTACGTATACATGAAGTGTTCTGACCTAGTCATAAAATGTCGCAGTGAACCTACGAGAACATGCTCTATGCTTGCGCCAAGTGAATACTTAGGTTGCATGTCCACAAATGATTACAGCAAAACAATATCTCGAAGGGTACCTTTGACAGTACTGTACTCCGTGTATACGAAACGATGCACAGATTTTGACAAAACTTTTTGCTTTTGCTAGAGAACGTTTCTTCAGTTCCATTTTATTATATGTCAGCTTAGCCCATCGGCCTGCAAATTTTAGAAAGACATTTTATATGCTAAAAAACTTGAAGTAAAAATATTTTTGAAATACCTTATAGAGTACACTTCCCGTTGACCTTGAATCTTGAAATTTGGCACATATATAGGAACGTTTTATAGCACAAGTAAAGGAAAACATCGTAAAACCATTAAATTCTAATGCTATGCGGAATTATTATTAAATAAGTTTAATTTTTAGGGGTAAGTCCAGACCGTTTTTCTCGCAAATGGAGAGAGATATCAAGTTGAGATTAAATTAAATAAAAACTTGACGTTTTGAAGTGTGACTTCAGACATAAACTCACGCCAGACTAAACGAGCCTCGTGTAAACGATACCGAGCCTTTTGTTTGCACTCGTTTGTATACTACAAGAATGACGTCACAGTATTGGTAAACATACCTGCTCGTTACTCGCACCAACTTTTATATTTAAAACGATAACATTTAAGCGAAATAATAATTCTTATTATATGAACACTAGATTGACCTGTGCGAATTATTCGCACTAAATAAGTATAATAATCACTTTACAAAATTATTTTTTAAATATGGTTGCAGGTATTCAATTCATTTCTAATTTTGCACACTGCTTATAACGTTCTTCTTTTTGTTGTATTACAATATGAAGCTCAGATGACAGATAGAAGAAATATTTTACTAAAATTGTCATATAGAGGCGCAAGTAGCAAAAGCGTTGAGCTAAGCCGTTAAATGGCATCATGCAGCATTGCTGTGACGTTGTTCAGCGTTGCTCGCTGTTTCAAAATTAAAGCCGTCAGATGGCAGTATGCAGTATTGTGTCTGTTGTATTACAATATGAAGGTCAGATGACAGATGGAAGTGTTGACGTTGTTTCAAAATTAAAGCCGTCAGATGGCAGACGTTCAGCGTTGCTGTATTTTAATTAATTTACAAAAACAAAAACAATAATAAATTTTTTAGTTGTCGATGTCAGTAGAGCAAGCAATTATCTGTAAAATGATATATAATTTATGTGGAGAAATTGTGAGGTTTTTTCTAAAAAGGGAGGCAAACATCTTTAACCTTAGTGTATTAATATATATGATGATAACATTTAAGCGAAATAATAATTCTTGTTATATGAACATTTAAAGATAAATAGCCCATATCCTGGCACCCAGCGCGTTGGAGGTGAACGGAACAGAGTGTACGGTTGTCCAGCCATGTTTGTCCTACGTTTGTACGTACGTTTCAAACGGTCCGGTCGTCCTCTCTTCAATCCAGAGCCAGCTTGACACACTCCCATGCGAGCCATTTCATTTATTACCACCGGCGTTACACCGTGTTGCCTCTAAATCAAAACGCGCCCCGCTCCGTCCTTGTCTATTGTCCGTCTCACTCGGTCACGTTATATTAGCTGCCCGAACATTACTTTCTCGCCAGGATAATGACGTCACTAAATTACCTCCTTCTTCTTCTTCTTCTTCTTACCGACACTCATAAATGTGGTTCTATGTCGGGTTGTTTTTTTCATTTTCTTTGTGAAGAAATCTTTATTATTAATTAAGCCAATAAAAATGTACCTGGAAAATGTCTTGACTTGAGACGAACATTTTTTTTAATCTAATTACTAGCGGTCCCGCCCGGTTTCACCCGGGTGCAAAAGAACGAATGGAGGGGGAGGTACATGAGTACGCACATTCATCTTAGTTTACCGAGATGAATGTTGTGTACCAATTTCATGATGATCGGTGTATAAAAGTAATTATTACTGCGAAATATTATTGAAAATAAATCAATTAATAGTTTGTGCCAGTTAACAATAGTTTGCTATATATTCTTAATTTAAAGTACTGTAAACGTTTATTTTACACTTGAAATACTGGCCAAGTACTTAAAGGCAAAGCTCATTTCAAAAATAAGCACTTTGTAACTTACGTTCTCAAATTAAAAAGAACTCGACGAAAGAAAGTTTTTTTTTGTATCGAAGAACTGTAATAGCTATTGTTTCATCAAAACGGAGTACCTATACGTACCTCCTCCTTCTCTAAGTCAATTTATCCTCCTTGGTTAATCTCTTATGATCGTCTTATTTCGTCCTGCAAAGCTTAGATAGTCTCTTACAGCTTTCTTGCAAAGTATCCGCTTTTTTCAATTTCCTTCGAGAAACTACTGTTTATACAAAAAGTAGAACTGAAAAACATATTACATAAATATCCCTAAACTACGCGCAGGAACGGAGGATAGCTTGGTGTAACGATTAGCATGCTAGCGCTTGAATCAAACTTTCGCGACACGTGGGTTCGAATTCCATCTCCGACCGTGGCTGTTTTATAGTGTCCTTTAATTTAATTTGATGTAATTAGACACTGTGTTGTCGTTGTAAAATAAATCCACAGGGCCGTATTTGCCGCCTGACGAAAAGGACACTTGTCCGGGGCGGAAGAAGATCTGAGAAGGCTGTGTAACCGCCGGTCCGGTTTTAAGTACCAGAAATCGGAATCATTTACAAATGAAATCTTAACATATTTACCACTCGCTATAGGAAACCAGAAATCTACGTATCTACAAATAGTTTTTCAAACATCTTCTGCGGCTGTTTGTAGTATAACACTAGCCACGGATCTAAAAGGTTCGGAAGTTAGTCGAAAACAGCGTCGCAAAGGCACGTTTTAGAGCCGTTAAGACTCCCACCACCTTCCAGCTACCTACACGGAACGTGCGCTCGTCGGTGATTGACCGTGATCGCGCGTTGCCTTTATCACTTGTCGCTTTCCTGCTTTAAAGTACAGTCGAGTACGCTATTGTCAAGTTGTTATTGTTATTTCAGTTTTGTTGAGTTGCGAGTTTGTAGTTTTTCAACAGACTGTACAAGCGTAAGCCCGCATTCGCGTCTAACTTCCGAGCCTTTTAGATTCGTGGCTCGTACTATACTATATCGCACCTTTTACAATTACAGCCGAATGCAATATTGAGTTGAGTATGACAAATACCTTACAAAGTGACAAACTATCGAAAGCAACATTGACTCACATGATAATAACAGCTAATGTTGCTAGATGGCAGTAGTGTCGATGTGAAATTGAGCCGGCCTTGAATACAACAACGCCTGATTGGCCAGTTGCTCGAGGGGGGTGGGACGAGTTAATTGCTCACCAGTGCTACAACGACACAACAGCAATTATGCCAGAGGTGCGATATCAATGTCGTTTAAATATTCCCGTTGCGAAAAGAACACTTGACGCCTCTGATTCGAGTGGACATGCTTTAAGTACACATTCAGTGAAGTTTGAGATTAGACCTGAGTCATAACTCGGCCGTATAAATGATACTTTTGTCGTTTGTAGTCCCTCGAAGCCCCCCGCAGGCGGCCGTCCGAACAGATATGTGCACTTAGACGCGTGTTCGTGTCTCCTCCAAGATTTAAGCGAATCTTTTTCTCGAGACGAAATGGACAAATTGTCGTTAAGGGGCTCGAACGTTCTTACAATATATTTCACACAAATTGTATAGATAAACTTTTCCTCGTGTATTTACGTTCGAATAAATAACTTATTTAAATAACAAATTATATACGTTTCGCTAGCTTAAGCTAGCGTTTTCAAATCAAACTGCCAATAACAAAATAACATGATCTAGTGACGGTTCCTCTATGAGTGCTGCAGTAACTGCAGAAAAAATTCTTAGGTACTTTATATATACATACGTATTCCTCCATATGAAAAAAATAATAGCTTTTTAAATCGATCGATTGAAACGATATTTTTCGTAAACTGTGTATAGGTTACGGTCAATGTCCGGAATCCAGGCAATGTCGACAAATGCCTGAGCCACATCGGGCAATGTCCGAAATCGGACAATGTTCAAAAAATTGATTTTTTATAAGCATGAAACGCTGACATCTTTATCATCTTTATGAAATTTATTTATTGCTCATATCATATAAATAATAAATAAATTATACGTGTTTTCAATCATCAATAATTGTAATAGAAAGCTGAAAAATATATTCTTCAATAGTTGATATCAGTGATAAAAATTCCATAAAGGGTTAATGATAACCTATCATGATAAAGATACAATCAAATGTCAGCGTTTCATGTTGATAAAAAATCTATTTTTTAAACCTTGTCCGATTTCGGACATTGCCCGATGTGGCTCGGGCATTGTCGACATTGCCCGGATTCCGGACATTGACCGTAACATATACATGTACTTTGCATCGTTTCTTGTACAGTGTCCACTTCGAAACTCGTTTTTCTGCGCATTTTAATCAAAATTTGCTTGAAAACTTATCTTTTTATATATTGAACAATCATTTGTTTTTGTGTGAGTAGGAGTACAGTCTAATGTTCTCGATGACAGGAAGTTTGAATACGACATTAGACTGCTCCTCATATATGGAAACTGTAATTGTATGATCACAATCTAAGGTCAATCCTTTCTGCAACCCACCATGAATCTGCCTGTTGTTTTCTTTATACTGTGCATTTCACTATTCCATTTGTTCGATCATAAAAAGATGTTATGATTTTTTTGTACTTAAAAAAGAGACACGCAGCCTGAAAGAATAAGACGAAGAAGGCAATACCGTTCAACCGGTCAGAAGACATCTGCTTGTTTTCTCGATAATCGGCTTTCTGAGTCTGCTCGTGCTCTTGTCAACTTGACGATGAAATTTTTCTCTTTTTTTCGTCTCGGAAATAATCCCCATTCATTGAAATCATATTTCATTTCTAAAAACGTATCGTCAAAAAATCATTTCTTGTATTTATTGCAAATGTTTACCGAATATATATATTTTTTTCTTTTCACAATTTTTATTTCGAATACCTCTTCAAAATCTTCCTTTGATAAGAGGTTGATAATAAATGCCAACTTTAAATTGATTCAAGCGGCCATAAAAACTTTATTCATTTATTAAAGTACATAATTATTTCAGTTTCGTTGTATAGAATCAAAATGTGGATGTTAATTTAAATAAAAAACTAAAATTCCTTGCAATTTAGGAATAAATATTTTATCTCGTTTTTTCTATGAAAGTTTAAAAATAAACGTAATTTTAATCATATATATTAATACGCTACGGTTAAAGATGTTTGCCTCCCTTTTTAGAAAAAACCTCACAATTACTCCACATAAATTAGGTATATGTCATTTTACAGATAATTGCTTGCTCTACTGACATCTACAACTAAACAATTTATTATTGCTTTTGTTTTTGTAAATTAATTAAAATACAGCAACGCTGAACAACGTCTGCCATCTGACGGCTTTAATTTTGAACAAGCGAGCAACGCTGAACAACGTCACAGCAATGCTGCATGATGCCATCTGACGGCTTAGCTCAACGCTTTTGCTACTTGCACCTCTATATGACAATTTTAGTAAAATATTTCTTCGATCTGTCATCTGAGCTTCATATTGTAATACAACAAAAAGAAGAACGTTATAAGCAGTGTGCAAAATTAGAAACGAATTGAATACCTGCAATCATATTTAAAAAATAATTTTGTAAAGTGATAATTACTATAATTATTTGTGCGAATATTCGCACAGGTCACGCTAGTAAATATAATATTAATCTAATTTTGAAAAGGTTAAAAGTCAATTTAAAATTTTTGCTAGAGTTGCGAGTAACACAACGGAGAGAAAAGGTACAAAGATGTATTGTGTTTCACGTCATACATTAAAATATTTAGTGTGCTAGCACCACAGACGTAATAGTATATAAAGGGACCTAGCATTAGTTAATGCAATGCATCCAATATGATAGAGAAGCGCTCATCTTTTTTCTGAATACCAATAGAATGCAGATGTACAGTTTTGAAGGATATAAAAACAACAATCAATAATGTTTTCTAAAATATATTGTTGATAAAATATATTTTAGATTTGTTTAATCAAATTTAACTAATAAAAACTCAGTCAAAAATATATTCAAGGTCAAATGTCGTATTTACTTATCGCTGAAATGACAGGTTGGGACAGTGCCGGATTAATCATTAGGCAGAGTAGGCAACTGCCTACGGACCCCGCATCGAAGAAAAAAAACTTTTCATTAAACGAAAATTTTATTTAAAAATTTGTATGAAATTTCCCAACAACATATTATTTTCTTTCGTTGTTTATTGTAATTTATTGCATTTAACAAGATACGTCTCATTTCTCTTTCTTGACCAATCAAAAAACCTGGATCATCAATTATCTATAACCTATTCATTAAGACCATTTCAATAAAGCTATAAACGAGTCAGGTAAGGCGATGCTGCAGCATCTAGTCAAAATAATCATGTTGTTACAATATCACATAAGACATTGAAGTTGTTAGGATGACTGGAGCCGATCATCTGGAAGTTACTCACATCCCTTTATCAACTTGAAAAGACCTGGTTGCATTGCCTAGGAGCCCGGACAGGGTTAATCCGGGTTGGGATAATTTGATTTCTTACATACATAGCACTGCTTGTCCATATTTAAATATTCCATAAAATCGGGAATATTTCAAATTAAAAAAAAATCACTTCTTTCACAGCAAAGTCGCAACAAAATTGTTATTTTCGAAAAAATATTAAAATTGCGGGCAGGAAAAATCCCTTTCATATATTTATCTGAGGTTAGCACGATCCAAGGAACGTTCAATGCACACAGGAAAATTTATTTGACAAAAGAAAATCTATTTTCTATAAATCACTGCCTAGTTTCAGCTATCACCTAGTTGAATTCGAAGAAGTATTTTAGACTAAGGAACAGCATAACTCTACGTGTCAGCGCGGTAATAAAATTTCCCATTGGAAATTATTTTCTCTGTGTGATATATTTACGTAATTTAAAACAGTCATGAAACACCATCCATCAACTATTTCAATTATTTCTTGAAGTGAAACTTCTATTGACTATGTGCAACTAGCCGTCTGTCGCTAAGTGACGGGTTTATTAGAAAATACAGTGTAAACTCCATTTAACGTCACACGATATAACGACAAACTCCTTATAACGTTGAAATTAACTTAACTCTCGTTGGTTTACCTTGTTGCTCATACAATGAGACACTCTAAATAACGACAACAATACGTCATCATTAAGCATTAAACAGTACTTGTTTGTTATTTTGTTGCTTTGTTGAGTAGTTTTTAAAATTACTCTCCGAACACACAGAAACACAAAAACTCTTTCTTTATAACGTTAGTATAGACTATATTAAAATTTTAAAATGCCCCAAAGATATTTTTTACAAGTTAAAAGTTTACAGGCTGATAAAATTAGAATGGTGCACATTTTAAAAATCTCAAAGTTTTGAAAACACTACGCACGGTTTTATTTTTAAACTTATTCAGTTTTTTAGAAAAATCTTTCTGGTTTCATTTCAAAATCCGTCAAGGGCTTTTTTGACGTGATAACGTCTTATAAATTGATAAAACACCGGCTGCATGCACGAAAAAGTGTAACGTTCCTAACGCGTAACGTTCCTAACGTTCGTAACGCGTAACGTTCCGCCTGACCCTGTGCGTGCTTTTCTCGAAAACGGCCCTAACGATTTGGATGAAATTTACTGAAAAGGGATTTTGGGGGGCAAAAAATCGTTTTAGCTAGGTCTCATCTCTCGAAAAAATCGTTTTCTTACAAATTTTATCATTATAAAAACCAATTTTTTGACGTATGAAAATACTTAAATATTGTAAGTAGGTTTTGGAATTTTATATAAACAGTGAAACAATTGTTTTATAAATATTATGACAGCTAATCTTTGAGACTTAAAATAAATACGGAAGAATATATTATTTATTATTTATTAAGAAATATTATATGGTGAGTAATTTAAATAAATAAAATTAACCTAAATTTGAAGCGAAAGATGCAATATCATAGATTCGAATTATTATAATTATTATATGTAGAATTTAGGTTATGTATTACGGAATACGTTATCACGTAAAACTATCGTCCGTAAACCGACTTTACAGACAACCAATTTTTTTACAAACGAAATTTCGTAAAGTTAAAAATTCACGGCTTGAGGGTAGACCCCACGACCCTTCAGCCCGGTCTTCCGTTTTATGTTCATACATCACAAAAAGAAGTGTTATACAAATTTTCACTGTGCCTCAAATACTTGCCAAAAAATGTTTGATAGCTCTTGGACTATATCTGAAAGTATTTTTATACAATCGCATATTAATCTTTACTAGACTTTAGTTAGATATTTTGTACACGTCCTTTTCTATTGTGTATGCGTATACACTGAGTTAGACGGAGATAGGTATAGCATCGTTCGTTTTATGTTTTAGCACCCGTTATCGTCCTTTCCCGTGGCATTAAAATCACCATACCGCTGAATCTATGAGAGCCACATCATCTACTTCGTCTGTTCAATATAACTTCGCATAAAATGTTAGGATATGAAATTTAAAAAAGGGAGGAGAATATGCCGGAGCTTGGGCTTAAGCACGAGACACTAAAATATACCGGGTGTTCCATTCTTTTTTTTTCGTCCCATAAGTTCGCCAAAAAACCGTGCTCATCAGCGATCGGGTATATAATTATGAAAATTCAAATCTTTGATTAACGTCTGAATAGAACTCTTCAAATAATAAAATTGTCGACCAATTTTTTTTTCTATGTCGCTTTTTATTGAGAAGCACTGATTTGTAATGTATGTAAAGACGGTGTGTATAGAATACATACCTGCTAGCACATCCCCTATAAAAATAACTTTCAGTAGCGATATCAATTTTATAGAGTCGTTTACACAGCAGTCTTCCCTTCCTACACCCCGCCTTTCCACCCCCTACTGACGTTGTTGTGTATGGGTTTGACCCACGATTGACACTTCCTGTCCCTTTTCCCCCTGCATACACCTGTCCTTTTTCTTCACTTTCTGTGTGAGAAATCTAATTCAACATTTTTAGGTTTCCTTTCTTTCGCAAAAATTAATTATGTATATAATCTATATATATTATATAAAGCTGAGGAGTTTGTTTGTTTATTTGTTTGTTTGTTTGATTGAACGCGCTAATCTCAGAAACTACTAGTTCGAATTGAAAAAAAAATGTTTGTTGGATAGCCCATTTATCGAGGAAGGCTATAGGCTATATAATATCGCGCTACGACCAATAGGAATGTGACTCAAAATTTGTCCGTCCGAAAAAAGCTTTTGAACGGTAACTCCAATCATCATGAAATTTGGACACAACATTCATCTCGGTAAACAAAGATGAACGTGCCTACTCATGTCCCTACTCCCCATTCGTTCTTTTGCACCCGGGTGCAACCGAGCGGGACCGCTAGTTAGATATGAATTATTAAAATCGCAGGATTGTGGACAAAATCCACAATCCTGCGATTTTTCTTATTCATCATTATCTCGATGGACACGATATCCTATACTATTAATAATTTTTTTTTGCTAATCCCATCTAGTAACATATTGAGTTATTTCAATGCAATTAATTAATATTTTTATTCATTTAAATAAACACCGTCACGAAATCCAGCGCTACTGCACGGTTCTAACCTAGAAGGCCTTGAGTGTTTTAACCACCATCGTCGTACGTTCAATACAAAAGGGCGCTCGATAGAGCAGCAATTGGCTATTCGGTGCCATTTGCAAGATTGAATGTATGCTCTCGAAAAGGACAAACGAGCATTCTTCCTTGTTATGCGTCCACTGTAAGGACATAAACAAGACCATTGATCTAAGCTTTGTTTAGTAAATACTATATAAGGTACTTTCCGTTGTTGAATCAATAAAGTAGGTACAGTAGATTTTCTCTAAATCAACGCCCGACAGGGCTGTTCAAAAGTAAAAGCCGCTACACGAGGCTAGATTTGCCGCTAGGTTTGACTACTAGTTTTCTAGTACTGGTTTTCTTAATTGCTTTCATGTGCTCGCTTCACACGAAACGTCTTTTCAAGCTTGTATTGGGTATGGATCTGGTACGCGCGCTGTGACAGTTCAAATATAAACACAGAGCAAAACGTGTCTGTTGTCTGACTCTGAACAGAATGACGCCATGTTAGTTTGGGGGCCTACATGACAAGATGTTGTTTCCTCAGAGCAAGCAAAGGGCCTAGAAAGAAAAATAGCACCCGTTCTAATAATAAAATCCATCTTTAGAGCTAGCAGGCGAGCCCACAGTGACGTCATTTCAAGCCTCGTAGCCAGTCTGCCGGCCAGCAGAAGTCCTAGCAGTGTTTCCAGCCTCGTATGCAGCGGCTTTAAGTTTATTGCAATATAAGCAAATAAATGTTAAAATCATTAGTTATTATGCAATGTGAAAAAAGTCGCTTGATGGTCGGGGCGGCGTCCGCAACGCGACTCGATTTGTGACCACCCCCGTTCTATTCATTTGTTTTTTTATATTATGCGCGATGACAAGTGACAAACGCAAACGGCGTATTTCAAAGCTCTGGTTCCGGTTCGTATACAGTATTCCGTTCACGCGACTCCGTACATAAAGCACTACATACATTCATGTATGCAACATTCCGGAATCAGTTTTCGACAAGTCATTTTGTCGCAATTCGCCTCTGCGAGACGTGCATTTGATAAAGAATGATATTTTTACAGCTCGCGTGTCGCGTTGTCACCGACATTTTATTTCTTAAATGCTTATTTGACAGGCTATAGGGTTACGTCGACTTTACAGCAGGTTTTTAAAGACAGCGCACACTTGACAAGCATGAACTGGAACGACCAGCACGGCACAAATCAAGGCTAGACCAACACAAACCAGCTGGTTTCGTAACGAATTGGGATCTGCTGACTTGTGACGTAATCGATATGGAGATATGAATGGGACAAGAAATTGACTGACTGACTGACTGACTGACTGACATATTGACTGTCTGACTGACTTACTAACTGTCTGACTGTCTTTTTGACTGACTAGCTGTCTGACTGTCTGACTGACTGACTGACTGACTGACTGAATGACTGCCTGACTGACTGATCTATCAACGCACAGCTCAAACCACTGGACGGAATACGGATTGGGTTAAAATTTGGCACACACATAGTTATTATGACGTAGGCATCTGCTAAGAACGATTTTTGAAAATTCAACCCCTAAAAGGGTGTGACACTACCTTTATTAATATTTCTATCAAGTGGAAACTTCTTAATTATCTATGTAAGCTTTTGGGACAAGCTGCGTAGAGAACACTTTTTTCAGTTGCGGAAAATATGTAGTGTTTGATCTGTTTGTAGATTAGTAGATCTGTGTTATAAATGATGGAAGGGGAGACTGGGAGCTCAAACGGAAGTGGGAAGTGAGTTTACCTAAGTACAAACTGACGCAATCGTAAAAAATACAACCGGTTCCTTATATGATACCAAGTTTATATATACATACATATATGTTTGTATAAAATAACGTTTTGGTCTTATATTCTGCCTGCGAAAAATAATTTTCAGAGATGTAAAATTTGTAATTTTGGTTACAGTCCCAGAGCTAACAAACATTTTTGGATTGATATTTGAGGCGGCGTGAAAATTTTTGTAACACTTCTTTTGTAATGTCTGAACATAAAATCGAAGACCTGGCTGAAAGATCGTGGGGTCTACCCTCAAGCCGTGAATTTTACTAAATTTAGTTTGTGAAAAAAGTCCTTGACGTATTTTGAAATGAAACCAGAAAGATTTTCCTATAAAACTGAATAAAATTTAAGTTTAAAAATAAAACCGTGCGTAGTGTTTTCAAAACTTTGAGATTTTAAAATGTGCACCATATTCTAATTTTATCAGTATAGATAGAGCTTCATATTAATTTTTAATTACATACCTATTTTTAGTTGACGTTACCGCCAACAGGTGAACCTCGAGCAGTGACAAATAGTGGCATTGAGTAACTTTTTACAGTTTTGACACAAAAACCACGAGTGACACCACTGGCTTACTGCAATTCTTAATAAAAGTATATGAAATAAGCTAGAGTGCCCTGTGCGAATTATTCGCACTAAATAAGTAGGTAGGTATAATAATTATCACTTTACAAAATTATTTTTTAAATATGATTGCAGGTATTCAATTCGTTTCTAATTATGCTCACTGCTTATAACGTTCTTCTTTTTGTTGTATTGCAATATGAAGCTCAGATGACAGATCGAAGAAATATTTTACTAAAGTTGTCATATTATAGAGGCGCAAGTAGCAAAAGCGTTGAGCTAAACCGTCAGATGGCATCATGCAGCATTGCTGTGACGTTGTACAGCGTTGCTCGCTGTTTCAAAATTAAGGCCGTCAGATGGCAGTATGCAGTATTGTGTCTGTTGTATTACAATATGAAGGTCAGATGACAGATCGAAGTGTTGACGTTGTTTCAAAATTAAAGCCTTCAGACGGCAGACGTTGTTCAGCGGTTGCTGTATTTTAATTAATATACAAAAACAAAAGCAATAATAAATTTTTTAGTTGTCGATGTCAGTAGAGCAAGCAATTATCTGTAAAATGATATATAATTTATGTGGAGAAATTGTGAGGTTTTCTCTAAAAAGGGAGGCAAACATCTTAAACCAAATGAATCAGTGAGTTATAAAGACTTTGGTGGTGATTATATAAGAGATATTCCAGAGAATGACTTGGCATCATGGGCGATCTGTCCTCTTTAACTGCAAAAAGAGGTGTCTTAAAATTTTTACGAGAACCATTCAATAAAAATGACGGAAAATATGTTCGCGTTAAAATTTCATTATTTTGTTACCGTTTTCTTTCGACGTAGTGGAAAGAATTAATGCAAATTGAAAAAGAATTTTTGAACGGTCTTTTATCGATTATTTAAAATAAATTTATATGAAGAATTATTACAGAGTGATGAAGTAATTGATTACAAATTATTAACTTCATTAGGTATCATTAAAAAAACCGTTTTAGAAGTTTTTAATATTGTCCTACTGCATGAATAATAATCGTTTCAATTCGGCTGTAAATTTTTTGAATAGCGTTTTTTCTTTACGCGCGATTGAAGTAACACATATAAACAATATACATATCCGCGTATAAATCGTATCTTAATCCGCGCGTAGTTGAATAAAAAGTATCACCAACGATACTTTTAAGTTCTTTGAGATTTTTTTTTCTGTTTTCATTTGCAAACACTTCGTAGCGTTTTTTTTTTTTTCAAACGACGACATTACAAGATACATTTTATTACGGAAACTATTTTATGTCCAGTCATTATTAGAATAACTTGAACTTTATTGATATTTTTTTCCTTTCTTTCGTTAGATAAAGGATCGCCCCTTTCTGTTTTCGTATTCATATCCGCCAAGCGACACAAATTTTATTTTTATGTCTATAAATACCATGTTAGTTTCTTGAGCCCATTTCAAAAGGTAAAACGTCAATTTTATTGTAGGAGCTCCATGTACTTCTACATTATGTTTATGTTACTCCCGGAGCTCTATTTTTTTGATAACAGACAGATCAAACCCCCCACCCTTATTAGTATAAATGCACATAGCGTCGATATAAAAGACTAGCGGTCCCGCCCGGTTTCACTCGAGTGCAAAAGAGCAAACGTGGAGGGAGGGACATGAGTATGCACATTCATCTTAGTTTACCAAGATGAATGCTGTGTCCAAATTTCATGATGATCGGAGTTACCGTTCAAAAGTTTTTTTTTCGGACGGACACATTTTGAGTTACATTTTGCATGATATTATATAGCCTATAGCCTTTCTTGATAAATGGGCTATCCAACAAAAAAAATTTCAATTTTCAATTTTCATTTGAACCAGTAGCTCTTGAGATTAGCGCGTTCAACCAAACAAACAAACAAACTCTTCAGCTTTATATATTAGTATAGATTGAAATATTTAACGACGAAAAGTAATTGTTTGTTTATTAGTGGCAATAGTATCGTTTGTTTCTGAAATTCATATCTCATATTTTCCCGATTCCATGGATAATGGACCACGTGACCTATAGTCAAGCAATACCATTCGGAAACTTGTGTCACGTGACGTGGCATTGTTAAGAGTCTAGACGGGTTGCCGAGCGAGACGTTGTGTATTTTTAAGGAGAAAGGAGAGAGTGGTAGTAATTTACTGATAAGTAGAACCATTATCACATTAAAGGACTTTATCCTGCTATCAATAAATAACGTTAATTGGATTTTACTCCTTGCAATTCTTATAGTACAGTTTGGAATGACTTGTATTCTGGATTTTTGTCTCGCAACGAAAAAAAAAACTACGGCTTGCAGTGGCGTAACTATACCACCTGAGGCCCGTGGAAAATTCATCGGATGGGGCCCTTAAGGAGGTTGATGCGTTACAGTCCCAATCAAAAGTAAGTCGAATTCTAAATGGGAACTTTTCCATAATAAGTTTTTGCAAAGTCGATGATACCAATAAATTATTGTCATATTAAAGGCATAGATAAATAATTTTTTTTAATATTAATTTATTATTTCAGTATATTACTTAATGGACTAACTTTTGAATTTTTTGTACAAAGTTAGGTTAGAAAAAATAAATTTATGTTAATATCTGTATTTTACATATTTTTTGCAGTAAATAATTAAAAATAGAAATTAGAAGTAATAAAAATTAAAATTAAATCATTAAATAGTTGAAAATTCAGTTAAAATTGTCAAGAATAAAAATCCATAATCGAAAAGTGCTAAGGTTTAATAATTTTTTTTTTTTTTTGATTAAAAGTCTCCTAATTAAATTGGAAAAAATATTAAAATATGCGTAAGACATCGATGCTTTACATAGTTAGTTTTCGGAACTGTTTGGTTATTTGCAAAAAATTAAAATGTACCGTTTGCATGCTAGGTTGACATATTTTCCATAAGACTACATGTAAAAGTTTTTTTTAATTTTTAACTTTATAAATCTCCTAATGATTTTGGTTTTTTGACAGAAAATTTTGTCATAAAAAAATCTATTAAAAAAACTTTATTTCAGATTTTTTTCATTATCTTCGTAAAACGGCTCAACCTTCTTAATATAAAAAAGCTTCACGTTGTAGTTTCATCTTTATAAATGTTAGATTCTTCCTGTCCTAACGGCTTCTTGGGCCGGGGGCCCCCTCAGGCCAGTGGCTCGTGCCAAACTGCGTGTGAAAAGAATAAAATATTTTTTTGCACATTTTACAATAGGTATAACCAACTAGTTTATGTTCTGTTCTAATCAAATTGTGGATACATTTAAAATAATAACTCAGCATAATTTTCTCAATTATTTAGTTAAAGCGAAAATTAAATAATGAAGATTGAAAGTGAAAAAAAAGTTTATGCGATTTCATTTTAAATAATCTAATATTGCGATGGCGGAAGTCGTAAGCTTCGACGTTTTATAAACGCCTAATTTAATTGTATTTGTGACAGTTGCCACAGGCTGCTACATACAGTTACTCTGATTAGAATATAAGCAAATTACTTCCATCTCTCGGCTTCGCACATTGGGCCAGAATTCGAAAAGCCAAACCAAAAATCAAATTTTACGTAAAAACTTCGTTGGCGATATGGCAGCGTCGTAAAACGACTTAAAAGACAATTTTTTGAGGACAATATTCGTGATCGGAATGTCAGTGGTATTTTTTGCGTTAGACGAAATTCATTCGAATGATTCAATAAAAAACCTAATTTATAGGCTGATTGATTACTAGTCCAAAACAATCTTGGCTTTCAGTGGCTTTAAAAAAAGATGTGACGTCACTAGGTCAATCATTTTGTTATCTCATAGCCGAAGCACGAACTTGGTTGTTGGAAGACAAAAGACGGGCATAATTTCCTTTCCTTGCATTTTCTTTCTCTCATTTTGATGAAACAAACCATTTTCCTTAGATATTTACATACAAATTACTCGGTTGAAAATTTGTTTTGTCCAAATTAAATTGATTTTCTACAAGAAAAAAAAAACGCTTTAGAAATGGAAAACTTTCATATCGTAACATTATGTATTTATTCTTAAAAATTATATTTAAAAATCTAAGTTATTACTAATGAGTCACTTGTTTAGATTTTGTTGATTTTTTAAATTTTAAACTAATAGAAACTAAACTATAAATCCAAGATTTTTTTTCACTTTTATAATTTTAACTAGAGTGTAAACTTTATATAGCGACACTCAAGGGACTGTGCACTTTGTGGCGTTATTGAGAGTTGTCGTTAAACGGAGAGAAGAATTAATAATCTATTAATATTTTTTCACTATAACATGTATTTACTCATAATATATAAAATTTACACCTGACCAACAAACATTCATACTAACACAAAGCAGTTGAGCTAAACAAACAAAAAAACGAATTTCTTAGAATCTTCCTGACACATGATGCCGACAACAAAGCAACAAAATAACAAACAAGTACTGTTTGTTGCTCAATGATGACGTATTGTTGTCGTTATTTAGAGTGGGTGTGTCGTTATTTAGAGTGTATCATTGTATGAGCAACAATTGGCAAACCAACTAGAGTTAAGTAATTTCGACGTTTTAAGGAGTTTTTGTCGTTACATCGAGTGAAAGTTAAATGGAATTTACACTGTATTTAGAATTTTCTCAATTTCAGTGAGCTCACTGCTCATTCTTATTCTATCTTAACTTTACTTGGTAATGTTTCAAGCAATTGATTGATTATTGATTGATTGATTAATGACAGAGCTTTTTAAATCGGTTCAGTAATTCTTAAAATTGCCGATGACACACACATTTTTTCTTCTAATAATATTAGTAAAGGATTCGTCCGATAAAGATTTAAAGAACAGCAAATTAATTTTAAGAATCTACTAGAGTGTAAAGAAAGAAATTGTATTCAAGACTAATAAAATTCAGGACAAACTCGAGGCGAAAATAAATAGACGCAATTCAAAATTCAACGGAAATGTTTTCTTTTTCAATTTGAAGACGTTTTGTTGCTTACATTTCGTTTTATTTTAACATTATTGTCTCAACTGTTTGTTTATATTTAATTACACAACAAGATTATTCTATTTCTTAATTAATTCTTATTTGAAGATATTAGAGCTACAAACAGACAGCCAGAATTCTGGAACACATTTTCTCAAAACAAAATACTGGCAAAGTCAAAATGCAAACCCCGCTGTATTATGAAAATAACAATTGCATATAACAGACTTTTGTTTATTTAAGCCACTGAACGCGTTTAAGGACGTAGTCTGGTGTTCGGGTTTTGAAAAAACGAATTTATTTTTTTTACATTTTTAGTAAGTATAATATATTGAGAAAATACTGTAAAAATTTTAAACCGAAATATTAAATATTTACAAAGCTATAACATATAGTCGAGAGCAGCAAAGGTCTTACGGTAAGACTCTTACCTGCTCTTACCTCTCAATTGTTATCACGTTACCCTTATACTCTCGCAGAGTAGAGCAAACAAATTAACAGAAAACGATGCCTTTGAAGAAACGGAAGATTTAATATACACCAGGCATAGCTGATTAGTGTAAATATTCATTTTTATTTTTTTGTAAGAAATCTTAAATTAAAACTTTAAACGCGTTTTTCTCAAAACTACGTTTTTCTAAGTGGCGCGGGTGATTGAAACAATTGTATACAACCGATTGCTTTCAGTTTTGCACAGGGTATTCTACACAACAATAGCTCCGTCCGGTACTGGAATTACTTAATTATAAAAATTATTTCTATTTTTTTAACCGATTTTCAACGAAAAAATCACGATTTTCTCGTTGTTTTTTTTTTCTAAAACCCGCCATTTTGTTATTTATCAATAAAAATGTTTATTTCTAGTACGGGATAGAGCCACAAGCCTACGAAACAATAACCAATTTAATTTTTATAATTCAGTTGATTCCAAGTGACGTTATCACCCGCGTTAACCACCTACCTCCACTTAAAGTTGTCTACTTTAGGTTAAAAAAACAACTATAAAATGGCGTAAAATTAAGCAAAAAAAATTTTTTTGTCTTAGTTTACGATGTCAGTAAAAACATGTAACAAAATTGAAAACATCGTACATTATTTTGATATTAAAAAAAATTTCTGAAATAACGGTTGAAAACGAGCCTGAACATAGGACTACGTCTTAAATCAATTTTCAATATGGTTCTATTCTGATAAAAAAAAAAAAACAAATCAAATAAAAATTAAATACAAGTCGACTCGTCAAGAATTGCAACCTGTAAAGCATACCGACCAATCGACGACTGCGTTTCACGATTTTTTATTCCAATTCCAAGCCAGTAATCAAGAATGTCTATGCATAGGGTAGAATCTTTTCTTTTAGAAAAACTACAATTTGCGAAATTAATTCTGGCGTGAAAAGCTATATGTCGCGCTCTCGTTAGGGGTGTGAGCAGTACGAAAAAAACGCTAGAACTCGAAATTACACACCGGGGCAGAAGGGGCACCGGCGAAGTTGCCTAGGAGTTCCTCTGGTAGAGCCGGAGGAAGCGGAGTTAGGCGAAACTTCCATAGTAAAGCATAGGACTAGCATGTCATTGCCAAAAATTTGAGCTGTAAAAAGCATCGTATGATGCAGTCGTTTTCAGAGGAAGACGAGCGGGCTTGAAATTTCATCATTATACAGTTGGTACTACTGTGTAGGTGATTTCCAGTGTATCTATAATGTTTGAAAATTGAAACTCATATAAGACGGCAAGAGAGCAATTAAATAAAAAAATATGTCAGATATCTGCTACACTAACGAGCGAATAACTTTATCGGAAGGATAAGTGAAGAAAACGAATTCTTAGAGGTATCTTCTTGATAAAAATTATTCAGAACGTATCTTGCAATGAAGAAATGAATGCATAATAATTTTCTTCGCGACAGTGCTTTAGTACCTATGTTTATTAATGTTTATATATAGTTTATAGAAAATACAATATGCGCAGTTAGCTAACCGTTTGGTTAGCTAGTGGAAGACGAACAGTTTATTTGCATACGAAGACGAAGTTCAGCAATATTGCAGCTACTTAATATTCAAAACCAATGTAACATTTCTCTACAATTGCAATACAGACATAAGTGTTTCGTGTCTACAGGCTGGGCCAATTGCACTATGCTGCATCAGACTGTTTTAAGTCATGAATATAAAAAATGAGTGAATTAATAGTATATTGTGCGACTAGTGAGAGAAGGAGAAGATTCCATGAGCGTGAAATTTGCCGCACGAGCGCAGCGAGTGCGGTAAAACACACGCGAGTGGAATATTCTCCTTCGATCAATAGTCGCACATAATACTTTATTCAACTAGCAGGAGTAATATGTAATCGGGGCCCTGATAAAAGAGGGAAAAATAATAAATCACTTCATTGATTGACGTACCACCGTCAGTGTATACACAAGATTGCCATGATTTCGCTGAATTGCGATGCTGTTTTCATATAAGTATACAATACCGCCTACCACGTTCCTATTGGTCCAGAAGCTACTTGCAGTTTTTTTCATTATTTAGCGCTTGGGCTTGCTACTGAGTTTCTATTGGTCCAGAAAATTCATTATTACACTAGTGAAGTAATACATTATTTCTCCCACGCCAGAAAATTCATTATTACACTATAGTAAAGTAATATATTATTTCTCCCACGTTTAGCAGGGCCCCGAAATTACATATTACTCACGCGTGTTGAATAAAAAATATTAAGAGGTGCCAGGAGGCTAAAAATTTGGGATTATATGTTTTTTATGTGAGATATTAAAAAAAAATATAAAAAAATTGGTCGGAAAAACTTTTAAAAAAATCTGGATCTCGATAACAACACCACCTAGCGGGTTCAACTATAGCTAGGAACCATCCAGGTGAACCCATAAGTTCAAAAAAAAAATGTTTATTAAAATCGGTCAAGCCGTTTAGGAGGAGTAGGATTACAAACACATGGACACCGGAATTTTATATATAAAGCGTCGTACATGAAGATACTATGTTCTGACTTACATCAATGTTACTTAGGACTCTTACTTAAAGTCTGGTTGTTAGATCAGAGTTTCGACGAGAGATGGCAATGTATAGCTTATTTAATGATTTAAGTTGTCAAAACATATTTTAGATGTTTTTAATAATAGTCCCTACATATAATCAGATACGACAGAAAATTTTCAAAATCGATTTTTTGGATTGACTTCAATTCACCAAAAACCCAAAATTTGTAAACGTTCGCAACTCACAAATCTTTCCAAAATATCTTAAAATTAAAATCCATATACTATTTGTTAATTTTCAAAATTACAAAAATTATTTTAATTAATGCGTATGATGAAATATGAACCAATCAGGAAGTGGTGTATAGGTGTAAAAATTTCGCGTATACATATATAAGTGAGTCCCCAGTACTATAGGGGAATCCTAACAGACGCCATCTTGAAAAGTCGAGTGTTGAACAGATTGTAAGGTCAGCTAAAGAAATGTTTTAATTCTGGTAAATAAAAATAATTCAACTGTTTTATTTTTGTTTCATGTGAAACTAAGCATTTTCAAAAAAAGTAAATATTATATCAATCATAAATCACTAATAGTTTTAATAATACTTCAGTCAACTAATTCGAAACTATAGGTAAATTTTTGTGAAATTAAACCTAAGTGTTTTAACTGTATCTTTACTAATTCATTAGCTTCAAAATATGTTTTTTTTTTATTAAAACTGAATTTGGATACCAAAGGCGTTGTCAGTTTTGTTTTTGAGGTTATGAATTGTATGATATTGTATAGCATGCCCGTTGCGTCACTAGCATTTCATTATTAAAATTGTAACAGAAAATCCGAGTGGCACGTACATGCATTTTGACAAGCCGTGTATTTCTAGCATAGTAATGCAGTAAATAAATTAGGACCCCTACGATCTTAATGTAGTTGTCGTGCTATAGGTAAGCATAATGTCGGAATATTCTAATTACAAATATTATTTTCTAATCAACGTTTGAAATCAATTAACCATTTTAAAGTCGAGATAAATTTCATTTAAGTTCAAATTATTTGCGTGGAAGCAATGGCGAGTGTATATTTTAGACCAGTTTTCTATTTTTAATTAAAAAAGAAAATATCGGATTGTTTTCAAATAAAAAAAAATTGGTTGTCTGTAAAGTCGGTTTACGGACGATAGTTTTACGTGATAACGTATTCCGCTCGAATATCATATTTAATAATACATAACCTAAATTTTAGTAGCTGTCAAACTATATTTTTACCGACTAATAATTTGATCAACCAAAGCAAAATACATATTTTTAAGCAATTATAAGACATTTAAAAAAATGTATATATATTATATACCTATTTGTTAACAAACCGTATAATTTATCTGCCGTTATGAAATGCAGATATCTCCCAAGATTTGTTTTGTTGATACAAAATGTAGCTGCGGTGGTGTACAAACTATCAATTGATCAATACATTTCCATTCGTTGTGAATAATATCATATTTTATCCATAATGACGGCGATCAGTTATTTTTAACAAAATAAAATGACATTTATTAATTATTATTAGCGCCATATTGCCATTTCTCTATCGCTTATACTGCGCGCTCGCTTGCACGCTCAGGGTCAGGCGGAACGTGACACTTTTGGAACGTTACACTTTTTCGTGCGTGCAGCTGGTGTTTCATCAATTTATAAAACGTTATCACGTCAAAAACGGTGAATTGATGGACTTGTTTTGGGTAATTAAAAAAGAAGAGCCAATAAACGTTAGAATTCGAACTGTCACTGCGCGCGCACCAAACCCGTCTACAAAGCTAGCTTCAAAACAAGCATCATGTGAAGCGAACTCATAAAAGCCATCACGAAACCCGCTGCCAAAGCTCGCTTGAAACGTAGCAAGGAATCCAGCGAAAAAACCAATCTCATATACAGTTGCCTCTAGATTAAAGTTTTGGATTGTTTTAAACTCGTGGTTTTCCACCGTTGCTATGCATAATGTTCCAAAACTTTTAGCGAATATATTGTAGCAAGACAACTACCTTAAGTAACTTCCGAGAAGTCTGGAACCAGGACACCTAGCGTCCTATGCTTGCCGTGTTTCGAGACGGACCGTTACCTGGAAAAACTTCAGTTCGCCATATTTACCAAAGTTGTTTAACTTCACAGACACAACTCACATGTAAGCCATGAACGTGTATGTGTTACCCAGTAGCTGACGCCATATTGGTTCATGCGACTGATATCGGTCTCCTGGTTACAGACTTCGTGGTAATTTCTAAGAATATTTTAACCAATTGTTTTGTCAACAAATTTAAAGCGTATTACTTAGTGAACCATAACACTCCCTATACAAATTTGATTTGCCCACAGGTTTTAGTGTAAAACAAAATGTATAGACAACGTAACGCTAACATGAGGCTGTACGATCAAACAGCATCGAATAGACTAAAGGCAAAGCAGTTATCAGCCTCTTGCTTATTTTTTCATAATTTACGGATCGATGTAGACACAGCAGAATCAGTTATTGAACAAATTGAGAACGATGATAATGACTCGGTTCTAAAACGACTCAGGTACCGTTGATTTTTTGTAAAACACACCTATTTGAATATTTAAACAAACATTTTAATTGTCTACTGGCTACAGAAAAAAGAAAATAAAGAGGACATGCCACAAATATCTATTTTCTCTTTGGTTTTTCTGACTTGTTTTGATGTCTATTCCTAAAATAAAGGTATTTTGTTGTAGTCCATTGAGGGAAGTCAACAGAAATTCAAGAAGTGTTGATAGCGTATTGAGTGTCGTTAACATTACAAACAAAGAAGAATTTTTAGCGCATTTTTCGTCAAAAAATGAAACTGTAGCTCAAGAAGAATTCGTTCCGAATCATCATCTAAAATCGGTGGTATCGACTTTGTTAGAATGTAACCCTGAAGATAAATCTAAATTCAATAAATTGACATTAGAATCAATAGAAACAGGAACTTGGATGGCATCAACTCAAGGAGAAACTCAGATGGCATCAACTCAAGGAGAAACTCAGATTGCAAAATCCCAGATTTCTGCTCGTCAAATTACGATAAGAATTATTGATATTGTGTCCTCGATGTTGGAGGGATATTTATATGATATTGTGCGCTGGATTCATGGAAGAGGTTACGAATATATGAAAAGAGAGGTGTGCCGGATATTTCCTTCAGCTAAATTTATTTTTCTTATAATAGAAGGATTAGGAATATTAATCAGGCAAATAGAACTCGATCATAACAATCCGCAATTAAAATATGTGCCAGTAGCTCTTGTAAAAAGAGACATTGCATATTTGCAAGTCGTTCTCAGTAAATATCATGAGAAAATTGAAAGCGATGTCAAATGTACTACGATGGTGATAGCTAGCTAATTTAGTAGGGTCATTCCAGAATATTTTCTCACGCACACTAATAATATATTATATGAGATTCTCTGTCAAGTGTGCCTTATCGTTTACATTTGTCATTGATATTCATGTGTAACTCGAAATCAAAAGCTTTGTTGATATGTATTTAATAATATTACAGAAATAATTAATTTTTTCACTACAGCAACTTTAAAACAGTTATCAATGTTTTGGGTAGATTTCTGGGAGCTTAGTATACTTATATTTTATTTAACTTGAATCCAACGTAAATCAAATGGAGATATTTTGCATGTAATGTCAATATTTTGGTTGAAATCAAACGCAGTGTTGCGTGCCACGTTTTTGAGATCGTCTGACTGATAAAATTCGAGAGGTCACCCGCGCAAGAAAATTGTGGCTGTCACTGATTTAAATGATTATATGTTTATGCTTTTTGATAATGTATCGCTTTAATACAATCTGCTGCTTATTATTATAAAAATAATAATTTGAATAATATATAATTTTAATGTATGTGTATTGTGTATGTTTTTTTTAATTTTTTAATACAATAAACACGATATTTACTAGTTCCTCTTCTGAAATTCGCGAAACCAAATAAAGTGCAACATGAAAACATGCATTTTCTTTTGACCAAGTATCTTGAAATACCATATTTTTTTGTAACCGGCAAAAGAAAACTGTTTTTATTTTAATTTTACCAATGATAGTTTTCTTCCACATTAATGTGAAGTGATTGTAGGCTTAAGGCGCTCATTGTCAATTTGATTTTCATAAAAAAATGGATCTCGAGCTACGTCGTGGGAAAGGTATAATTTGTGTATTATAGAGTGTACATGAAGTTGGTTAAACCCTCTTTGTATGTGACAAGGTATTACTGATCACCAAAGATATTTTGACCTGTGACAACGTAAAAACATATTCCTTTCGTCTATTTTTCCAAAGGCAATCCTTATTTAGTTCTGGTAGGTTGGTAGGCACTAGTAATCCTTGTCTATACCTGAAAGATAAAAACATTTTAAGCTATTTACCAACCCCAGTGACATAGCTAGGATGGGTGGCATCTTTTATAGGTAATATATATTTTCATAATTTAATTCAAGCAGTTCTAAGAGCCTATAAACTGCTAGAGCTAAGCTCAAACAGAAACTGAGATTGTGACCAGGACCGGTCTACGAGACCGTGTAGTGGCGGATTTACAGATTTGTCGCCTTTAAGCTATTCAATGTTTGTCGCCTCTGAATTTTGATACCTTAGTCCACAATCATATCAATTACATTTTCTATCAATAAAATTCCATCTTTATAAATTCCATCATCCTCATTACATCAACTTTTCCTGTATGGTTCGTATCATAAGGTACCGTGTCAGAACCTTGATTATTTTAGTCAGTATTTTTTACGCATAAAGAAATAATTTTCTGAAATTGAATTTGACAATTTGCTGCAGCAATCATGATTAGACCATCGATATTATATTAAGATCTTGTAATAATTAGGTATATGGAGTAAAAATTATAGTAATTTTCAGTGAAGAAAATATGTAAAAATAACTAAATTTCGATTATAATATCGAATCGCTATTGCGATATTCTAAAAAGTCATGATCATTAAAGAATATTTTACAAAGCGTTTAGCAATTGTTCATGTAGAGATGTTGAAATATTTAGTATTTAGCACTGTTAGGACTATATTTTGATTTTTGTTAAATATTTTTATATCTCTCCAATTGTCGAAATTAATAATAATTTTTTGTTTAATTTTGTAAATCGAAATAAAAAAATTATTAATTGATTATTATTCAAATCCGCCACTGAGACTGTGTAAATAAGGGAAAAAAATCGGACCGGCCCACGGAGAACAAGCGGCCCACCGGGAAAAGTCCCAATAATTCCGTGAGGCCAGACCTGTAAACACGCAGATGTTTTCGTAGTTATTGGGAGCTCAGAATACTAAAAAATATATATCTAAACCTAAAATATCTTTGGCGCACAGTACAACATTGACCTTGTTAGGAATGCTGGTGCCACGTGATGTTTATTTATGTACTGACGTAACAGTAGATACAAAATGGCGGCGGATGACGTTAGAAATGTCGAATCAGTGTGTTAAATTTGATTTTTTTAATCAATTATTGATTTATGTTCCGTTTTAAAAGACGTGTTTCAAATTTTGATGATTTTTGTTTTGAATTTTGTCTTTTGTTTTACAGTACCTCAGTGAAATACACTGTGTTTTTTGATATTGTTGTTTGATTTCTAGAAAGTGATACCAACAAGATTTGTTTATATTGACTTTATTTTATTAATTGTTAAAAAGGTATATTGATATTAAATATATTTTCTGACATTCAAATGTTTACAGTGGGGGCATAGTCAGTTGTTTTATTGTTATTAAATTAAGTAGGTGATGACGTTTTCTTTGTGATTTTCCTTTGTTTCCACTTAGTGACTTAAACAGTTTTTTTAGTGATTTTCCTTTGTTTCCACTTATTGACTTAAACAAAAGAAATTCGAATAAAAACCATTTTTGATAATTAAAATAAATTCAATAGTTTTTGCGCTAAAATATGGCTTTTTGTGAATATTTTATTCTTATTAAAAAAAAAAAATGTTTTGGATGATATCCTTGACGCAGCTGATTCACTTTTTAAACAAATTAGCATAATTATAAGTATTAATTGGTCGATTTTTCCGTTTGCAATTTCAGTGAATTTTTTTCAAATGTTCCAAACGCAGTATCCACTGTGAATAGAGTTAAATTTTCTCTTTGTTTTGATTTAAACGCGAATTTTATTTTTTTAAAAAAGAACATTACTTATAATTAGTTAAAGGAGCCATTTATTTTAATAGGTAAATACTTTTGGTAGAATTTTAATTTACGAATTTATATATTATAGTTCTGGCTACGTTATTACTGAATTTTTGAGATAATTTTTTTATCAAACATTTCTATCGACTTTTAATTATTATATTCCTAACTAAATTTCATTTCTATGACGTAATCAACTTGAAATTTGTATGTATATAAATTTTTATTTCTTCTGAATCAAATCGATTTAGTTTTTTGTATAAGTGAAATATTTCGTGTGCTACTTAATCAATTTGTATAACCTTTATTCCTAAGGAATCTGCACACAAGGCAAAATGGCGTATGTATGTTTTTAAACGATTTAATGCTTCTTGGAATACATGATTTAGCTAATCATTTTGTGATTCAACTACAAAAAAATAATTGTTCAATCATATTTTCAAAGGTATCTTCCTGCTTTAAACGAGCGTAGCGAACCACGAGTCGGGCAAAAATTATGATGTTTTTATTTCATTTAAATTAAAAATTGATAAAATAATTTCGTTCAGGTCGTTTATCGTAACACCCGTGTCTCAAATGAAGCTCTCTTTTTTTAATACAGCGGAAAATATTATTCAATGGAAAAGGGCTCGAAACAGTTTTTGTAATAAAAAAATAAGTTTGAAAACTAAAAGCCGACTACTGAAAAGTATGAAACTAGAAAATATTCTCATCTGAAGGTAGCCCTAACAAAACATAACATTTTAACAGTATAGTAAGCGGTTCATAAGCTCTAGGGCAAAGTGCATCACGCTATACATCTAGATAGGCCTCATATATATGAGATGGCATACGACCACGGCTATCCTCAGACGAGAATATTTTCTTGTTTCATATACTTTTCAGTAGTCGGGTTTTAGTTTGTGAACTTATTTTTAATTTGTTTTCAATTTGCTCACCCCTGGGACCAAAATTCAAAAATAAATGTAGCCTATGTTACCCGGGCCATAATAACAAATCGATTAACACCTTGTTTATCAAAATTGGATGAATAGTTTAGGCGCTACGGTGGAACATCCGTAAATACAAACATACATAGACTGCTAAACTCATAACCCTTCCTTTTGGCTTCGCCGCAGTCGGGTAAAAACCATAGAGATATAAGATACCTACTAGAGTACGCCAGTTCGTATGCTTGCCATAAGTGAAAATGTCTTCAGTTGAGAGAGAGAACGTTGCAGAAAGTCCAGAAAACCAGATATTTGTTTACTCAAATCAGCATTGTTTTGTATCATTAGTTACTATAGAGATAAGGAATTGTTCTCTGTCTGAATTGCAGACAATTTCACGGCTCACTCGCGAACTCTTGGATAAGAGCTGGCTACGGAGAAAATGGGTGACTCGGTGCAGAGCTGAAAATTTTCAGAATAATAGGAGATAGTACAAATAAGTAGGGAAAAAATTGCCAGAAGACTATAGGCGGAAGATGCCTCCAGAAGGCGCAAATGTTGCGAAAAAAATCAGTGCACTTCTGGCAATTTCTATACTTATTCTATAATTCAAAACTAGATTATAGTATATTATATATATTATACATTATATAGTTATAAGGGCATACTGAAAATTCAAACATGATATAATAATTACATTCGACAAATGTTCAAAATTATTAATGACATTTTGATAGAAATAAAATTAAGTAAATTAATAAAATTACGTTGTTATAACAACGTAATTTTATTAATGAAAATATATGCCGATTAATTTTATTTCTATCAAAATGTCATTAATAATTTTGAATATTTGTCGTATGTAATTATTATATCATGTTTGAATTTTCAGTATGCCCTTATAACTATATATGTATAATATATAATCTAGTTTTGAATTATCTACAGAATAAGTATAGAAATTGTCAGAAGTGCACTGATTTTTCGCAACATTAGCGCCTTCTGGCGGCTCTTTATCTTCCGCCTATAGCCTTCTGGCAATTTTTTCCCTACTTACTTGTACTATCTCCTATTATTCTGCAAATTTTCAGCTTTGCACCGAGTCACCCATTTTCTCCGTAGCCAGCTCTCCGTCTATCTAGTCTAATATCTCTATGGTAAAAACAGGCCACGCTGCTTTGACAGAACTTGGCCTACTCACACCGTGCGCTATGAATCATCTTATAATACAGTAAATTTTTATTAAATGGCGGCGTAAACTGTTTCCAGTTACTTTGTCTGTTCGTATATTTCACCTGTAATTATTATAATATATAATACATATTCATGGACGACTCTATAGTTGGTATGACTATGGATTTTCTTTTAATTAGAAAACTTTCCATCAGTAGGTACCAACCGTTGTGTACTTTGTCAGATAAAATTTAATTAATTTTAATAATTTATTTAATGACACTCATACTGTTATACACTAATTGTTATTAAACTTACGCCTTATATTTTTCAATTTGTCTACCTGTAGAAACTTTTTGATTTTATATATAGGTAGGTACAGTGTGAACTCTATCTAGCGACACTCAAGGAGCTGTTATTGAAAGTTGTCGTTAAACGGAGAGAACAAATAATCCGTTAATATTTTTTTACTTATCACTTATCTTTTTTCCCGCCTCTATTGCGCGTATGAATGAAACTTTTTCGTCAATACACAAAGATTTTTTTTACTCGCCATGTTCACAGTTTGCAAGTTTGTGGCAACTGAGAATATGATAACTTATCGATAAACAGCTGAGATAAACATATGAAAGATAATCCCAACAAACAAAAGAACGAATGTCTTAGAATCTTCGGTACGCATGATACCGACAACAAAGCAATAAAATAACAAACAAGTACTGTTTAATGTTGACGTATTGTTGTCGTTATTTAGAGTGGGTGTGTCGTTATTTAGAGTGTATCATTGTATGAACAAAAAGGTAAACCAACTAGAGTGAAGTAATTTCGACGTTTTAAGGAGTTTGTCGTTATATCGAGTGACGTTAAATGCAGTTTACACTGCGTAGTTAATGGTTTGCTGGAAAATTATTTCAACAAAATTGTGAAAATGAACTTTCCATGGTTACAATATTGAATTTTGACAAGATACAAGCAAAAAACTGATCACACACAGTTTTTTAACAAGTTCCAGTCATCGCACGAAGGTGTAATTTTATATAAATATTCCCTCAAATTGGCACCCTTTTGTGATTTTGTGGAAATGTTTAGGGTCATTTTACTGGCCTATTTTGGGGCATAGTACAATTAAAAGTTTTCGTAACCAAGGAAAAAATAATAAGTTCAAAAATAAATATCGATGGCAGACAGTCATTTTCATGTTCAAAAATACCTGAAATTGCCCAAATTATACAATTTCAAAATTTTGTAGATATGTTATTAGGCTTATATGTAGGCGAGACTCGCACGTTATTTTTTATATGATATTTAAACGGAAAAACCTGTTTCTGGCAGCTTTGTCTCTGAGAAAATCTTAATCGATATTGATGAAACTTGCTACCCTGTTAAAACCGACATTCACGCGAGTGAAGCCGCTGGTAAAAGCTAGTTCAGAGCACATAATCGATATCCTACTGTACGCATTGCGAAATTAGTCTTCAGAATATGTTCGCTTGTCAAAAAAATAAATTGATTTCTTCTTCATCCGTTTTCAATAAAAAAAACATTATTGAAATGTCGCAAAAATAAATTGAAATATACTTGTAATTATTAATTATTTTTCTTTGGGCTATTTCTCGAACTCAGGACTAAATATATATATGTAATGGACAAAATATGTAGTTTCGTATTTTCGATTCTAGATTTTTAATATGTGCGTAAAAAGTGACATCCGTGCGTAAAAGGTGAAACAAAAGAGATACCCGTCTGTAAAAATAGATTTTTTACACACAACTCATAATTCGATAATTAACGCACGACCCGTAACCAAGTAAAACGGTATTTTATGTATCTAGATTGTAATGTATGATTTTATGTCCGAGATGTGGCATTGTTCAACGAGTGATTAGCGAATTTTAACAGTCACACGAGTCATAAAAGCATTACAATCGAGACATGTTGAATATTTTGCATATGCATAGCATAAAATAGCTGATTTTCACATCATAATAAGTTTATTTGTAATATTTTTGACAGTTCAGTGCGGCTATATTGGAATCATATATTTTTTGCTCGTATGGATTTAAATGCCAACTGACAGAGCTATAACTATTGGATTTTTAAAATCGAACTATTTTTGTTTTTTACCCACTAGTGCGATAAAGGGTCATTTTGCAACCGCTATACGCATATAGGCATATAATAAGCAGTTTGTGTACTTTTTTTTTTGTTTTTTAGTTTCTCTATGTAATTTTGGATTTTTAAAATCTAATTACTTTTGTTTTTTACCCACTAGTGCGATAATGGGTCATTTTACAACCGCTATACATACAGGCATGATAAGCAGTTTGTGTATATTTTTTTTTTTGTTTTTTAGTTTCTCTATTTAATTTTTGTAAAACAAAAATACCTACCTATGTTAAAAATTTGGTCGTAAAACAACGTACACTAAAAATCGAAAAAATGAGCGACTCTGAGATAAATAATGAAAAACAAGAAAACAGTCGGGAAATCCAGCAAAATTTCTATTTTATGCTGGGAAATCGTGACTGGGATCGTTACGAGATTAATCAGAGAAAATATCTAAGACGGAAAATTGCTTTCGCTTTATATGGAGCATCGGACGACGGAAAATACAAAACCGAGGAAGAAAAGCATATCGATAAGATTTTAAATTTGATCATTGAACATGGTAAAGTGCATTATTTTTGTCTCGATCTTTTCCAAACAAACTTGCAACAACGTTTTTGTTAAAAACTACTTTCTAAATGAATTAGTTTTCCACTTTGTGATTTTTCATCAATTTTCTTGTCTGGCAATAATTTTTATTGCACGTTTTCTAAATAACTTTATAGATGTGTTTACAAATACATCGCGAATCTAATGTTCTACTTGAACATTGTATAAAATGTTACACCAAACAATAATTTGAGAATTATTATACTTAGGATAGGACGGGGGAATGGCGTTCACTTAAGGAAAACATGGTGTATTTTTTAAATTATTTATTATAAATCAAAATTAAGAAGATTAACAAAGTCTTTAATTATCGAGTAATCAACAATTTAACAACAAAAGCATATATCTTTCACCTACTAGTAGTAGGAAAACATTATTAAAAAAACATGTTTGAGCGGCATTGCCCCTGACTTTGGGTAATGCCGCTCAGGGTCTCATAAAGTAGTGTCCCCAATCCAATCCGGCTTTTTTACTGCTTTGATCATAATTGTTTTTGATATTGTTGCGTTTAGCAAATTTATAAACAAGTTTACGCAAATCTGCAGCACTGAGTCCATAGTATAGCGAGCCCAGCAAGTTAACTTGTTCAGCACCTAATTAAAAATTAGATCAGCGCGGCCGCAAACAAAGAAACGCTCTTCACGGTCGCATGACGCGAGCTGACTGTCCGTTTGCATCGCTGTCTATTAGAGGCCCCCTCCCCTCGCGCTTCACGCGACGTGACGTGTTGCTACGTTCCTTTTTGACAGAGTTACAGGGGTGAGCGCCATTACCCAGTGAGCGCCATTCCCCCTCCCTCCCCTACCACGAAATAATCAAACCAAAACGAAAAAAATAATACATTTTTTGTAGGATGCAATAGTAGAAATCCTGGACAAATTTTCGTATCGATAATATTCATAGTTTGTGAAGTAAAGCAAGGAAATTTTCCGATACCGGTATTTAAAATCAGAAAATGTGTGAACAGTACCCGTGAAGAATGTCGCATTTTTATTGATGACGTCGGAAGAATTTATTGTTCGTGGAAAAATTACTTAGAAGAGAATAAATTACCGAAATGTAAAATGGTTGTTCCTAAAAACGGGAAATATTGCGGAAGAGTTGTTAATTTTGATACCAAAGAGGTAAAAATGCTCTTAAAACTTTTTTTGGAAAATTATTTTTAGCCAAGTGTCCGCTCTGCGGTTTTCTGCACGAACTGATTTATAGTCAAAAGTAGATATCATCAATATATTAAATTCGGATTTTTATAAAAATCGTAAGGAATGAACATTCCAAAATGGCGACCAATTAAAGCAACTGAACAAAGTGTTATACTAATATTATAAAGATGTAAAGTTTGAGTGTAGGAGGTGATCTCCGAAACTACTCATCCGATTTTTAAAATATTGTCACTAATATTTAGAATGGACTTTCCGGATGGACATAGACTATAATAATAATAATAATTTATTGAGGCCGTTAGACATAAAACTTAATGTGTAGCCAAAGCCAGATTACAGAAAATATAACATTTGAATTAAAATTAATTAAAATCATTTAAAAATTCTTTAAAAGAATAATCGTCAGCAAATTTGATTGTGTTTAATAAAGGCATATCATTAATATATATCAAAAAAGTAATGGTCCTAAAACAGATCCTTGTGGTACACCCTTATTTAAAGACAGTTCATTCGATATCATACCATTCAAGACTTGAATGGTATGAATTTCAAGTCAACAAACTGTGTTCTGTTAGCAAGATATAGCTTTTAAACCAAGCTAGAGACAGATCTCGATGTTATATGTGATTATTATTTATCGCGTTAAAATATACCAAATTTGCAACGTAAGTCGACGAAAAAACGGTGGCAATCTACAAATTCGAGTGAAGCCGGACCGGGCACCTAGTAACTTAAATATAGCCAAAAGTACGTATCATCATCATGCTTGATCTGGAGTTTTATGAGAATAAGCGAAATTTAATTCCAAAATGGCGGTCAGTAAAAAGAAACTGAGATAAATTACATAAAGAAATTTTCACATCAACAAAATCGACTGTAGATCCAATTCCATATTTGCTACATAACCATCTGAAAATTAACAATGTTCTCAATAAAACAACATTATTTTTTCTTTTATCCATAAGGTTCGTTCCAAGCAGCCGTGAACGGTAATAAAACCGTACACAGTCTTGTCACTGCGCAAGACTAATTTGCGCATTAGCTCAAAACTCGATACTGCGCAAGACAGTCATGCGCAGTAACAAGACTGTGTACGGTTTTATTACCGTTCGTGGCTGTTTGAAACGAACTTATTGTAAATGCGAATGAAACTCTGTCTATTACCTTTTTACGCCTAACGCACTAAACATATTTCGATAAAATTTGGCAAGAAAATAGATTGCATTCTGAGGAAGAAAATAGGCTAATGAAATAAGGGATGAAAGTTTGTACGGAGATTGCTTAAATCAATTGGGCGCCATTTTGACATCTTTCGTCTGCACGATTTTCATAAAAAAATCTAGAATTATAATTGCGATCGTGAAACCTCATTGGCTATTAAGTATCTAAATTCTCGGCTATAACTGCGTCCATTTTTGACCTGAACTTCGTCTATGATTTGTAGACGGAGGTTCTATTAGAAACGTTGGACTCGCCGTCAAACACCACGACGGCGGCCGTAATCGGCGTTGCAGACGCCACAAGTACTGTGGCGTCTTTGGGAACGACGTGTCTTCTTGGGGCGACGCTAGTTTCTAGCGTCGCCGTGGCTCCAGCAGTGTTGGCCGGTGCGGCCGTCACTGGAGGCGTCGTCGGCGTCTATTCCCTATTCAGGGGAACATCTACTTTACGGGATCGGACTTCTCATGGGCAAGTTAGTATTTAAATTGATTTTTAATTGTAGTCTGTTTAAATTGGATTTTCTTTGTGATAAGTGGTGATTCAGTTCTGAAATCCGATACTGCAGCTGTTTAAAATTGACGATCATCTTTGAAATATATTGTTTATGAAGAAGTTACAATACGCGCCACGGATCTAAAAGGTTCGGAAGTTAGTCACAAACAGCATATTTTAGAGCCGTCGAGATTCCCACCACCTCATAGCTACCTGCACGGAACGTGCGCTCGTCGGTGATTAGCCGTGATCGCTCGTTGCCTTTGTCACTTGTCGCTTTCCTGCTTTAAAGTACAGTCGAGTACGCTATTGTCAAGTTGTTATTGTTATTGTAGTTTTGTTGAGTTGCGAGTTTGTAGTTTTTCAACAGACTGCACATGCGCAAGCCCGCATTCGCATCTAACTTCCGAGCCTTTTAGATTCGTGGTGCGTATTATAATTGAACCACTCTTCGTGAATTGGTATTTTTATTAATCAAATCATCGTGGATTATGCAATCACAATTTTTAACCCTCCGAAAAACGACAAAAAATATTTTATGCATCTCTTTTGGAGGAGATACTGATTCACAAGCTTTGTTATAACTATGCCAAATTTCATGGGAGTGACGTATGCAGTTTCTGAGATAATCGACGTGGTCTCACCATAAGGGCTCCGTTTTTTACTAGTTTGGTACGGAACCCTAAAAGTGCGCTGCCGAGACTCGAACCCGAAATTCCACAATTTCACGTGTGTTGCGTTTGCGGCTATTCCACAACCTTTTGACGAAAAAAAAATAAACAAAAATGTCAATTTTTAGGATCTAAGTTTGAAAGACCCTGAAGTAAGAGACGGCTGGTTGAACATCGCTGGCGGTTTAACGGGTATCTTGACCAGTGGCGTAACAAAATTAATGTCCAGCGTATCGAATGTCGCTCAAGGTGCCGCCAGTTTAGCAACCTTAACTAAGGTAAAAAAAACGAGGGTGCTTTACACCACACGACTGAAGTAAAACTTCTTCCTGCCATAATTTGTTATTATTCACCCGAAAATTCACAAAGTATGAACTTTAAAATGAATTTACAATTTTATATTGACTTTAAACGTATAATATTACATAAAGATAATGAAAACAAAAGTAATACATTGCAATTACTTAGCTCTCGTTGGATTTTAGTCACCCGACTGGCAAGTAAAGAGTACTACTTATATTTTCGGCCACCTGATGGCGCCAAGTATGTGTCATTCTATTGTTGGTACTGCTTATATTTTCGGCCACCTGATGACGCCACTAGCCAGTGAAGCATTTGTTGAGGAAGAGAGAAAGCAAATCTGCCCGCGCACATCTATCTCTTGCCCTTACAGTAATATACGAAATGTAACTCTCTCTCTTTCTATCTTCACTAACTTATATCTCCCTCTCAACCTCCAATATACGAAACGTAACTATCTCTGTTTCTATCTTCACTAACTTATATCTCCCTCTCAACTTCCGTTCGCCTCGAATGATCACGCACCGTTCGCCTCGTCCGATGACGCACTTCCGTAAACGCTTTCGTCAAGTATTTACCAGCTTACTCCTGAAGTCAAGCGTGCCTAAAGAAGTTTTACTTCAAAAATAAGATCGGGACGCTACAATGAATTACTCAAAAACCTGGAAATTATGTTACCAGTAAAATTTTGATTTTTTAGTTGAAGACAGCGTGTGACGTTGCATCTACAACCAACTTGTTTTTGAATATGGGCTGGCATAATAAGAATCATATGCAAAAAATGTTTATATTCAACACTTCGTTTTTGTTTTTCAACAATGCCGTCATATCGATGGAAGACGAATCGACAAACACGAATGACATAAGACTGTCATTGTTGGAATTATACGATAACGTACTAAAAATAAATCGACCAAGGTATTTTTAATTCGTTCATAGAACTTTTAGTTTTTCGTTTTGCAAAGTTTAATAATATTGACCCTTTATTTTGACGAAGCTCATTTTGTAATAATAATGATTCAATGAATGCTTTTGCTTAGCTCTTTTGCTATTTTTTTCTAAAAGCTTTTATTTGACTTGGTGTGTCTCTGACTCTACTACAAATCTGACGTACTTTTGGTTATCCGATTGGGTTGAAATTTTGCGTTAACATGCAGTTCCGATGACAATACACTTTACTGAACATTCAAGATGGCGGATTCAATATGGCGATTAAGTATTCGATTATGTTGTGGCCATTGCCCGTGCTATATTTTGAATCGAAATTTCGTTTAATAAAATTCACTTGAAGAAATCTTATTTTTTTTTATTCTGTCTAAACCCGTTGAGTGCAAAACTGCAGGCCTTTCTTGAATATATTTTTATTGAAAATTAAGTTTTTTGTCTGTCATTCATAAAAAAATAAATAATTATTCGGGGATATGATTCGAATCGCTACTATATTACGGGAATAGGCCGTGGCCCGCTATCGAAATATTTAAATATCAAAAGGGGTAGGGCGGATTTCAAAGGAAGGTTACTGTACCTTTTGTAAAAAATAGTGACTTTTTTTGTAACAACATATTATACTTAATTTCAGGGAATTATTTTTAAAAGCTCAAATCGAAGAATTTCTAGTCGATTCTGAACAAAGTCAACAATCGAGTGCCCAGATTATAGAGGGCATTAAAGAGATTACCGACTGGGAAGATTTGACAAACTACGTCTCATTCATATCAAAACTGCTAAAAGAAAAAGAATTCTATACGCTAAATGACGAGAACATATTTGTCATAAATGATGGAATTATTCTGGACAAATCCGATTTGTTATTTGAAGACGATTTGAAAAATAATATTTTGCACGATCGTTTAGTTCAAATAAAAAAATCGTTAACCATCGACGAAATGAGCTCAATCCAACAATTTATCGTATGTCATCTGTTTGATATTTCGAATATCGATTTCGAAGGACTCGACAGATTTTTTTCAAAAGAATCGACTTGTACCATGGCGTTTTTTATGACCCAGTTTACAGACGACGTGAAAGAAATTTTGATACAAGTTTTAGCCCATTTTAGCCAAGCTTGCATTCAGTATTCGTACCAGATTACTAGACTGTATCCTTTAAACGATGTGATAGTTGTAATTTTCCAGTTTTTAATTAATTATGTAACAATCAAGTCAATTAATATGCTCGAAAAATATAATGAAGATATTGCGAAAACAAAACAAGATATGGTTAGGCATAGCGATACCGAAGATTCGAACAAATCCGACGGAGAAACGAACATTACCGAAGATGAAATTCTTAAACACACGATCACGTTTGAAAATAAAAATAATGGAAAAACAGACGTTGAAGATTTGATTCGATCCGAAAACAAATCTCCCGATTATGGAATTGAAGAAAACGTGATTTTCTTTAAAAAACTTTTAGTCGATATTAAGCTGAACGAGCATTCGGCTTTTGATGATATAGTCAATTATTTTGATAGATGGGTTGCCCACAAAAGTGGTGAAACGGTCGATAATCAGATTTTTGAGGATCGTACGTTCGAAAAATGTGATAAATGTCTTGGATATTTTTGGAAACAGAAATAAACCACGTACCTACCTGAATATTTTTTTGATAAAATTTAATGATGATACGATTGTTATACGATTATTGTTTGGTGGGGTCGGTTTACGCATCAAAGAAACATACGCGTGCGTTGGTGCTCAATTTGGATGGATTTTTGTGTCGTTCTTCTGGAAAGACTTTTTTATTTTATCGAATCGACTCTTCAGACATTTTTACCGCGAAGTGATGGAGCGACTCTAGTACGCGCGATAAAAGTTTGCAACGAATGCAGAGAGCGCGAATGGATTGAGTACGAACGCACGTGCGTAGCTTCTCAGCGCATGCGTTAACTATTTGTTATTAGCAAAGACGGATCTATATAGGAACTAATAAGGCTTAAGTCCTGATTCCCTAGTGTCAAGGGTTCACATAAATTGAGTTATGATCATTTTTTAATGCTTTTTTATTAATAATTTACACTTATCCTATAGTATAAAATAGAGTATCACTATCATGACTGAATTTTGACAATTTTTTGGGTGAGTTTTGACATTTTTTTGGGTGAATTTTGTCAGGTCATCAAATTCTGATTTCAATGGTATAAAAATGAATTTTAAACCCTAATTAAAAAATTCTTAATTTGACAAAAAATAGGGTTTTTAATAAGCCCTAGGCCCCGGAAAATCTAGATCCGCCCCTGATTATTTATACAAAAAATGCTTGCTCTTCGGTCAATAGTTCCTAAATCTCTCCAGACATCACTTATTTCCTATCTATCCTTGACGCCATTTTGCAACACAAATCACGGAACAACTACGCTAGTAAACCACAATAGGTTATCGCACGAACGCCGGCCGGGTATTCCCCGATTAATTTAAGAATCGTAGTCTTAATCATTTCATCACTATAAAATATTTATTAAAACTTTTTGTAATATAGATATTATAGAGATATTTGTACTTCACGGAAAAACGTGGATTATTTTGAAAAAATCAAAATTGTATTAATATTTTTTAGAGGAAATGTAAAATTATATATTATGAAACGTACCAAAAACAAATTTTAAAATTTTTGAAAACAAAAATTAGAAATTAGCGTTTAGAAAATTAATGCATTTAGTACGTAATTGAAAAGTATTGTTGTGATAGAAGTGTCAGTGCAGGCTGAATATTTCATTTGTTTTCTGTAACGTTAAAGGGGAAGTGATTCAACGTCGGCGTGGAAATATAATTGAAATCATTGACTCAGATGTTGCATGTCCCCCGTGTTCTTTTGTGGGGGAGACTCATTGAAGTGATACTTCTTTAGCGAACGTATCTGTTTGAAATTTTCTGTGTAACGTTAAAGAAGTTTCACTTCCGCCATGACCTTTAAAACTCTACTAATGGTCTTTTGTTTATCATTTCGATCTCGGAAATATTACGAATAAAGATATTCGTCATTTCTAACTTACGTCACGATACTATCGTGTGTCTAATCAAACTTTACGCTTAAAAAATTATTATATTATTTTATTTATTCTAACGATTGAATCGTGTTAGGTCTTGTTAACGACAACGGATAACGGCCCGATTTTTATCACGGGCGTTAGTTAGTGCCCCTCGACGCGACGGCGGTCGGTCCGATGCAGTCATTTCATAGAAGTCTGTTGACGACGACAGATGTGCGCGCACGTTTTTACCTATACCTACCTACCTTGATCTGCTCATTGTGCATATGGAGTTTATAATATATAATATAGGCCAGTGTTGGGACAAGAAATAAACATAACGTACTTGCACTTCAAGTATAGAACTGATATCGATAATAACGGACGCGCTCACGTATATTAGCGGATCGTGTACAAAGGTAACCGTTTCGCGTCGGCCCGTTACCCGTTGACTACAATGGTCGTTAACAAGAGCGCATCGTATTTTAATTGACAAATATTCCGCCTGTGCGTCTAATTAAAATTTTTCTTATGACGTTTTGTAGAGATTATTGCATGTAGTTTTTGAAAAACTAGACATTTGTATTAAACTTAAATTTATTGTGATATTAACCAGGGATGTAGCGGTGCCATGCCGCAACGGGGATTGGCTCAAGCCCACTTTAAACGTTGCTAAGGAACATTTATCCTTGATTTTTTAAATTTCGCGTTGTGGCACTATTTTTTACGTGCGTCAAGCCAAATGAGTCATCACAATTTTTTTACGCTGATCTTCAGCGCTACGTTAATGCCGTGTACTGTTAACATTTCAACTTTGGTGTCGGAAAATTGTGGAAAATATGGACGGTTGTTGGTTCCAGTTTGACGTCAAGCCGGGCGGAACACCAAGCCCTCTATATTTTCCACAATTTTCCGACACCAACGCTAAACTTTTAACAGTATACGGCATTAACGCAGCACTAATGCTTGGCGTCACATCTGACTTGACGCACGTCTATATTTTTGGACCTATCTCCCTGATGTAAACACCAAATAGAACAACGGAATGAGATAATTTAGAGTGATTCCTGACAAAGGAGAGAAGATTTACGAGTGAGTGAAAAAATGTTAAATCTAACGACTTTAGTGGCAAGTACAAGTTTGTTGTACTTTTATTTTTTACCGCCAGATGTCATAGCATCAACTTCCTGTAAGAGATGCGAGGTATCACGTGTATCTACTTCAATTTTCTGCCACCAGATGTCGTAGCGTCAAATGCCAAATCCCAATAGGAATGTACGCAATATTGTGTCGAATAGGCCGTCTTTTTTTTAAATAAAGCTCTTTGCATACGAATCATTGTGTTGGTGGCGAATTCTAGCAATACACTGTCTTTTCCACTTATGTGATAACTGATTAATAATCTATTTTCTTGAACTAGCTCCTAGATGTCAACATTTGTTCCTAATAATTTTATAATAATACTTCATATTAAATGACACCACAGAATGATTCGTACCCAGAACGAAACAATGGTTTGAGGATCACTCAACTGCACATGCGCAGTATAAACACAAGAATGAATAACTAACCAGAAGTATCCCTGTTGCGAGCTTTCCTCATTCGTGTCACCTTGGCGGTCGGTAAACCTGAGATTCTATCCTGAAATGGCCAGCGCTGTACCGTTTCGAGTCTTGGAAGCCTTACAGCGAATTGTTTCTTATTTAGACACTTTTTTCTGGGTACTTGTTTTGTCATTTTAAAAATGTGCTTGCTGATTTTTTTTTAAACGAAACCGTAAATATATAAATTAATTTTGGTACGCCTATGGACAAACTGTAAAATAATAATATATCCTTTTACGTAGAACCAAGGCCACTAGTCCGTCGCTAGAGATATGCTTCTGGTTTGTATTTATTCTGCTTTTTCTATCGTAAGAATTAAGATTTATTTGTTTGTAATCTATAAGGTTTAGAAGTCACTGGGTAAAACATATCAATTATCATTGACATATCAAAAAGAAATTTATAAACGAATTTAGAGGCTTTAAAATACTAAAACTAGTTACCTGTAGTTTGTTTATAATTTTTTAATCTCCTTCAAAATGCTTAAATATTTTTTTATAACTTTTAAAACTATTTATTATATTGTCATAGAATATTAAATAAAGGTATATATAAAAGTACTTGTTTGTTTTTATTATTTTAATGAATTCTTTCAGTTTTCAGATCATAAAGTTCCCAGTCTCATTTGTTCTTTTTTCAGGCAGCAGTGCAAGCAATACAAATAAAATCGTGCCTTTGTTCCTGTTGTCATAAGTTTTTAACATGACTTGACCAAATTATTTTTAAACGAGGTTTGTTTATTTGGTAGAGCTATGGAGCTCATTCATTATAGAAAATCATTTCACTTAAAATGCAACATGCACCGAAAAGGAGCGATTTTCCGTAGCTACCATATCTACGTCTTAAACGAAATTATCGTTGTGTATATAGACCAAATTGAAATCGATACATTGTTTTTTGAGTGAAAGGAGATATAGTGATAGAGATTTTAATAAAAATTTACAGTAAATACAATTTCAAACAAACAACAAAACTTAATTATCTCTACATTGCTATAGAACGGTAATAGATTTTCATTGAAACTCAGGTTTTTCCGAGAAAATAAAACACCACAAATGCCCGATATGTAATTTCTAAACTATTGTGGGAAATCCACCTATTTCGTACCGCTGTATCTACATTTTGAAACTAACTTTTTTAGATCAAGGAAGTAATATTACGCAACACAATATAAATTCGTGAATATTTTTATAACAACTTTTTTAAACGGGTACGCGATCGATTATTGAAATAAATATGATTGATTTGAGATATTTGTTAAACATTTTATCAAATTGTTAAAATTTCCTACACTATCGAAATGGTCGTATTTTTCCCGTTGCAACTATATTAAAACTTAATTTTTAATATTAAAAAATGCATTCGTGTTGTGTAGTCGTCTTTAATCAATGAATTGCATTATAATTGAAATGCGTTACGCAATATCCACGCGCAGTTTTTATAAACTTGTACTTAACTAATAATTATTTAGAAATTTTATCTTGTTCAGTTGGTGTCTATCGCTAGTAAAGACAAAATATAAGGAAAAAATTTTTTTTCAATAACTTTTCTTTTTGCATATAAAAAATAAATTTTCTTCGTGACAACATTGTATAAAAAAAGTTCGTGTGTAGTGCTCTTTATTAGATCAGTGGCGTTCAGTGAATATAGGGCATTCTTTCATGAAATAATAATAATAATTTTATTAAATATCAGAAAACTCAGGAGAGCCTGAAACATAGTTAAAAAGTACATAGAATATAAAATTTAATCGTTTAAAAATTCATGCAAATTATAAAAAAAACATCTTTCAATGAGGTAGTCTTTTAGTTTAATTATGAAGTTCATTTATTACAAGCCCCCAATTCCCAGATTCTAACCTAAAACAGGTGAAAGTATTTAGATTTTCAATTTATTACATATTTTAATAAAAAAGCACAATAAAATATTGGTACTAGCTCATATAACTTTTCGTGTTGGTGAGTACCGAGTAATCTAACAAAATTTAATTTATTTTTAAACGTTTTCAATTTATATTCTAATTAAGTAAACATTTCAAGTTCGATTCATACTTTTATCTATTATCTGGTGCCAAGTACTTATAACAAATTGAAAAATTGTTAAATTTCATTTTTTTACTGAATGTAAGTCCTGACACGAAAGCCGCCACTGGTGTACTCTGGTGGTCATGTGAAGAAGCAGAGGCAAGATGGCAGCGGAGCGTATGAGCTAGGAAGTAGTGTTCATGTTAAAAAATTTAAATTAATAAAATAATGTAAGTTTGTATCATGAATATTATTTAATTCAACACATTTATTAATTTAAGTTTTTTAACATGAACACTACTTCCTAGCTCATACGCTCCGCTGCCATCTTGTCTCTGTTTCTCTACATGACCACCAGGGTACACCAGTGGCGGCGTGGCTTTTTAAGACGTGGTGTTACAAATGGTGAATATGACAGATGTCAGGTGTTATTTCATTATGGAAAAGAATTATTTCGCTGCACAATAAAAATTAGTTTAGAATGATAACTTCTGACGCACGTACCTAAGTTATGTTTGACCAAAGGGTGCACTAAGAACAAATATGTTGAGTGTATGTGCCCCCGCATGACGTGCCGCTCATGTACATGTGTCGAGATGAGAATAAAGAAAAAGGAGAAGCCAGCTGCTTTTTACACATCAGGTATGTAAGTTGTGTATGTGGAATTTGTCACCAAATCACATATCCTTTTCATCTCAACATTGTAAAGAGTCAAATGTGTATACAGCAACGATCCAAGCAATAGGCCGAGAGCTAGTGAACTTTTTAGAAACTGATTTAGGCACAGAAATGACATACTTTAATTTAATCAGTGCCAGTCGCCAATCGTTTAAAGGATAATCGACCCCTGAATAACATAACATACAGTATGTAAACACGTAAGGTGCACATAGAGAAATTAACATTGGGAAAAAATGACTGGATCAGAGTGAGCCTTGAAATCTTGTTTTTCAATTTGACAGATAATATTATTTTGCAAAATGAATGTGTATACTACCGAAGAAAATATTCAAATCATTACAACATAATCAACTTTTTTTATTAATGGGACATTAAATTCCCAAAAATACTTAAATATGGTGCGAGATCAAATATCTCCGCCTATTCGTGTTGAACCTAAAGACATTTGGGTCACTGATTTACCAACGCGCATACGTCATACCAGTCAGACAATTTTTGAATGAAATGTTTCCAAACAGATGGAGCTGTTTTTTTTTTGTTTTATTTTTGAACAAAAAAATTAAAATAATGAAAGAGCTTTTTATTATTAAAAAAGCCAAGTAAAACAAACATAAATCAAAATAAAATAGAAATCCTCAAGATTACCACGATAATTCAATAGAAATAACAATTAATGCAGTCATGGCTAACTCTGATCCAAGTATTTTTTCCCAATGTTAATTTCCCTATGTGCACCTTACGTGTTTACATACTGTATAATGCGCTAGTAGGGTTGAAAACGTTAACTAATTTTTCACATTATTTCAAATACACCTTTTCTAAACTATTTTTAAAAAGGCAGAACAAAATTTCGGCCGGAACATCCCGGCGGATTGCTTTGAAATGCCTCTCGAACCCTTCACAGCCCCAGATTTACGATTTTTTCGGACCGGGGCAGAAACTTGATAATGGCGCTTACTCTCTCCAGCGTTTGAGATACCAATGAAATTGAAAGATTTAGTTATGTTCAAATGAGCACGCTAAACTTTACAATTTACATCAAGCTGCTTTCCGTTTTTTTTTTTATTAGTGTTCTATCACCGTGAGTAGCGCAAACGTCACGTTCTAAGGTACTGTGCTGCGGATATATATATTTGTATCAGCTCTGTACCGTAAACTCCCCAAACAGCAGACCGTCGTTGTTTGCCGCTGTGTGTCCCGTTGGGGTAGGAGTTTTTGGAGGCGCACAACACATTGTATAGTTGCATCGAGTGCAACACTTGAGCCAGTGTGCTTCTTTTGGCGTGATCCCATCGCTTGACTTTGAATACGGACCACTTGAAAGCAGGACAGAATTGAGGAAATGTATTTGTCTCCGTACCTCGATCGAAAGTGCATACTTTCGGCATCAATTGTTTAAGGCAGAAAGTCTAACATCGCACTGATGCGGGAAGTACGTACGTTCGGGCAACAGTAAAGCAAAAATCACCTATCAAGTGTTGTTTAGATCTCGATTCCATAGCAACCCTATATTACATTGTAGCTAATAGTCGCGAACAGCTGTCATTCGTGTTTTTACGTATAAACTAAAGTTGTTTGTTTGAGATTTATCTGTTTTTTTACCCGACTGCGGCGAAACCAAAAACAAGGGTTATGAGTTTATGTATTTACGGATGTTCCACCGTAGCGCCTAAATTATTGATTTTGATAAATAAGGTGTCAATCGATTTGTTATTATGGCCCGGGTAACATAGGCTACATTTATTTTTTAATTTTGGTCCCAGATGGGAACAAACTGAAAACAAATAAAAGAATAAGTTAACAAATTAATTTAAATAAACAAATAAGTTCAAAATCTAAAACCCGACTACTGAAAAGTATGAACAAGATAATATTCTCATCTGAGGATAGCCGTGGTCGTATGCCATTTCATATAATATATGAAGCCCCTCTAGATGTATAGCGTGATGCACTTTGCCCTAGAACTTATGATCGCTTACTACTGTTAAAATGTAATGTTTTGTTAGGGTAGGTGACATACGACCACGGCTATCCTCAGATGAAAATATTTTCTTGTTCAAACTTTTCAGTGAAAAGTAGTCGGGTTTTAGTTTTTGAACTAATTTTTTTGCCTTCTGTCTATAAAACCTTTGTTAATACGGCCCTGTTTTATGGCATTAGGATATTCGTAACACGTAGTTGGTAGCGCGTTTCATTCTCAACAAGATGAACAAAGTTTTTATACATCAGAAATATTTTTGAAATTTGTATATAGGGCGAAATCTTTTTAGTATAATATCTCGTATGTATGTGATCGAAATATTTGTATGCAAAATGAAAAATGGAAATAACTAAAGTTTCTAGATTTTTCAAAAAAGCACTAACATAAATTATTATCAACACATTTATTCTTAGCGATATAAAGTATTTTTTTTTTTGCAAATGGGTTACTTACTAGAAAATGAGCTGTACTAAATCATATATATTAATACGCTAAGGTTTAAGATGTTTGCCTCCCTTTTTAGAAAAAACCTCACAATTTCTCCACATAAATTATATATCATTTTACAGATATTTGCTTGCTCTACTGACATCGACAACTAAAAAATTTATTATTGCTTTTGTTTTTGTAAATTAATTAAAATACAGCAACGCTGAACAACGTCTGCCATTTGACGGCTTTAATTTTGAAACAACGTCAACACTTCGATCTGTCATCTGACCTTCATATTGTAATACAACAGACACAATACTGCATACTGCCATCTGACGGTTTTAATTTTGAAACAGCGAGCAACGCTGAACAACGTCACAGCAATGCTGCATGATTCCATCTGACGGCTTAGCTCAACGCTTTTGCTACTTACGCCTCTATATGACAATTTTAGTAAAATATTTCTTCGATCTGTCATCTGAGCTTCATATTGCAATACAACAAAAAGAACGTTATAAGCAGTGTGCAAAATTAGAAACGAATTGAATACCTGCAATCATATTTAAAAAATAATTTTGTAAAGTGATATTTTTATACTTATTTAGTGCGAATAATTCGCACAGGTTTTTGTATTATTGATTTATAATTTTATTTGAAGAGTTCTAGTCAGACGTTAATCAAAGATTTGTAATATTATCTACATCTGTCATGTTAAGTGTATGAATTGTTTTTTTAAATTGTGAATGTCATAAGCTGAAAATTGATAGAAAAAAGTTAAAATGCATAGAATTTTAAGGAAAAGATTGAATTTTACAAACAATGCTCTCATTGAAAATTTGACTGTCTATAAATTCGGTCCTTAGGTACTTTTATACAATTAATTTAAAAAAGTTAGAAGACTTTAAAGTTAAAAAAAATCGTTTTCATTTCAATACTTATTTTAAATTCTATACTTCCTAAGACAGTTTTATATCAGTAGATCAAATTTTTGAGAACATGACAAAAAGAAAGAAAAAATTGTTGACATGGTCTAGTGAGGTACTTTTCATTTCTGAGTTCTGATTTTTGATGCCCCCTGAAACGTGATGCCCTAAGCAATTGCTTATTTTGCTTATAGATAGATAGATAGACAATTTATTTGTGAAGCTATATGTACAATATAGATACAAAACGTCATATTCAATGAATAAAATATAAAGTGCTAAAATAACTATAAATAATTAAAACTCACTAAAAATATATCCTTGCAATTTATACACCGGTTTTTTAACAAGCATGTTTTTTAATTCTTTTTTAAATGATTTTATTTCTGTTATATTTTTAAGTCTTTCCGGCAATGTATTATATATATCAACACCTGCAATTGATGGGGACTTACAGCAAAACGTTTTTGAAAAATTCGGTTTATATAGTAATTTGCTCTGGCGGGTGATATAAGAATGTTTTTGTGACACTGTAGGTTAATCCAGCACTGGCTGCCAAATATTTCTTATTGGCAGCTCAACTGTGTTGGTTGACCTGCCAATTATATAACGCACGCAGCGTTTATCGAGATCCGTGAATATTTGTGACGGATATAGAAAATCGTAATATCGGATTGCGTCTTCTATAAGTACCGGTTGAAATCGAACTTGACAGTCCGTTCACGAAGTTACCTTTCGTTGTGGATGTACCTTTGTGTTGTCAGTAGCACGGAGCATATATATGTGTGTGTATGTACATAGAGCTCCTCAGTCATTGTAGTTCGCGGCCCTAGCAATAGGTGGATATAAGGTCTACATGGCCACACGAACCGTCCCGGTGAGTTTGAGCTTTCAATTCAATGCCCCCGGCCGCCGTAGCAGCAAACGAAAAACGATGCTAAAGATGAAGAAGGAAAACTTTCGCACAGAAACCGAAACAGGGTCTCGAGGAAATTTACCCTCATGTGTTGAGACGTCATCCAAATGAAAACTCGAATGTGAAGGTTTTCGAGCAGATTGCCCTTGCTTTCTGTAGCTGCAAACTAAAAACGATGCTAAAGATGAAGGAGGATAACTTTCCCATAGAAACCGAAACAGGGTCTCGAGGAAATTTACCCTCATGTCTTGTGACGTCATCCAAATGAAAACTCGAATGTGAAGGTTTTCGAGCAGATTGCCCTTGCTTTCTGTAGCTGCAAACTAAAAACGATGTTAAAGATGAAAGAGGATAACTTTTCCATAGAAACCGAAACAGGGTCTTGAGGAAATTCACCTTCATGTCTTGTGACGTCATCTAAATAAAAACTGGAAGTATCGATGTGAAAGCTTTCGAGCAAATTGTCTTTGCTTTCCAGTTCTCAAATTCCGATTATTTCCCTTCCTACAGTCTTCCTCCTTATCCTCTCCAGATCTGTGGCATCTTTTGATCTAGCCTCACTTTAATTTCATCTCGACTTCCTTTGAGAAAAACAATTTGTGGATGAAGTTCCTCTATTTTTAACTGACTTCAAAAAAAAGAGGAGATTCTCTATTCAATTGCATTTTGTTTTTGTATCTTCGCCGGCTGTGAACCAATTCCGATGATATAAACAAGTTTTGTTTATTTAGTAGCTATGGAAATAATGAATGCATTATAGAAAATCGTTCCGCTTAAAATGCAACACACACCCAAACAGAACATTATGTTTGATGCATTGATTTTTTCCATAGCTACCATATCAACAAAACTCATGTATGGTGCGTGTTTGAACCATAGAGATATAAGTAACTACAGTACGCTAGTTCATATGCTTGCCATCCTCAGTTGAGAGAGAGAACGCTGCAGAAAACCCAGAAAACCAGATTTTGGTTTACTCAAATCAGCATTGTTTTGTATCCATTAGTTACCATAGAGATAAGGAACTGTTCTCTGTAATTGCAGACACTTTCACGGGTCACTCGCGTACTCTAGTCTAATATCTCTATGGTTTGAACTGGAGATGAAAAATATTTTTAACAAAAAAATTGAATCGACTAAAAGTAAAAAATAATAATTATTGTTATTTTTGGAGTCGGTGTCACATCGGAATTCGAAAGTAGCAATTTAAATCTTACATAATATGTCTAGTTCTCGGAATAGATTTCATTTTGGCTGACACCGACTCCAAAAATAACAATAATTATTATTTTTTACTTTTTAGTGCATGTTTTGAAGTCGGTTCAATTTTTTTGTTAAAAATATTTTATTTTTCTCTTCTTAGTGTTAGATAAAGTATTGCAATGGGTAGGCCAAGTATGCGTGCCTTTGAAATTTGAAAGTTTCTCTCGATTTCTCCGGATTCCACCATCAGATCCTGACTTGGTTCCGATGGGACCACCTCGGAAGTGCACTCTTTCGAATAAAAAAAAATTTGAAAATCGGTCCATAATTGACGGAGAAATCGGTAAACATACATAAAAAAAATATACATATACAGACGAACATATAACCTCCTCCTTTTTTGAAGTCGGTTAAAAAGTAAAAAGCGTAAGCCCTGTGAGAGGCACACGACGCGGCATCGAGATGTTTTTCTTTGAATGTTTTCTATCTCACTCTCTTATTATGAGGTGATTTTCTCTGCATTGTTATTTACAATCGGGTCCCGGTTTGTTTTGTTGATTAACGCTATTATTATCCACTTTTACCCAACGACGTAGAAGAAAAGCCGGCGTGCAGACGAGAATTCACTTTTCTATTTTCTCCTTGTCTGTGCTTTCAACGAAAAAGAAACTTCTGTCGGTCTGGAAATCAAATGAATATTTGTTCTTTGATAAACTGATTCGGGCAAACACAAAGATTCAGAATTATTTGAGTGTGCAGAAAAGGAAAAAACGCTCATGTCGAACTTTTCGTAATTTATCGGATTTTTTAACTTTGTTCAGGATTTCTTTTATATTAGACTAGCGGTCCCGTCCGGTTTCACCCGGGTGTAAAAGAACGAATGGGGAAGGGAAGAACATAAGTACACACATTCATCTTAGTTTACCGAGATGAATGATGTATCCAAATTTCATGATGATCGGAGTTACCGTTCAAAAGCTTTTGTCGATAAAAAGCAGTATTTATACTTTTTTAAACTAATAATTTTTTTTTAATTAATTAAATAAAATTAAAATAAATTTTAATGTAAGCCTTAGAAGAAAACAATGTAGAAAATAAAACAAAAATAAAAATATTTTCGCCCAACGTGGGGCTTGAACCCACGACCCTGATATCGACAGTCGCATGCTCTACCAATTGAGCCATCCGACGTTGCGTACGCGCAGCGCTAATATGAGTATATTTAGTTAGTGCATTTCGCCTGAATAGAAGCTTATTTTTGAGATACATTTTGCAACATTTTTCATTAATGCTCCGCTCCTAATGGTCGTAGCGTAATATTACATAGCCTATAGCCTTCCTCGATAAATGGGCAACAAAAATTTTTTTTTTCAATTTGAACCAGTAGTTTCTCAGATTAGCGCGTTCAAACAAACAAGCAAACTCTTCAGCTTTATATATTAGTATAGATATCGTGTCCATCGTGATAAGAAAGAATCGCAGGTATGTGGACAAAAATATATTTGATTTATTTTATTGTATACCTACGACGTTTCGTCTATATTTTTCAAGCACTGCAAAACAAATAACAATAATCATATTAAAATCTTTGATTAACGTCTGATTAGAACTCTTAAATAAATAAAATTATATCGACCAATTTTTCAGTACTCTAGTTACTGATATCTCTATGGTAAATATTCGACATACGCGATTTTGTCGCGTTTCCATAGATTATGAGCATGCTTTCTTTTCTTTGCATGATTTGTTTCAGTTAAACATGTTTTGGTTTTAATGATTACCTGACAGAGACGGAAAATCGGCTTGTACTGTCGTCTTTTTTTAATTTCAAGAGCAATTTTCCTAATTCTTTAAATTCAAGGAGGTAGTTAATTTTTTTTTGAACGGTAATTTCCTTTTCAACCGAAGGTTTGATAGAACGCGTTTCTTTTTCTGTATATAGTCAAAATAATACTGAGTTAACAAAAGATTTTCAAAGAAATCTTTCTTTCTAAACTTTAATTTTTTATTTCACTTAACTTTGAGAAGGTCAGTGGAAATCTTTTGCGGTCCTAAACTTGTTTGATAGTTTATTTTTACATTTCCCTCGAGAAAATAGTTTTTTCCAATGTATTCTAGTATAAAAATATATTAAGGAGGTTGAAACGTTTTACGAAGATAATGAAAAAAATCTGAAATAAAGTTTTTTTAATAGATTTTATTATGACAAAATTTTCTGTAAAAAATCCAAAATCATTAGGAGATTTATAATGTTAAAAATTAAAAAAAACTTGTACATGTAGTCTTATGGAAAATATGTCAACCTAGCATGCAAACGGTACATTTTAATTTTTTGCAAATAACCAAATAATGTCAGCAGTTCCGAAAACTATGTAAAGCATCGATGTCTTACGCATATTTTAATATTTTTTCCAATTTAATTAGGAGACTTTTAATCAATAAAAAAATGATTAAACCTTAGAACTTTTCGATTATGGACTTTTATTCTTGACAATGTCAATTTTAACAATTTTAACTGAATTTTCAACTTTTTAATGATTTAATTTTAATTTGTATTACTTCTAATATCTTTTTTTAATTATTTACTGCAAAAAATATGTAAAATACAGATATTTACATAAATTTATTTTTTCTAACCTAACTTTGTACAAAAAATTCGAAAGTTAGAAATAATTAATTAATATTAAAAAAAAATATTAATTTATGCCTTTTTGACAATAATTTATTGGTATCATCGACTTATAACCTTTTGTCAAAATTTATTATGAAAAAATTCCCATTTAGAATTCGACTTATTTTTGATTGGAACTGTAACGCATCAACCTCCTTAAGGTATCCGGATACAGCTTTGATATATTTGTAGAATTAAGTGTTTAAAAATCAAACATTTAGGTTGAGCATTCGACTATTGTATTACGTTTTTATTTAAAAAATAAAAGTTGAGAAATTCTTACTCGGAATGTTCCTTCATCGTTCAGAAGATTTGTTAGTATTCATGTCGCTCCCAAAGATAATATATTATCCTTATATGAGAAATGGAAACATTAAAATTTCAGCTCATAGGTATATAGTTTATCTATACTCCGTATGGTAGGAGTATAGTATCAGCACAGAGGTTAGACGAAAAAAGTTTCTTGATTTAAGTAAAGACTAGGTGTTTCCTAAAACGCGACAGCCAATTTTCGACGAAGAACTAGACCTGGACCCAGTATTTGATTTATAATAAGGTACATTAGGTAGGTACTGGTCCGGGGGACTACAACAGAGGGAGCACCTTAAAAAGAGGTCGCATTACATCTTTTTACCGAAGCTCCGAATTGGGTTCGCATTTTGCACGAGCTTTCGTAAATGTCTGCTTTTAATATTTACAAAGTTTTATAGTAACTAAATATCGCCCTGTAACTAATACAAAGTGTGTATCTCATTTTGTGATGTCGCCGGGATATTGTCAAACCCGTGATATTATAATTTCACTTAGTAAAATTATAATATCACGAGACTCTTTGTCAATCGTGATATTGTAATTTCACTAGTGAAATTACAATATCACGGATTTGACAATATCCCGGCGACATATACAAGCGGTGAACGTATCAAGTTGAATAGCGCTCACACACAAGAGAGTCGAGAGCGCAGGCGTAGAGGGGACATGATGGCATATTGAGCGTGAAGCCGTTTGTACTGCAAACCGCGCCAATAGATATGTATCAACGTCAAAAGGCAAATTTCGGCGTAAGAGCCCGCATGTCCAATTTCTCCGTAATTATACGCCCCGAATATTCACACTATTTTAATGGCGTGTTGTGGTTAATATTTATGTCATGTTAACTCAATTTTACTGTATTCTGATCATTGGGATATATGGAGGGAACTTTCTGAAATTAGTACCGTACCCCACTTGCGGAGTTGGAACTTCTTGCGAGGCATCAGGTATAGAAAAAAAATATGTGAATCGACACTAAATTATAGAGGAATGTTTGATCAGTTTTAATCTCAGAGCCCTCAAGGGTTTTAAGTTGAACCCGGATCAGTTGCCTATACGAAAATATACACCGTGTACGGCGATAAAATATTATGTTGACATTTATTAGACTTCACCCCTTTTTGCAATAAAATTGAGTAGCGCGTAAAAAGCAAATGCTACTAAACTGACTTTAATTTTACACCTTTATAGTTCAATATATCAATATTGATTTTATAAGGCCACCGACTGTCAAATTTGTCTGGATAGAGTATTATTTATTCATATTATTTTTATTTTAAGTGATAGGATGAAATAACTGTATTTAACTGTTACCGAGAAGTAACCGGTTATAAAAACGTGCTATTAAAAATAACAGAGGACAGTTTGATGTAATCATATAATCTATTAATTAACTATATGAATCATTGCCTATCTACTCAATGTGCGGTGAGTTAACGCAATAAAGCGTATCTATACTAATATATAAAGCTGAAGAGTTTGTTTGTTTGTTTTATTTTTTACATTGCTTTCTTCTAAGGCTTACATTTAAATTTATTTTAATTTTATTTAATTTATTTAAAAAAAAAATATTAGTTAAAAAAAGTTTAAATACTGCTCTTTATCGACAAAAACTTTTGAACGGTAACTCCAATCATCATGAAATTTGGACACAACATTCATCTCGGTAAACTGAGATGAATGTGTGTACTCATGTCCCTTCCTTCCCCATTCATTCTTTTGCACCCGGGTGAAACCGGGCGGGACCGCTAGTCTAAAATATATCTGCGTCTCTTTCTTCGATGTAATTCCCTGATTTCTCCGATAATAGGATTGGTTGATGTACTTGCATTCAATCTGAATAAAGTATCTCTGTTTTTAAAAACTTTGTCTTTTTCTATGACGTTAACATGGGGGTACCCAGCTTTTGGCCCAGGAAGGAGCAAATTAGAAATTTCTTAAGCCGGGTCCCCCGTGCTTGTTTTGCCCTCCTGGATACGCCAGTGCTTACGGTGTAAAAAAAAGACAGAAGTACCTATATGTTTGCACCCTAATGGTTCGATTGCGATTTTATTCCTATGCTCAGTATAGAATAAAAGTATATGGATGTAATGCTGGTCTTTCGATCAAGTTGTCGTGGGTTCGTATCCCAGCTCGCTCATGGATGTTTTGTGATGTTGTTTTAATTGTTGTTGTTAATTGGTGTAATTAAGACGCTAATGACCTAAGTTGTCGAGTGTCTACAATCTACAATAAATATTAGAATAACACCAGCCAATAAATTGTTCATCTTTTTGCTATTTTTATAATACATGCGTTGGTATTAGTGCAGATATCAAAAAGAGTTATTGGTAAACGTGACAGCTATCCCTGTCCTTGAAAAAAACAACAAGTAGTGCTTTTATTAGAAAAAAGTTTAAAACTCAAGTTTGGAAAATTTCCTGCAAAAATTACTGTTTAATAAATTGATTAGGTTTTTCTCGAATATTTTCTTATGTAACCTTATAGGAGTGTATGGAGATTTCAAAAATGTAAAAAAATATACGTTGCCATTGAAAAAAAATGCATGTTCACTTCCTGTTCTGTTTCTGTTATTTTTAACAATAAATAAAAAAATTACTATTGGTAATAATATATCAATCATAATATCTTTTTGTTTGTGTTACTTTCTGTGAAGTTAGAAGCAACATTTATAAAGCCCATTTCATATAACGCGCCACGAATCGTTTGTTTTAACATTAGTTGTGAGCCGAACACGTATCACGCACGCGTTATCGCAAACTGACGCACTTTAGAGCGAGATGACGCCAGGTGCAACAGTTTATAACTTAACACATTGTCACTGTCGCATAACCTTATTAGTTACACACATAACATAACCTATCATCCGCCACACGTTGCTTCGGCTCTCAACAATATGAACGAGCGAGCAGTTAAAAACTTGCACAATTTATCAGTTCTCTGCTAACGTCATGTTGCTAAGTCCGCTTTCACACGGTTATTGAACGCTCGTCAAATCGAAGATAATGTGCACTGGAGCTGGAACTAATCGTTAATTTTATTAATCGAAAGACGATAGGTTGCTATTTAATGATTTTTATAATCGAATGATTCATTCGAAATTATTCCTTCGCATTAATAATAATAATAATGCGTTTAACGTCCATTTCTCGACTTTGTCATGACAGACGCCATTCACACCATTACTATTTTCCATCTATCACCATATATTTAATAACTTCTATATTGCTAGTGGCCGTAAGTGGAAGCGTGGCCCATGAAGTGAGACAGCAAATAACTGTTTCTATCTCTTTATTTTTACTTGACCCGTTGTGCTTAAGTGTCGCGTCTGTGGTGGTGCAGTTAGTAAGTGAAATCGAGCAAGCCACTTCCCTTTCACAGCTTAGTTCAATGTGCAAACTGACGCACATCCATTCACGGACATGCGCATGAGACTCAGAGTATAAATGAGACTGTTTACACTATAGTGTTTAAGTTTTTCTCCCAATCTTTGCTAGCAATGGTTCTCCTTACCTCTACCCTCCATAATATACCTATTACTAACAGACACTTCAATTTTATTTATTAATTGTGTAGATTAAACAGGCAAAATCAATATATAAGAATACGTTAGACTTAGAGATTCGTCGGCATTTAGCACAGAAAAGAATCTCTAACGAGATTCTTCGATCATGTTCTATCAAGTGCCGAGTGAAAAATCAGTGCAAATCGCATTTTTATAAAATTTATACGGCGGCTGCTTTTCTTGAGTGAATTTACACGGAAATACTTGATTTAATAGTGTAACGACGTCTTTAACTTAACGGAATGTAACGTGATAATGTTACAGCATCAAAACCAAAAGTTACTTACAAAAGTTCACAAAACAATATGTTCTCAGTTTGTTAGTCTCTGCCGAACTCGAATGCTGTCTCTCTTTTTGTTCTTATTGTTTCTGTCCCATTCTTTTTGTACGATCGAATTTACTGTCATCAACCACACGTTTTCCGAACATTTTTTTTATAATGTAATTTTTATACTGGAAAGAATTGATGTTATTATTTTTCGATTACTATATATAGAAAAATATTATATATCTTTTGAGAAATCTACGATATTCCGTACGGCTAAGTGGCTTGCATCTTCAGATATAATACGCGCCACGGATCTAAAAGGCTCGGAAACTAGTCACAAACAGCGTCGCAAGGGCACATTTTAGAACCGTTGAGGCTCCCACCACCTCCCAGCTACCTGCACGGAACGTGCGCTCGTCGGTGATTGGCCGTGATCGCTCGTTGCCTTTGTCACTTGTCGCTTTCCTGCTTTAAAGTACAGTCGAGTACGCTATTGTCAAGTTGTTATTGTTATATTAGTTTTGCTGAGTTGCGAGTTTGTAGTTTTTCAACAGACTGTACAAGCGCAAGCCCGCATTCGCATCTAACTTCCGAGCCTTTTAGATTCGTGGCGCGTATTATACACATTTTTAACTTCCCAGTACATCGGAAAGTTATTATAATGGACCCGAAAATCAATATCAAAAACTTTAACAAATTTTTATGTTCAGAGGTCACTGCGCTGTTTTATTTGTAAAATAAGTCCTTGAAGCATTTTGAAATTTTAATACACTTCAACTTACTCGTAGCCAGGGTCGGATTAACCCTGTCCGGGCCTCTAGGCAATGCAATCAGGTCTTTTCAAGTTGATGAAGGGATGTGAGTAACTTCCAGATGATCGGCTCCAGGCATCCTGTTACTTCAATGTCTTATGTGATATTGGAATTTGGAATAACATGATTACTTTGACTAGATGCTGCAGCATCGCCTTACCCTGATTCGTTAGCTTTAGCAAAAGAGCGCGTAAGTGCGTGTATTGACGGAATAAAATATCCCAGAACGAACAATAAAGTACAACTAATAAATGTTTTAACAATTTTTATGTACACAGCATATTATCTTCTTCCAGCCTGTATGTAAGTTTCGACGGATACAGGGTGTCACAAAGAGTTATGTGAAGTTCTGTGCAGAGCTATGCGCGACAGATTGAGTGCGACCAAAGGACAGTTTTTTGTCCGAAGTCGAAATTCGGTTTTTTTTCACTGTGTAACACCGCGTCTTAAAAAAGCCACGCCGCCACTGGTGTACAGAAACAGAGGCAATATGGCAGCGGAGCGTAGGAACTAGGAAGTAGTGTTCATATTAAAAAACTTAAATTCATAAATGTGTTGAATTTAATAATATTCATATTACAAACTTACGTTAATAAATATGTTGAATTAAATAATATTCATGTTACAAATAATAATAATAATAATAATAATAATAATAATAATAATAATAATAATAATAATAATAATAATAATAATAATAATAATAATAATAATATTTCTCTTTATTTGTTACATCTAGAGATAACAAATAGTGTCAAAGTCAAATATTAAGTGGAATTTCCAAAGAATTCATCGACACAATAAACTTACGTTAATAAATATATTGAATAAAATAATAATAATTGTTACAACCTTCGGCCCATAACGAACGTATTGCATAATCTTACAAAAAAAAAAACAAAAAATATTGAACAATTGGGTTTTTGTAGAGTGCAGAATGATTTTTAAGTCGATTTTTCTTTTTTAACAGCGCGTAGATCTCAAATAGACGAACAAATATTTTAAGTAACTTTTTTATCAAAACTCAAAAATAAGAGAGAGTTTATTTACAGTAATTAAGTTTTATTAAATTAATTCAAAAGCCCGGTTAATACACGCGAAGAAATGATAGCATGAATTGGAAATGCATCCCAAATAATTCGCGGAAGGCCCTTATCACTACTGCAAGCATGTACAGAAGCATGGCTACGACGCACGCATCTTTGTGTCCAACAAAACGGGGACAACTTCGAACAATTTCTGTGAATACTTGATAATGACATAACATATTTCCATAGTAACATAACATAACGCCAGGACCGACCTCAAAATTTAATAAAACTTTGAAAGCCCGTTTCTCTTTCATTTTTGAGTTTTGATAAAAAAGCTACTTAAAAAATTTGTTAGTCTATTTGATTTCTACACGCTGTTAAAAAAAAAGAATCAACTCAAAAATCATTCTGTATAAACTATAAACAGAACAATCGGCGAGAGCTCGTACTAAATACAATTGGCTTACCTCTTTTTCAGTGGATAAATTCTACAAAACTTTCTGTCGTATCCGGTATAAATGCAGACATAATAATTGCCTTCTCGTTCTAGGAAGGCATGTTCTTTCAGACCGCACAATGGCGTTCATTAAGGTACTTCATGAGGCTTATTCAGTCAAGGAAATTCAAATTTAATACTTAGAGCCGGTCATTGTTGCTCTAAGGTCACTATAAAAGTGGATGCACACTGCGAGCCAAATTAAGTTAAGATTCAATTTCACGTAGATGTGGATTCAGGCTCGATTACTGATACGACTTTCAGATTTAAAGCCGAAAAATTTAAGAAAAACCATTTAGTCATACGACAGGCCATCTACACATTAAAAAGAGACAAACTGTATATAAACTACTATCAGGTATAGTACGCGCCATGAATCTAAAAGGCCCGGAAGTTAGATGCAAATGCAGGCTTGCGCTTGTACAGTCTGTTGAAAAACTACAAACTCGCAACTCAACAAAACTAACATAGCAATAAAAACTTGACAATAGCGTACTCGACTGTACTTTAAAGCAGGAAAGCGACAAGTGACAAAGGCAACGAGCGATCACGGCCAATCACCGACGAGCGCATGTTCCGTATAGGTAGCTGGGAGTATCAACGGCTCAAAAATGTGCTTTTGCGACGCTGTTTGTGACTAGATTCCGAACCTTTTAGATCCGTGGCGCGTACTACAATATTGTACTTGCTATATTATATGGAGAATTCTGTAAATTATTCACTTGGTAATAATATCACTACGTTATTATAAAACAAAGTCCCCCCACCGCGTCGAAACGCGATAAACTCAAAAACTACTGAACGGATTTTCATACGGTTTTCACCAATGGACGGAGTGATTCAAGAGAAAGGTTTATCCATTAATGTTTTGTGTAAATTGGTTGAAATATGACGATGATTGTTGAAGATGTCGGAAGAAATCAAGCCGACTGGGAGCTTTCAGCGAAAACGCTGCCTGATCCCTTTGAGATATAAGAAAACAATGTATGGTGGAATTGTTCCTCTTTTATAGATCTACACAAAAGTCCACGACGGGATATGTCTATCTTTTAAGGATAGCTTACTATACCCATTTTAATGTTAAGTGCTTTTCGTGGATATCAATTTTGCAACGTAAGTTCATGAAAAAACGGTGGTGAAAAAAAAATCTACAAATTCGAGCGAAGCCGGACCGGGCCGCTAGTAAATATTATTTTTCGACACTGTGTCATCACAGATGCCACTTTCAAAAATATGTAAATAAAAATTGTGCTAAAAAAAACAGTTTCACGTTTTTTATTAATTTTGCTACATCAGTTTTTTCATTATTACAGTGTTTTTATTAATTTTATTTCTGTGTCGCTGAATTCCAGGAAAAATGTCAAATCAATATGTCGACCACTTCTTGGTAATTCCGCTAACAAAGCGACATAAGCTTTATGGCACCATTATTAATTTCAAAATGGCGGACGCTTCAAAATAACGGATTATTTTTTCTTTATAACGTTCATGAATCAGCTTATAGAGAAAATGAATGCTTTTGTTTGAAGATAAAAGTAGTTATGTAATGAAATAATTTGTGTTCTGAATTTGCAAAACTTTGAAAGCCAGTCGCAATTTAAATAAATTTACACGATTGCTACAATAAGCTTGTCTATGATTTTGTTAATTAGAGAAACTGGCTCACTTTCATTTTTAATTAATTTGAAAAGAATTTAATTCAACCTTCAAAACGGTAGCTCTGTTTCTTCAGCTTGTTTAAAACTGTAAGTATAAACCATTTCAGAGCATCTTTATGTACATTTTAAGGTAAGATTTAAAACAAAACACCCTGAAGTGTAATCTTAACGAAAGTGAACAAAGAATCCACCCCGCGCCCCGCCTACTCTCCCCTTGAACCGACGATACCCATTCATTGAGATAATAAGATAGAGGAATTTATACGTTTATTTTATTATTAAGGTTTTTTCTCAATATGTGGTTATAATCCAAGGCCGTAGGCAGGGGGGGGGGCTTGGGGGTTCAACCCCCCGCCCCGAATGCTTTAGTCATTTCACCGTTTTATACATAGGTACTACTAAAATATTTTTTCGACTCTTTTTTCGGATCTGTGGATTCCACGTTTTTCGGCATCTAGGTATCTGAAATGTAACATTGAAGGATGAGTGACAGAAATGCTCTATCTCTCTCACTCATCTTTCATTGTTACATTTCATGTCATATGCCGCTTTGGCGTTGATCGCAAGTCAGTACAAGATTAAATAACTAACAATATTATTACATAATACATTTACAAATAATACGGATTCATGAAAGTGTTTGGTAAACTTGTCAAATCAAAAAAGTTTTGAAAATGAGTTATCGGTGTGGCCGGTTTCACCCGCGTGCAAAAGAACGAATGGGGGGAGGGACATGAGTACGTACATTCATCTTAGTTTACGGAGATGAATGTTGTGTCCAAATTTCAAGATGATCGGAGTTACCGTTCAAAAGTTTTTGTCGGACGAACACATTTTGAGTTACATTTTGCAACATTTTTCATTGATGCTCCGCTCCTATTAGTCGTAGCGTGATATTATATACCCTATAACCTATATCCAACAAAATAAAAAATTTCAATTCAAACTAGTAGTTCCTGAGATTAGCGCGTTCAACCAAACAAATAAACAAACTCTTCAGCTTTATATACAGTGTAACCTCTTTATAACGTCCTTCGTTATAAGGAAAAACTCTCTATAACGTAGAAAGTTTTACAATTTGGTTGGTTTACCTTAAAACCCATACATTAATAACCTCTTTATAACGCAACAGCCATTCTCTATTACGAAGAAATATGTTCATATTTAGGCGTCAGCAAATGTTTACAGACGTAAAGAGAACGATTCTGAACCATCACCAACTATTCAACAAGCTCTTGATGCCGCCAAACTTATCGAAAAATTCCTATTGTTTAATGAAGATGATTCCACCACATCCCAAGTAAAGATATACATAAGATACTTAATAAAATACAAAACAAATATTGGTATAGCAAAGAACGTCAGGCAAAGTTAGCAGAGTATAATATGTGTTTGGAATAAATTAATTAGGTGAAATTTAGTTATTTTTATTTCTTCCCTCCATATAACGAAAACTCTTTAGTATACCGAAAAAAAATGCCCGGTCCCTTGAGATTCGTTATAAAGAGGTTACACTGTATTAGTATAGATAGAAGATAGGTACAAAAAAATATAAACAGAAAAAAGTGATGAAAACTGAAAATTCGCTCTAGGAATCCTTAAAACTGTTCAGTTACAGACTAAGTTACGATTTTAATTATTTGAATTAATTGATTTAACGTCTGTATAGTTCATTAAAAAAACAACTCTCACAGTATGTGGATTTTGTAATCCGTTAGTATATATACAGACACCGGACAACCATGCCATATTATATGTAAAATATATCATTAACAAACTATTCAGCCTTATATATTTATTATAGATAAATTAATTTTTAATAATTTAGTAGTTTTATTTCGGAGATGAAAATAGTGAAAGACTTTTCGAATAAAAAATTTAAGTTCGCTAAATCCTCGCCGTCAGCCTGTATATAAGGTATTCTAATGTTGTAAAAGTGTAAGCGTCGTTGTGAGGCAATGCCTCCGCAAGATACTGTCGCAGGTTGAAAAGGCATGAGGGTTTTATCTTTAAACTGAGACACCGTGTGCAACATACATAGATACTTAACGAAGCTTTATCTTCTTCCTACTGCCGCTTGCCTCGGAACGCGCGTATAAACGCAGTCATACGGTCTACGCCAAAATTAACGGTCAACTATCTTAAAACTTTGCATAGTTTACGCGTTAAGATAAGAAATCGAAGGCACGGCAAAAAAATTCTACCTGAAATCAGTTCCAGAAACCGAAAACTTTCCGAACAAAACAATTGTCGTTTCATATTCTCAGTACCTATATAAAAAACTAGTGTGACCTGTGCGAATTATTCGCACTAAATAAGTATAATAATTATTATCACTTTACAAAATTATTTTTTAAATATGATTGCAGGTATTCAATTCGTTTCTAATTTTGCACACTGCTTATAACGGTTCTTCTTTTTGTTGTATTACAATATGAAGCTCAGATGACAGATCGAAGAAATATTTTACTAACATTGTCATATAGAGGCGCAAGTAGCAAAAGCGTTGAGCTAAGCCGTCAGATGGCATCATGCAGCATTTCTGTGACGTTGTTCAGCGTTGCTCGCTGTTTCAAAATTAAAGCCGTCAGATGGAAGTATGCAGTATTGTGTCTGTTGTATTACAATATGAAGGTCAGATGACAGATCGAAGTGTTGACGTTGTTTCAAAATTAAAGCCGTCAGATGGCAGACGTTGTTCAGCGTTGCTGTATTTTAATTAATTTACAAAAACAAAAGCAATAATAAATTTTTTAGTTGTCGATGTCAGTAGAGCAAGCAATTATCTGTAAAATGATATATAATTTATGTGGAGAAAGTGTGAGGTTTTTTTCTAAAAAGGGAGGCAAACATTTTTAACCTTTGCGTATTAATATATATGATAAGTTCAAAAACTAAAACCCGACTACTGACAAGTATGAAACAAGAAAATATTCTCATCTGTGTAAGCCGTGATCGTATGCCACCTACCCTGACAAAACATTACATTTTAACAGTAGTAAGCGATCATAAGCTCTAGGGCAAAGTGCCTCACACTATACATCTAGAGGGGCCTCATATATATGAGATGGCAAACGACCACGGCTCTTCTCAGATGAGAATATTTTCTTGTTTCGTACTTTTCAGTAGTCCGATTTTAGTTTTTGAAGTTATTTATTTTGTACTTATTTTTTATTTGTTTATTTATTGAACATTTATGTATTGTTTACATATTTTACTTCAATTGCGCGTAAAAATTATAAGCACTCTTTTTTTTATTTTCAACTGAGTTATTTTCTTCGGTACTAAAATATATATTGTGAACTTGAGGTCAAAAAGAATTGAATATATAGCTCTTTACACTTAATTTTGTGGAATGATGTAGAAAGAAACACCCTAGGGAACAGTTTTAGGCCAACTTCTTTTTCCTTCAAAGCGTACGTGTACGTATTGTACAGCCTTTTAAAGGTAGCCTGTGAGATTTAGTGCGGTTTATCAGTGACAACCTGTCTTTACTTTTGAATGCGTAAGAAAAAAAACGGTAGTTTCGATGTTTTTTATTGCTTGTGTAGGTATTTTGTTTGAATCACAACGTAAAACTGTAAGAAGTCACAAATAATGTTTTAAGATAATTATTACATTTTAAATTAATTTAACCCTTGAACAGTCAAGCTAGGTACATTTTGTACATCGAAAAGAAAATGAATCTTGCTAGATAAATATTGTTCGAAGGATATATTGAGGTACAAAATTTATCTCGCACTTGACTATAGATTTTTTATTAAGGTAGTTTGGTAGCCAAATGACTTAAACTTGACCCTACATTTTTTTATATTTATTCAAAAGATTATAATTAAAGACACGTACAAAAAAAGAATAATATTTTTTTACCACACCGTTTAATTTAAGAGATATAATTAATTAAAGTTATGCAAAAATACACGAGCCCTTATGAGTGTCCTTGTTCAATAACTCCGGAAATTGAGGGTTTGTAAAAAATTGACAAACTTGAACCCAAAAAAAAAACTTTTTAATGGATAGACAGATGTCTGAAACACACACTGCAAAATTTTCAGAATAATTTACCACGTACTTTTAATTTTATTAATTTTTTATTACTGACATGTGGCCTCTATCTCTGTTGTTTATCTCTGTTGTTGTAGTGACGGTGACTAGTGACAGCTAAGTACTAATCAATTAATATTTTATTAATTATATTACTATAATTATTTAATTATAATTCGCATTAAATTAAATCAAATAAATTTTTATGTGAATTTCTATTAATTATATATTATAGCATGATTTGGGTAATTATTTGAGGAACAAAAAAAAGTCATTTATTTGATTTGGGATTGCGGCTCCCAAACTACCTTAATTCTATATTTTAGTTATTATGTACAGGCTACTTATATAATTTTTTTGTTTTTTTACAGAATCGCGGACAAATCAAAACCAAGCATGACATATTTATATAATCGGTGAGTTTATTTTAAATATATATTTTGATATCTATGTCTTTTTAACCGACTGAGTCTACTATTTGACATATTTGCCATTCAATGTATATCATAAATAGAAGCACTATATGGGTGATATGAAAATTTGGTAAGACGAAAATCACGTAGTCACAGAATTATAAAACTTGGAAACTGGCCTCATATACACGGCGTTATATGGGAGAGAGGCAAAATCAATGTATAAGAATCTGTTAGAGATTCGTCGGCATTTAGCACAGAAAAGAATCTCTAACGAGATTCTTCGATGCAGTTTACCCTGTATATTTGTTCCACATTGAGATTTTCAAAATAAACAACACAGAGTAAAATCTTTTCCTGCATAAAAGAAGAAATCATTGGCGTGTAAAAATTCCAAAAAAGAAAAAAAATTATCTTCGTTATTTTGTCGACAAACTTTCCACTTAAATTCCATAAATGCATACAACTGCAGTAAACTTCCGACTTAATCCTTATCCTCACAAATTCAGAGCTGGCTTTCGTTTCGCCTAGCTTGAACTAATAGCATTGTATTATATAGTCGCCCATGCCCCCTCCTCCCTTTGCCCCCCATATAATTAAGAGCTACCGCATTTTTAATCCTAATGAATTATTTAAGTAATTAGACTATATAAACTAAAACTAACTCTGTTCAATGTTACCAACCCTGCGACACTGTTGCCAACATAATGTGTTTATACACGCAATATCTTATATAGATAAAAGTACATTACATTAATTAAATTGTAAAGTGCTTTTTTCTAGATTATTTTAATCACATATTTGTTAGGTTATTGGTGTCAGCATGCATTTGTTTTACTGTCATGATTTTTGCCGGGAATTTACACGAGTCATGTTTTTGCGCAGTGAAGGCGTTTGGGGGGAGTTCTTTAAAACACAATTGCGGGGTCGTGTCGATGCGATGGCGTTTTTTTATTGCGCAGTGAAAAGGGGAGGGCGTTTGGCGGGATTTCTTAAAACACAATTGCGGGGTCGTGTCGATGTTATTGTTGTTTAAAAAATAATTACGTGGTCGAGTATACGAAGTGAGACAATAATACAGTAATTCTACACCAGTTTCTGTGACGTGTATATGTTACGGTCAATGTCCGGAAGCCGGGCAATGTCGACAATGCCCGAGCCACATCGGGCAATGTCCGAAATCGGACAAGGTTTAAAAAATAGATTTTTTATCAACATGAAACGCTGACATTTGATTGTATCTTTATCATGATAGGTTATCATTAACCCTTTATGGAATTTTTATCACTGATAACTATTGAAGAATATATTTTTCAGCTTTCTATTACAATTAGTGACCGGTCAATGTCGACATTGTCCGGCTTTCGGACATTGACCGTAACATATATTTGATTACTTATTGGTTACATTACAAAAAATGACAGTGAAAGACGAAAAGTAGTTCCATTTTTTTACGTATTTTTGAGGATATTTATGAATAATCCGCAAATGTTTTTTTGTGTAAAAGCTCATTTCTCTCAATACGTGTTTTAAAAGAGGCACATGAACGTTTTTTTTATGAATTTTTTAGGGTGCAGTACAAATTTAACATGTAAACAAAATAAAAAAGTCATTTTTGCGTACCAACTGAATAATACGTATTTCGTTGTGCAATGAGCTTAATATGTAATATAGATATAGGGAAAATAGTTTTCGTTGGTAGCGTCTGTTGATTGACGCGTGGTTTCTGCAGGACACGTTTTCTTGATTATTCTAATCTCTTGTCCACGTACAAGACGACTAACAAGCTATTTGAGGTTATTTACTCAACATAACCTTCAGATGACCTTTGCGTCAGTATCTGGTCACGTGAAAATAATAATAATTAATCATTGTAACTATAGAGTACACTAGTGCGTATGCTTGCCATAAGTGAAAGTGTCCGCAGTTAAGAGAGAGAACGCTGCAAAACAACTAGAAATTTGTTTACTCAAATCGGCATTGTTTTGCATTATTATAGTTACCATAGAGATTGTTCTCTCTCTTAATAATAATAATAAATAATAAATATAGCCTTTAATTATAAAATTCCAAAGAATATAAATGGCGTCATATAAATGGTTTTAAAAATTTTCTACATTTAAAAGTTGGAATTTAATAAAATATTTTTTAGCGCTTTATTGTAATTCCGAATCATGGCATTCATGCTTTAGTGTTTTTGTCGTGTGTTTACTGCAAGTCTGACGTCACATAGCGTTTTTTGACGTCCAGAAAGTGCAATTTTGAAAATGAAATTATAAATCAACCCCGTGTTTTTCCGAATACAAACTAATAATTTCTGATTTATTACTGTATAAATTATCGTATTCTTATTTTTTTTTGGTATCAAGTACTTCGTTCAATAATCTCACGAATTGATTTAATATTTTTGCTCTAGACACGAATTCTTTTATATTTCAGTCGTCACTTAAAAAATTTGTATCGCAAAAAAACCTTTGTTTGAAAAATACACGCCAGTAAAATAATTTGGGCGCGTGCGCTGAAGTGTACAAATTACAAAGAATGTTAAAACAATCAAAAGTCCCGACAGAATAGTAATTTGACAATTTTATCGTAAAATCAATAGTGAAGAGTAACAAATTAGCTTTGTCGTCGAAACATTGCGGAAGAGAACTGGAAAATTGGGTTTGGGACACGGCAAAGCATTTATCCGTGAATGTATGGGTTTGTGTATATTTTGGTGTATCTATTCTAGTTGAACGATGGACAACAGATACATTGTATTCATATACAGACGATCCATAAGTCATCTCACTAATTGCCATATTCATCGAACACTATTAGAAATTACTAGTCTTGCAACACATTTAGTCGTTACAACAAAATTTACCAACCAAATTGTCAGCTAAAATAGTTTGTTGAAGAATAAATACACACTGCACTGTACTCCTTGGTATTTATGTTGAATATTGTGACGTACACCCGAAAATGCGAGCGATGGCGTTAGCTAATCTTGCAACACATTTATTCGTTACAACAAAATTAACCAACCAAATTATCAGGTAAAATAGTTAGTTGAAGAATAAATACACACTGCACTGTACTCCTTGGTATTTATGTTGAATATTGTGACGTTCACCCGAAAATCCGACCGATGGCGTGAAAAAAAAGTTTCATTAAAATAATAATGTTTTATTCTAACCCAATCTCACACAAAACTTTCACTAACTTTAAAGCTTTTGAGTCAAGTAGTAAAATTGTTCTGAGAAATAGACAAATTATACTTAGGTAGTTACAGTGCTTCTTTATTCCTTGTGTCATAATTATGGTTATCATTATTATCTATTTTATAGCGATGATAGAGTCATTATTTTTAAATTTTGGAAAAACGGTTTGCATGACTCACGAGGTGAAGCTCGAGCCAAAATACGTACTGCTCTTTTTTTGGATTTTAAATACCCTATGGGTAAGCGTTGAGCTACCCCATAATAAGATTCCATATTGAAGGATTCACTAAAAAAGACCGAAGTAACAAATTCTGCAAATCTTCTCATGGCATAGATAATACTGTTTTCTGATTGGTTCCTGCTGAAAACTAGCACTTTTTGGTCAGTAAACATTATTTTCAAGATAGTTTGTTCGTAGATTTTTTCCCCCACCATATTCGTACCGCCTCTTCCACCACATTCGCACCATCGCTTCCACCATATCTGTATTGTTTTTTTGCTCGCGATGACTGTTTGGATGGAAATTGTACCGCAATCCGAACTCTATACGCTAAGATTAACTTAAATCGGTCCAGTCTTCTTTTTTAATGCAAGCAGACATAAACACTGTAGAAATTTGTTCTGTCGTCTAAGTTTTATACAATTAATTCCATTTAAGAAATCACTAACGCATTACAGAAAATCGTTTCGCACAAAATGCATACGAACCTCCTTTGGGCGTCCGGTTTATGTGGAACGATTTTTTGTAATGCATTATAATGATTTCCGTAGCTACCGAAATTTCATGTATATATACTGCTTTTTAAAGAAAACTATTGCAAAAGAGTATATATTATTTAACGGACACCCCAGTTGCGTAAACGCATAGCACTGTGTGAGACCTAAACACATAGGGGGCACCGCCCCCCTGATCTTAATTAGTTTGCACAAGTATTACATTAAACATGTAGTATATACGCATTCACGTACAGTGTGTGTGCCGCTTACCTCAGCTACTCCACCCAGTTGCTCTTTGTTCGAAGTCGCATGCCTGTGTACATAGCTCCATTCCGCAAACCAGTGGCTCTTAAACTTTTAATTTCATTCGCACCCTTTATTTGCATATAAGGATTTCATATTTTTGAAATTAAACTTTCTCTTGTTCAACGGTTTTTCATTTTCGAATAAGAATAATGTTTAATATTTTTATTAATATACTAGAGTCTCGGTCCGGTCATGCCCGCATTTGTAGATTGTCATTTTTTTCTTCGACTTACGTTGCAAAATTGGCTTTTATTTTAACGCGATAATATGTAGACTATGTCCATTCTGAAGGCCATTTAAAATACTGGTGAAGAAAAATGTTGAAATCGGATAAGTGCAACGAGTATAGCGTGTCTTTACGAGTTCGTCGCGCATGATTTATTTTGCCTGTGACGTCATCGCTTGTGTGTAGACGCATGCGCGTCATAGTCATGAATTAGCTTTGTGTAAAACGTGGTAAAATAGTAGAGCTGTAAAAGTAACGAGAAATTGTGTACCCGTATGTATTCGTTACTTAAAGAACCAGTACTCGTTACTTTCGTATCGTTACCTTACTCGTTACTTTTCATACGACATACAATCGTGTAAACAGCATCAAGAAGTGTATGTTCTCTGGCATCAAGCATGTACCATCCCATCGAGGCGCGTCGCATCGTGATACGGTATGACTTCGTTCGTATAACGTATAACCGCATCAAACGAGTCGAACTGACATGGATACGACAATTGCGAGTAACGAAATGAATTTGTAAGTAACGATTCGTTACTTCGAGTCAGACGATGTACCCGTTACTCAGTAACGAAGACATACGGTTTGTTACAGCTCTATAAAATAGCCATCCTGTATATAAAATAATCTGCGATTAGTAAATTCACATCATATGTATATTACGTAATTAAACAGATGTAATTATTACAACAGTCAATGTAATTATCATATTGAAGCTTCTAAACGTAATCCAGGTGTGTAAATTTCCCCTAAAACACGTAACAACATTGCGTTTATTATATGCCGTGACCACGTGTTGTAGGGTAGGTGTGGATCATTTGTGTAAGGTGGGAGAGGGGAGATAATGCGACACGCCGGTGACAGTCCGTTATCGTCGGGAGGGCGTAGTCTCTCGTGTGTTTGCATGCGGCACCCAAGGACCTATTTAATTAGAATTTTTTTTCTCTCACTGCATGATTTTTATCATAATTCAACCTTTTTACTACCAGTGACCTTTAAGGATCGCGCACACGTATCAAGCATAAACCTGCACGACCAGCACAGCACAAACCTCTGATTTTATATAATAAAATAATAATAATGCGTTCAACGTTTGTTTCAGACGCCATTTGCAGCACCATTACTATTTTTTTTTCTACCACACTTTCCTGCTATTTTCTACAATTTTTAAAATTCAACTTAATTAATAGCAATGAGCGAATGAAGGAATTTTAGGCAAATTTTGAGCACAGGAGTTTGACAGGTAATCGGTCATGGCCTTGAATAAGGAACCATCTCGAGAGATGGCCGGTACAGGAATTACCGTTTCTCGGCGAAAGGTGGCAGGAAAAAACCCCAGCCACATCTGCCCCCGCCGAAGTTCGAACCCGGTACCTCACGAATGCGAGTCTAGTGCTCTGACCACTACGCCATCTTGCTCGGTTGGTTATATTTCAATGTTTTAAGAATGTTTTGTAACATGTTCAAAAACTATATCAATTCTTTTTTCTAATGCTCTGTAGAGATGTGTTCTTAAAAAATATGTATGTACAACAGAAAAGAATGAAAAACAGATGAGAAAATACAACATAAAATTGTGTCCACTATATACAGGATGATTTACTAGGTTCCTGCGGCATTCAAGGAGGGCATTTTTGATGACGCTAAAATTATTCATGCATGTTTGGGTCAACATAGACATCATTTTTGAGAATTTTCAGTCATCTATATGTGCGGTCATTTTTTAGTTAAAAAATAGTGAAAAAAACGTGTTTTTTCAATTTTCGGGGCTATTTGCAAGTTAACAATTGCACTTAGCGACCTCTGTCAGTGCTCATTTTTTAGGAAATTTCATAAGGAACAACTTTCTCAATGCATATGCTATTCTAAAAGTCAAGAGGAACGGAGATATTAAAGGAAATAGTGAAAAAATCACTATTTTCGTCACTAATTGTCAATTATAAAATCAAGCACGCCAACAATTTGTAAGCAAATTTAGGGGGTTGAACTACACCCTAAAACGAAGCGATTCCAACAATAATCTCGCCTGTGCCCGAAAAATACACCCAAAACTCCTCGTCGTCTTGCCTATAGAACATTAGATTGTACTCGCACAAAAACAAATAATTAATTGATTTACGTAGAAAAAGACCGCTTTTCAAGCTAAATTTTGATCAAAATGCGTAGAAAAACTTTGTTTCGAAGTGGAAACTGTACAAAAAACGACGCTAAATACATGTATACGTACACAGTTAAAAAAAATGTTTCTATCGATCAATTATTTTTCGAGCTGCAGGATTGAATAAAAGTTCTTGCCTTTCATATGGCGAAATATGTGTATAACTATCTAAGATCATTGTCAACCGCTTTTTGCAACTCAGCATCTGTCTTATAAATAGTTAATGGGACATCCTGTATAATATACATATTACATGTATAAAGTTAAGAAACGAATTCACTTCAAGAAAGTTAAGTAAAAAAATTCTTTTGTATTGGGGGTGAAAGGAGAAGAAATTCTGAATTGTAACTTAGATCAACAAAAGCCAACAAAACCCGACCCTAGCCGACTCTAACTGAATCTTTACGACAGAGTGAACTGTTTGAAAAGTTGCAAAATCGTTAAAACAGTGCAAAGTTTGCAGTCGACCCATTTGAAAATTAATCAGTTTGTAACTATTTAACGTTTTATGAGCTCTATAAAATAGACGCCAATGAATGACAATCCAGTGGGCACAGCAGAGCAACCAAAATCTATTCCGTATTTAAGGAGGTTGAGCCGTTTTACGAAGATAAAATCTGAGATAAAGTTTTTTTAATAGATTTTTTATGACAAAATTTTCTGTAAAAAATCCAAAATCATTAGATTTATAAAGTTAAAAATTTAAAAAAACTTTTACATGTAGTCTTATGGAAAATGTGTCAAGCTAGCATGCAAACTGTTCATTTTAATTTTTTGCAAATAACCAAATATGTCAGCAGTTCCGAAAACTATCTATGTAAATCATCGATGTCTTACGCATATTTTAATATTTTTTCCAATTTAATTAGGAGACTTTTAATCAATAAAAAAAATTATCAAACCTTGGCAATTTTCGATTATGGACTTTTATTCTTGACAGATTTAACAATTTTAACTGAATTTTCAACTTTTTAATGATTTAATTTTAATTTTTATTACTTCTAATTTCTTTTTTTAATTATTTACTGCAAAAAATATGTAAAATACAGATATTTACATAAATTTATTTTTTTTAACCTAACTTTGTACAAAAAATTCAAAAGTTAGTCCATTAAGTATAAAGTACTGAAATAATTAATTAATATTAAAAAAAGTTAATTATTTATGCCTTTATGACAATAATTTATTGGTATCATCGTCTTATAAACTATAAAAGTTCCCATTTAGAATTCGTCTTACTTTTGATTGGGACTGTAACGGATCAACCTCCTTAATGTCAGGAAATCATGTAACAGTTGCACAATCAACGCTAAAGTTTAACAGCCACTGGCAGACCACAAAACGTGTGGGTTCAGTGTGACAGGTTTTTTTTGCGATCAGGCACCGTTCTGCGTTTCGAAGCAGCAAATTAAACGTCATCGTCGGATACCCCCAGTGTACACCGTGCAACTCCTGACCCACAAGTTATACCGTGTTATTTAGATCGGCTTTGAGCTGCATTTACCGCCAGCACATTAGTACAAATAAGCTAGAAGTGTTCACTGAATCTATATCCTACTCAGTCAACACCTTCGACAGCTTTGACTCGGCGGTACGTATATGATACACGACACACGGCTTATGGCAGTGGTGACTAGTGTTACAGTGTGTATTGTAGCTTGTTGTCAACAGTGTTTGAAAAAAGTTTAGAATTAAATAAATCACAAAAAACGTGGATTTGATAAACCCCACTCCCCCCGTGCTATTAGGTACCTCTAGTCGACCAATTTAAAATGTTCCACTGGCTATTTATGCTACGAGTGTGGAAAGTGACGTAGAATGTTGTATCGGCAACTTTCTTGGATGGGTCACCGTTAAAATAAAGTTTACTTTTCTGAAAAACAAGATGCGTTGCCTTTGGTGAACGTTGTGTAGGTACAAAATACATGTATACAAAGTAGCTTAGGGCAATTTCCAATTATCTTTCTCCTCAATTCAAATATTTTTTTGTCTGTTTTGAGTTTATACTAACTTTTCAATTCCGGTCTAGAAAAAGACATAACTTCTAAGGTAGATATATAATATATACATATTATATTGTAGTTGACGTTAAAAATGTTCTTTTGGCAAAATTAAAGCAGGTTTGTTAAACATTAAGACCAGGCTCTGACGCATGCAGTCTTTCGAATGCGCCAGTGCCGTAGCTGAAATCAGCGGCGCCCCTGGCAAAATTCCGATTTAGCGCCCTTGCAAAAAATTTTTGTTGATATATATACAGCGTGTTCACCGATAGTGAAAAATTCTTATATCCTACTATATACAAAAAAACAGTTGGAATAGTTTTTTTTATTCAACTCGAAATTTACTACCGGAAACTGCTGAGATTTTTTTTTGTACTTCATATTCAACCGGAAGTATACATTGCATTTTTTTTTTCAAAAAGCAACATATAGGTACTTTTTTTACTTCTTCGGTATCTCTATTTTTTTCTCTATAAATTCATATACAATTTTCGCAAGGTTATATGAGAAAATATTCGTGAAAACGTTATAAAATTATCAATTAAACAAACAGTAATAATTAAGTATTAATTATTACTGTAACAATTTATAATTTTATTTTATTCAACATATTTATTAACGTAGGTTTGTAACATGAATATTATTTAATTCAACATATTTATTAAAGTAAGTTTGTGACATGAATATTATTTAATTCAATACATTTATTAATTAAGTTTTTTAACATGAACACTACTTTCTAGTTCGTACGCTCCGCTGCCATCTTGCCTCTGTTTCTCCACATGACCACCAGGGTACACCAGTGGCGGTGTGGCTTTTTAAGACGTTATTAATATTTGCACATGTGTGGAGTGCTATGAAAAATAGTTATTACTGTATTTAATTAATTTAATTTTCTGGATTATTTTCTTATGTAACCTTATGACATTTAGCATGACTTTTTACAGAAAAAATAGAGGTTTTGATAGTGTAAAAAAGTATATGTGGCCAAAAAAAATGCATGTACACGTGTGGTTGAATTTGAAGTACAATAAAATATTACTCAGCAGTTTTCGATAATAAATCTCGAACTGAACAAAAAACTATTTTTGTTATCTAGTAGAATACACGAATTAGTCGCTGTACACTGTAGATTAATTTTTGGTAATAGCAAGGCCGTAGCCAGAAATTCACTTCGGGGGGAGTCGAGCTCTGGACCAGAGACAAATAAGTAATAACTTTATTTGAAAATAAACAATTATAATTTTACATAAATACAAATCTAATTAAAAGGCAGCCGACGTAGATTTCGACAAAATAGTTTAATTATTAATTTAATTTATTAACAATGCATTTTACTCGTTCCGAAAAACGTGGAATCCAATTATCGTATCACAGATTCGAAAAAAGAGTCGAATTTTAGTGAGCGTGTATAAAATAGTGGGTTAGCTAAAGCATTTCGGGGGAGGGGGGGTTTGAACTTCCAAAACACCCCCCCTGCCTACGTGCCTACGGACTTTGCTAATAGTGTAGCCGTTTGGACCTGGTATAGTTCTAAACAAGTACGTTGTCAATTGCCGAATAAAAAGCCATAGAGCTACATAATATTATAATATAAATATAAGCCAAAAGTTTTATAACGTACAATTCAAGTTTTCGTTCAGCTTATTTATGAAAGTTGTCGTCCGTTTTCCTTTTTTTTTTTGTATCCTTCTCTTCCTTTTTTCTGTGAATTTAGGAAACCGCAGTTTTGTCTGTTCACTGTTTGAATATACGTTGACATGTTTCTTTTTTCTAGAAAAACAGAGTTTTAAGGAAAATGTTTATTTAAATTTTTCTTTGACGTCAGTTATTAATGACATTTTCCAGGAAAAGTAATGTTTACATTCGAATAATTGAAATGAAAATGTTGTCTCCAAAAGTCTAGCAATTATTTACATAGACAAACCTTTATACTTTATAAACTTATTAGCGGCACGGTCCGGCTTCGCCCGAATTCGTAGATTGCAACCGCTTTTTCGTCGACTTAAAATTGGTCTCCACGAAAAACGCTTTTATTTTAATGCGATAATATATAGCCTATTCAAATCTTTGATTAACGTCTGATTAGAACTCTTAAAATAAATAAAATTGTCGACCAATTTTTTTCTCAGACCATATATTGACAAAAAATCAATATAACACAAGATGACGTTTCGATCATCTTGTGTTATATTGATTTGTATTTTTATTATTTTTTGTCAATATAATGGTCTGAGAAAAATTGGTTGACAATTTTATTTATTTAAAAAATATATAGCCTATGTCCATAAATATTGAGCGAAAAAAAATTTTGTAATCGGATAAGTAGTTTCGGAGATTACTCTCCGCATTTAAACAAACTCACAAGATTCGCACTCTCTCTTTATAATATAGATGTATATACCTATAACAAAAATATTATTATCTTTGTCACTTTCGAGTCGAAGCAAAATCGGCACGATTTATTAGAAACATGCGTAATTATTGTTAACTAACAAAAAAAAAACGTTATCAAATCGACATTTAGGTACATAGTTTTTTAATGTTTGTGCAGCCACAACTTTTCGAGGGCTTAAAAATTTCAACACCATTTTATTCAGAATGTTTACGGATTGGTACTGTACAGTATTTTTTTTAATCAGTCTAGTCCAGGGGTCGATAACCTGCGGCTATTTTGTTGTAAAGTTGCGGATCTCCAGTTCCATCCGCAAAAAATAATTATTTTATTATATAAACCCTTAAAAATCGTCCAATCTATCCATGATTGAGCACCATGTCTATCTCTCAGTCATTTCCACTCTCGTCTCACCCGCACCGCCCTCGTCGCGACGTGTCGTCCTCGGATACATATATTATATCTATATAAGCAAATACTATAATACTGAAACGAAAAGGTTTAGTGGCTCTTTAAAAACTGAGAAATTTTGTAAATTGTAACTTTTGGCTCTTCCGTTTCAAAAGGTTGCCGACCCCCTGGTCTAGTCGTTATGTTACCTCATATCTCTCAAGCCTAAGTATATTAAAATGTATTTTATTTAAAAGGATTTATCTTCCTGTATCACAAATTTGACATGAGTAAACTGTTATGTCATTCGGCATTGATAGTAGCTATTGATAGTTTAGCCCTCTTAGTACTTTGGCTGTAGTATTAAGTAGTATCTGCAGTACATTATTAGGTACGATAGATAACGTATAATCGACTTAACATGTTCCAGCAACAACAAGTCTATTACCTTAGAGGGATTTGAACAGAGTGAGTGACGTTCAGCTGCTATCTGTGTATGCACAATTTAGCTGCTAGCTACCAACCTGTATTTACTGTGTATACATGTTGTTTGAAAAATAATAGAGCATTAAGTATTATCTATTAGTTAACAAACTGCTTAATAGCTTAACACACATTAATTATTTTAAATATAGTTTAAGACCAAACTGAACTCATCTTTAAGAGCCCGTTTCCCCTGGTTTTCTCAACGTAATGTATTATTTAGTACGCACTATGCCGTAAAAATGTATTATAATTATTATTATGAATATACAATACATTTTTTTCCATTTTATGTGACATTTAATATCATTCTATTTTTTGTAAAATAAATAAAATGAATATAGCACATTTCTATTTTATACCTGCTGTATACTATGTGTGTGTGTTGGTGTACCAACACATGTATTATTATGTATGTCACTATAGTATATAGGCATATGATAATTCGGTTCTCTTTGTCAATCCTTCTCACAGGTGTGAAAGATAGAGAGAGAGAGCACGCAATTCTCATAGACCACAATATATTAGTTGTACTATTATAAATGGAATGTTTCAAAATATTTCCCCAACACACGCCGCAAAATACAGCTTCCCCTCTGAGATTGGCAAACGGGCTCTTAAACGTTTTTATTTAGTTTACCTTGTTTGTGTTTTGTGTGGGTCAAATCTAGTAACTGATATTTTACCCCCTTCCTATTCACCGATTGATCTGAAATTTGGCACACACCTTTAGTTCTGATGACAATACAATATTATAATAACTAATTGACCGGTCCGGCTTTCGTCCGGATGCAAATCGCACTTTTAATAAAGCACACTAAAAAACTTAAAAATAAAAATAGGTACAATTTATAAAAATAGGTTACAATTTGTTATTTTTCAGTCATGTTGTATACATCTACTGTATACTTATACAGTAAGCTACTGGGCTATACGTAGTTTTATATAAGTAATAACATGTCCCATTGATTTAGTACGAATATTGTTACAGTAAGCTAGTAAAGTTAACGCTTTATTCACAAGAACTGACTTTCGCTCATACAAATATTTATATCTAGATAAATTATGCAAAACATTTATAATAATATTATTAAGATGTAAAGTTTGTAAGTTAAGGGGTGAGGAGATAATATCCGAAACTACTCATCCGATTTCAAAATTTTTTTCACCAATGTTGATGGACATAGGCTATATATTATCGCGTTAAAATAAAAGCGCTTTTCGTTGAGATCAATTTTGCAACGTAAGTCGACGAAAAAACGGTGGCAATCTACAAATTCGGGCGAAGCCGGACCGGACCGGTAGCTATTTATAATTCTAGTTTTTTGAAAGGGTGCCATTATGTTGTATAAAATGGAATCATTTTTAAATTGATTTGCGCTCAAAATAACTTCAGAACGTGTAATTGAGAATCACGAACAACAGTTGTCGCTAATTGGTCTGTACGTATGTACGTCCGAGCTGTATTGATTACAAACCTTGACGAATCGCCGTGATTTATTTTTTTTTTTGCTTTGTTTATTATTCGAGTATTATTGGCTAGCGGCTCATGAAAAGCGCTTTTATTTTAACGCGAAAATATATGGCCCGTGTCCATCATGAAGGTCCATTCTAAATATTTTATTTATTTATTTATTCTTTATTCCTTTAAATATATATACATTTTTATCCATTTACAAAATACAAAAACGTTAAGAATTTTCCCACCCAACTTGGCAAGCCAGTGCTAGGGTGGGAGCTCAACCACTTGATCGGACATAATAAAACACAAAAAATAAAACAAAAATATTAATGTCATAATCTTAGAGAATATAAATTTAATTCTTTTAATTATTATTATTTTTTTATTTTTTTTTATTTCCCTCTTTTTCCTTTTTTGGGGTTACACATATTGGTGACAAAAAATTTTGAAATCGGATGAGTAGTTTCGGAGATTACCGCCTACATCCAAACTTACAAACTTTGCCTGTTTATAATATTAGTATAGATTTGTAGAATGTATTATTTCATTTCTTTTGATATATTTTTTGTAGACCTCGATTGTCTTGTGTTTATAACCTTGAATCGTTCTCTCCTATTTTCAAGATACTTTTCGATATTGTATTGTCGTTATTTCGACTCATCTTTTTAGCTGGGAATGAAATAAAATTTGGTTTACTATCCCCACAGTGTTACCCTAGCGACGTCGACGCGATATCTGTGTATGGGGGAGTAGGGAAGTCACTGAGGATCCCAGTGACAGCAACAAAGTGAAGATAAACGATCAATTCCCTAGGGTAGATAACTGTCGGACATCATAACTGTGAAAGATGGGACACACGCCATTGTCGCACCACTCCGTCGCCCCGCCGGTTGACTTGCGAAGGTACTGCCCAAGCCGGTTTCTGTGGAATTGTTACGTTTTCAAAACCCGTACACTTTGTACACTCACAACGTAACAAAATAAAATATCAGTTTATGTATCTAGACTGTAATGCATTATCTTATGTACGTAGTGTGACGTTGTGTTAAAGCGAGCGACCGGCGATTTTTAATAGTCTTACGAGTTAGCATTACAAACGAGTTACATAACTACTACATTTTTTACACGTACATCCTACGAAATAGCTGTTTTTCAGTTCATAATAAGTATATATTTATATATCTGACAGTTCAGGTCCAGCCATATTGGAATCTATTCGGATTTGTTTACGAATATTACACCTACTTCGCTTTTATTTTAACGCGATAATATATTATAGCCAATGTCTGTTCTAAATATTGCTGTAAACATTTTTGAAATCGAATGACTAGTTTCGGAAATTATCTCCTACATCCGAACTTTACCTCTTTATAATATTAGTATAGATAGTTATTGTTTTTTATAAGATCTAGTGCGCTCACTAAAAAGAGTCGCTCAGAGCGAGTCGTTCAAAGGAGCGACACTAGACAGTACATACTACACAAGAGTGCAGACTACAGAGGTGTGAACTGTCATCATGCATGCTCAGGAGTCACAGCAAATATGATTCTGATCTTATATTATTCGCATTTCGGATAAACTATAAAGTATAATAAAAGCTTAACAATAATAATGTTTATTGTTACAATATTTGTCAACGCCGTCAATGTGAATGGCTTAAGTCACTGTAAGCTTAGTACTACTACACTTACGGTGTGTCATTCAACATTAAATGACTCCGGACGTGCAAAATTCACTAGTGCCTCTGTGGCCTGTGCTGTGTGCGCTCTGTAAATGTGCGAATGCAACAGTACAGAACACCTCTGCACAGAGCAATGGCGCTCGGAGTGAGTCATTCACAAAAAAAGAGCAACACGCTCCGCTCCGAGAAATTCATTATGAACGACTCGCTCAGGAGCGACACATCACTAATAAGGTCAGTATTTCGGAATATTGAGTGAAGTATTGTGTTTGAAAAAGCTCTACCGTTCGAAAGTTTACTCTCTAATAATGATACAAGTTTTGAGCTTTTGGAACACGTTCTAACTTAATCGATTTGATGATCAAATATAAAACTGAAAGTCCGTAACGAAATATTGGCAAGTTTACTTATTGTTCAACAAATACATTAAGCTAAGATAAAACTGGGACACAATCTTTTTCTGGTATAAAATGGGCTGGTAAGAAATAAAGGAAGACGTCTGCTCATTGTTGCAATGTTAAAAATGTAAAACAAATTTATAAAAAAATGCATGACAATTTTCTAATTCCAAAACCGTTAAAAACAGTTTTAACTAGTGCGCATGACTGTGACGGTTTTGTTACCGTTTTCAGAGAGGTTGGAACAGAGTGCCAATTTATTAAAAGTACCTAGGTACATAAAAAGTTATGGTAATTAAATTGGCGCCAATCTCAAAACTACTATTTTTCGCTTTTTTGGAAGCCTTTCAATCTCTTTCAAAAAAGGCTTCGAAAAAAGATTAAAATTTAAAATTTATATTAAAAATATATATTTATGTATTTTGAAACGTTAATGCTACAGATTTTGAGAAGGAAATGAAATTGTTCCCTGTAATTTTGTTTTTTTTATCGTCGTTTGTTTTATGTGTTAAATTTTTGACAGCTCCGCTGGGAATTGAATTTTTCTTGACACTATTTTTGTACTTTTTTGTTTAATGTCTCTTAAGTGGGTTCCCACAGGAAAATCATCTTTTTTCTTTTAATAAAAACCATTAAGTTTTATATTACCTACCCATTGCACAGTGAATTCCACCACTTTTCAGTTAAAAAAATAATAATAATAGTAATAGATTTATTCCCAATAAAAAAAGACCATGTACAGTGTACTGATACCATTACAGAACCAGTGCTAGGATAGGCTATTATATTAATACAATTCGGGGATTTCCCAAACGTTTCAAGGTGAATTGATGATAATATTTAATTTCTGTGAATAATTTTTAAGAAACGATTTTTTCATTTGAAAAACAATCAAAGCGTGTAACGATTGTTTATGCGGCATTTCCATGGCTCGTCTATTACAAGCCCCCAGTTCGTAGTGTAGCAAGTATTGTTACATTAACACTCTCTCTCCTTCTCTAATGTTATATTGACAACATCATTTTTTCTTAGTTACAGAGTAAAATTGAAGATTGCTATCCGAAAACTTTTTATTTGTTCTTTTTCAATTCATCGAAATAAGTTTTGTTAAAAAAAGGTAGTCAATAAACTCATCCTTTCAATATACTAGAAAACATGAAACAAATGATTTACGTATTATATTTCATTAGAGTAATGAATTCAAAAGCATATTTAAAATTATTATTTATTATGCACTTCAAAACAACGTGCAAATATTACATTTCTAATAATTTTAACATCGTGTTGTTTACGAGCTCGTAATTATTCTCGAGGTAGGTTTATTGGCTAATTTATATGTACAGTGCATCCAAAAAGTTATTCGCTATAACGATTCTTACTTTAAACACTCGATGGATCTAAATATTTCGAAATAATGAATATGAATTTTGCCATGTAACTCAGTATGTAAGGTTAGAATAATTAATAAGAAAAATCGCAGAGTTGTGGACAAAAAGTTAGATTTATTAATTTCTATTTAATGAAGTTCAAATATTAGATAAAGAGTCAAATTGGAAGAAACGCAATATCAGTGAAATGTGGTTTATTAGACCAAACAATTCTATTAATTATAGAACAGACACTCAAAATTTAAGTACTTAGTACAACTATGTTATGAAATTGAACTAACTTTCGATTTTTTATTGTTTAAAAAATTTATAATATAAACTTGTTGCCATGTTTTTGTCTTATGTACCTTAACTTTTGTTAATTGCTATGGTTAGTAATTAATTTTTATTTTCATAATAATATTGTTTTGAATTTTCATATTGTACTTGAAAAAATCTAAATCTATAGACGAAACGTCGTACACTAATAAATCTAACTTTTTGTCCACAATCCTGCGATTTTTCTTATTAATTATTATCTCGATGGACATGATATCTAATATAATATGTTAGAATAATATTCTGAACAACTTTTTTCGATCTCTCAAACGCTACGCAAAGGATCGAGAATTGACCCTGTTTGTGAATTCGTTGTAGAGGTTGAGTTTAAAGTTCAGATTTTAAGTTGACCCTTTTAAAAACTGTGACTCATTGACCTGCAGAGCTGTGCAAAAATTTAAATCTGTATTTATTCAAATAATTCGTGTTAAATGCGACCCACTGTATTAATATTGTCGTCATAGCCTGTTGAGCCATTTTTTATATAGTATATTTAATACATTTTTTATAAACCAATAAAGAATTAAGGGAGTCATGAACATTTTTTTAACGTAAAAATGTTAAAAAAAAGACGGGCTGCACTCCAGGAGTGCCGGCAGAAGTGAAAACTTGAATATTAACATCTTACAAATTTTCGATCAAAATGGTTTGTATCATAGATTACATTTTTATTATGTACAATATTTCAACGCTAGATGTCTAACGTTGTATAAATAAAAGTTTCCGTCGTACGCATTTTTGATCAGGACACGTGACCGATCAGGACACGTGACCTGACGCGAGTTTAACATTTTTTACCTATTACAAAAAAAGTGTACAACGCCGCTAAAGAAGTTTTCACTTCAAAAATGGTTAATGTTTCGAAATTCATCCTGTTAATTTTTGTGTTCCGCACCCTTTGTGGAAGTAACTTCATCCTGTTAATTTTGTTGTTACGTAGCCAACTTCGCCCTGTTAAATCTAATGTTACAGTATGCGCGCGCATAGTAAGAATTCACTCGCATCGTTTCTTTCGTAACGCAACTTCAAAAACGATCACAAGTCACTGTCTTGACTCAAGGTAACAATAAAATCACGCCTTTAGGCACATACGCACATAATACATAACGTTATTGTACAGATTACATAACATATAAATGGTATAATCACGCACAGACCATTAAATGTACGACCCCTAACCTCAAACCCAGCGCTTTTGTACTAATAATGAATATCTGTGTATGTTATAAACCGTTATTTTACCAGGGCTTACCGGTACTTCCACCACAAATACCCGTTAATAAACACATCCACCATAGTAACGGATGAATGTACTCCAGGCGTGATTTAAATGAATAATTCCAGGCCCTACCCGAAATTTTTGAAAAGAATGTCTTTTTTTACTTGAATATTTTTCTATTTTTTAAACTCGATTGTTGCAACATATTTGCGAGTAAAGAAAACATCTTAAATTGACTTTTATCTCGAGAAATATTATTAAATTGAGATCTATATTTATATATATATATATTTCTTCTGTCCATGTGTATGTCACTGAACTCCTCCTAAACGGCTGGACCGATTTTGATGAAATTTGTTGTGTGTGTTCAAGGGGATTCGAGAATGGTTTAGATTCACAATTTGGTCCACTGGAAAATGTTTTTTTAATTAATTTTTTATTTGTAAGTAGTTATTGATTTTGGAATGTTTTACATTGGATCCGGCAGACTGCGCTGCCATCGCAGTATTGAATATTCAATATTATTCTATTTTAATTTTAGTTTGTCCCGACAGTCGTTCTTTTTCACACGGGTGAAACCGGGCGGGACCGCTATTATTAATATAAATTTTTTATCTTTATAGGTATATAAAATGCTGGTGTGCGTGTATTCGTAATGTTTCTCCTCTTAGACGGCTTGACCGATTTTGACGTTTTTTTTTTGTACTTATAGGGTCACCTAAATGGTTCGTAGCTATAGTCTACAAATCGGGGCGAAGCCGGATGGGGCTACTAGTGTAAATCTCTCAAAAAAAAACCTGACAAAAAACGAATTTATAAAGGTGTCATTACTATTTAATATATTAGCATTGGTAATTGGGCATCCCTTGAACTAGAGGAACTCATAACACCCCCAAAATGTAACAACCCAACACACCTTTCTGTATTAGAGATGAATACACTTTGGGGGATTTGTAGCTCTCAAAGAAATTTGCATTTGTAATATCGCAACCTATGTTAAAACAAGGACTGCTATACGTGGTTTGTGACGTCAGAGAACCCGGTTTACTTAACTTTGGTGTAATAGTATCCAACTAGTGTGACCTGTGCGAATTATTCGCACTAAATAAATATAATAATTATCACTTTACAAAATTATTTTTTAAATATGATTGCAGGTATTCAATTCGTTTCTAATTTTGCACACTGCTTATAACGTTCTTCTTTTTGTTGTATTACAATATTGAAGCTCAGATGACAGATCGAAGAAATATTTTACTAAAATTGTCATATAGAGGCGCAAGTAGCAAAAGCGTTGAGCTAAGCCAGATGGCATCATGAACTGAAATCTTAAAGTTCTGCTGTTATACCAGGCCTTGTCTCGGAGTCAGCTATGGTGACTTCACACGTGTAAACGTTCATATTATACCATCAGTCGTATTTTCAGAATTATATAAATGGTAGCATATTAGTTAAATTGTTCTACTAATAAATTATGGCCTTGCTTTATCCTCTTTTTAACACAAGACAGCTTATTAATAGCATATATTATTGATGTTTTATTCGTTTTGCAACTCATGACCGCCATTGAATTTTTTGTGTGAAACGTCTAATGGCGCGTTTGGTTGGGAGTAAAACCGTGCAATTGGGACGAGGTTACATTTATGTGCGTTGGATTAAACATGACTTTAGTTGAAGGCGACGTCTAGATAACAGGGCGAAATTTAGTTACTATTATTTCGTTAAAGCCGCTGCACACGAGGCTGGAAACACTGCTTGGACTTCTGCTGGCCGGCCGACTGAATACGAGGGTGAAAATGACGTCACTGCGGGCTCGCCTGCTAGCTTACAAGATAGATTTTAAAATTAGAACAGGGGCTATTTTTCTTGTTAGATCCTCTGCTTGCTCTGAGCAAGAACCAATCAGGAAACAATATCTTCTCACGTGGGCGCCCACAAACCAAACATGACGTCGTTCTGCTCAGAGTCAGACAACAGACACGTTTTGCTCTGTGTTTATATATTTGAACTGTCACTGCGCGCACACCAGCTCTACCCACAAAACAAGCTTGAAAAAAAGCAATCAAGAAAACCAGTGCTAGAAAACCAGTAGTCAAATCTAGCAGCAATTCCAACGTATATAAATATGTATTTAGAGCTAGTGCCTCCCTTTTTGACAGTACGCCGCTGTTCCTAATTGTCCGAACAGTAAAGAATGAAGGAATGCCAACTCACCTTTGAACACACGACTGTCTACTGTTTAATACCGAGCATTTAAGTAGTTTAATTAACATTTAATCCGAATGGTAGGACCCTAGTGTTAATGTTGCGTACACGCCAATGCACCGTGCGTTCACAGAAAACTGAATTTCACTATTCTTGCGTCTTGATCCCCCGAATAAAAAATCACCTTGAATAAATATATTACTGACAAAATATCCCCCGACATAAAAACAATTACGGGGTCGTGTCGATGCGATGGCGTTTTTTTGCGCAGTGAACAGGGAAAGCGTTCGGGAGGAGTTCTTTAAAAAAACAATTACGGGGTCGTGTCGATGCGATGACGTTTTTTTGCGCAGTGAACAGGGAAAGCGTTCGGGAGGAGTTTTTTAAAAAAAACAATTACGGGGTCGTGTCGATGCGATTTCTTTTGCGCAGTGAAAAAGGAAAGCGTTTGTGAGGAGTTCTTTAAAAAAACAATTACGGGGTCGTGTCGATGCGATGACGTTTTTTTGCGCAGTGAACAGGGAAAGCGTTCGGGAGGAGTTCTTTAAAAAAAACAATTACGGGGTCGTGTCGATGCGATGGCGTTTTTTTTTTGCGCAGTGAAAAGAGAAAGCGTTTAGGGGGAGTTCTTCAAGAAAGCAATTGCATGCTCGTGTCGATGCGATGGCGTTTTTTTGCGCAGTAAAAAGGGAAAGCGTTGGGGGGAGTTCTTTAAAAAAGCAATTACATGCTCGTGTCGATGGGATGGCGTTTTTTTTTGCGCAGTGAAAAGGGGACGTATTTTGTCCGTAGGATATTTTGTGTATCATGTACAGCATCGAGCGTCACGGCACTTGCACGTTTTTATTCCCGTCCAAACGCGCCAGTAGACGTTTCACGTCGACATCTTAAAGAGATTCTTTGCTTTCTCGATGACCGGGGTATAAAGTGGGTGGCTCATGTATACCTTTAAACCAAGTCTGGGCTACGGGAGCACCGACCTTTAAAGTTTGACCCGAGCTTTTGGTTATAGCAAGCTTTGTTGTTATATAGAATAGCTTTCAGGAAGATTTTTATATTCCGTGATACTTATTCAGGAAACACGGAAGGAAGGACTACTTTGTCCAGGACTTTAGCGTTTCGCTGCTATCCTATACTGTAATAATATACAAAATACATCTACTTATACGAACTTTTCGTGTAACGTCGTTAAGAGATGTAATTTTGGAATAGAATGTTCGTGTGGGTTTGTTGGGGGGTTTCTGAGTAGCCGAGAGTGTAGCGATGCCGCTGCTTTTCTAGCGTCTGTATTACAAGCTCTCCGTCAAGTCAGGTTGCCTCGTGCCGTGTAGCCAATCAGCGTAAGCGCGGAAATGATGTCAGATGACTCGTTTAAATGAAATAAAAATATTATCCAAGTGTGTAGGCTTTCACGGCCGGTGTTGATCCAAATTTTCTTAGTTTCCGGGCCGTTGTCCATTGGTATTACCACCTGACGTTTCGTCTACAACTACGCTAGACATTATCAAAGGCGATGTGGTAGCGGGCGAAGTGTCCTTCTAGGCTGCTCACAGGTAAGTGTGTCGACAAGTGCGGTATTTCCCTCTTTTATGGTTTGCGTGCTCGTGTTCTCTACTAGGTCGTACTTGATCTCAAGCTGTTATTGTATCGCAATTTATTCTAGGTAGTTACGTTCCCATCTACTCGAACAGTATTCAATTCTAATCTTTGATTAACGTCTGAATAGAACTCTTCAAATAAATAAAATTGTCGACCAATTTTTCTCAGACCAATATATTGACAAAAAATAATAAAATTACAAATCAATATAACACAAGATGACGTTTCGATCCGGATTTGGATCTTCTTCAGAAATATCTAAATAATATAAAAATTAATTAGTATTAAGTTATTTATTATCTAATAGAGGTCACGAAAGATTGAAAGTTTGAATGATTCAAAACATTTATGAAAAATTAATAACAAACAATAAATAGCTTAATACTAATTAATTTTTATATTTTTTAGATATTTCTGAAGAAGATCCAAATCCGGATCGAAACGTCATCTTGTATTAGGTATATTGATTTGTAATTTTATTATTTTTTGTCAATATATTGGTCTGAGAAAAATAATTGGTCGACAATTTTATTTATTTGAACTGTTGAATTCTAATCTCAGTAAGTATCAAATCAATGATCATTCGGCCATCTCGTTTTCTGGTACTCGATTCCAATCTGTGTTAAAATTTCAATATCATCAGTGTCGTTAAGTTTCCATCTCATCTACTTGAACACTGTTCGCTTTATTCGATTCTAATCTAGTGTGTATTACGATATCGTTGCAACGAGTTGACAGTTCGGGAGGGGGTAGATGCGCCGTACTTACTACCCCACCACAGTTGTGCATGCGTGTGTGTGTGTGTGTGTTCAGAACTCTCTCTCGCTCCGAGAATACACATTATATTATCAGGGTGTTTCCTGTTACTGGCGCCAGTGCTCTCTCCTGCTAAAGTAACAGGATTTGGGAGAGTGTGTGCGTAGTCCTGTGTACACCAGACGCGTCGACCATTTTAATTATCCTGCACACGACCTCTCTCAATAATTGTTCGTTAATACCGCCGGAGTTTTAATCAAAGACGTTGTTTTAGCTTCGTTTTTCTTTTCACGAAATTGTTTGAATACGGTGTGTTCACCGATAGCGGTAATTTTATAGATATTTCAGTTACTGTAGCCAATAAAATAAAAAAAATTCCAGTCGGCGACGGAATCATTCCAGCTTCACAAATGTTGACATTTGATTATAATAAAAAAAATAAAATTTCTGATATCGCGTGAGTTGACGCGGGTAATGGCTAGTATGATATTTGCTATTCGTTGCCATGGTTACCTACATAATATGTTCCACGCCATGTAAAAATTAATCAAAGCATGCCGAACTAGTTTGTTACTGACAGATCAATCAAAACAAAAGAGCGGTTGATTTTTTTTTATTTTCCAAACATTTCCGAAACTATAAAGTCTAGAAAAAAAATTTATTGACAAAATTTTCTTGAAAAAATAAATAGAATAATAAGCCGTTATGAAAAGTATACCATTATTATATAAAAAACACCGTTATAGCATATATCTCTTCTGCGCATGCGCCGATTTTCCCCAAAAATAATAGGGGCTCTTCATATTTGCATACCAAACATGCTCCCAAAATTTGGTTTCAATCCGCTCATCCGTTTGACCTGTATCATGTTCACAGACTAACAGACACCCCCTTTTTTTTTAAAAATATATTTTTTGGATTCGGGGGACCTCAAAACGGAAAGATATTGTAAAATTTTTGAAAAGTGATTTTTGACCTAAACTAGTACCATTCCCCACTTGTGGGTTGGAATGGTAAAATCAAAATGTCGGATCCAATATGGCTGCGTCCAAAATGGATAATGCATCAATGAAACGAGTTCAGAACTCGAAAGAAGTTTCACTTCCGAGAAGCGCATTATTTTCGGTCCGCTTGTGCAGAACTAATCCAGTTAAATAAACAGTGTGATTGTTTAGTAAATTCAACCGATTCTGTTGAGTTAACAATACTTCAACAACTAAACTCATTTGTCGAAACAATTGCTACTGATTAGTGCTTAGCGATTGCTCATTATTAGATGTTTATCTCAGTTAATTTCTCTTCAATTCATTTGATTAGTCGTCGTATAGATAGTTGAATACAAAGCTGTTGATTTATAGTACCTGCAAGCTTTTAGTGCAAACTGGAAACGTGCGCCATTTTGTGAATTTCATAACTGCAATGATCATAACCTCAAATGTTCGATGCAACACTAATATCTCGACTCTATAAATAGAACTCGTATAGGTAATACTGGAAAGGCTGCTGCACACGCGGCTAGAAACGCTACTAGAAATATTGCTTGGACTTCTGCTGGCCGGCCGACTGGGTACGAGGCTGGAAATGACGTCACTGCGGGCTCGCCTGCTAGCTCGCAGGATAGATTTTAAAATTAGAACAGGGGCTATTTTTCTTGCTTGCTCATCTGCTTGCTCTGAGCAAGATCCAATCAGGAAACAATATCTTGTCATCAACATGGCGTCATTCTGCTCAGAGTCAGACAACAGACACGTTTTGCTCTGTGTTTATATTTGAACTGTCAGTGCGAGCGCACCAGATCTATCCACAACTAAAAAGACGTCTCGTGTGCAACGAAAACATAAAACTAAGCGCTAGAAAACTAGTAAGTCAAATCTAGCAAGGAATCTAGCAAGGAATCTAGCGGAAAATCCAGCTGTGTCTGCAGCGCCTTTGATAGTATTGTAAGCACTAATAAGTTCTTACTTCAAAAAAAATAAAACACTTTGATTGAATTAATAACAATTCGTAAAAATATGTTTTCTCATTAGAAGTAATTAATTAATTCATTTTTTTTCCAAAATTAACAACATTCATTTTTCCAGCGTAGCTAAGGAAAACTAATTTTGACAATATTAAAAAAGAGAGAGAGAGAGTTAATGTAACAATGCTTGCTGCATTATAATAGAACTTCACAGGATTGACTAAGTAATGTATAATTTTCCTGACCATGATATGAACTCTCCTTGACTCGTATTTTTAATACACGAAAAGGAAATTTTTTCTGTCAAAATAAATATTTCTTTCAAAGAATAAATACGCCGCCATCACTATTAGTTGTATGAAACACAATCCTATAAAATAGTCTGCTACCTTTTTTTAACTTTATTTATTTCCATCTGCAATATAGTGCCTGATTTGTTTATTTGTATTTTTTCTAAACTCATATAAAAGTAGGTAGGTATGTTTATTTAATTTTCAACGTACAGTAATCGGCTATTTTATATTTTTTGTACAATTACGTCTGCAAAGATTCGTTTATTAACTTCAAAGTTGTAATCGAGTTTTTGAATGTTATACCTCTTCTGGTTTTCAGTAAAATAATCATTCTATTCCAGGGGTCGACAACCTTTTGAGACGGAAGAGCCATTACAAAATTTCCCAGTTTTTAAAGAGCCATTTAACATTTTCGTTTCAGTATTATAGTATTTACTTATGTAGGTATAATATATTATGAGAACGACACGTCGCGACGGTGGCGGTGCGGGTGAGACGCGAGTGGAAATGGCTGAGAGATAGACATGGTACTCAATCATGGATCGATTGGACGATTTTTAAGGGTTTATATAATAAAATAATAATTTTTTGCGTATGGAACTGGAGAGCCGCAACTTTACATCAAAAGAGACGCATGCGACTCGCGAGCCACTGGTTGCCGACCCCTGTTCTATTCTATTCTTTTTACATGCAAACTTCTTTTATTATTTTTTTTTTACTTCATTAAAAATTATATTTAATTTAAAAATAATTTTTGAACTATTTTCCGATAAGGCCCTAAAAGCGTGTGCTCCGTTGTAATAAAGTAGCTTAATATGTCCTTCCCCAAAGTTTAAACTATCTCCATATTAAATTTCATTACAATCGGCCCAGCGGTCTTGCCGCGGTGAAAGTGTAACTTAATACAATATTACAACATATATTAGATATCGTGTCCATCGATAATAATTAATAAGAATAATCGCAGGTTTGTGGACAAAAGTTATATTTATAATTTAGACTTATTCAAGTACAATATTTTCATATTGTACTTGAATAAGTCTAAATTTATAGACGAAACGTCGTACATTTATAAATATAACTTTTGTTCACAAACCTGCGATTTTTCTTATTAATAATATTACAACCCCCACCTCATCCCCATAAGGGTTGAATTTTGAAAAAAAAGTAGACTACGTCCTTTCCAAGGCTTCAAACTATCTCCATATTAAATTTCATCACAATCGGCCCAGCGGTGTTGCCGCGGTGAAATCGTAACTTCATGCAATATTACAACCTCCACCTCATACCCAAAAGGGTTGAATTTTAAAAAAAAAGTAGACTATGTCCTTACCCAGGCTTCAAAACATCTCCATATCAAATTTCATCACAATCGGCCCAGTAGTTTGGCCGTGAAAGCGTAACAAAGAGACAGACAAAGTTAATTTCGGGTTTATAATATTGGTATGGATTTTTGGACCAACCTGTTTATAAATACAGTTTGTTGTGGTTCTATTTTCTTGTTGTACGCGCTTCTTGTGAACAGTACTTATGCGTTACCTTCTGTAGCCTCTAGGCATAGTTATATTGTTTTTGTCACTAATTATCACTGTATCTTGTATCTTAAGATACACGTTGAATGTTTTACTCATTAACGGGGACACTGCGGGATTCTCTTTGTGGTTAAAGCGAGCGCTTCCCAAACATTCGTCATAATAACAAGTGAAATTTTGAGTAAATTAAATGAAATATCCTTTACTTTTCTCCACTACGGCTAACTTGAAAGCTTAAAATCAGTTTCTAATTTCAAAAACGCTTCATCGACATTGACTTGACCTTGAAATTTTAACATTTTTATATTAGAAGCTTGTAATGCGAGTATATAGTCAGAGTGCCCGTCGGCAAAAATTTTACTGACACATACTCTCCCCAAACTTTGTATATGGCTTCATGAGGCCTAGTCTGACACCTATTTCCTCTATGACTGTTCTTGATTTTGGGGCGTTTTCCCTCTAAATTTCTCGAAAGATGTCGTTTTGACGACATGTAAAAATTTATAGATACTGTTTGTTTTTTTAATTGGATAGCTTAAAAACTTCAACCAAAACACTAAAATAATGTTCTCTGACAAATAATATAAATCATTTAAAATGTCTGACACCTCGAATATTCGAGGTGTCAGACATTTTAAATGGCTTATGTTTGGGGAGAGTATGTGTCAGTAAAATGTTTACCAATGGGCACTCTGACTAATATGTTTGCAATTCTATTAAGTATTACTTAATAACATTAAATATAGCTATTGTTTGTTACGATGGTTAAGAAACACCCATTTTTACGTCGCTATATTAGAAAAAATTACTTTTCAAACACTGTCACCGTCGGGATACGAACCCCGAATCTTTACACTTTTGCCATATCTAGTGTTATTAGTATTTATTTTTTACTTTTGCGTTAATTTACCTATATTTAATCATTTTTTTGCACACCCCTTATAAAATAACTGCGTTTCATGCATGTATAGCGATAGTAAAATGACCTATTTCACACTAGTGCGTAAAATAAACGTTATCGTACCATCATTCACATAGTAAAAGTATGAAAATTCAACGCAGTCTTCAAATTTGATCTGTCCAAAAGTTTGAAAATTTTATAGTGGATACGTGACAAATATACTATATCTATATCGTATGTGACGATTATGGCACATGTGAATGTTGAAGCTCGCTGTCCCTTGTTTTCAACATAATGTCGCATTCGCACTAGAAACAAAACTTACGATTTTCGTTTTCTAATCGACAATCTATCATGAAGCGCTGTAACTGAGTCTGTGAGAAAAATGATATTTTTAAATGTCATGAACGTCAAAAATAACTGACCGTTTCGTTCTTCGACAAAAATATAATCGCATTTCCTGTATTTCAGTCCTTCATTTCAGGTTTCGACATTTTTAAAGTCCCTCCGCCATCTTTTCACTCATCCTGCCACCTACCATTCAATTACACGCTGAACCGGCTCTCCCACCACATTTTCAACCCGTCCTCCCACCACGTTTGACACTGCGTTGGGCTAAACTATCAGCCCGCTCTTCCACCATATTTGACTTTCCGTTTGGCTGAATCATTAACCCGTTCTTCCACCACATTTTCGGCCCGTCCTCCCGCTATATTTGACATTCCGATTGGCAAGATTATTAACCCGTTCTTCCACCACATTTTCGGCCCGTTCTTTCACCGTTTTGTCTGCACCACAGAGACAAGTAACTAAAGTTCGCTAGTTCGTATGCTTGCCATATGTGAAAGTGTTCTCAGTTAAGAGAGAACGCTGCAGAAAACCAGATATTTGTTTACTTAAATCAGCATTGTTTTATATCGTTAGTTATTATAAAGATAAGGAACTTTTCTCTCTCTGAATTGCAGACACTTTCACGGCTCACTCGAATATCCCTATGGTCTGCACTTTCGTCACAAAAATCCGAAACAGTTTTGCAAATGTACAGCCCTGCAGTGCATATCACATCTGTATAATATTGACAAGCTTCTCATACTTTAACACACGTAGTAGCGATACATAATGCAGTACATAGAACTAGATAAATCCGATTAGGGATTTCTCTAAAGTCTGTTGGGAAATTTATACATCAATATTTACGTCTGTTATATTTGACGTCCCTGGAGATAGCAGCGATATCCAATATGTTTGTTTTATATTATTATATTGAACATGTTGTGTGAATCAATTGAGATTTCATGTACTGAACATTTTCAATTTTCATCATATTTAACGAATAGTTAAACAGTTGGGAACGATCGGTGCGTAGTGTAATTGAATAAAAAACACTAGTGCTTGGTTGCAGAAAACATTGTCAGAAAATCTTATTTGACAATGACCTTAGATTGTATTATTTATAATAATAATAATAATATTTATTTAGTGTAGTAGAGACAAAATGTCCATTACAACGTCAAGTGAAATACATACATACAAATGATCAGTTAAAACAAATAAAACTATTTAAAGACATTTAAAAATTCATCCACTGAGTAAAAACAATAATTAATAACTTCTTCACGTGAAAAGCGTTGTAGAAGTTTAAATCGATCCTGCTCGAAAAATAATTGATCGATTTGAAACGATATTTTTATTAAACTGTGTTTAACATCGTTTTTTCTTCGAAACAACGTTTTCTATTCATCTTCTATGTATCTTCAAAAATAGTGAAACATTTTTCTACTACGTTGTATTAAATAATATTGCTTATTCAAAATCGGTTTTCACCTGTCAATAATAATAATAATCATTTTTATTGAGATGCCACTGATGTGGATACAAACGTCAAAAAATACATCAAATATTAAAAAAGATCCTTCAAATCATAAGGCACGGTGTTGCAAAAATATTGTTTTAATTTATGTTTAAAATGTTCTAATTTTTTTATATTTTTTATTGAATCAGGCAATTTATAGAAAATTTTGTAACCTATATATAACGGACTTTTTTCAAAAAAAGTCGTATTGTGTTTTATAGTGATAGGTATTGTTGTTGCGGGTGTTATAAGATTTTTGATTATTTTCTGTAAAGCACATTTTCGAGAACATAACTGTGAGCAGCTCAAGAGCAAAAAACCCGTAAAAAGTTAGCAACTTGTTTTCTTTGAATACATTTCGACATGAGTCTCTAAATTTTAATTAATTAATTAAAAGTGCCCGAAAAATATGGCGGCAGTTGAGGCAGGCGCACATTAAAATTTCAACTATGAAATATAATATTTTTACCAATTTGTAACAACACCTCAATCAGATCGGGTATTTTCAAACTCTATCAGTAGTTTTTATTGTTTGTTTTCTTTTTATATCTAATTTATAGTTTATTTTCTTCTTGTGCATGTTCTATTATATAATAATAAATTTCTAATAAAGAGATCGGTTTTTCTCGTAAGCTTTTTTGTAACAAAGTTTTTAACTAAAAACTTATACGGTGCCAAAGTATTCTTATATAGTTGCAGCTTATACTTCGGAATCTACCTTGCAGCTTTTAGTTTTAGCTTTTTAAACGAAAAAACTTTCTTTAGTTTTCCTTTTTTTTTTGTTGGCAATCTGAATCATGTATTCGAACCGACAGAAAGAACGCTAACTAACCAATGCATTGATCATTAAATCAAGCAAGCTTCGTACTTTAGTTGAACTTCCTTCGAAAGCTTACAAATTACTTGTTTTAAAATTAGTTTAATTATTGTGTAAATAATTCCGACGCAAGCTTTGGCTATTTTTAAAGCTAGAAACCTGTTTGTATGCTAATAAATTGCCTGCTTGATTAAATTTGAAAGAAATTGGGTACAGCAAATTTTTTCTTGATGAATAGCAGAGTTAGTTCAGATTTTATTTTACCTTAACCTCACTTTTGCAAGGATCGAAAAAAGCTAAAGAGGGACGCTCATACGATCCACAAAAAGTCTGTCCCCTCCTTAACTTTGAGAGCATTCTCTCTAAAATTTTGGAAAAAATCAAGCATATAAAGAGACCCGTGAAGATTACAGAAAAAACTGTAATGAACGATACATTCGGCGCCTGAATTCATCAATAAAATAAAAATAAGTTTTTTTGATGAGTTTCGGTGTCGAACTTAGTTTTTATATACTCTTTATTAGCCTCTTTATATGCCTTTCGACGCCAAAACCCATCAAAAAAACTTTTTTATTTTTTCTTGATGAGTTTAGACGCCGAATGTATCATGCATTACAGTTTTCCTGGATTTTTTACAGCTTCTTTATATGCCTGATTTTTTCAAAATTTTAGACGTAATATTTTCGAAGATATGGGGGGGAGAGACTGCTTTTTTGGTAAGTATCTCCCCTCTTTTCCTCTGAAAGTACAAGATTTAAAATTTTGACAAAAATCAAGCATATAAAGACGCTGATAAAGATTACAGGAAAGCTGCGTCCGATACTAAAACTCATCAAAAAAACTTTATTATTTTTTTGATAAGTTTAGGCGCCGAATGTAGAATGCATTATAGTTTTCCTGTATTCTTAATAGCCTCTTTATATGCCTGATTTTTTTTCAAAATTTTAAATCTAATATTTTCGGAGGAAAAGAAGGGAGAGACGTACCAAAAACAGCGGTCTCTCCCCTCCATATCTCCGACAATATTGAGTCTAAAGTTTTGAAAAAAATCAAGCGTATAAAGAAGTTGTAAAGAATACAGGAACACTATACTGCATGATACATTCGGCGCCTAAACTCATCAAAAAAAATAAAAAAGTTTTTTTTGATGAGTTTTGGCGTCGAACGCAGTTTTCCTGTAATCTTTAACAGCCTCTTTATATGCCTGATTTTTTTCAAAATTTTAGATCTACTACTTTCGGAGGTACGAAGGGGAGAGACATGGCAAAAAAACAAGTCTCTCCCCTCCATATTCTCAAAACTATTAGATCTAAAATTTTGAAAAAAATCAGGCATATTAGAGAAGCTGTAAATAATACAGGAAAAATATAACGAATGGTGTACGGAACTCTCGATGCGTGAAATACGTCGGCGAATTAAATAAAACGTAATAATGATTTTTTGAAGCTGGAAAGAAGTTTAGTTCAGAATAATCAGTAGTTAATTCATTACTATGTATTTTAAGAAGAAGACAAAATAAAAGGAACTCATATTACAGAATAAATAAAGAAAAGAAATGCAATGTTAAAACTTAAATACGATTCATATTTGCCGCATTTTTGCAGAGCAGATGATTTTTGCATTTAGAGTTTGTCTTGCAGACAACTTCACAGTAAAGCAACTTTGACGTTTGTTGACGTTTGTGTTGTTTATTTATGGAGTTTATTTAAGAAAACTATCTTATTTTGATGTGTTTTGTATGTTTTAATACGTGTTTAAATTGATTTTAATTGTCTTCAGTCCAAGTAGGTAACATTGACGCACCATTTTATATAATTTTATTTGTGATTAATTTATGTCTTTTATAATTATTTTGCAGATAGATGTGATCAATCAATATATTTCTTCAAAACCGAAAATGGCTCGTTTGCAAGATATAATGGGCCGATTGCACGCCAAAATAAGGCGAAATCAGAACACCGGAGGCAGTCGAACGCTGCTCGCTCGAGACGCCTTGGCGTTCCATGCTTACTACGAAGACGCACCTCCGGCAGCAAGACATTTGGAACATATATCACGAACAAAGGAATCGTCTTTAAATGGCGATTTTTTTCAACGGAAACCAGAAGTCGAAATAAAGGTTCGAATTTCATTTTTGCATTTTTCTTTATCTATACAATCTACTCTACCGTTTCATAAAAACATAGCGCAGAATATTACGTAAGTTTTGTAATCGAAAACGGCACAATTATTGTGTAACAGTCATAAAGCATACGTTTTTATACACGTTTAGGCAGTATTTTTAGATTTAAATCCTTGTTAAACCCCATACAGTGTAAAATCTTTATAACGTCCTTCGTTATAACGAAAAACTCCCTATAACGTCGAAATTTTTACGATTTGGTTGGTTTACCTTAAAACCTATACATTAATACCCTCTTTATAACGCAACAGCCATTCTCTATTACGAAGAAATATGTTCATATTTAGGCGTCAGCAAATGTTTACAGACATAAAGAGGACCATTCTGAACCATCACCATCTATTCAACAAGCACTTGATGACGCCAAACTTATCGAAAAATTCCTATTATTTAATGAAGATTATTCCACCACATCCCAAGGCATGCATAAGATACTTAAAATACAAAACAAATATTGGCATAGCGAAAAACGTCAGGCAAATTTAACAAACTATAGGTATATGTGTTTGGAATAAATTAATTTTGTGAAAATTGGTTATTTTTCTTTCTTCCCTCCATATAACGAAAATTCTTTATAACGAAACAAATGTTCGGTCCCCTAAAATTCGTTATAAAGAGATTATACAGTACATTGAAGATTATTGTTAATTTGGTTGTTTTCTTTCTTCACTCCATATAACGGTAACTCTCTATAACGATAAAAAATGCTCGGTCCCTTGAGTTTCGTTATGAAGAGTTTACACTGTATTTTAGAAATATGATAGTTATTACTGCCCAAATGTGCGTTGTTTGTGTGTATATATCTGCTCCTGAAAATACATACCCAATGTAAAACGATAGAGTTGGATGCAGTGTCTTTCGAACTGGTGGAGTTCCCGGTTGATTTTATCAACCGCCGGTTAAAATGTAAATTCGGTGTCGTACCGAACTCGATCGGTTTTAAATCGAACATACTTTGCTGTTGTCATTCAATCAGTAAAATTTAAAACGTAATAAATTTTTGCTGTAGAATGCTTGCGTCGTAACCCAACATACGGGTGTCTGAATGCGATAAACTATTCAACCGATTTTCATGCGGTTTTTTCACAGATTGGTAAAGAAATATTCGGGAAATTTGAAGCTGTTTGTTATTACACTATCGTAGCCGGGGAACAAACATGAACAAAATAATGCGTAAATATGATTAATTTATAAACATTTAAGAATGTTTTGTATTATTGCATAGCCCTAGCCTGCTTACTTTTCGTTATCCCACTCGGCTAGTAAAATTTTATGAAGAAAACATTGGACATAACAAAAATCCAGTTCGATTGATTTTAACGAAGCGTTTAACACATCGTAAAATTGATCCGACTAGAATTTCAGTTGAAAATATAATTTCTGTACGATGAACAGTTGTTTTAGCTGGTACTACAGTCGGTTCTTCATAAGAATAAACTAGCCACAATAGTCAAATCGGAACAGGGGAAAAAGAAGTGTTGTTCGGACAAAAATATTATGTCTGCATTTTTCAGGGTGATAAATATCAGCACCTCGACAAAGAAGAAGATAACGGATGTCAGCGACCTAGTTGCGCAACCGTTTTGCTCATTGCTCTTTTGATGCTGGTTTTCGTCGGACTGCCCGTCGTTTATCTTTTACACTGTTTCGACGTTTTGACTGCCCATTGGGCCGCCGAACAGCACAAAGCAGCCGAGGCGTTGCTCATGCAACAACACCACGCTACTGCTCCCAAAGAATCTGTGAGTAGTTAAAACAACCAGCATTAATTTGTTATATTCGTGTAGTCACTTGTTATTTTTACATTTGTTTCTTATCTCTGTGCTTGTTTGTTTTCTGCATTCCTTTGTTTTTGTTATCTCTGCATCCGTTGGTTATCTCTTTATGTTTGCATTCATTTGTCACATATTTAAAAACAACTGAACGCTGTTTTGATAGAAATTTAAACTGATATTTTCATGCTACTGAGATCTGTCAAATGGGCATATTCTGACATCTGGTGGTAAAAAATCGAGTAAGGGAGAAATATACTGATGTTATTTAATTTGATGATAATTGTTCCGAGTGTATAATCTACAGTAAATAAGTAGAAGGTACCACTGTGACGTCAATAAAATGTAATTGAAAAAAATTCGCCCTCCAACAGAAGTTGTCAAACTGTTAAAAATATTACGTGATCGCAGACAATTTCTATGTATTTCCGTTTTTAGGTGCATTATGTTGCAAGTTCGGCTGTCCACGAAGAGTTGAACAAAATGATCCCTGACGCGTTGCCATCGTCTCTTTTCACAACCGATTCACCTATTAATAAAACGAGTCGCCAACTTGTTTCGCCTCCTACACCGAAACCGGATCAGTGTGTTTCGATACAAGATGCGGATAAATTTGACTGTTATCCGGAGTATGGAGCGAACCAGTCTGGCTGTGAAGCGAGAGGCTGTTGCTGGGTATTCACCATTTGTTAAATTAACTTCAATAATTTCCAGTATCGTATAAAACGCCTATCAGTGAAATCTCGTGTATGTTACGAATTCCCAATTGTAATTCTGTAAGAGCCAGTGAAAGTATCGATCGGATTTTCAATTTATCGAAAATATGACTGCCGATAGACTTAAATAAATGAAAAGAAGTCCGATAGCTATATTAGCTGTTTTTTTAGGTTCCTCGTAAGACGAAGAAACTAAGGCAGCGAAAATATGAAATGAAAGAGATCGTTAATTTGGACATTCCGTATTGTTTTTATCCGAAAGGCTACGGCGGTTACGAACTGATCAACGTAACAGAGGGAGCGTTGGGAAAAACTGCATACTTGGAAAGAACATTTAAGAGTCCGTATCCGAACGACATTAAAACGATTCGAATGGACGTCATGTACGAATCGGAAGATAGAGTTCGCGTCAAGGTAACAAAATTTCGACTTATTTAATTATCGATTGACGAACAAATATAATATGAAATTGTTAGTACAAGAAATACACGCCGATGATTTTTAACGGAAACATTCTATGTTCATTACAGATCGTCGATCCGTTACATCATCGATTCGAGCCTCCGTATCCGGAAGTGCCGATGTTGGATCGTGCAACGCCATCAAGAAAGTACATAGTCGATATTGATCCTTATAAAGTTGGATTTAGAGCTATCCGCCGTGAGAATAACGCTACAATGTAAGTTCTATTGGCCGATACCGATGTATCGATATCGAATCAGCTCAAATGTACACGCGATGCTTATTCGCTTGCCGATACAAAGTTGACGCTAAATCGGGATGTTTGAAGACACACTGCGCCCGGGTAACTCGGGTGCTCTTGAGAATCGACTTAGTTTTTTTTTTTGTTCGCAGCTTTAACTCTCAGAGTATGGGCGCGTTGATATTTTCCGATCAGCTACTTCAGCTGTCAGGTCAGTTATTGCCGAACACTGACATCTACGGATTGGGCGAACACCAAGCAGCGTTTCGTTTGGACATGAACTGGCAGCAGCTCACGTTGTTCAACGCAGATAAAGCACCCGTCGAACACGTAAGGGTCTTCTTTCTTTTGTTTTTATACTGAGTTCTAGTTGACTCGTGGTGTCGCACAGATGGAGGCAGTTTTTACGATTTATTTACAAACTCTTAAATGTTTGTCAATACAGCATTTCGATTTTATGAGTTATCGCTTTACGAGCGCGCTTTTGAAACAGTTTATCTCATAAGTCTTTTAATCTTAAGTTTTTTTTTTAATTCGAATCGTTGAAATCTTTATTTCAGAGTAATCTGTACGGAACTCAACCCCTATATTTGGCAGTCGAGCCGACTGGACACAGTCATGGAGTGTTTTTACTGAACAGTAATGCAATGGGTATGTGTTTTGTTTTAACCTAAAAATATGCTACGCATGTTTTGAGTTCACTAGTAATTATTTAAACCAGGGGTCGGCAACCCGCGGCCCGCGAGCCTATACCTTGCGGCCCGTGACTGTTTTATAAATAAAAGTCTTATATACCTACCTACATAAATAAATAATTAAATTAATTTTCACAAACCCTTTTTCTTATGATATTGAGGATGTACTTAGTCATTTACAAATGAACGTGATTGATCTCCAATCTAATGATACTCTCAAGAACTCTTTCTTTGAAATCAAAGATCTTGTTAAATTTTATGTCAGTTTTTCATCTAACTTTGACGAATTGAAAAGGTTTGCTCTGCAATTAATTACAATTTTTGGTCGTACTTAATTATGCGAACAAACCTTTTCGATTCTCAATTACAGAAAAAATAAATATGCTTCTCGTCTCACAGATGAGCATTTGAGAGCTATTCTACGAATTGCAACTACAAACCTGGAAGCTAACATACAACAAATAGCCACTCAAATACAATCTCAAACGTCACACTAATTTTTGTAAAAGAACAGTTTTATTTTGAAGTTCTCAGTTAAATTTTTAATAAAATTCAAATGAAATGTTTTCGAATTTGTAAGATCACAAATACCTATTACGTTGATTTTGTTTTGTTTCGACTCTCGAATGTTCATTCCTTTCGTCCACTTGTAATGTTTGATTTTTCAGATGTAATATTGCAGCCGTCTCCCGCAGTTACGTTCCGTCCGATCGGTGGCGTTTTGGATTTTTATTTCTTGTTAGGACCGACGCCGCAAGACGTTGTACGTCAATACACCAACATTGTCGGAAGACCTTTTATGCCGCCGTTGTGGGGCCTTGGATTCCATCTTTGCAGGTTCGTTTCTGTTACGATATATTTTTTTGTTTCGGCTAAGAAATTTTAACGTAATGTGATTTTCGTAGGTTCGGAACTAAGACTCTCAACAGAACAAAAGAAATCTGGGAACGAACTCGCAATGCGAATATACCGTTCGTGAGTATCGATTTCTTGTTTTCGCGCATAGATCGTTCTTACCGTTCCTCGATATGTGATTTCAGTTGTTCGTTTTAGGATGTACAATGGAACGATCTCGATTATATGAAGGAAAACAACGACTTTACGTACGACAACAATTCGTTCAACGGTTTACCGGAGTTTGTACACGAACTGCACGGTCTTGGCATGCACTGGATACCGCTCATCGATTCCGGTATAAGTGCTGGAGAACCGGCCGGAACCTATCCACCGTTCGACGAAGGCATTTCGATGGACATTTTCATCAAAGACAGTACCGGAAAACCGTTCGTCGGAAAGGTAAGTCTGTGTTTTGCAACCATATGCATAATTATTGAACTTTTTAAATCGTATATGCATTGTATTTTTTTTTTATATATGCATTTTGCCACTGGAAGACGGCAACTCAATTATCTCGCCATTTTAAAATCTCTTATGCCGGCACTTCACATGGCTTTTTGTATTTGGCATATTTGGCAAACAATTACCAAGTGTGGACAATCTATTTGACAAAGTGTTGGTCTTATTTGCCTATTTGACAAATAAGGCCAATATCAAATGCGCGTTACCATGCGCTTGTCGGTTTTTCGAGGCACATCAAAGGAGTCAAATAGGCAAATACGCAAATAAATCGTCCACACAATGACCATATGCAGAAGCGCACGCGCCGTGAACCTGTACGGACGTGCAGTATTTTTGTGTCTGTGCTGTGAGCGAGAACTGGAACAATTACTATTGAAAATGAATTGGGACAATGAAACAGTGCTAAAATTCCTGGAATTTTGAACCTTGCGTTCTGCTGCCAAATGTTTGTGTGTTTGCTATTTGACTGCCATGTGTGGATGGTCGTATTTGCCTCTATTTGCATGTTTGTCTTGAACGTCATATATTTTGCCAAATACAACAAACACCCAATAGCGAACGCAAATAGCCATGTGAAGTGCCACCTTTAAAACATTTTTTTTTGTGTGAATAATTCTCTAGGAGGCTGGCTGTTAAAAGATCAGTCAGTAGCGTGTCTCCTGCCTTACCGAAATCATTCTTAACTTCTAATCTCTAATTCGTTATCGAAATACAATCTTATTTTTTTATATTTTGACGTGATAACGTCTTATAAATTGATGAAACACCGGCTGCACGTACGAAAAAGTGTCACGTTCCGCCTGAGCCTGAGCGTGCAAGCGAGAGCGCGATATAAGCGATAGAGAGGCACGATCAGCCCAAGCGTCGGCTTGTACGCATTTATCTCTCTTCTCGCGTGACGTCAGAGAGTTCATCAAATGTTTCTTTATGACGTTATCACATAAAACTATCGTCCGTAAACCGACTTTACAGACAACCAATTTTTTTTCCATCTAAATTTATCAAGAATCATCTTTTCGTTTCAGTTAACTTTTGTAGTCTATTGAATATTTTTATGTTGTTCGTTATTATTTAAATATACTTACCCTTTGGGTTAAATTGTTTTTGTTCTTTTTTATTCTTTTGGATTTAATAATAACTATTTTTTTTGATCGAGCGAATATTTTTTATTGGGCCCAGAACTCGTATTTATTCAACACCCGTTTGCTCGAATCATTTACGGCCTCAAAGTTACAATTTATCGCTCAATATCAAGAAGCAGATATATTTTGGTTAGGCGGTCGTCGATTAATTGCGTTATTTTAATAATTTGTGTCGTAGGTTTGGAATCGTAAAGCTACCGTCTGGCCCGATTTCACTCACCCTCGAACGGTTGATTATTGGACATCGATGCTTCGGATTTTACACTCTCTCGTGCAGTTCGACGGCGCTTGGATCGACATGAACGAGCCCTCTAATTTCTTTTCCGGTAACCCGAAACGTTTTTGTGTGCCTGGTTTTCAAGTTTTCTTCTAGCTAATCGTTTTTTGTATGCAGGAACGATAAACGGATGTCCGAAATCCAATCTTGAAGATCCACCGTATGTTCCGAACGTCAACGGAGGTATTCTACGATATCGGACTGTCTGCATGACGGCTCGACACTATGCGGGAAACCATTACGACGTTCATAATCTTTACGGTTTTACAGAAGCAATCATTACTAGCTTGTAAGTATTTTTTTATTTGATATGCTGACGTAGTGATCGTTTGGTATTTCCTTGTGTTTATTTGTCTGTCCGATTGTTCAGTGATTACGTCAATTGGGCTTTTGAATGAAATTTTTTTTTTGTCATAAATGGAAAGATCGTATATAAGTTTTATAACAAAACTATTTTTCTTTTTTTTATTTTCGTTATAATTCAAAAGTTATATCAAATTAAAAATAAATTTTTGTACCCAGTTCCGAGAACGCGCCGACATTTCCCGAACATAATGTGACGTCATAATGTTTTAGTCAATACACAATATGTAAGCCATTGATAGTATACTGCGTATATACATTTTACCATTATGACGTCACAACTGTCAAAAACAATTTTAGTGCGTTTGCAGTCACGTGATTTTTTTTAATATTTTATCAATTTTAAATTGCTTATAATTAATTTAAAAAAAGTTTTTTGAAAGTTTTTCGCATCGATTATCAATATTATTTATAATAAAGTTTTAAAATACAATAAAAAATCGATAATTATTTTTTTTTCAAAAGCCTAATTCGTAGATCAATTTTAATGAAATTTGCCAATGACTTTGAATGTATTCCGAATGAAGTATATATTGAAGAAAAGAGTGTAAAAACAATGTTGTTTTAATTTTATTTTCTCTATAACCTACTTGATGATACTCGCACCTTAAAAGGACAGTTCTCTGTAGCGAAAGAAATTTTTAAATCCCTCGAGTTTCATTTTAAAATCAAATTGATTTATTTATCGTATTTTGAACAAATCGGGTCGAACGTCCGAGCGAATATCGTACGAATCGAAGCTATCGAACCTTTAATTTATTTCAGCGCCTTAGCGGAAATTCGAGGTAAGCGTCCGTTCGTGATTTCGCGCTCGACTTTCCCCGGCCACGGACATTACGGAGGCCACTGGAGCGGAGATGTGTATTCGACTTGGCACGATCTAAGAATGTCGATTCAAGGTACGTAAAAACAACTTTCAATTTGGGAGAATGCGAGATTTTTTTTTTCTAACATGCGCGTAATCATATATATTAATACGCTAAGGTTTAAGATGTTTGCCTCCCTTTTTAGAAAAAACCACACAATTTCTCCACATAAATTGTATATCATTTTACAGATAATTGCTTGCTCTACTGACATCGACAACTAAAAAATTTATTATTGCTATTGTTTTTGTAAATTAATTAAACTCTGAACAACGTCTGCCATCTTACGGCGTAACGTTACCACTTCGATCTGTCATCTGACCTTCATATTGTAAATACTGCATACTGCCATCTGACGGGCAACGCTGAACAACGCTTTTGCTACTTGCGCCTCTATATGACTATTTTAGTAAAATATTTCTTTTACAACAAAAAGAAGAACGTTATAAGCAGTGTGCAAAATTAGAAACGAATTGAATACCTGCAATCATATTTAAAAAATAATTTTGTAAAGTGATAATTATTATACTTATTTAGTGCGAATAATTCGCACAGGTCACGCTAGTTTTTGTTATTTGATTTATTTGTTCGTTGCAGCGATGTTAAGTTTCAACATTTTCGGTATACCATTGGTCGGTGCCGACATCTGCGGCTTTAACGGCAACACTACGGTCGAACTTTGCGCCAGATGGACACAACTCGGAGCATTCTATCCGTTCTCGAGGAATCACAACACCGATGACGCAATAGTAAGTAGTATTGCAGAGCTGCCGGGACGTCGAAATGCTTTTCGTATCGATTGACCGTTGTTTTTTCAATGTAGGATCAAGATCCGGTGGCATTGGGCGAAGTCGTGGTACAGTCGGCAAAGAAAGCGCTGCTCGCTCGCTATTCGCTGCTTCCATACTTGTACACTCTGTTCTGGAAAGCACATACCGAAGGAACCACAGTAGCTACGCCGCTATTTTTCGAGTAAGTTTAACTACGCCGCTGTTTTTCGAGTTGATCTTAGCTCTCGTGTAAATATTAATGACAGAAACAATCGACTATATTTATTTTACGTTTTGTGTAAATGTCATTGCATTTGAACCTGAATGCTTACGCATCTCGGTATTAGTGTAAAACAGAACACTTATTTTTCGATCGATTGATTTATCATACATATTAATACGCTAAGGTTAAAGATGTTTGCCTCCCTTTTTTGAAAAAAACCTCACAATTTCTCCACATAAATTATATATCATTTTACAGATAATTGCTTGCTCTACTGACATCGACAACTAAAAAATTTATTATTGCTTTTGTTTTTGTAAATTAATTAAAATACAGCAACGCTGAACAGCGTCTGCCATCTAACGGCTTTAATTTTGAAACAACGTCAACACTTCGATCTGTCATCTGACCTTCATATTGTAATACAACAGACACAATACTGCATACTGCCATCTGACGGTTTTAATTTTGAAACAGCGAGCATCGCTGAACAACGTCACAGCAATGCTGCATGATGCCATCTGACGACTTAGCTCAACGCTTTTGCTACTTGCGCCTCTATATGACAATTTTAGTAAAATATTTCTTCGATCTGTCATCTGAGCTTCATATTGTAATACAACAAAAAGAAGAACGTTATAAGCAGTGTGCAAAATTAGAAACGAATTGAATACCTGCAATCATATTTAAAAAAATAATTTTGTAAAGTGATAATTATTATACTTATTTAGTGCGAATAATTCGCACAGGTCACACTAGTCATACTGTAAATCGACTTGTCGCAATTCATAAGAGCTTAGTTGGTATCCGAAACAAAAAGATCGAGAACCGGTGAACCGGAGTTTAAAGTCGATGTCTCTTTTTACAGATATCCGAACGACATACGCACGCATAGCATAGAAGAACAGTTTTTCTGGGGCACAAGTTTGATGATCGTACCAGTTTTAGAGCAGGTAACGTTTCGAATATTCGAAAACGGTTCTCTGATAATTTGAATAAATCGACGATTAAAATTTCGCAGGGCGCGACTGAAGTGACAGCTTACCTGCCGGCCGGTACTTGGTATGATTTCTATACGGGCCGCGCGTACAGCAATTCGTCCGGAGTCGATGTGATTTTGAACGCTCCGATCGATACAATACCGTTGTTGCTGCGCTCCGGAACGGTGCTGCCGATGCAGGAACCGGCGATTACCGTGAAACAGACGATGGCGAATCCGGCTCGATTGCTCGTCGCACTCGACGACGAACAAAAGGCGAGCGGGGAAGCTTATTACGACGATGGAGATTCGCTAAGTACGACTTTTATAACGATTTGGAATAATTTGTTGGATACCGCGCTTTATCGATTTCAAAATCTATTCGATTCTTTTCTAGATGCGTACGAAGAGCAATTATATTCGCTGTTGAATGTTACCGTTGAAAATTCGAAACTCTCGTGTACGTCCATATGGCTCGGATATAAACCGTTACCGATTTTGGATACGGTCACGTTCTACGGATTGACGACAGCCGTCTCTTCGGTACAGATCAACGACGAATACACCCAATTCTCTTATGATACGATTCACAAGGTAAGTGTTTTTTTTTTGTTTGGCACTTGTTCTCGATCTGGCCACTCGGCCGTAAGCAATTCACAGCCCGCCGAGCTTTTTTAATTAACTTATAGTCACTTTTAAACACTTGATTTATTTAGTACTTAATTTATAAAGTTTTAAAGGCGTTTTTATTCTTTGACAGATAATACATACTGTCGCCGATACTGACATATCGATATCGGGGCACAAGTTCGATTTATCGGCGCTGTTTTTGTATCGGCAAGTGAAAAAGCATACCCATTGCCCCAATATTGTCGTATCGCTATTACTTGCCACTAGTGATATACCGGATATCCATATCCGCGGATATCCGAGGGAGTTAGTTTTTGGTGGATCTTTTACCTTATTAATTTTCAATTCATAGATGAAATTTTATATATATAGGGGATTAGGTAATAATGAAAACCTGTTAAATTCCATTCAGATTATTTTTTATTTTTTTAAATCGTATTTGGCACCTTTATATTGCAAACATTTATCATAGTGAGTACCATACTAATAGTACATAACTCAAAGGTACTTAATCAACTATCTTTATAATGAGATATTGCACATCGATCTTTGGAAAGAGACAATCTGTTATGAGAGTTAACTCTTAAAAAGGTCAATAACTTTTTCCCATAACAGATAGTCTCTTTCCAAAGGTCGATGTGCAATATTTACCGCCGCGTACTCTAAGAAAGTTAAGATCCGTATCCGTATCCGCGGATCTTGAAACCAAAAATCCGTATTCAGGTCCGTATCCGCGGATATACATTTTTAACGATCCGGCACATCACTACTTGCCACTAGTGCCGTCTGAAGAATAAAATAAATACTAGCCCTCATTGACTTTGACTTTGTTTGTTTCAGGTTTTAATTGTTGACAAGTTAAACATTTCACTCGAGAAGTCGATAGTCATAAGCTGGAAGTAAAAAAGTAGCAGTTTGTTAAGTTTGTTTTTTTTTTAATATGTGCCAAATTTGAAGTAACATAAATGCCAAATTTAATAAAATACATTAGTTATAAGGGAAGATTGAAATGAATTTTGAAGTCGTATATTTTTTTGTGAACTGCCAAAAATTTAGATATGTAAAATGGTGATAAAAATGCATGCTTAGTTATATTCCGTTTGTGATTTTTCTTCGATAGGACTGTTTGTGACTGTCCCGTGGCTCTCAAACTGTCGGCCGTGCCGATCCGAACCGACCCGAGCTCGTGTTCGAAGATTCTGCGACGAGGCTAGCGGCAAGCGACGAAACTCGCTACGAACTAACATTTGATAATGCAAGTCTCGTCGATTGCTTCTAGCCTCGATCGAACATCTGCCCTAATCTATCGTCTTTAACCTCCGAAGGAAGGTGCGCGTCTCGGAAGTTAAAACGTTGCCAAAACAAAACAAGCAAATAACGATTGAAAAAGTTTGAGAACCACTGCGCTAGACGGTTTAAAATTATCGGAAGTTAAGGGTTGTCAAATTGCAATCGTGCGAGATCTGCAGCGCCAAAAAATATGTATTTTAAATCGAACAAAACTAGATTGGAAAGCGGGGTTATCTCGAATGGTTTACCACTTATATCCTATACACAAATATATAAACCGTAGCTTACTTCTTCAATGAGTATCTTTTGGAGGTCTATTTTACAATTTATAAGAGTTCTCTAGCATTTCGCACAAATATTAGACGTAGCTTTCACTTATACAATATCTAGTCTTTCGGTTAACCATTAAATATAATGCTCAAACAAAGATTTGTGAACATACTTAGTTTTTAGAATAATAAAACGAATCGCTCGGTAGGCTTTGATATACGGTTCTGATAAAATTTACTAGCGATTCGAAACTAAATATAAAATAGTGCTTACTCTTGCCAAAATACATTTAAAAGGTGGGGCCGTAGTTGAATATGCCAAAACTTTCTTGTTTTCATACAGTCGAACTCATGTATTTCCAACACCATCGATTTTCAACTGATTTTTCAAGTTTGTAGTCCCTACTTCTCCCGCAAGTGTCGCCTCGTACGCTGCTCAGCCAATTAAATATAACAATAGTACGTTCAACATCCGTTTCTCGACTTTATGTAACTACAGACGCCGTTTGTACCGGTCGTGGAGACCGATTTTGCAACGAACAAGTTCGGGTGAAGCCGGACCGGGCCGCTAGTATAAAATAACGCCGTTGCCTGAACTGTAACAATATTACAGATCGAAACATTTCAATTTTATTATTTACTAGCAGTCCGTCCCGGTTTCACCCGGGTGCATGTGTGGGTGGAAACATGAGTACGCATACGCACGTTCATCTTAGTTTACCGAGATGAATGTTGTGTCCGAATTTCATGACTATCGAAGTTACCGTAATTTTTTGTCGGACAAACAAATTTTATATAGATAAGTACGATTGATTCAAATCTTCGAGAAGACGAAAGTCTAAGCACAAAACAGAATTCTTTGACGTATTTGACTATATCTCCAGTTGCTCCACCGTAATAATTTTCTCTTGTCGTAACTCGAACACTTTGGTAAAGAATTCTCGCCAAATAGCTTATTTTTCGATAAACTCAAAATTTGGTAAATGACATATCATTTTATATTTGAAGAATTTAGTTTCAAAATGTTGTTAAAATTAGCATTATATTTTGTTTTTTTGATTAATTAGTTAATTAGTAAGTTTTAGTACTAAGTCGCGTTTTCAGGACGAAAAATTAATTATTAGAGTGTACATTATGAAGCAATAATATTTAGAAAAGTGTACGTTTTATGAATAATTATTTGTTGTGAATATTTAAATAAATTTTAAAAAACCAGTACAAAATTTGTATCCAAATACTTTTAAATTTGGATGCATTTATTGGAGACGAATATGTACTTAGTAGTTACGCATTTTTGTTTTATTGGACGTTTTTATGTGGCCAAAATAAAAACGCAATACTTACTGATATTTTAGTTTTATTAATTAAAAAAATTTAAATATCAGTATTGCGTTGTTAATTTCATCTTTACGCCGCATGGAATCAATATGGGTTCATCGTTAAGTAGACTTTCGGCTTTGGTGAGCCTTGAATTTGTTTTCGACCGAAGCCGATTAGTATTTGCCGAAGGTCCGATTGTTGGTAGAAACCGAATATGATTCCAAATCTTCTCGGTTTCCAGGCTTGTAGGTCGTGGTCCAATGGACCCCGGCCTACAAGTCCGCAAACCAAGATTTGGAACAACACCTGTCGTGAGAGACTACTTAGATTAATATGATTATTCAGTTGAACTCTAATAAAATTAGTATTTCGTTTAGCAAAACTAATTATGCATAAATTACACTTGCAAGTTACAACAGTTAAGTAATAATGATTTGTCAAGTTTGATTAATAATATTGATGTTGATTTATTTAATGCACTATTCAGTAATTAAAATATGACATACGTCCACTAAAATATTAATAATATTACAAATGAATAGGCCTAATTGATATCCTATTTATAAAAATACCATGCCAATTTCCAGTAATATAATATATTCTGATATAATGGTAATGTATTAAACTATTTACTCAATAAAAAATATTCAATTAAAAAGATTTGTCTAATACTTATTTTTGTGCTTTTTTTAAGACAGTTTTGAACAATGTCTCCGATCCGATTCAAATTCGGTAGGCTTATGTAAAGTGACACGCTGAAGTCAACGATCCCCTCCGTTGCTTCGTATCACTTACCGTTTCGAAGATAGACCCGTTCGAAGTGGTTTTCTGGAAAGTCTGGAATACGCATCGGATGCATTTAAAATTCGGTGTACAGATAGAAAATGACACGCTGAATTCAATGAGCGCACCCGGAGGTTTGTATCTATAACCGTTCCGGAGATAGAGGCGTTCGAACGTCGCTTCGGTGTTTAAAAACGCTTTAAATGCCCACCGAACAAAAAGTTGAGCTTATTTTTTGATTCGGAGTGTCATTTCGTGTTAGTATGAGTCGTCTGGACCTGAAAAGTGAGTCATTGGAAAATCTTGAAAATCGACTAAAAACGCGATTTTTCCCATAGTATAGCCTTAGTTTTTTTTCGATTTTTTTAAGACAGTTTTGGACAATGTCTCCGATCCGATTCAAATTCGGTAGGCTTATGTAAAATGACACGCTGAAGTCAACGATCCCCTCCGTTGCTTCGTATCACTTACCGTTTCGAAGATAGACCCGTTCGAAGTGGTTTTCTGGAAAGTCTGGAATACGCATCGGATGCATTTAAAATTGTGTGTACAGATAGAAAATGACACGCTGAATTCAATGAGCGCACCCGGAGGTTTGTATCTATAACCGTTCCGGAGATAGAGGCGTTCGAACGTCGCTTCGGTGTTTAAAAACGCTTTAAATGCCCACCGAACAAAAAGTTGAGCTTATTTTTTGATTCGGAGTGTCATTTCGTGTTAGTATGAGTCGTCTGGACCTGAAAAGTGAGTCATTGGAAAATCTTGAAAATCGACTAAAAACGCGATTTTTCCCATAGTATAGCCTTAGTTTTTTTTCGATTTTTTTAAGACAGTTTTGGACAATGTCTCTGATCCGATTCAAATTCGGTAGGCTTATGTAAAATGACACGCTGAAGTCAACGATCCCCTCCGTTGCTTCGTATCACTTACGGTTTCGAAGATAGACCCGTTCGAAGTGGTTTTCTGGAAAGTCTGGAATACGCATCGGATGCATTTAAAATTGTGTGTACAGATAGAAAATGACACGCTGAATTCAATGAGCGCACCCGGAGGTTTGTATCTATAACCGTTCCGGAGATAGAGGCGTTCGAACGTCGCTTCGGTGTTTAAAAACGCTTTAAATGCCCACCGAACAAAAAGTTGAGCTTATTTTTTGATTCGGAGTGTCATTTCGTGTTAGTATGAGTCGTCTGGACCTGAAAAGTGAGTCATTGGAAAATCTTGAAAATCGACTAAAAACGCGATTTTTCCCATAGTATAGCCTTAGTTTTTTTTCGATTTTTTTAAGACAGTTTTGGACAATGTCTCCGATCCGATTCAAATTCGGTAGGCTTATGTAAAATGACACGCTGAAGTCAACGATCCCCTCCGTTGCTTCGTATCACTTACCGTTTCGAAGATAGACCCGTTCGAAGTGGTTTTCTGGAAAGTCTGGAATACGCATCGGATGCATTTAAAATTGTGTGTACAGATAGAAAATGACACGCTGAATTCAATGAGCGCACCCGGAGGTTTGTATCTATAACCGTTCCGGAGATAGAGGCGTTCGAACGTCGCTTCGGTGTTTAAAAACGCTTTAAATGCCCACCGAACAAAAAGTTGAGCTTATTTTTTGATTCGGAGTGTCATTTCGTGTTAGTATGAGTCGTCTGGACCTGAAAAGTGAGTCATTGGAAAATCTTGAAAATCGACTAAAAACGCGATTTTTCCCATAGTATAGCCTTAGTTTTTTTTCGATTTTTTTAAGACAGTTTTGGACAATGTCTCCGATCCGATTCAAATTCGGTAGGCTTATGTAAAATGACACGCTGAAGTCAACGATCCCCTCCGTTGCTTCGTATCACTTACCGTTTCGAAGATAGACCCGTTCGAAGTGGTTTTCTGGAAAGTCTGGAATACGCATCGGATGCATTTAAAATTGTGTGTACAGATAGAAAATGACACGCTGAATTCAATGAGCGCACCCGGAGGTTTGTATCTATAACCGTTCCGGAGATAGAGGCGTTCGAACGTCGCTTCGGTGTTTAAAAACGCTTTAAATGCCCACCGAACAAAAAGTTGAGCTTATTTTTTGATTCGGAGTGTCATTTCGTGTTAGTATGAGTCGTCTGGACCTGAAAAGTGAGTCATTGGAAAATCTTGAAAATCGACTAAAAACGCGATTTTTCCCATAGTATAGCCTTAGTTTTTTTTCGATTTTTTTAAGACAGTTTTGGACAATGTCTCCGATCCGATTCAAATTCGGTAGGCTTATGTAAAATGACACGCTGAAGTCAACGATCCCCTCCGTTGCTTCGTATCACTTACCGTTTCGAAGATAGACCCGTTCGAAGTGGTTTTCTGGAAAGTCTGGAATACGCATCGGATGCATTTAAAATTGTGTGTACAGATAGAAAATGACACGCTGAATTCAATGAGCGCACCCGGAGGTTTGTATCTATAACCGTTCCGGAGATAGAGGCGTTCGAACGTCGCTTCGGTGTTTAAAAACGCTTTAAATGCCCACCGAACAAAAAGTTGAGCTTATTTTTTGATTCGGAGTGTCATTTCGTGTTAGTATGAGTCGTCTGGACCTGAAAAGTGAGTCATTGGAAAATCTTGAAAATCGACTAAAAACGCGATTTTTCCCATAGCCTTAGTTTTTTTTCGATTTTTTTAAGACAGTTTTGGACAATGTCTCTGATCCGATTCAAATTCGGTAGGCTTATGTAAAATGACACGCTGAAGTCAACGATCCCCTCCGTTGCTTCGTATCACTTACCGTTTCGAAGATAGACCCGTTCGAAGTGGTTTTCTGGAAAGTCTGGAATACGCATCAGATGCATTTAAAATTCGATGTACAGATAGAAAATGACACGCTGAATTCAATGAGCGCACCCGGAGGTCTGTATCTATAATCGTTTTTTTAATATATGTTTATTTTCAAACGGTCCTTTTTCCTTCAATTACTTACTTATATGTTTGGAAGTTTGTGCCGTGGCCGTGACTGTGGCTGTCTCCATGGCTGTGGCCAAGGCTGTATCTATAATCGATTTCTACCTTATTTGTATTATCTTTATAAATAAAAGAATATTTTTTTAGTTAATTTGGTTTAATTTTCTCACAATTCTTTTTCCGTACATTCATTACAATTATTCATACAATAAAGTGCAAATATAAAAAGTACGAATATAAATGAAACAATTAAAATAATTGTCATCAATGCAGGCAACAGCAATTCGATGCACTTTGCAGTCACTTGATGTCGTCTAAATACGATCGAAGAAGCTCTTATCTGTAACAAAAAGAAACACAGTTATTTTAACCGTTTCAAAGTTCCCAACAGCCCTGCATCGAAAAATTTGTAACTCAGCCTCCTTGCATATAGCCCATAGGATCAGTGAAAAAAAAGACGGGTTGCACTCGGGGAGTGCCGGCAGAAGTGAAAACTTGAATATTAACGTCTTAATTTTTTGCATTTAGAAGCATTGTTTATTTATTGGCAACACTTGTAAATAAAATGGTTCGTATCATAGATTGCGTTTTTAAGTACGATATTTCAACGCTAGATGTCTAACGTTGTATAAAAAATAAAATGGTTTTATATCATAGATTGCATTTTTATGTACGATATTTCAACGCTAGATGTCTAACGTTGTATAAAAAGTATCTGGCAATTACTATCACTTAGAGAGTCTCACCCTGTTCTTACTTTTCCTGACGCGAGTTTAACATTTTTTACCCATTACAAAAAAAGTGTACAACGCCGCTAGAGAAGTTTTCACTTCAAAAAAACCGCCAAGTCTTTTTCAAACGCTTAAATAGAACTCAATGAGTTTTGGATTTGTTATGGTTAAACGTCAATAAGTGCCCAATAGTGTCTATCATGAGTCCGGTGCGAGCTTCTATAACTGTGTTCTTGAAAAATGCTACGGCCGCCTCTGGGTCTTTGAAAATGATTAAAAGAGATGTTTAAAAAAAGATGTGTGGTTTTAAGAAACCACGGCGCAAGTGAAACTTTTATTGGATTGTAGGCGTTGGATTGTAGACACTTATCCATCACGATTAATTATAAACAACAATATTCACATGAATACACGAATAAAAACATGTAAACACTGTACAGCACTTGCCCGCATGAGACTGACTATGTGTTATACACGGTCAGCTGATGCTAACCATGGGCGCCGCCATATTGGCCTTGGCTGCTCTACTGAGCGCCTACTCCGAGCGCCTTTCACTTTACTCCTACTCCGCGGCCGCCTGTAATGCGACATGCGACAGACGGCCAGAAAAATTCGGGGCGATAGAATAAAAGTTTCACTTTAAAAAAGTGGAAAAATATGTTGGATTTATAGATAGGTTATTTTTTTGGCTTTTTTGAAAGACCTCATTTTTTAACAATCAATATACAGTGTGAAAAAATGACCCACTGAATTTGATGCGTATTCAGAAATTCCCATCTTTTTCAGTTTGAAATTTATGGTTCCAAACATTTTTATCGCCCAAACGTACCCACAAAAAGTAAACAAGGAAAAGGAATTAAGAGGGGTTCTTGAGAAATGCATATACGGGATTTTTTAAGGTCATATTAAAAAGTAAAAATTGTACATGTGCATATAAAAATAAGTTTTATTTAAAACTCATACGTAGTGCAAAAAAACAGCATTGTAGATACAAAACAGAAATTTATAATTTTTTTTTGTGTATTAGTAATGTTTGTTATATTTTTAGATAATTCAACTTTGAAAGTACAAATTGATTTTTACAAAAAATAAGTTACATTGCATAGTAAAAATAAAGAACATTATTTTAAAACATGTTATACTAAATGAAATAATAAATTGTGCGTATTAAAAATATTTTGTTAATACATTTTTATAGATAGTTACTTCAACACTTAAAAGTAATTAAGTATCTAATTGTTGAGTTTTACACAATTAGGTTTTTAAAAAAACTAGTTAAACAATAAGAATATTATTTTAAGACATGTACCTAAATAAACAAATTAATCTGCATTTTAAATACAAAACTGAAATAATCAATTTTGGGTATTAGAAAAGTTTTGATAGGTACAATTGTAGCTAGTCCACAAAACAGTGAACGTTGTTAAAAGTTAATGTTGAATTTAACATTTCACAAAATTAGGTTTTTAAAAAAAATTTAGATAGTTAATTATCTAAGTAATTAAATAGTTGAAGTAATAACTATTTTATCAACTGTCAAAAATTTGTTTTTCATCTATAAATTCAACAATTACTTAATTATTAGGTAATTGTTTACACAAATACGTTTAAAAAAAACTGATTAGTTATACATGTCAAAAATATAAAACGTAAGAATAATACTTATTAAGTGGTATAGTTACTACAAAATTGAATAATAAAAAGTAACCATCATTTTCAAATTACTTTTTTTGACCCTTGAATTGGGGGTGGTTCGGGTTCATCTGGTTTGCGTGGTTATTGATATTGGCCCTGTCGGAGGCTCCCGGATATTGGCCGCTACGCCCTGGTCCAGATGGTTGATGATTTGGGTTGCACTGGTTAGTGCGATTTTGATGGTTTGATTTGTCCATAATGTTTGTAGTATAGGTATAATATTGTAAAACCTGCCGAGAGAGAATAATTAACAATATGAAAATTTCCAAAATCGATTTTTGAAATTGAAACATACTACCATATTTTTCAGACTTAGTAGTATGAATCAAAATATTTTTACGAGGATGCTAATCTCAAATGTAATATTGTATTTTTTATAGGACTTTTTAATTTTGTGACATATTATGTTGCGAATTTTGTCTTTTGTTATGCCACTGTTCATTTATTAGTTGGATATTTTTTGTAGACTGTTTGAAGAAGAAAACAAATCAACTAGCGTTGTAAAATTTGAAAACTTAGCATCAACTTATTTTTGTCCCGGGTTACCGAGTAACTTATTTTTGTAATAAATAAAATAGAATACACCAAATTCAAAAAATAATTATAATTTAATTTATAACGATCGTTTCGACCTAGATCAGGTCATCTTCAGACATGAATGTAAATTAAAAATTAATATGTAACTGAAAAACTGCACTTCGTGTTTATCAAAGTCAAATATCGACGGATAAAACTTAATCTATGTTTAATAATTTTTCTCAAATACAAACATATTTGAGAAAAATTATTTAACATAAATATTTCAATGTTTAGCGGATATAAAAACAAAACTGTGAATATCTTGATTTCATAAATATTTCTACAGCAAAAAATAATTTTCAGATAAAAAAAACTTTACAATTAATTTATTAAAAATAAAATTAGAAAAAAAAGATCTGCTCACCTGAAGTTGCACTCAAACTATTTTGAACTCACAAATTGAATTGTTTTAACTGATGCCTCGCAATGGACTGTCAAGCCTTATATACCCTAATAATCGATCTCATATTATGATCTCGACTTGATCTGCGTAATCACACGTTTTGCTTGCTTACGTTCCTACAGGTCCGCACTCATTTTAAACGACAAAATCCAGTTCAGTTAATGTGTAAATATTCTAAAGGCCGCTATATAATACGCGCCATTGATCTAAAAGGTTCGGAAGTTAGTCACAAACAGCGTCGCAAAGGCACATTTTAGAGCCGTTGGTACTCCCACCATCTCCCAGCTACCGGCACGGAACGTGCGCTCGTCGGTGATTGGCCGTGATCGCTCGTTGCCTTTGTCGCTTTCCTGCTTTAAAGTACAGTCGAGTACGCTATTGTCAAGTTGTTATTGCTATTTTAGTTTCGTTGAGTTGCGAGTTTGTGGTTTTTCAACAGACTATACAAGCGCAAGCCCGCATTCGCATCTAACTTCCGAGTCTTTTAGATTCGTGGTGCGTTAGATTTGACTACTAGTTTTCTAGCGCTGGTTTTCTTGATTGCTCTTATGTGCTCGCTTCACACGAGACTATTTTTCAAGCTTGATTTGTGAATAGATCTGGTGCGCGCGCAGTGACAGTACAAATCTATAAACACAGAGCAAAACGTGTCCGTTGTCTGACTCTGAGCAGAACGACGCCCCGTGTTGGTTTGTGGGCGTTTGTTCATGTCGCACACGTGAAGGATACTGTTTCCTGATTGGTTATTGGTCAGAGCAAACAGAGAGGATCTAGCAGGAAATAAAGCCCCTGTTCTAATTTTAAAATCTATCTTGTGAGCTAGCAGGCGAGCCCGCAGTGACGTCATTTCCAGCCTCGTAGCCAGCAGAAGTCCAAGATTAATCAGGAAATGACGTTTGAGAAAATTAAATAAATGAGCAATAGTCAATTTTTAAAGAAAGTTTACCGGATAAATTGTTTGTTGAGTTGTCTGAAGAAAATCGGTATATCTAGTACGTACCTGTATTTAAAAATTGCATTCAAAGCATTTTAGGAAATTATCATGAGCCAAATATGACATTTGATTACATGTATAACATTAACGATCTTTACCATTTGCCATTTAAAAAAAATGCATGTACACTTCCGATTGAGTCTGAAGAAAAAAAAAATATACCTCAGGAGTTTCCGATAGTAAACTTCGAGTTGAACGAAAAAATATTTAAATTTATTTTTGTATCTACAGTAAAACCTCGTTTATCTGAGGTAATGTGGGGAGGAGGTATCTCGGAAAAGCGAAAACTCGGATGACACGGAAAAAATAAAAAAATCGAAAATATTACATATTGTACATTATTTGAAATGGTAGAATGAAATTTTATCACAAAAGTGTATAAATAAAAGTGTTGTTGCACAAAATAAGCAACAAAGAAACAAAATATTACGAGCCTACAGTATAGACATAGCGCGGCATCATCCGTTTTATCCGAGTGTTTTGGTATTATCCGAGCATACACCTCGATTAATTCGGAGTGCTTGGATAAGTCCGTTGCCTCGGATAACACGGAGACTCGGTTGATCGAAAGTCGGATAAACGAGATTTTCCTGTATTAGGTTACACTTCCAGTGAACACACAGTAGGTATTGCGAAAATTTAACATTGATATTTGATTCTCGGAAAGCACTCTGCTACATTTACCAGAGCTGTAACAAACCGTATGTATTCGTTACTGAGTAACTGGTACATCGTCTGACTCGAAGTAACGAATCGTTACTTACAAATTCATTTCGTTACTTTTTTTTGCGATTATAAACGTATTTGCAGTTGGTAAACCGATCGCGACGTATGTCGATGAGGAGAACAGTTTTGTAAGGAACCCTCGGTGCGCGAGGCCGACTCATACTTGGTCGGTTTTTTAAAGTCGGTTTAAATCATTAAATATTATAAGCAAATAGTAATTTAGCTTAACCAAACACCCCACTAGAACGCTATACAAGACTAGTAAAGCAATAATAAATGTTTACAAGGAATAAAATGGAAAGTTGATAAATAGCGTCGAAGTTGAAAAAAGACCTTTTCGTCTTGAATTGAAATCATTTAAAAATAAGCACTTGAAATCACATATAATGGGATAAATGGTGGCTTGCTAGTATCGTAAATGCATTATCACAACTTCCATTCAAAGAAACGAATTGAGAGAGTGAGAGAAAAAATAAGTACTTTCCTTCAATTGAGCTTGAGAAATGCGTATAAGCAAATATGCTTACACGAATATTATTCAATGCGTTATTTGTTTTATGAATTGTTTAATGTTTATGAATTATGATTTATATTATACTAGCGGTCCCGCCCGGTTTCACCCGGGTGCAAAAGAACGAATGGGGGGAGGGACATGAGTACACACGTTCATTTTAGTTTACCGAGATGAATGTTGTATCCAAATTTAATGATGATCGGAGTTACCGTTCAAAGGTTTTTGTCGGACGACAAATTTTAAGTTATATTTTGCAACATTATTCATTGATGCTTTGTTCCTATTGGTCGTAGCGTGATATTATATAGCCTATAGCCTTCCTCAATAAATGGGCTATCCAAAAAAATTTTTTTTTTCAATTCGAACCAGTAGTTCCTAAGATTAGCACGTTCAACCAAACAAACAAATAAACAAACTCTTCAGCTTTATATATTAGTACTAGCGGTCTCGCCCGGTTTAACCCGGGTGCAAAAGAACGAATGGGGGAGGGACATGAGTACGCACGTTCATCTTAGTTTACCGAGATGAATGTTGTGTCCAAATTTAATGATGATCGGAGTTACCGTTCAAAAGTTTTTGTCGGACAGACAAATTTTGAGTTACATTTTTCATTGATGCTCCGCTCCTATTGGTCGTAGCGTGATATTATATAGCCTATAGGGCTATAGCCTTCCTCGATAAATGGACTATTCAACAAAAACATTTTTTCTTCAATTCGAACGGGTAGTTTCTGAGATTAGCGCGTTCAACCAACCAAACTCTTCAGCTTTATATATTTAGTATAGATAATTTCCACATAAAAAAAATTTGAAAAGTAGTTTGACCCTGCAGGCCATCCCTGTAACTTCCCGCTATTTTCGAGTTCAAAACGCTCAAAAATATATCAAATATAGCAAGAAGTTTATTTTTTAGCTCTTCGAGCTCAAAAAAAAAAAAACACTTTGTTACGAAATTTTCGTTCACGATATCTCATGAACAAATGAGCCGATTTTGATGCGGTTTGCTGCAATCGACGCAGTTTTTTTAACCTAAAAAAGTAAATTATTACAAAAAAATCGATTTGATAAGAATTTTACGAGTAATTTTAAAAAAATACTTTTTTCCTAATTTTTCGTTCACGTTATCTCATGAACAAATGAACCGATTTTGATATGGTTTGCGGCGATCGACGCAGTTTTTTTAGCTTAAGAAAGTAATTTATTACAAAAAAATCAATCTGATAACAATTTTAAGAGTCATTTTAAAAAAACACTTTTTTACGATTTTTTCGTTCACGGTTTCTCGTGAACAAATGAACCGATTTTGATGCGGTTTGCGGAAATCGACGCAGTTTGTTAAGGAGAAGAGCTGATTAGTTTTTGGAATTAATCGGTTTAGTAGTTTAGAAAATTTTTTACAAAAACAAATTTTTAAAAATTTTTGAAACTTGTTTTTTTAAGATTTCTCAAAATTTTTTGGGCCGAATCGTTTCAAATTTTCAGGAAGTCTAAGTTCACCAAGATCACGTCAGATGCCGCAAACCGCGTTTCAGTCGGACACTCCGTTCAAAAGATATAAAAGGTTTACATACATACATACACACACACACACACACACACACACACACATACATACAGCCCTACGGACATCATCGCCAAAATAGTTTCAATAGCTTCCTAGGACCTCAAAACGTCGAGATCTGGCGAAAACTCGATTTTCGAAAATCGGGGTGAAACCAATAACTTCCCGATTTTTGAAAAAAAAAATTTTTTTTTTTTTTAAAGCGGGAAGTTAAAAATGATTTTTATCTGATAATAATATTCTCCAAATATTCACACGAATTTTGGGAATCCAAAATATTCGTTACATGATACATCACTACTGTGTACTAATCCGATTAATTCTGGTATGTACAGTGCAAAGAATAAACGCAACCAATAAAGATAAAAAATATATGACACAATAAATCTTAATTTTATTGCAAATGCAATTACAAAAAATATCTTATCTTGACACATGAATGCAATAATAAAAACAAATATAATTCTGACACATTTTTAACGCATTAAATGAATAGACTTATCACTAAGCTACTGGCTAAACAATAAAACGCGGAATAAAAATTGCTACCTGTATCGGTAGCTTCGGTTATGGTTGTTGTAGGAATCTGAGTCGTGGTCGTTGTAGAGACATGAGTCGTAGTTTCTGTATCAAAATTTGGTAGCTGGTAGTCTGATTGTCCATTATAATTATTTTCTGAATATTGTGCTGTTTTGTTGATATCTGTGTAATCTCTTTCACCAACGTCTCTGTCAAGGTTACCGTTAAGTTGATCTCTCATACGGATTGATCCTTCAACTAAGATTAAACTGATCCCTTGAAAAACAAATACACAACTGGTCACTATAAACGCACCACTTGATATACATTGTAAGTCACTCGATATAACGACAAACTCCTTAAAAAGTTGAAATTACTTTACTCTAGTTGGTTTACCACGTTGCTCATACAACGATACACTCTAAATAACGTCACATCCACTCTAAATAGCGACAACAATACGTCATCATTAAGCAATAAACAATACCCATGGAAAAATATTGCAAGTTAAAATGCATTGAAAGTTGATCTAACTGTACAAAATATTAAGAAAAAATAACATTTTCTTCATACCTCGATCGAATGTACGTATACTTTCGTCCCTTATAGCAGGGACAAAAGTTTGACATTTCCACCCTGTTATTTATTATATTAAATGACAGCGGTAACCCTAGTTATGAGAAATTTTTTCCTCCCGCCGTTCTCACTAGGAGTAAATGTCAATCTTTCGTCCCTGCTAACGAAAGTACGTACTTTCGAGCGGATATGAAGAAAAATCGTATACACAACACGGGCCTTAAAAGTTAAAATCTCGGCCCTGCGCGTTATGAGCCCGAGGCGAACTTTGTGATGTAATATACTATTAAATCTGTATCGATTTTTTTGGTAAATTTTTGTACGAATCCAGTTGATTTTTAACGCCAACTTTGTTATAGCTTTGTTAAAATATTTTCAAAAATCAATAAATATTGCTTACCGCATAAAAACACAATTAAAATAAGTAGTGACTGGCCCGCCATTGCTGAAATTTTACTCTCACTGATTTTAGAGTCGAAAATATATTAAAATATTGGTTCAATCAAAAAAACGAAGATGTCGCCGATGACATAATTGCATCAGATTAAATTAGATAATCATCTGACAGTGGTAAACATTATAGTCAATTCTAGATAACGTGTCTTTTCCGTAATCAAAGATGCCAAATCGATCAATGATAACGTTGTATCGGCCTATAGTCTATTCTGTATATCTATAGTCTATACCAGTGTTTCCCAATTAGTGGTACGCGTACCCCCAGGGGTACGTGAAGTTGCATCAAGGGGTACGTGCGGCTATCAGTAAAAACAAGAACAATTTCCAAAATATTATTTTATTACGATCATCATCACGGAGCACCGAGCACTATGACCGACCGTGTGCTATATTATTTTGATTTTCACTATTGTACTGTAATTTGAAAATAATAAATGTTATTTAAGCTGACTTATTTTTTTTATTTATCACTAGCTGTGCCCCGCGGTGTCACCCGCGGTTTAAGTAGCCTATCTGTTAATCCAGGGTGTCAACTACCTGTGTACCAATTTTCATCAAAATTGGTCCAGGCGTTTGAGCGTGAAGAAGTAACAAACATACACACACTCACAAACTTTCGCATTTATAATATTAGTGTGATTGCTACAATAAGGGGTACGCAGGTTTGAGGTCTTTTTTGAAGTGGTACGCAGCAAAAACTAACTGGGAACCACTGGTCTATACTAATATTATAAAGAGAGAGTGCGAATTTTATGAGTTTATGTGTACCTGTGTATATTCGGAACCACTGCACCTATTTGAAAATTTCTTTCACCACTAGTTAGAATGAACCTTCAGGATGGACATAGGCTATATATTATCGCGTTAAAATAAAAGTGTTTTTAGTGGAGACCAATTTTGCAACGTAAGTCGACGAAAAAACGGTGGCAATCCACAAATTCGGGCGAAGTCGGACCGGGCCGCTAGTTAATTATAAATTGCTCCCCGGACGCAGACGGACGAGGGCACTTGGTCGTTGAGTAAATCAGAATTCGTTTCCGACAAAACATTCAACCACAGCTGAATTTTTCGCCAAAAGTTTAATTTTTGGGCAAAGTAGACTTGTTCGCTGTTAATAAGCAACACTCTTACCTCACTCAAAATTACTATTATTATTTTTTTTTTTAATTTGATACCGTTATGGTTCTTTGCAAGCCCTCAACAAATTCGGGCGAAGCCGGACTCAATGGAGATCTACATTTAGTTGAAAACAGATGACAATTTTAAAATTTAAAAACGTATCCAAAACCCAGCGCAAAACAATATTTAGTTAATTATACGATTCAGTATACATATATCGTGTCAATTGTTATTTCAATTGGAATATTCTATACATTTTCAGTGACTCGATTAAAATGTTTCTAAATTTTTTGTTTTGAAAATGAATTGGTTCATTGAAATAGTTTTGTGAGACTTAAACGCGTCTAGATTCTTTGCTAGATTTGCCTACTAGTTTTCTAGCGCTGGTTTTCTTGATTGCTGTTAAGTGCTCGCTTCACACGAGACGATTTTTCAAGCTTGATTTGTGGATAAATCTGGTGCGCGCGCAGTGACAGTTCGAATATAAACACAGAGCAAAACGTGCCTGTTGTCTGACTCTGAACAGAACGCGACACCATGTTGGTTTGTGGGTGTTTGTTCACGTGACAAGATACTGCTTCCTGATTGGTTCTTGCTCATACCTAGGCAGCAAATCACGCAGAGAAAATAGCCCTTGTTCTAATTTTAAAACCTATCTTGTGAGCGAGCAGGCCAGCCCGCAGTGACGTCATTTCTAGCAGAACTCCTAGCAGCATTTCTAGCCTCGTGTGCAGCGGTTTTTATTTATCGGTATATATTTGTTGAAACTAATATGGATTTTATGACGTTTCAGGGATTCAGAAAGATCTATTTCATACGTCAATGAAATGCTGAAATCTGTATGTTTACGACAGCTCAGACAGTAAGTCTTCAGACACGCAGAAAAAAAATCAAAATATATGCACAAGAAGCTGGAAAATATCTATTCAAGGATTAGACGGTGGGATTTAGCTTGGAAAGCGACCTATTATTATACAGGCTCCTTCAAAATCAAGTCGTTTTTCGACGGTTCGTTTATATAAAAAAATTTTCAAAAATTAATTGTTGTCACCTAGTATACAGAAATATATAAATTTTCTTATCTTAAATGGGATATCTTGCATATTTTTCAACCTTTAAATTCTCCATAAATATTGATCAAAATGATGGTTTCTATTCATACTTTCGTCTGTTTGCAGAAATTTATAGCTAAAAACTGAGACATGCCATCAGTACAGCTATCTTTGTAAAAATGAACAGTCAGGACCATCTCTCGGTGTAAAAATGAACAGTTAAAATGCATTTGTCTCTAAATAAGACTTTTTAGTAGATCGTTTGTGTCAAGAATACGCCGATCTATACCGGATCGCCTTGATAATACAGTGTAAACTCTATATAGTGAACTTCAACGTAGAAATTGCAAAGGTTTGTTTGGTTTACATTGTTACCCATATATTGAAACACTCGATATAGCGTAACAACTACTCTCAATAGCGAAATAATACGTCATTATTAATTAGACTCCAACAATGGGATTCTTAGAACCCACTATATCCCAAGGATATTGTAAGTAATTAATACAGTTCTTACTTTAAAATAAATAAAACACTTAGACTTGAACTTAAAAGATTCGTAATGAATTGTTTTCTCAAGATCTATTAATTGAATTGATTTTTTCCAAATTTATAACAACCTTCATTTTTCCAGCGTAGCTAAGGAAAACTAATTTTGACAATATTACAAAAAAGAGAGAGAGAGAGTTAATGTAACAAAGCTTGCTACAATATGAATAAAATTAAAATACTGGCATAGTAAAAAACGACAAACAAAGTTAATGTATAAATCAACTGAAAATCCGACTGATACTGTCACCAGTTCTCAGATTAGAACTTGAGAGACCGGAGTTAAAAGAAACAGAGTATGGTGTTAGGAAACACCCGGTATGTCGGGACATTCGGTATAAAATATATCCTGAAAGGATTTACTACTGAAACTCATCTGTTCTGCAGTGCTGCTTCATCAATTCTAGCGGTTTCTGAATAAAAGAAATTGTTAAAAATACTGATATTAAAGCCGCGGTCTCCATCTTTTTTTATATTCAAATAAGAGATTATTTCTTATCTAAGTACAAGTTCTGGCTTCTTGTAAAAACATTTTAATTTCAAATTTATTCTACGTTCTGAAATAATTCGGTTTTTTTCAGTCTTGAATAAGTTGGCTTAGAGATTAGTTTTTAGATCAGCAGTACGCAAGTTCTTTCAGGCATCTATTTCAGCGAAAATGTTTCATATATTTTCAGGATCGTCTTGTTTGATTCACATTTAACATACTTTCAAAGTTGTATTTCCTGAACACCCTGTACACACATAAAGTTCCGAGAATACCTATTAAAGAATTTGTTATCAAATTGATCAAATCAAATTATTTAAATAAATCAATAAATAAACTAAATTTATTGCTGCGATCGAAAGTAATCAATAAGCATTTAAAAAAAAACATAATCATATCTGTGGCCACGCAACAAAATCGCTTATGTTGTTGTATTTATTCATTATTTAATGTTTATTGAAAGAAAATCAGTTCAGAGGGTTCTAGAGACCTGAGTCAATGATGTGTTAAATTATTCAATAATACTTAAACCAACAAATTTTCAGAAATATTTTTTTATAAATAACTACAATAGATCTATTTAATTTATATTATAAATGTTTATTATTGTATTCATAAAAACACGGTTGACTGCTGTGTTCTTTTTCTCTTTCACTCCTTTTCTCTCTTTCTAATACGCTGCAGCGCATGGCCAACTGTAGGCCGCACCAAAAATCATATTATAGTAAACAAGGGGTGGGCAAATCTTTTGATCGTCGGACCACATTGCGGATGAAAAATTGACCGTGGGTCAAACAATTTCTTTTTCTAATTTTAAGTATCTATAGTCTTTTTGAAACAACAAATTCAAGTTTTTAAACACTACCTATTTACTATTTTCCTAAAATTCTTTTTATGCGCCAATTTATATTGACAACTAGTAATACTATTGCTTTTAATAATCATTTATAAAATGCTTCGCGGGCCGGAGAAAATTCTACTGCGGGCCGGCCTTTGCCCAGGCCTGTAGTAAACTGTATACAGCGCGTTTTTCTCCGCTGAAATCACAAAATTGTCGCCTATAATGAGAGCTAGGAGGCGAAATTTTCCATTTCTTTAAATCTGTTTAAAATATGAAAAAAATTACATACGCGATTTTGGCCGCAAATTAGTATAGTTAGATAGACAAACATATTGACTCATGCAGTCCTACTTTTTTAAACATAGCAAAAAAAATATTTAATTAAAATTTCAACAAATTTAAATAGATAAACAATTTAAAATAAAATGTATAGGTAAGGCGACACTGCAGTGTCCTTTTTGAATAAAATGTAATGATGGGTAGGTATTTTGCATTATTTGAACCTATGTGCAATTACCATTTTAAATTCAAATTTCCTTGTACCTTTTGTTCGTCGATTGCGTCGAATTTCTTTACGTCAATCTAAAACTCGATAAAGAAACTCTACAAATATGGGCCCAAGTTTGCTTTTTATTTTGTTAGGTGAAAACATAACGAAACAGACTGTGACTTACTCGAGAGAAGAGGAAAAAGTGAAACAAAAAAAAGTTCACAGAGTAAAAACATTTTTGATGTTAATTTAATAAGAAACTTTTACAACTATATAGTCTTTTTTTTGTTTTACATTGTTTTCAATAATGTTTTGTGTATTATATTTTATGTATGCGGGATTTGATTGAATTTGTTAACTCACCGAAACTTGGGTTTAAAAATACAAAAAAAAAGTTGTCTCACTGACTATTACACATAGAATAGTAATATTTTCATTTAGTAACAGTTATCAAATAACAGGTAAAAAATAACACATAACGGGTAACGGTTACTTAAAAACAGGCAACAGTCATTAAATAGTACGTGATAGTTATCAAACAAAAACAATGTTTTATTAAAAAAAAAAAACAAAGATAAATAAGGGGCCATCCATAAATTATGTCACACGAATTTTAGAATTTTTTAACCGCCTCCTCCCGTCCTTGTCACAGGTTATCACATTTTCAGAACCCCCTCCCCCCTGATGTGACGTCACACATTTTTCAAAATGCATTTATTTAAAAATAATCAAAAGAAAATAGTTATTTTAGAGTCTTACTTGCATTACAACGCCGCTCTAGAAGTTAACTGTCGTTGCTTGAGAGATAATTTCATAGCGAGAGTGCCAAATTATTTAATTAACAAATATGAATCAAGATTGTAAATTTTTAAAATTTTTTATTCACATATAAATTTCGCGTTATGGATTTTGAATTTTAACATGTGACGTCACAAAGCTTTTGACCCCCCCCCCTGCTCCTATATCACATTCCGGTGATACCCTTCCCCCGATTTATTTAATTTATGGATGACACCTAACAGATAACATCAACATTTTGTTAGATCTAGCTAAAGTTTGCTATTATTATTGACACACTCATTGAAGAAAAAATTATTTTCAAACCGCCGACACTAACCGTAATCTTCCACTATCGCGGCGGCTGAGTTAACATTTAAGCAATCAACCTTTCACATATTTAAAGCATATTTGCAATTGTTATTCAACCTCATGCGAGAGCTAATTTTATATTAGGTAACGTTAGATGTATGAACCTTTTACTCATGCGAGAGCTGAGTGTGCATCGAAGAAGAACATTTTCCAATTAATTATTAATCAGCCGCCGCGATAGTAGAATATTCGGGTTCGCAAACTTTAACCACATCTAACTGTACATTTATTTACTGTACATTGGATATTATGATTTTTATTTTGGCAACTGTTATTTTTTGGAACTGTTATTTTTTGGTAACAGTTACGAAATAACCGTTCCTGTTATTTCGGCACATCCACAGTTCCATAGGTATAAATGAATCACCACCCTTGCCTAGTGACGTATATACACCGAAGCGCTAATGCGACCGCGTTTGGGGGTGATATCATCCCCCAAGACTGCATCTTCCCTGTTCCAGAAAGATGTCCTCAGATGTGCACACGGATGACCTGGCGCGTCACGGTGCAGCCGGGATACGTGTCATGCCCCATTGATCTCGTTATCCTACCGTCCCACCAATCCCACCGTATCGAATCGATTGAATTTTTGATCTCGTCCCGGAATAAAGACAAACGCGTTTTCGATCGACGTTTTTTGCGAACTCGTTCATGACGAATAAAAAAAAATAATGTTTTTCTTTCAGTTGTTAAAATAATGCGGGGACGTATGTCTTTTGTTATAACAATTTAAAAAAAAAGAACGAGGAACCGCTGCACGCGCATAATGATACGAAAATAGACGCCATTTCCGTTTTGTTACCGGATTGACGCCCGCATCTTTTGGGACCACAAGTGTTTCTTTTTGTGTCGTCGAAATGAAAGCGGGTAAGTACAGGCTTTCGAAAATTGTTCGAGCGCTACCGTAAGTCAGGCATAGCTAACATTAAAATCTATACTAATATATAAAGCTGAAGAGTTTGTTTGTTTGTTTGTTTGGTTGAACGCGCTAATCTCAGGAACTACTGGTTCAAATTGAATTTTTTTTTGTTGGATAGCCCATTTATTGAGGAAGGCTATATAATATCACGCTACAACCAATAGGAGCGGAGCATCAATGAAAAATGCTGCAAAATGTATCTGAAAAATAAGCTTCTATTCAGGTGAAATGCCCTAACTGAATATACCAATATTAGCGTTGTACATTCACAAGCCCGGCTGGCTCACTCGGTAGAGCATACGTCTGTTAATATCAGGGTGGTGGGTTCAAGCCCCACGTTGGGCGAATATGTTTTCAATTTTTAGGCGCGATTAGCGTAAGCTAAAGCGCCTTATATGTACTCGCTTTGTCTGTGAATCTGTGAGTCACGCTTTTTGTATCCAGCGTACAGCCCAAACGCCTTAACCGATTTTAAAAAACTTTTTTTTGTTCGATTCGTCTCCGGGTAACTTAAATCCTAACGTCGCCCGATTTTTGAATTTTGACCCCAGAGGGGAGCAATAAAGAAAAAACGAAGTTTTTTGCTTATAACTCACTCAATTTAAATCAGATCGGTTCGAAACCTGTCTTAAACGAAAGAGGAGAAAATTTTACATAAATTTCGTACAACAGAATTTGCCAAAACAGGTTTTTTATACCAATTTATTTAGAAATAAATTCAATTTGATATAATCGATGGCAAACATCTTTCGGTTATCTCTCTCTGTTGCACGGTTTAATATGGTAATATAAAGATTACGTTTGTTCTGTCTTAAAATAAAACGATTGCATTTGTTCAAAAACGGATGGCATTTCAAATATTTGTAAAATGCAACGCCTTCTGAGTTAACAATTTGAATAACTAATTATTAGAACATAATTTTTTGACAGATGCAAACGTCATTTTTGACATTTCTTACCATTCCGACACCACAGATGAGCGGATTGAAACCAAATTTTGGGAGGATGTTTGATATGCAAATACGAAGTGGCCTATTGTTTTTTGGGAACATCGGCGCATGCGTAAAAGAGTATATCTTTTATAATGTTGTTTTATATAATAATAATATAGTTTTTAAAAAGACTTATTATTTTATCTATTTTTACATGAAAGTTTTGTAAACTTTTTGGGGAAAATCGGCGCATGCGCAAAAGAGATATTATGGGCTATGACGTTGTTTCTTATATAATAATGATTTACATTTCATAACGGTTGATTATTCTATCTGTTTTACAAGAAAGTTTTGTAATTTATTTTTGGGGAAAATCGGCGCATGCGCAAGAGATATTATGTGCTATAACGTTTTTTATATAACAATGGTATACTTTTCATAGCGGCTTATTATTCTATCTGTTTTACAAGAAATTTTTGTATTTTATTTCGGGAAAAAACGGCGCATGCGAATCAGAGATATATGTTATTACAAGAAAAATAAAATAATAATGAAAAGAAAGTTTTTATTGAAATGTACCAAAAGTGAAATATAATTATTTTAATTATTTAGGGTAATAATTATAAAAAAGTTGGTTGTGACTTATTATTAATAAATTATTAAAATGATTTTTTCCTTTCTGTGTTTCAATATTTTCAACTGTACCTTTTTTCGTAGATTAAGTTAATTAAATTATATTATTAAGCTCAAAGTGTCGTTAAAAATATACAACAATTTTCAAACATAACGCCGGGGTATATTTTATAGAATTTCGCGCCTTGTAATTCTTGAATTACTTGTGTCTTCAGACAATATTTTTTTTTTTATTTTCTACATTACTTTCTTCTAAAGCTTACATATAAATTTATTTTAATTTTATTTACGACCAATTAAAATTAAATAAATCTAATTAATAGCTCATTTGAAAACTGTTATAACTATAAGTACCTATATAAAAATAATTTTCCTACAGTGTTTTCAATTAAATATTTATTAATTACAGTAATTATTGATTTAAAAGAAATGTATTACTTAAAAAAAGTGTAAATACTGCTTTATATCGACAAAAACTTTTGAACGGTAACTCCGATCATCATGAAATTTGGACACAACATTCATCTCGGTAAACTAAGATGAATATGCGTGCTCATGTCCCTCCCTTCCCCATTCGTTCTTTTGCAACATTTATAGTGAACATATCAATATTAGACATCTTTATTTCTATAATAATATTATAGTGACTTGGCAATTGTACGGCACCATAATTGTGAAAGAATAATCTACTATTTGCACTTAAAATAAAGCATAATAATCAGTAGAATATGGTGCCATGTAATTGCCAAGTCATTATAATTATTCTAAAAATAAAGATGTCTGATATTGATACGGTCACTATAAACGTTGATAGGCAATTGATTAGGTAACAATTTATAACAAAGTTGTTGGACAGTGGTGCTAAAATAACAGACTCACAACTTTTGACGTGATAACGTCCTATAAATTGATGAAACACCAGCTGCACGCACGAAAAAGTGTAACGTTCCGCCTGACCCTGTGCGTGCAAGCGAGAGCGCAGTAATGTATTATTAAATATGATATTCGAGCGGAATACGTTATCACGTAAAACTATCGTCCGTAAACCGACTTTACAGACAACCAATTTTTGCATTGCGAAACTTGGCATTTTCTGTTTTTGACGCGGGATTATAATTTACGACGAACAATTGACCCCGCTCGCTTTGCAGAAACAATAAAAAAAAAATATTCATATGGTGGAAGACACGGGTCGACACACAAGCGAATGTGGTGGACGTAAAGAGATAACGGACGACCCTTTCCGGTTGAGAGTTGAACACGTCCGCCAGCGGCCAAGAGAGAGAGAGAGAGAGAGAGAGACGGTAGGCGTGATGAGTTCGCTTGAAGTGCTTGTTGGGGTTTTCACGACCCCATTACTCTAATTGCATTCGTACCTACGTATAGACACGTTTACATAAAACGGCGCACATAATATATTGACGTACGGAATGTGTTGAACAATTGTTTACATGTGTCGTTGAGGCCACGTTTGTATTTTTCAGTGTATTTGCCATGCGACACACGCGCTGTCGGCGACGGTCGGATGGCGGGACCTGGAGGTCTCGACGTTTAATAGCTTCCTGAACATTTTGGCATCGTTATACAGGCAAGAACTTTCGAAGGAGTTAACTGATTTTAACGAAATTTGGTCTATTGGAATCCATCGCCTGCCACGTTCTTCTTGTAGTATATTTGACATACGACACATGCACTGTTGGCGGCGGTCGGATGACGGGACCTGGACGTCTCGACGTTTCATTGCCTCCTTAACATTTTGGCATCGTTGTACGGGCAATAACTATCGAAAGAGTTAATTGATTTTAACGAAATTTGGTCTATTGGAATCCATTACCTGCCACGTTCTTCTTGTGGTATATTTGGCATACGACACATGCACTGTTGGTGGCGGTCGGATGACGGGACCTGGACGTCTCGACGTTTCATTGCCTCCTTAACATTTTGGCGTCGTTATACGGGCAATAACTTTCGAACGAGTTAATTGATTTTAACGAAATTTGGTCGACATGGAATCCTTCATCTGCCACGTTCTTCTTGTAGTATATTTGTCATGCGACACACACGCTGTTTGCGACGGTCGGATGGCGGGACCTGGACGTCTCGACGTTTCATTGCCTCCTTAACATTTTGGCGTCGTTGTACGGGCAATAACTTTCGAACGAGTTAATTGATTTTAACGAAATTTTGTCTATTGGAATCCATCACCTGCCACGTTCTTCTTGTAGTATATTTGTCATGCGACACACACGCTGTTTGCGACGGTCGGATGGCGGGACCTGAATGTCTCGACGTTTCATAGCCTCTTTGAACATTTTGGCATCGTTGTGCGGGCAATAACTATCGAAGGAGTTAATTGATTTTAACGAAATTTGGTCGACATGGAATCCTTCATCTGCCACGTTCTTCTTGTAGTATATTTGTCATGCGACACACACGCTGTTTGCGACGGTCGGATGGCGGGATCTAGAGGTCTCGACGTTTCATAGCCTCCTGAACATTTTGGCATCGTTGTACAGGCAATAAGTATCGAAGGAGTTAATTGATTTTAACGAAATTTGGTCTATTGGAATCCATCACCTGCCACGTTCTTCTTGTAGTATATTTGTCATGCGACACACACGCTGTTTGCGACGGTCGGATGGCGGGACCTGAATGTCTCGACGTTTCATAGCCTCTTTGAACATTTTGGCATCGTTGTGCGGGCAATAACTATCGAAGGAGTTAATTGATTTTAACGAAATTTGGTCGACATGGAATCCTTCATCTGCCACGTTCTTCTTGTAGTATATTTGTCATGCGACACACACGCTGTTTGCGACGGTCGGATGGCGGGACCTGGACGTCTCGACGTTTCATTGCCTCCTTAACATTTTGGCATCGTTGTACAGGCAATAACTTTCGAAGGAGTTGATTGATTGAACGAAATTTGGTTCACGTGTTGGAAATTGTAAAATGTTTGGATACCTACTATTTTATTTTTGTTGAAACGCCTAAAGCGACTAGGGAAAGCTAGTATGAAATTATATTTCGGAATAAAGTTTTGAAGTTAAATTACTAGAGCTTAATTTGAATACGGTACCGCGATATTTGGAAAGCTTTCTCCCAATACCAAACGTTATAAAAGATGTTTTCAAAATAGGTAACCTAATAGGATAGTTGCAAGGAATTTTTTATTATTCAGAACGAAAACAAATTGATCAAAACTCTAAAATTGAATCCTCCAATTTTTGTTGAAACGCAATAATTTATATAAAGAAAAATTAAATCGATTTAAAAAAAATGAGTTTAAAAAAAACACACTTCTATCAACGCACTAAAAAGTAGAAAATAACTTTCTTTCTTTTCAATAACGACCAGAAGCGTGGAACACCCACATTACTCATATGAAATTTAATCGAGTGCCCACACTTTTAAACTTATTTTCAAATCTATTGGAGACACGTCCTTCCACCAAGAATACCGCTACTTCCACCGGATATTCTTTAACTTCAATTTTTTAATTTGTCATGTATTATTATTATTATAGCCAAAATATCAGAGTGATATCAGTAGTGTAGCCTCCGGCTCCACCGTATTACAGTATCATTTGTCTGCAATTTTTAGTATCATCTAAAATTATTCGACATTTGAATTTTTTTTTTAATTTATAGATTACAGATTTAACGGTTAGGAGACGAATTTTCAAAAATCCTTTCTTGGCGCTCACTTTCGTTATATATTAGAAACTCCTGCGCAAAATTTCAAGCTTCTAAATCACCCGGTTTAGGCGGTGCGTCGTCTTTTCAGTCAGTCAGTGTTAAAGTACGGAAAATACGGCTCTATAACCAAAGCTGAACTCTCGCGATTCATTCTTTTATTTATTTGAGTCGATTCACAAAGCTTACTAATTTTGGAAACATTCTGTATACACGTAAGTTCTACATTTTCAAAACAAATTAATGTCTATTTATTTTTAATTTAAAATAGGCACTTCCTTTTTAACACCGTTTGTATACAACATTTCTGATATATTCCTCATTTAATGCGCGCCATTCTAGCTTTATTAATTAAAAACATAAAACTATGCCGCCGGAAATTTAAAAATAAAAATATTACGACTTACTTTTAGGAAATTTTGTTGTCAAAACTGGAAAACTTTGCTGAGAGGCGCCGTCTGAAACAAAGAAATAAATATTGCTATATTATATTCTAGTAACGAGGGTAATTTTTGAGAATATAATCATACAATACAGTTTTTTTTAAATAACCGATGCTTCAAGAATGTAAATACGGACCATGAAATAATTCCATAACAGAATCTATCCAGTGAGGATTTTAGACACCACTGACATCAATGAGCTTATCAAAATCAAAGCCACCTCAGGTGTCTGGACCAACAAGTTCAAGATAATTTACCCTTTTTATTACCTTTATATGAAAATTGATTTACACTAAATGTGTGTTTTAGTTTTTAATTTAGAGTCTGGCCCGCTAACACACCACAAATCTTATAAATTGCCCTTTAGAAAAATCAGTCTGACACCCCTGGTCTAAATATTACTTACGTGGTTAAATCTTGCAAAAAAATCTAGTTTATATATTAAGAAAAAAATCGCAGGTATGTGGACAAAAATATATTAGATTTATTTATTGTACGACGTTTCGTCTATGTATTTAAATCTTTCTTGTCCGCATACCTGCATTTTTTACGTCGCTGTTTTTCTGGTTAGAGAATTCCAGGACAGCAAAAGCCAGGCACGATACACTTGAAAGCCGTTGTAGAATTTCTTTACGGGTAAAACTGTTTTAATGATATTTTCACAGTCCATTCGCATCAGGTACGAAACCGTTTTGAATGAATGCATTCTATGCATATATATAACTATATGAATCATTGCCTATCTACTCAATGTGCAGTGAGTGAGTCGAAAATATATCTGCGTCTCTTTCTTCGATGTAATTCCCTGATTTCTCCGATGATAGGATTGGTTGATGTACTTGCATTCAATCTGAATAAAGTATCTCTGTTTCAAAAACTATGTCTTTTCTATGACGTTAACATGGGCGTGCCCAGCTTTTGGCCCAGGAGAGGGCAAATTAGAAATTTCCTAAGCCGGGTCCCCCGTGCTTGTTTTGCCCTCCTGGATACGCCAGTGCTTACGGCGTAAAAAAAGACAGAAGTATATGTTTGCACCCTGATAGTTCGATTTGCGATTTTATTCCTATATGCTTAGTATAGAATAAAAAGTATATGATTCTATGCAACCCCAAACTGATGGGAATCCCGGATTGATTGATAGATTGTACCGACAAAAAACACCGGGGATGCAGCTAAAACGTTGTTCGGGAGGGTTAAATCTGGGGTGATAAATCGACGTTTTGCGCGTAAGGAAACGGATGAATCGGGATGACGAAGAAATTTCAGAACACACTGCACAGTAAATCACCTTGAAATGGCCGACGACGATTCGGGTAGGCCGTCTCGTTTGACGTTAATTTCGCTCGGACTTTTTCTGGCAGTGTGGGTATACCTAAAGTAAAGTACGCTGCACACGAGGCTGGACTCGCCGCTAGGTTTCTTGCTGTTTTTCACTATTGTAACGATTCAAAACTTTTAGATTACATTGTACGTAGTTTAGAGATAATAATTAGAATTGGGTATTTACTGTACTTGTCTATTTGTTTTGTCACGGCGCGTGTCAATTTTGGTTTTGGCATGTTGAACAACGCCGTGAAATAAAGAAAAAAAAATATGTTTTTTGTCTGAAAAAAGGCAGTAGGTTTTAAAAGGTTGAAAGAGAATGTATTAAAATAAGCTGTGAAAAAGTGTTGAAATATTTCCTTTAAACCACATCAGGGAGAATCTGGAGTACTTGGTGATCTACCGATCCAAATTTCTTTTTGCATGTGTCGTTTAATTGATTATTTTTCACTTTGTCAATTCCAATCACATTAAGATAGAAATTTTCTGTGTGTACATTCTAAGATATCTTGTTCACAACAATTTTATAATATAACATTCAAAATAAATATTTTAAATTGTTTATTAATTTTAAATAAAATTTATTTATTTAATTGTCTTAATACTTAGCACAAATAGTTTAAATTACATTACGAGACGATTACGTGAGCTTATCCGAAAAAGTCCAAAGGTAATCGTTTCACTATTAGTTTTCTAGCGCCGGTTTTATGTGCTCGCTTCACACGAGACGTCTTTACAAGCTTGCTCTGCAGGTGCGCGCGCAGTGATAGAACGGTAAAAAAAGTGCATTTAAATTAATTAAGACATTGATAACGTTTTTTCTCGAATATTTTCTTAGGTAACCTTATGAATATTTTATATGAATTTATAGAGAAAAAATTGGAGATTTCTAAAATGTAAAAAACATATATGTTACCATTTGAAAAACAAAATGCATGCAAACTTCCGGTTGAGTTTGAAGTCCAAAAAAATATGCCTCAGCAGTTTTTGATAGTAAGTTTCGAGTTGAACAAAAAACTTTTTAAACTTTTTTTCCTATCTAGTACGATAAATGAATTATTCACTATTGCCACTTTCGGTGAGCAAAAATTAAACATTGATTTTTTTTAAACAATTTAAAAACTTTTATGTGTTTTGTGTACACGTCAAAAAGTGTTTTTGCAGCAAAAACTAGACTCTACTGTCTATATTAGGTTTGTTCCAAGCAGCCGTGAACGGTAATAAAACCGTACACAGTCTTGTCACTGCGCAAGACTAATTTGCGCACTAGCTCAAAAATCGATACTGCGCAAGACAGTCTTGCGCAGTAACAAGACTGTGTACGGTATTATTACAGTTCGCGACTGCTTGGAACGAACTTATAGAAGCAGCTAAATTGCGATTGTTCTATGTGAGTTTAGGTTTAATTATGCATTTTCGAAAAATTATTGTAAAAAAGAAATATTATTTATTTACGCAAATAAAAATAAATATCCCTGATAAAGAGACGTCGCGGTACGAATTATTTTATTTTCAGCGATAATGAAAACCAACATTCTGAAGCGAATTATGAAAATAAATGAAACACTTTCAATGATAAATGACACAAACGTTTTAACAAAAAGGTATGAATTACAAAAAAACACTTTCTTTTTTAAAATACATTTTACGCTTGGGAGAGCGTTTAATATTATCGTTATCAAGGTTATTTAACCAAACAAGAACGAATTAAGTGCCCAACGATGATATGATTCTTTCCGGTAAATATATTTTGTCAGTGAAGTTCAAATTGTTTTTTTTTTTTAGTAATGAACAAGTGAGATGGGTAGAGATATGATGGCGAAACCGTTTTTTTACAGCGTGAAAACTCGATTATGTGAAATTACCTGCTTTTCCGGCAGACTGTTTAGGGAAAAGATGCAATATTTTTCCGATTTATTTCAAAAATAATAAATAAAAAATCGCAGGATTGTGGACAAATATTAGATTTATTAATTGTACGACGTTTCGTCTATAAATTTAGACTTTTTCAAGTACAAATTGAAAATTATTAAAACAATAATTGTGAAAATAAACATTAATTACTAACCATAGCAATTAACAAAAGTTAAGGTACATAAGACAAAAACATGGCAACAAGTAATGTATAAATTTTTTTAAACAATAAAAAAATAATTAAAAAATCGAAAGTTAGTTCAATTTCATAATATAGTTGTACTGACCACTTAAATTTTGAGTGTCTGTTCTAAAATTAATAGAATTGTTTTTTCTAATAAAACACATTTCACTGATATTACGTTTCTTCCAATTTGACTCTTTATCTAGTATTTGAACTTCGTTAAATAGAAATGTATGTCCAGTGTCAAAATAATGAGATGACAACGCGGTTTTATTATCACTTAATAAATTTATGTTTCTACAGTCCATTCTGTGTTGGTAAATTCTATGTTTCAGTAACTGTCTTGTTTAATATATATTTCAAAAATATTATTTTCTTCATACCTCGATCGAAAGTACGTACTTTCGTTCCTTATAGCAGGGACGAAAGTTTGACATTTACTCCCTGTTATTTATTATATTAAATAACAGCCGTAACCCTAGTTACGAGTATAAATACGCATGAGAAATTTTTTTTTAACAGATGGCAGTCAAAATAAAAAATCAGAGTTTCCTCTATAAAATTAGCCTCATGTTTGTATTGATTTTTTGGTGTATTATTATCTCTGTCGGGGACTCGAACTTGTCGCTCGATAATTTGCATCTGATTTTAGACAACTTTCCCTTAATCCAATTAGTATTACGTGGCACATACAGACATGACGATTGCGTCAAAATGAGAGACCGGTGACAAAAATATTACAAAAAAAAAAAACGAGGGGCTGCATCCATTGATTGCATGAAATTATCCGCGTTGGCCTTGTAATTTGTCACGGAAAATGTATCGCTTTTTAACGCTTGTTTTATCGTCGCCAGCGTAATTATCATCGACATTTAAAAGTACCAATAATCTGTTTAAAATTGGCGCCAAATTGCCTGACCTTGAAATCCAGTAATTTACGTACCGTTTTAATTTGTGCTGACGAATCATATAATTGAAAGAGATCCGGATTTGAGAGTAGCGTTTTCAGGAAGTAAAATAAAAGTCGCGCACGCGCAGATTAAAAGCAATGTGTTTTCGTCCTTTGGCAAATTCTACTCAGGTCGAAAGCGAAAGTGACGCCATCCTACGCGACAACTGTGAACTATATTTGACAGTTCGCCTATAGCCTGCAATATTTTTCCGGTGTTTTTCTGTAAATATTTAATGTTGTTTTTCCAGTGACACTTATTGCAAAAAGCATTTTGTGTTTCTTGGACAGTTTCGACTCGTGCTTTTACCAACCTCGCTTTACAACCCATCGCATAAGCCAACTTTCTGCAGCAATAACACAACGTATTATTTCGGGTAGAAATGGGTTGACTTATTTTGCGACCACAAAAACAATTCAAACAAATGAACATCCGTAGTATAAAAAAAAAACCATAATATTTTGTGTAAACAACGCGATTCGCATATAAAAATGCCTGACAAAATAAAACGCGGTTGTTTTCCCGTTTAAATTTTGCGCAAATTAAGTACCTTGGCAGTAAAACTTCGCCGTTGTTATTTTTACACGAAAAGTGAGAGAAAAAAAGTCTGTTTTAAGCAGATTTATTTTGGAAGCGGTCTCTCACTTCAGTTCTGCCGACCTGAAATTAATTGCTTTCTAAATTTTGTGATATTAAAGCGGCCCCGGATCTAGGAGGGGGGAACCGGGACACCTGCTCCGGGTGTCAGTTTCAGGGGGCGCCAAAATCATAATATAATATGGCTGAAAACCACACCCAATCTGTTCTTTTTCCGATTTACTCAATTTGCTTGTTTTCTGACGGTTTCCCGTCCACGAAAAATGCCAACCATTATACGTTTGTGAGTTTTTTTTCAAATGCTGGGAGAGGAGGCGCTATTATCGAGTTTCTGCCCCGGTTCGAAAAAATCGTAGATCCAGGGCTGTATTGAACTTTGAAAGTAACAAATAATTATCAGCACTTTAAATTCGTGCATTGACTAATACACATCTGGATCTCGAGAAATAATGTTAATCAGGTCCAGCCCGGCACGGTGCGGAACAATCTGTACTTTTATAATATTCTGTGTTGAGCTTCGTTCATAACAAACGTATTGGTTGTTTTGTGCCAGGCCGAACAGAGTTGAATCAATGCACATGACTGAAAAGAATCTTCAGGTACACCCTGTATACATATAAAAATAGCAATCCAATCGAACAAGTTAATAATAATAGAAAGATACTGTATTTTCATAAAATTAAATACAAAGAATCAGTTAGCAGGTCGATGGAAAACTAAGTGGAAAAATAAAAAAAATATATATATTTCGTTTTTTCAAAATATAAATGCATCGTGATAAAACACAGATCTAGCAGCTTTTGCTGTATTATTTCATTCAATAGAGTCCCTTGATAAAAGCTGTGGTATGTACTATAGAAAAAATGTCAAACAAAGTAAAGTACAAAAATGGGGATAAGATATTCATGTTTCAAATTTTTTTTTATAATCCAATTCCTTACGAAATATAGAAGTACCTTCCATTTTTTTACAGAATAAGAAAATAAAAATTTGTCTGAACTCTGACAACATAAAAAATCGATGAAGTCGCGTTTGTTTTAAATATGGTCGCCCATTGGTCAAAGTTTGACCGTAATTCATTACATTTTTACGTTTGACGTTATTGATGTTCTTTTGTCCTTTTCTCATGTGTTAATTCGCACACATCGCGATGAAACATATATTGTGCACTTCCCGTCATTAAAATGAAGAGAACAATGTTTCATCACAATGTGTGCGAATTAACAAAGGAAAGACTGACTGATCTATCAAAGCACAGCTCAAACCACCGGACGAATTGGGCTGAAATTCGGCAAAACAGATAGTTATCATGACGTAGGCATCCGCTAAGAACAGTTTTGTGAAAATTCAACCCCTAAGAGGTATAACAGGGGTTTAAAATTTGCATGGAGAAATCATATAAGATAGATGTATCAATTCGAAAATGCGCAGGATTAATTCTGTCAACAAATACATAAATATGCGTTTCGTACTTTTTCAAAAACAACCCCTTCAGAGAGTGAAAAGAGGTAAATAGTCTAAAAATCAACATGGGTGTCATTTTCAAGGTTTGTCAGGACGTTGATCACGTGAATGTTGAAATTTATTAAGGGGGTCCTACGTCGAGAAAGGAGTAACTATGCCAAATAATGGGAATGCATCCGTCTTTCGTCTCAATCGCGTGCGAAGCTGCGGGTGACGGCTAGTTTATATATATAGTAGAGCTGTAAAAGTAACGAGAAATGGTGTACCCGTATGTATTCGTTACTTAAAGAACCAGTACCCGTTACTTCCGTATCGTTACGTTACTCGTTACTTTTCATACGACATACAATCGTGTACCTACTAACAGCATCAAGCATGTACCATCACATCGAGGCGCGTCGCATACGTGATACAGTATGACTTCGTCTCGTATAACGTATAACCGCATCAAACGAGTCGAACTGACATGGATGCGAAAGATGCGAGTAACGAAATGAATTTGTAAGTAACGATTCGTTACTTCGAGTCAGTAACTTCATACGGTTTGTTACAGCTCTAATATATAGACCGTCGTAATATTATGTAGGTACGATTTACTATTAAAGGACTCTGTGACGATTATAACAGCTGGTAAATTTCACATAAGTTAAATGCAAAAGACACTTTTGTACACTACATGCGCTTTTCATAATACACAATCATGCACTCTCCTGAAAACCTGCGAGTTCTTAAAGCCTTAAGAGTTTTATACACATACTGCATTACCTTGCAGGCTCTGACACAATTGACAATAACAAATCGTTCAGTTTTTTAGCTTTAGAAAGTTGGAAAACAAATCGTTGCTAAAAAAACTAAGATGAATGTGCGTACTCATGTCCCTCTCTTCCCCATTCGCTTTTTTGCACCCGGGTGAAATCGGGCGGGACCGCTAGTATAAATATAAATAATTAACCCTCTTATGGGACGAATTTTCAAAAATCCTTTATTATATAATACTAGCGGTCCCGCCCAGTTTCACCCGGTTGTAAAAGATCGACAGGGAGGGAGGGACATGAGTACGTACGTTCATCTTCGTTTACCGAGATGAATATTGTATCCAAATTTCATGATTATCGGAGTTATTGTTCAAAAGTTTTGTCGGACGGACAAATTTTGAGTTATATTTTGCAACATTTTTCATTGATGCTCCGCTCATATTGGTCGTAGCGTAGGCTTCCTCGATAAATGGGCTATCCAACAAAAAAAAATCAATTCGAACCAGTAGTTCCTGAGATGAGCGCGCTCAACCAAACAAAGAAACAAACTCTTCAGCTTTATATATTAGTATAGATAAGGAATTCCTGTGCAAAATTTCATGCTTCTAGACTCACCGGTTTAATCTGCTGAATCTGCACGTTGTCTGTCAGTCAGTAAATGTTAGTTTTTTTTTAAAGAGTTTGACAGATAATGATTAAGGAACCATCTCGATATTTATCTGGAATTTTTAAGGGACGCCATGGAAAACGTCAATAGGAAGGCCGGTACAGGAATTACCGTTTCTCGGCGAGAGGCAGTAGAAAAAAGTTCCGGTCTCATCTTCCCCCCCGGCGGGATTCGAACCCGCTACCTCTCGAACGCGAGTCTAGTGCTATCAGCACCACGTTGCACTGCTATGAATTAACTAGTCAATTATTTAATGGTGACAAACCTTGTCTTAAACCACACGGCCACAGTATGCGGTTTATAATTTACTGTATGTGTTTTATTATCAAATTTCGGTTTTATACAGTGAATTTATTTTCAGAAGAGGCGTTATATTCTTTATATATATTTTGGAAAGCGTCACTGTATATCATTTTTATTTCTCAAGGAAAGTGCTCTATAAATTATCCATAAATAAAGATAAGTTATTTTGCGCAAGCGATATGGTGCACCCATTTTTTTATGTAACAAAGGTCGTTTGCTAGGATTATCTGGATCAAGTGTCATTGTATCAATTGACACTTTCATGCCGGGTTGCAGAAGGCATTGTCAGAAAACCTAAATTAACAATGGGCTTAGATTTTGATTACATAATAACAGTCTATTGCCGTTATTGAACTCTCTGTCAAAAACAAATGATTGATCTATATAGTAAAAGATCGCTTTTGATTAATAGAAAAACGTTGTTTTGACATGGAAATTGTATAAAAAACTGTATAGAGTAAGTGCATACACAGTTTTAACAAATGGTACATCTCGATTTGGCTCGATCTTCACCCATCGAGTTTTCTAATGAAAGATAATATAATGTATTAATAAAGAAAAGTTGATTTGGTTGCCATTCAATTTCTTGGCGCAGCTATTTTTAATAAAAATTTAAAGTTGTTATTTTATTTCTGAAATGTAGTTATCGAGTTTTCAGATAAATTTATTACCAATCGAAAGTAAAATATGTAGGTACCTATATAAAATGCCAAAGTTTGGTCGACATTTTGATTCCTGGCATAAAACCAGGTTTTCTATATTGTCATATATGAAAATGTAGATAATTTTATTGCGAACACTTGGAACATATACTCTATGCAGGTAACCATGGCAACGAATAACAAATATCATAATAATATCAAATTTCATTAGAAAACTCGATGAGTGAAAATCGAGCCAAATCGGGATCTTAGACTATAAATTTCAATAAGACAATGTATTTTTATCAATGAACTTTTTTGTCAGAATATATATATCTCGCATTTTTCTGACTTATATCGCACTAGCTGACTTTTTGCAGTATCTTTTCACGATTACTCAAATTGATAAAAAAAAGCAGCATCGTTTATAAGGCATGCACAAAAGGTTAAATTAAATATAAAAGACCAGTTAAGTGTACCTACTTGACTACTTATAGACCTCCACTCGTTTTCTCATATTTTTCATTTACTTTTTCATAATAAGTACGTTATGCTACGAGGCGGCTTTTACAATATACAGAGTGATCAAAAATACTTTCACTTTGCTTCGAACGTTTAAAATTAAATAAAAAAAAGTATGCGTGAGACTGTCGCGCGTTACAAGTGAAACTTCTTAAGTTCTAGCATTTGTTGACGATTTTATTATTTCAGGATTAGGAAAAAAATATGTTTGCCTGACTTACTGTGGTACTACAGGTACTGCGCATACAAGTAATACGCTCAAAAATGTACGTCAAAAAAGTGTTTGATTGTTTTCGTATTAAATCGCGTGCGGTGTGCGGGTAATGGCTGGTATTAAATACGATATTTGCTATTCATCGGCATGGTTACCTACATAATATGTTCCAATTAATCAAAGCATGCTTAGATGATCTCTTTCAATCAAACACTTTTTTTGACATACATTTTTGGGCGCATTATTTGTATGCGCAGTACCTGTAGTACCACAGTAAGTCAGGAAAACATATTTTTTCTTGTTCATCTATCCTATCTGTACCACTAATCAAAATTTCTACGTGAATCAAACACTTCATGAAAAGTGGTACGTGAGCTCTTAGACTATATAGAGAAAATGCCACGTATACACGCAGTACACACTGCGCATGCGTGTAGAGTGCGTATGACGCTTTGACAAAAAGAGTAGAAACTTTTCTCTCACTCTTTCCGCTCAACTGTCGATTGAAGTCGGAGAAGGGGGAGCGTTTCACTTGTGTGACCGAAAAATTGTAATTGCTGACGCTTTTTCTTTTTTTTAAGTACTGTAAGACGAAACTTTTTATAATATTAAATAGCTCGGTTGTCGAGCGTCTATAATCTATAGTTACACGAAGTTTGATCACACTATAAGTAATTCTCGGAAGAAACTGGAAAACTTCAGGTAAAAGTTTACGAGCATAAAAAAACTTAAGCCCTATATGTTACGTGCAAAGGTCATATTTTTTTGTGAGCTTTTATTTTGGTATAGTTGGGGACAAATTTTGTAAACCCACGTCCTCAAAGCTGATTAACTTGGAATACGTAGATGACAAATATAATTATTTTCATGTCTTCGACGTGATTACAAAGTCAGGAGTTGGAATAACCGTTGATTTTAAAAAATATTTTTAACAAAAAAATTGAACCGACTTCAAAATGTGCACTAAAAAGTAAAAAATAATAATTATTGTTATTTTTGGAGTCGGTGTCAGCCAAAATGAAATCTATTCCGAGAACTAGAGACATGCAAGATTTAAATTGCTACTTTCGAATTTTGATGTGACATCGACTCCAAAAATAACATTAATTATTATTTTTTACTTTTTAGTGCATATTTTGAAGTCGGTTCAATTTTTTTGTTAAAAATATTTTATTTTTCTCTTTTTAATGTAAGATAAAGTATTGCAATGGGTAGGCCAAGTATGCGTTGAGAGTTTCCCTCGATTTCTCCGGATTTCACCATCAGATCCTGACTTGGTTCCGATGGGACCACGTCGGAAGTGCACTCTTTCGAATAAAAAAAATTTTTGAAAATCGGTCCATAATTGACGGAGAAATCGGTGAACATACATAAAAAAAAATAAGTATATACAGTCGAACATAGAACCTCCTCCTTTTTTGAAGTCGGTTAAAAAGCGAATGATTGCTATTCCTATGATTTTAATAATCGACTGATTCATTCGAAATGACTCCTTCGCATGCTGCATACTAATAATACGAGGCGTGAATGAATTAATGTTCAAAACACTCGAACGAATTTGCTCTCGATTTCGATTGAGAGAGTCTCGTAGGCTCAGATAAATTATGTATAAGGAATACGATGCACAGATAAAAATTACGAAATTTTGATGCGTGGAATGGTAGTCGGATGTTAACATATATAAAGAAATGAAAGTGTATACGTATATGCAGCTTTTCTAATAAGCTTTGGGTAGGTAAAGCTTCTTAGATAGATGCTAGAAACACCGTCGTAACAGCAGTATCACATGTGAAAGGCTCTGATGTATGCGACGATACTGCTCGACGTTTGTACCGAGAGCTCGAAAAGCTCGGAAAAATTTGTTCAGGCAGATTTTGCGCTTTCAATACAAGTTTAAATCAAAAGTCGTTTGAAAAAAAAAACAGCTTTATAACTGGAAGTTCAAGCTTTGTATTTACGGATGTTCCACCGTAGCGCCTAAACTATTCATCCGATTTTGATAAATAAGGTGTCAATCGATTCGTTATTTTGGCCCGGGCAACATTTTTGAATTTTGATCCCAGGAGTGAGCAAATTGAAAACAAATAAAAAATACTAAAACCCGACTACTAAAAAGTATGAAGCAAGAAAATATTCTCATCTGAGGATATCCGTGCGCTCTTATGGCATCTCATATATACAGTATGTAAACACGTAAGGCGCACATAGGGAAATTAGCATTAGGAAAAAATGACTGGATCAGAGTGAGCCTTGAAATCTTGTTTTTCAATTTGACAAATAATATTCTTTTGCAAAATGAATGTGTATACTACCGAAGAAAATATTCAAATGATTACAACATAATCGGACTTTTTTTATTAATGGGACATTAAATTCCCAAAAATACTTAAATATGGTGCGAGATCAAATATCTCCGCCTATTCGTGTTGAACCTAAAGACATTAGGTCACTGATTTACCAACGCGCATACGTCATATCAGTCAGACAATTTTTGAATGAAATGTTTCCAAACCGATGGAGTCGTTTTTTTTTTGTTTTATTTTTATACAAAAAAATTAAAATGATTTATAAAAGCTTTTAATTATTAAAAAAAGCCAAGTAAAATAAAATAAATTAAAATAAAATAGAAATCCTCAAGATTACCACGATAATGCAATAGAAATAATAATTAATGCAGTCATGGCTAACTCTGATCCAAGTATTTTTTCCCAATGCTAATTTCCCTATGTGCACCTTACGCGTTTACATACAGTATATGAGGTCCCTCTAGATGTATAGCGTAATGCAATTTTTCCCTAGAGCTTATGATCGCTTACTACTGTTAAAATGTAATGTTTTGTTAGGGTAGGTGGCATATGACCACGGCTATCGTCAGATGGGAATATATTCTTGTTTCATACTTGTCAGTAGTCGGGTTTTAGTTTTTGATTATTATTTCTTGTTTTGAACATCCAGTAAATTCTGCATGACTGCGTAGTTGATGCTATCCGATATGTTGGTTAGGTTTTATCTGTGTCCTGTACATACCAACAAAAATGCACAGGTGACACAAATGTGTTGCCAGCCATTTTGTTTGGAAAAAGGAAAAATGTAGACCAATCTTACGTAACATATTGACAGGTGGGTTTAGTGTCTTATACAGTAAGTTACAATTTAACAAGAAACAGTTGAGTCTGCGCCGTGTTTCTGTGAAAATGTTACACGAATGTTAAAAAAGAAACTGGCCAAACATTTGTTGTGATTAAGATATCATTATCACCGGACATCGGAATTTTGTATATAAAGACTAGCGGTCCCGCCCGGTTTCACCCGGATGCAAAAGAATGAATGGGGAAGGAAGGGACGTGAGTACGCACATTCATCTTAGTTTACCAAGATGAATGTTGTGTCCAAACTTCATAATGATTGGAGTTACCGTTCAAAAGTTTTTGTCGTTAAAAAGCAGTATTTATACTTTTTTTAAGTAATTTTCTTTAAATATTTAATTGAAAACACTGTAGAAAAAATATTTTTATATAGGTACCTATAGTTGTAACAGTTTTCAAATGAGCTGTTAATTAGATTTATTTAATTTTGGTCGTAATCAAATTTAAAACAAATTGAAATGTAAGCCTTAGAAAAAAGCAATGTAGAAAATAAAAAAAATAAAAATATGTTTACTGACGTGGGGACTTGAACCCAAGACCCTGGCACTAACAGTCTTACGCTCTACCGACGGAGCAATTCGGGTTTGTAAATGCGACGCGCTAATATTGCAATATTTAGTTAAGGCATTTCACCTGATAATATTTGTCGGACGGACTAATTTTAATATACATCTTGCAACATTTTTCATTGATGTTACGCTCCAATTGGTCGTAGCGTGATATTGTATAGCCTATAGCCTTCCTCGATAAATGGGCTATCCAACAAAAATTTTTTTTTTCAATTCGAACCAGCAGTTTTTGAGATTAGCGCGTTCAACCAAACAAACAAACTCTTCAGCTTTATATATTAGTATAGATGTGTTACGCGGGATTACTATCCTATTGTACATTAATGTTTTTTATACTAACTAATTTGATCAACTTTGAAAGTACGGAGCAGTTATTTAAAGAGAATTTCGTATCAGTTGCAAGAAGGTGTACAAAACACTATATTGTAAGCCTTGTCTGTACGACAAGATAAGCTAACAAAAGGCCGTCGTGACATATGAAGCGGGACACGAATCCCTACCATGTCTGCCTTAATAATATTAAATTAACCTTCCCACTTTGGCCGCTTTGGTTTTCAAACAGGCACTGCGCCTGAATTAAAGGCTTTACAACAAATGAACATTTTTCAAATAACTGTAATAATTAATTAAAGGAAACCTTTAATAATATATCTTTTTGAAAACTTATATACAACTGTTTTTTAGTGTGTTTTTCTTCAAAGTTCTTTTCTTTCAAAAAGGGTTTCCAGAACAATAATTTAATATTAACCGCCCTCTGCTAATTGAAGCATTAATTATAAGTGCGTATTTAGGGATACTTTTAAAACGTTGGAAGAAAACTTCTTTGCGCGAGTCAAAAACTTATTACTTAAAACTTTAATGGAATTAAAACAGAACCGTAGTTAAGGATTGCAATCCTGCAAAACGGAATCACGCATTCCCGCGGGATCCCGCTGCTTTTATTAATCTGCTGGATCCCGCACCTTCAAAGCGCGGATCCCGCAAATTAAACAGCTTCAACAAGAAAAAGAAATATTTAAGAAAAAGCGAGACAACAAGCAAAAGGACTTTGAGAAAATTTTGAAGAAAGAAATGACGTTCTTTGAGTCCGATGGTATCAGAGGAGAGTACCTGACGATCGCCTATGAATATATCCTGGGTCCGTAGTCAACCCAAGCCCAGCAAGAACTATTTTCGTCATGAAAAATTTAAAAATGGAAAAAAAACCCAATCTAATGTTCTTGCTATTTTGCCTTTTCGAAACAAAATTCACATATTTTCTTAAGGTCGCTTCACACGCGGCTGGTTTTGTCGCTAGATTCCTTGCTAGATTTCAAGCGTGCTGTGCGCTGGGTTTCGTGATGGTTATTATGTGTTCGCTTCACACGATGCGTCTTTTGAAGCTGGTTTTGTAGACGGGTTTGGTGCGTTCGAATGTTAACAAAACTGAACGTTTATAGCCTCTGAACAGAACACACGCTACGACGCCACGTTTATTTATGGATGTTTGTTCATGTCGTCCACGGGACAACGATACTGTTTTCTGATTGGTCCTTGCTCAAAACAAGCACTAATAATAGTCTCGGTTCTAGCCTTGAAACACAGCCTGTAACGAAGCACGCGTACCCGCGGTGACGTCATTTCCATCCTCGCACCAAGCGCGGTAGCCAGCGCAAGTTTTTCAGCAGCTATGCCACCGGAAAAACCAGCCTCGTGTGCAGCGGCCTTTAGAAACTTTGTTTTCGAGAAGAAAAGAACACAGCAGACGTGACGTCAAAAGTAGAGCTTTGTTGAATTTTTCTATTTCTAATATAATTTGCCTTCCCTGGCTACGGCCCTGAATCAAAGTTTGAGTGATATTTCAGTGGCAGCGTCAAAAAGTATTTGTGACAGGAGGCGAGACAATTTTTTTTTCGGCCACTAATGGAGTAAAGGTTAATAAAAAGATAGTTGACATGTAAAATGAGCTTTACAAACAATATTCGCACGAAAGAAAACGACTTTAGAGGTTTTCTTGAAAGAAAATGTCACGCGTGGAGTCGTGAGTAAGATTATCATGTCACATATTTATTATGTGACAGGAATATTCTTTTTTGGCTATTTGAAAATTTGTTGACATTCTAAAAGATATTCACGTTTGAACCGTTCAAAAACGATAATCTTCTATAGCTCATTCTGAATAAATGTAGAGTAACCATAGGTATACTTTTATTCTATACCGAGCATAGGAATAAAATCGCAACCGAACCATTAGATATATTTCTGTCTTTTTTAAGCCGTAACAACTCGTTGGCTCTGATTGGCTTAACGTCATAGAAAAAGACAAAGTTTTTGAAACAGAGATACTATTGACTGCTCTGCGTTTCGACATGTCTATGATGACATAAAGATATGCCGACCAATCATATCATCGGAGAAATCAGGGAATTACATCGAAGAAAGAGACACAGATATATTTTCACTCCATCGCACATTGACTAGATAGACAACGATTTATATAGTCAATCTATACTAATATTATATAAAGCTGAAGAGTTTGTTTCTTTGTATGTTTGGTTGAACGCGCTAATCTCAGGAACTACTGGTTCGAATTGAATTTTTGTTAAATTGTTGGATAGCCCATTTATCTAGGAAGGCTATAGGCTATATAATATCACGCTACGACCAATAGGAGCGCAGCATCAATGAAAAATGTTGCAAAATATAACTCAAAGTTTGTCCGTCAACAAAAACTTTTGAACGGTAAGTCCGATCATCATGAAATTTGGACACAACATTCATCTCGGTAAACGAAGATTAACGTGCGTACTCACGTCCCTTACTCCCATTCGTTCTTTTGCACTCGGGTGAAACCGGGCGGGACCGCTAGTTATTAGACATATTATGAGAGTAACAAATCAGTTTGGTTTGAATTTTTTGACAGTTGCCAGTGCGGTGTTTAATTTTCTTTTAAATATAACCCATTACGACACTAGATATATAATCCACTATTACAGTGCAAATCGATTCTGCAACGCCAATGCGATTCTGTTACAAACTTTTATATAAAATGGTCAAATTTTTTCATACATATTTTAAATATGAAATGAAATTTTAATCAGCCAGAATGGCTGATTATTTAGAATTTATGCCAAATATAATTTGTAGATATAAGAAAACTGACAGATTTTTAAAACAAGTTGTAAAGAAATTAATAAATTAGTGTCATAAACAAAAAAACTGTTTCAACTAACGAAAAAAGTTGTACTTCGTCATTTTTATAACTTTCTTACAAGATCAGAGTTAAGGGGGTACAGTAAGTAGTAGGCGCTCTAGGGTATAAAAATTTGCTTTTTTATTAGGGATAACACATGTGAAATCCAAAAGTATTTGTTAACACTAGAAAGTTCGACTATCACTGTACTTAATGAGCGAATAGACGTTTTTACATAGTAAGTTGTTGTTTTTAGAGGAAGAAGAATCATAGAAAACTATCAAGACGAAATTTTTATTTTTCGCAACGTTTCGTGTTGTAATTAACACTTCATCAGGCGATCTACAAACATTAATACTAATGAATCTCACAAATAAATACAAAATTATTACAACCTTATCTTAACCTTACCATAAAATACTAGATCTTGACATAGTATTTTATGGTAAGGTTAAGATAAGGTTGTAATAATTTTGTATTTATTTAGTTTATTTATATAGTTTGTTGTGTTTGCTTCAAACTTGTCCCGGTGTTAGTTTTTGGTCTGCGCACAGATTCTATAGGTATAGGTCGTAAAAAACTTAAAACTTTATAATATTATACCGGGCACTAAGAAAACCGTTCAAGCATTTCTCGTTTCTTGTAATCTTTGCCAGCGTAACGAATGCAATGACACCCTCGAGAATGCAGGACACTGTTGGTTTTAGTGTACATAAATAAAACCTAGAAACGCCGCTAGGAGTTCTGCTAGCCGGTAGGCTGGGTACGAAGCTAGAAATGCCGTCACTGCGGGCTGGCCTGCTAGCTCACAAGATAGGTTTTAAAATTAGAACAAGGACTATTTTCCCTGCGAGATTTGCTGCAATGTATGAGCAAGAACCAATCAGGAAGCAGTATTTTGTCACGTGGGAACTTGAACAAACACCCACAAACCAACATGGTGTCGCATTCTGTTTACAGTCAGACAACAGACACGTTTTGCTCTGTGTTTATATTCGAACTGTCACTGCACACGCACCAGATCTATTCACAAATCAAGCTTGAAAAATATTCTCGTGTGAAGCGAGCACTTAACAGCAATCAAGAAAACCAGCGCTAGAAAATTAGCAGGCAAAACTAGCAAGGAATCTTGTAGCATTTCTAGCCTCGTGTGGTTTTTATTTGAAAACTTGTGACTGTGATAAGTATACGTATAAAAAGGCTTATTTCTAATGGGAATAAAATTCTTTTTAACTTTTTAGTTCTTTTTATTAACAACTAATGCAAGTTTGTTTAAAAAAAAATTTAGAAATCTACGCTTTTCGAGGAAAAAAATCGGGAAAATAGCCAAATATAGAGCTCGAGATTCTCTATTGCATAGGGGGGTGGGCTTTCTTGCATTTTAGGGGCGTGGTCGGGGCGATTTTTCAAACAGGCCCTCGGCTCCATTTAAAATGCATTGAGCCAAACGCGGATCGTCGTCTAAAATAGTAAAAAAATCGCACGAGGATGACTATTACTATTTTGTTACAAAAAATGACACGTTGTACGAAATGCTCCATAGAGCCAAGCCTGATAATATAAATTCAAGCTTCATTAATTAAAAGCAATTCACAACTCGATAACCTAGTCTGGTTCTAAACCACTGCATTCCAGCTTGAATGGATTCCGTTTGGTGCGCATCAGTAGTAATAATAATTACACAACGAGTCGGGAGATCAAAAAATAAAAACAATCTCGTTAAGATAATTTTTATTTAATTTAATGTCCAAATTGAAGGTTTGATATATACAACAGAGTTATGATACTGGTGGTGCGAACTTTAAAATATTGTGTTCCCGAACAAAAAAACTTTGGGGTACTATGCACTGCAAAATTACACTTTATATTACTTCGGAAATGTTCATTAGCGTTCGATATATCGATGATTAACGACCCGGTCCGACTTCGCCCGAATTCGTAGACCGCCACTGTTTTTTGTCGACTTACGCTGCAAAATTGGTCACCACGAAAAACACTTTTTCTTTTAACGCGATTATATGTAGCTTATGTTCATCCTGAAGGTCCATTCTAAATATTGGTGAAAAAATTTTGAAATCGGATGAGTAGTTTCGGAGATTACCGCCTACACTTGAACTTACAAACTTTACCTCTTTGTAATATTAGTATAGATAATTACGAAATACGGTGATTTTTACTTCTAAACTTCTTAAAAAAAATGGAAAAAGCTTTCAATATGAAAAACAGTAGTCGGGTGAAAATAAGTTATTTTTAGTTATCCGACTATACTCATCATATTGGAAAGTTCTACTTTTTCGTAGTCGGGTAACAGAATTTGCCTAAACAGTTTTTTTATACAAATTTATATAGAAAAATAGCTGTATAAATGCAATGTTGTCTAATGCATGGCGCGACGCGGTCGGTCGTCTTTGTTTGCCGTACATGGAAATTAGAAGAGAACGTATGTCTTGTCTTAACATGAAAACGGCTGCATTTCTAATGTTTCATTCAATTTTTTGACATTAGTATTTTGTGAAATGCAACGCCTTCTAAGTTAAGTATTGGAATAACTAATTATTATTAGAACATAATACTTTGACAGTTGCAAACGTCACTTTTGACATTTCTTATCATTCCGACACCAAGGATAAGCGGATTGAAACCAAATTTTGGGAGGTTTAGGTTATGTATTACGGAATACGTTATCACGTAAAACTATCGTCCGTAAACCGACTTTACAGACAACCAATTTTTTGGTTTTGGAATCTACTCAATCCCTTTCATCCTACGGGACACTAATTTCTGTTTTCTATACCCTACAGCACGCACGTCATCACCGCGAATCGACATACAAATTTTTTTTCAAAATCGGTCCAGTAGTTCAGAAACTACGAGAAAACACACAACCACTGTTTAAACCGCATTAGATATACTCTTCGTTTTGCGCAGTCGAGTAAAAAATCCTTCACTGCTAAATTCGAGAGCTTCGTGGTTTATTTTTGACCACCCGACGTGTCCAAAGCAAATTTTGCAAATACACATAGACATATTTCCTCAATTAAACACAACATATACCTTTATGTTAGACCACATCAAAAGTTCGACTTGGTTTTTGATAGAGCCGGATCAATAATTACTTGGCTGGTCCATAATTAGTAATTAAACGATTATTTCAATCTTAATTGATCCACAATATTAAATATGAATACATCTGCAATGTGCCAGTGACGTGCGTTAAATAAGGGGCCTTGCTAATCAATCGATAATGAGTATAGTTCCGGAGATTACATCCTACATCAGAGGCCTCGGCAAATGGCGGCCCGCAGTAGAATTTTATCCGACCCGAAGAACATTTTATAAATGAGCGAAAATAGTTTGCCAATATAATTTTAGAAAAAGGGTCGCAACAGACGAAAAAAGATCTTTTTGTTGCGGAAATGAAAAAAACCTTTTTTTTGCTCTCCAAATTTTTGTTGCGAAATGAAAGGACCTTTTTTTTTTGTTCTCCAAATTTTAGGGCCCACGGTCAAATTTTCATCAGCAATGTGGCCCGACGATCAAAAGATTTGCCCGCCCCTGTCCTACATCCAAACTTTCACGACGCAGGATTTGCCACTAGATTTGTCTACTAGTTTTCTAGCGCTGGTTCTCTTAATTGCTTTTATGTGCTCTCTTCACACGAGACGTCTTTTCAAGCTTGTTTTGTGGGCGGATCTGGTGCGCGCGCACGGCGCAGTGACAGTTCAAAACATAAAACACAGAGCAAAACGTGTCCGTCGTCAGAATGACGCCCGTGTTTGTTTGTGGGCGTTTGTTCACGTCGCCCACGTGACAAGATACTGTTTCCTGGCTCTTGCTCAGAGCAAGCAGACGACCTAGCAAGAAACATAGACGCTGTGAGCTGGCAGGCGAGCCTGCAGCATCGTCATTTCCAGCCTATTACCCAGTCTGCCGGCCAGCAGAAGTTCAAGCAGTGTTTCCAGCCTCGTGCGTGCAACGGCGTTTAGTATATAGATTTTTAAAAAAGCTTTTATTAGCACCATTTCATCTGTCTGTTTATAAGCTCTACAATAAAACAAAATGCAATCGTGACCTACGTGTGTTGAAAATCGTAAAATTACACATGCATTGCTGTAAATCAAATATGCAAATTCAAGTCGGTGTAATGGTAACAAAATTAATATGCATTATGTATTATAAAATAATATTAAAATTGGCAGGGATACGGACGAAACTTGGTCTGCTCATAACGCGATCGTAAAGGGTTTTTCGTAGGGCTTCAACGAACCGATTATATACCATTCTTCGAGACTTGTTCCCCGAAGCTCGTTTAAGAATTTGTAGTGAAGAAAACATTTTTTTCCTAAACGAATGCCGCAGTAACTTAAGTGTTTGCCCCTGGGCTTTGTTTATAGTTATTCTGAAAGCAGTTTTTAATGGAAATTGTTAATGTTGTAAGTTAAAAGGATGAATCCTGGTGGCATACGATCGATGAACTAAGCAAACACTGAAGGTTTTTTTTATTGCATTTTATTGTCTGACGTTTCGGCAAACTTTATGCAATCTTCGGAGAATCAATCCTATGCCACCAGGATCCATCCTTTTATCTTATAACATTTAAACAGGCTCATCATCACTCTAAATTATTAGAGTTATTTTTCACAATCAGGAAATTGTTAATATTTTAAATGTAAAAGGCAAATCCGTCGGTATAATTGGTATTAAAACACTGTCTCCTCTAGATTTGCCACAAACTATATTTCGACCCAGATGAGAAATTTGTAAACGTGTACAATTACACAATTTGGGCGCATCAAGATTTCGCATTAAAAGTACCGGAACCCTTATTTATGAGAAGACATTTAAATCCCTCAAAAAAGTGATTTATGTCCTTACCCAGAGTTTAAACTATCTCCATATAAAATTTCATCACAATCGGTCCAGCAGTCTGGCCGAGGAAGCACAACTTCATACAATATCACACCCCCCATAGGTGTTGAATTTTGAAAAAAAAGTAGCCTATGTCCTCCTCCGGAGTTTAAACTATCAACATATTAAATTTCATCTCAATCGGTCCAGCGGTCTGGCCGTGGAAGCGCAACTTCATACAATATCACAACCTCCACTTCTTCCCCATAGGCGTTGAATTTTGAAAAAAAGTAGCCTATCTCTTTCTCCAGAGTTTAAATTATCAACATATTAAATTTCATCTCAATCGGCTCAGCGGTTTGACCGTGAAAGCGTAACAGACAGTGTTACTTTCGCATTTATAATATTAGTATGGATAGCACGGATGCTGTTACATTGTTACGTTGCATGAAATAGTTACCCACAACAATGTACCGTAACAGTTTCATCAATAATTACCGCCAATTAATTCAAGCATAATATTGGATCCCGATTAATTTATCATATGTATCAAACTGATGACGGAACATAGCTCCAGGTGCTTATCCCTTACACCAGAAGTTTCCAAACTCTTTTTTTTTGACTCTAAGCCAGCGACTCTTAATAAATTTATGGATGGTGTTTCATCAGGGGAAATACAAATGGAATACAGAAGAGATTCAAAATATGTATTTCAAATTGAATTTTTTTCAAGAAATTTAATAATTTAAGGAACTTTATTTCCAGCGCTTTAGAAGACATGAACCTTTTTTTCCTGCCTGTCTATACCAATATTATAAAAAGGTAAAGTTTACAAGTTTAGAAGTAGGAGGTAATCTCCGAAACTACTCATCCGATTTCAAAAAATTGTCCACCAATATTTAGAACGGACCTTCAAGACGGACATAGGCTATAAATTATCGCGTTAAAATAAAAGCGCTTTTCGTGGAGACCAATTTTGCAACGTAAGTTGACGAAAAAACGGCGGCAATCTACAAATTCGAGCGAAGTCAGACCGGGCCGCTAGTAGATTATAATTTTACACAACCGAGATACTTTTTGAAGAAACCAAAGTTATAGACAGAACATCGAGTTACTATCCACGCACATACAGAGAGGCCATAGAAATACGACCAGTCACAGAAGAGCATACTACGATCGAGTAGAGAACACGAGCACGATGACTATAAAAGACGGAAGTACCACACTTGTCGACACACTTACCTGTGAGCAGCCTAGAAGAACACTTCGCCCGCTACCACATCGCCTTTGATAATGTCTACCGCAGTTGTAGACGAAACCAATGGACCACGGCACACAAGTCCGGAAACCAAGAAGATTTGGAAGAAGATTATAATTTTATTGTTTATAAAATCATTTTGTAAACGTTTTGAGACAGGTGAAGCGTAGTCATTGCAAATAATACTTAATTACTTAAGAATTCTTTATTGCATACCTTTCGGCTTACAAATACACACTTTTAATGATTATATTATACAATTAACAATCAATTATTTGAGATTATGTAATATTATAGTAAGTACAATCATATTTAACTTCTAATACTTATTGATTAGTTAAGTTTAGTTTTTCCGTTCAGGCACTAGCGCTCTCCTACAATTTTCTAGTCCTGCACACTCAAACAGCACATGTTTACCTGACTCTATATCACCACAAAAAACGCATATCCTGTTTCCCTCCGTATCTCTTCTTGCATCCCTCATCCATGTACCTAGTCTGAAATTGACTATTTGTCTTCTTTTTTCTTTACTAAATTTAAAAACATATTTAGCTCCTTGTTTTCTATGTATAAGCTGTCTGTACATGCTTAATGTGTTCATGTTATCGATATCCTCATAATAATAATATTAATAATAATAATAATAAGCTTTTATTTTAAGAAACTGTAAAGTACAGTGTTAAAAATGTCAAGTGAATGAACATTACAGTAAATATTCATTTAAATTATAAAATATATATATTTTCTTCAATTGCTTTATGCACTCTGTTTTAAAGTTGCTGTATATATTCGTCTCCTCCGTTAGCTCTGATAAATAATAATAATATAATAATACAATGGTTAAATAATACACAACCCCTGATAGAGGGTTGTCCAACCCTTCTTCAGGTATTCCCTGGTTGATACCACTTAATGTCCCTGCATACGCGTTAGTGATTAATCTATAGTATCGGGTTACATAATACCTAAAGGTTGTCTCGTTATAATGTCTCGTCATAGCAACAAGGTGGGCGGATAGACACAAAAAATACCCTCGGTACTACGAATCAAATACAGCCAACGGCGTAACTACGACACGATAGAAATTGGTCATTTTTAAAAGTGAATTTTTGAGTTGAGCACAAACAGGAACAGCGTAAACAGTTATCAAAACAATTCATACTTGAGTTATTTATCGTTTGGCCGCGGTATACTGATTTTTGACGTCACAATATGGTTTGCTATATAGACACTCAAGGGACTGTGCACTTTGTGGCGTTATTGAGAGTTGTGGTTAAACGGAGAGAAGAAATAATCCATTAATGTGTTCTTCCATATTGTCGATACGGTCGAGCGACTGAATACAAAGCGTCTTCCAACATCACTTATACTTTTTCCCGCCTCTATTGCGTGTATTAATAATACTTTTTCGTCGATACACAAAGATTTTCTTGTACTCGCCATGGTCACAGTTTGCAAATTTGTGGGCAACTAAGAATATTATAACTTATCGATAAGTAGCTGAGCTAAACATATGAAAGATAATCCCAACAAACAAAACAACGAATTTCTTAGAATCTTCGGTACGCATGATGCCGACAACAAAGCAACAAAATAACAAGCAAGTACTGTTTATTGATTAATGATGACGTATTGTTGTTATTAAGTGTGTATCATTGTATGAGCAACAAGGTAAGTAATTTCAAGGAGTGTCGTTATATCGAGTGACGTTAAATGGAGTTTACACTGTAACTTTCCGACACTCGAGTCGGTACAGCACTGGCCACTTCAGGATAGAATTTCAGGTAAAACCAAGGTCACAAGGATGAGCATATATGAGGATATGCTTCTGGTCATTCATTTATTTTTTTGATAGAAGTTTGAAGCGATTGGTTTTTGTTTCAATTTAATTACATTATCAATCTATAAAGTGACTGAAATTATAATTGACGTGAAAAAAACAAAACATGACGTATTTATGAAGTACAAAATAAATGAAGTTCGCGTTCGAAGCGGTGGAACCTGAGAATCAATATACCGTGTTTTATTATAAAAGCAGGGGTGCAACAAATTTATTTAAAACAGTCAAGTGCTGGAGTTTGATTTGCGCCCTGAGGATTCCATTCGATTTGAATAAGAAATTTATCATCGCATATTATGAAAGAGTATTTTATTTTGTCTTTATACAGTAGTAAATTGCGCAAAAAAATATTTACTGTAATATTATCGATTGAAGTATTCTTGGACATTGTTGTTTAATTACTAAGCCTTCGATTTGAGTACGAAACCCTAAAAAGTATTAAGCGTCAGCGAGTATCGACTACTTCAGTTTCTAAAAAAGTTGTCGCGTTGTGTCTAAGCTCACCCCTGTTAGGGACTGTATTACAAGCAGGTATAATGTTACTTGCTTTTAATAAAAAAAAGTTTTTTTTTTCGATATTTTTTTAATGAAGGACATTATTCGGTATACTTTTTCAGTTAAAAACATATCGCAATACACTTATAAAATTTTGAAATTGAAAAAGTTATATTTGAAACCATTTTTTGCTCATCTTCAATCAGAAAATTGATAAGATATAAAAAAAATAGTGTATTATTCGTACCGAATATTGTATTACAAGTTTAGTAAAGTCTCAAGTCACGCTTCCAGCGACAAAATTCTATAAACTGGATATAATCAGCTGAGTTACAAGGTCATGCAATTAAACCAAACGTTTTTATTTACTTCTTTAAAAATGTCAATAACAGATTTTATTTGTATTTACTTTAATAGAGCTAGACATGAGAAAAGTCGTTACTATGTGATCACAGTGACTGTTGTTACAGTTACACAAAAATCACAGTGAAAAATCATCGTGAATTTGTCAGGTCGTCTCAACGGAAAGCATGTAACACTAATTTCAATATTACGCAGCTTCGCAAACACACGTACCAGTGTAAAAATATATTGTAACAAAACTGTTCTAGTCCGTAGTGGAAAATATTTATTTACAGTACCATTTGCAACACTAATAACGATTGTGAGCTATCTCCTGGTTTATATAGGCGCTGGATCTTTCTGTCCTTTGTTGCTTTCATTGTTGTCTGGAATTTGGCAACAAAGTCCTTCTTACCTACGCATATTGTTAGAACAACAATCAAGTCGATTGTTGTCTCTCACGACAATATGTGTCTCATTGTCAGAATGAGATCCGATGTATGTCTTTGTCAGAATGACGAATCGATTGTTATCTCACGAAATCCTTTGTTGTTCCAATGGGAAGATTGTAACAATACGTTCTAAATCAGACATTAGGTTTGTCTAAAGGTAGATATGCATAAATAATAATAATTTGACACTTGAAATGATAAAAGTCACAGACAGATATTATACTTTGTACGTTGCAATTAAAAAGGAACAAAATAAAACTCCGTCATTATATTATTTTACAGTAGTGGGAGAGTTTCCTTACCAGGCAGCTTATTATTTCTGATACAGGTTGTTTCAATCTATATTATATACTACTATAATATAAAGCTGAAGATTTGTTTGTTTGTTTGGTTGAACGCGCTAATCTCAGGAACTACTGGCTCGAATTGAAAAAAAAAATGTTGAATAGCCCATTTATCCAGGAAGGCTATAGGCTATATAATATCACGCTACGATCAATAGGAGCGGAGCATCAATGAAAAATGTTGCAAAATGTAACTCAAAATGTGTCCGTCCGAAAATGTGCCTTTGCGACGCTGTTTGTGACTAGCTTCCGAACCTTTTAGATCCGTGGCGCGTATTATACGCTGAACACAGAGTCATCACGAAAGTCAAGCGCCACGGCGCGCTTGAAACTTAGCAAGGAATCTAGCGGAAAAACTAGCCTCGTGTGTAGTGATCTTAAGTCCAATGAAAACGTTACTATTATTTGTTGGGGTTTCTCAATGCTACTCTTTTGGGACACTCTGTAAAGTGTCAGAAGGTAATATTAAAATCTACGTTCATTAGATATCTCACTTCCCCGACATCATCGTTATCTTTTGTTATACATTGAATGAGAAGAGGGGAAAAACTTCCCTCTTATAACAGTATTTAATTAATATTCTCGTGAAAAGATTACGGTATATAGTCTTATGTGCTTTGAGCATTGAAAAAGTTCAAAATAGCCTACTCAAATGAAATCATAAATTAAATGCAACGTTACTTGGGTAATAATAATTAACTAGGTCAAAAGTTTTTTATTTGGTTTTAAGGAGGTTGATCCGTTAGTCCAAATCAAAAGTAAGTCGAATTATAAATGGGAACTTTTCCATAATAAATTTTTACAAAAGGTTATAAGTCGATGATACCAATAAATTATTGTCATAAAGGCATAAATAAATAATTTGTTTAATATTAATTAATTATTTCAGTATTTTACTTAATGGACTAACTTTTGAATCTTTGGTACAAAGATAGGTTAGAAAAAAAATTATGTAAATATCTGTATTTTACATTTTTGCAGTAAATAATTAGAAAAAGAAATTAGAAATAATTAAAATTAAATCATTAAAAAGTTGAAAATTCAGTTAAAATTGTCAAGAATAAAAGTCCATAATCGAAAAGTGCTAAGGTTTAATAATTTTTTTTTATTGATTAAAAGTCTCCTAATTAAATTGGAAAAAATATTAAAATATGCGTAAGACATCGATGCTTTACATAGTTAGTTTTCGGAACTGCTGACATTATTTGGTTATTTGCAAAAAATTAAAATGTACGGTTTGCATGCTAGCTTGACATATTTTCCATAATGTAAAAGTTTTTTTTAATTTTTAACTTTATAAATCTCCTAATGATTTTGGATTTTTTACAGAAAATTTTGTCATAAAAAAATCTATTAAAAAAACTTTATTTCAGATTTTTTTTATTATCTTCGTAAAACGGCTAACCTCCTTAACAGGGTGACTACTTTTACCTCAGAGCAAAATTTCCTGACTGTTCCCGGTTTTGTAGATGATTTTTGCTGTTCTCGTTTCTAAATTTATCCACGCAAATAGTGTTTATGTATGCCGCTCTTCTAAAATGAATGAACTTCAAAAGGTGTTTTAAGAAAATTAATAAGATAGCTTGTATTTAACGACCCACCATTTTTACCCGACTGCGGCGAAGCCAAAAGGAAGGGTTATGAGTTTAGCAGTCTATGTATGTTTGTATTTACAGATGTTCCACCGTAGCGCCTAAACTATTCATCCGATTTTGATAAATAAGGTGTCAATCGATTCGTTATTATGGCCCGGTTAACATAGGCTATACATTTATTTTTGAGTTTTGGTCCCAGAGGGGAGCAAATTGAAAACAAATAAAAAATAAGTTCAAAAACTAAAACCCGACTACTGAAAAGTATGAAACAAGAAAATATTCTCATCTGAGGATAGTCGTGGTCGTATGCCGTCTCATATATATGAGATGTATATAGCGTGATGCACTTTGCCCTAGAGCTTATGATCGCTTACTACTGTTAATATGCAATGTTTCGTTAGGGTAGGTGGCATATGACCACGGCTATGCTCAAATGAGAATATTTTCTTGTTTCATATTTTTCAGTAGTTGGGTTTTAGTTTTTGAACTTATTTTGTATTATGGCTTGCATTTTTGAATAATTTAAAAAACAGTATATTAATCAAAATTCGCTATAAGAAATTTAATTAGCTGTAGGACATTGATAAATTAATTACAAATTCAGTTTAATAATAGCAAATATTAAACGAACTCTGTTTGCATATTGAGTTAATTGGCGGCTCCCAACCGGGGAAGTACCGACGACTACAGAGCCATCTCCGAGCCGCGTTATGTAATTACATAATAAGTATGCAGTCCTGTAGCGGCAAGGATATTACAAGAAGATATACTTGATAATGAGTTAAGCAGATTCGTCCGGCCGTATCGCCCATATCTGTCGATAAAGTTAACATTATCGATTGTCTTTAATTATTCACTAGCGGCCAGGTTCGGTTTCGCCCGGATTTGTAGATTGCCACCGTTTTTTCGTCGACCTACGTCGCAAAATTGGTCTCCACGAAAAACGCTTTTATTTTAACGCGATAATATAGAGGTCCATTCTGAAGGTCCGTTCTAAATATTGGTGAAAAATTTTTGAAATCGGATGAGTGGTTTCGGAGATTACCTCCTACAATCAAACTTGCAAAACTTTACCTCTTTATAATATTAGTATAGACTAGTGTGACCTGTGCGAATTATTCGCACTAAATAAGAATAATAATTATCACTTTACAAAATTATTTTTTAAATATGATTGCAGGTATTCTATTCGTTTCTAATTTTGCACACTGCTTATAACGTTCTTCTTTTTGTTGTGTTACAATATGAAGCTCAGATGACAGATCGAAGAAATATTTTACTAAAATTGTCATATAGCAGCGCAAGTAGCAAAAGCGTTGAGCTAAGCCGTCAGATGGCATCATGCAGCATTGCTGTGACGTTGTTCAGCGTTGCTCGCTGTTTCAAAACTAAAACCGTCAGATGGCAGTATGCAGTATTGTGTCTGTTGTATTACAAATATGAAGGTCAGATGACAGATCGAAGTGTTGACGTTTGTTTCAAAATTAAAGCCGTCAGATGGCAGACGTTGTTCAGCGTTGCTGTATTTTAATTAATTTACAAGAACAAAAGCAATAATGAATTTTTTAGTTGTCGATGTCAGTAGAGCAAGCAATTATCTGTAAAATGATATATAATTTATGTGGAGAAATTGTGAGGTTTTTTCTAAAAAGGGAGGCAAACATGATTGTCTTCAAGTCCAATGACAATGTGTAATTGAACAGATTCGACCGTAATAAGATTTGCAATGTTTATATTACGTGTACACAGAAACAACAGAATGTTGTCTGAATATCAGGTGTGTTGATAACATAAGACTGTACCTCCCTGGGCGCTGTTTACATAGGCTTCATTCACAGTCGCAGGTGTCTAGATTGACATTAATTACAAAGCGGAACTGCATGTTGATATAATAAACTTGCCTAAGGTCTGCAGCCAATTTTGTGCAGCCATATAAAATGTAATTAAACAACACAATATACATGTAAAGGCCCCCATACACCTCGTTCTTTTTTGGCAGTTTTAACCGCCGGGTAAAACTGTACGGTTAAACACGAACAACGGCCATCCCCATACACCTCGTTCTTTTTTGGCAGTTTTAACCGCCGGGTAAAACTGTACGGTTAAACACGAACAACGGCCATCCCCATACACCTCGTTCTTTTTTGGCAGTTTTAACCGCCGGGTAAAACTGTACGGTTAAACACGAACAACGGCCATCCCCATACACCTCGTTCTTTTTTGGCAGTTTTAACCGCCGGGTAAAACTGTACGGTTAAACACGAACAACGGCCATCCCCATACACCTCGTTCTTTTATGGCAGTTTTAACCGCACGGGTAAAACTGTACGGTTAAACACGAACAACGGCCATCCCCATACACCTCGTTCTTTTATGGCAGTTTTAACCGCCGGGTAAAACTGTACGGTTAAACACGAACAACGGCCATCCCCATACACCTCGTTCTTTTATGGCAGTTTTAACCGCACGGGTAAAACTGTACGGTTAATTTAAACACGAACAACGGCCATATCCACACAGAGGCGTAGTTTCGTTCAGTTTTTCTGAAGTCGTGGCATCATTAATACGATCTGCTTTGATGGAAAATACAATAATATTGATATTATTTTATGTTTAATAAACATTAATAAACAATATAATGCAAAAATAATTAATCAAATTGATTGATATTTGTCTAAATTAGAGTGTTTTATTTGACAACATTATTTTTTCCTCTAAATTAATCAATATGTTTATAGCAATTTTCATTTATTTTTGTCAAAATTGCTTAGCACTAAAACGGTTAAAATATAAATCAATACTCAAACTAATTACAATCATTTAATTAATATGACTTATTTGCTGTACGTTGCACCACTGAATAAACACGTCGATTCTTATCGGAAAGCGCCACACATTACGATTTGAAACGACAACCAGCAAACACGTCGTGTTTAAAATCAAGCTTCGGCAGATAAAAAAACTGCCGTGTTTCATCGACAGTTTTTGCCCATACACTTCGGTTTTGACCGACGTGTTTTATCGTGACGATGAAAACTGCCAAAAAAGAACGAGGTGTATGGGGGCCTTTACGGTCTATACCCGAATTCGGTCAATGACCGAAATAAATGCGCAAAACTAGTTTTGACCAACGAATATTTACCAAACCCGAAATCTTACATTTAAACGGGTATTGACTGTTATATAAAATAAGCAAAACTAGTTTTGCGCATTTTCAATTGGACAAAACTAGTTCTGTCCATTTTTGAACGGACAGTATTAGTATGGCATCGGAATCTTCTTTGCGTTATTTAATTAACTTTTCCACATCAATGATACTTAATTATTATATCAAAGCGATTTATTCTTCTGTATTGCTTAGCAGACAGAAGCTTTCTTAACCGCAGTGAAAAAGGGGAAGGTGTCTGGGGGGAATTCTTTAAAAATTATTACGGAGTCGTATCGATGCGATGACGTTTTTTTGCGCAGTAAAAAGAGGGAAGGGCGTTCGGGGAGAGTTCTTTAAAAAACAATTATACAAAATTATTATACAAAGTGAGCTAGTAATACAGTAATTCTACACCAGCTGCTATGACGCGTATATGTGATTTCTGATTGGATATAGATTATAGATTAAGAAAAATGACAGAGGAAGACGAAAAGATTTTTACGCGTTTTCTATGACTTACAAACAAAAGTCAAAATTCATCGAACTGGACCCGCATAGTTTCTATTTTGTTAGGTTAAACATTAATATTTTGAAAATCGATTTTCAATTCTTAAAATCTACCGACACCCTATTGCACATGCGTACGTCGAGCCCTTTCAAACGATACCTCGATCGTCGAAATCGATCAAGTAGTTTAGGAGGAGATACCCGTACCAAAAAAAAAAAAAACTGGTTGTCTGTAAAGTCGGTTTACGGACGATAGTTTTACGTGATAACGTATTCCGCTCGAATATCATGTTTAATAATACATAACCTAAATTTTAGTAGCTGTCAAACTATATTTTTACCGACTAATAACCAAAGAAAAATACATATTTTTAAGCAATTATAAAGACATTTAAAAGAATGTATATATACCTATTATATATTTGTTAACAAACCGTATAATTTATCTTTTCGCTGGAACAGCCGAAAAAAATGTTGAACGCACACTACTCTCTGACGTCACGCGAGAAGAGAGAGACTATCGCTTATATCGCGCTCTCGCTTGCGGAACGTTACTCTTTTTCGTGCGTGCAGCCGGTGTTTCATCAATTTATAAGACGTTATCACGTCAAAAAAAATAACGCTTACCTATTATTTCGATCTCGTAGTCGTTTTCAGCGAGAGCTTACTGTACTAAATAATTAAAAGATTGTCTATTTACATCAATAATTTAGGTAGAGGTCCATGTATGTACAAACAAGATTAAATAATCTCAAAGGTGCAATATAAATGATTCGATAAGAAGCATGGCCGGGCTGTTTATGGTCTCCGCAGTGTTGAAAGACAAGGACACACGAGTTAAGGGATTTCCCCGGGGTATTATGAACGATCCAAACACGACACGTCGTCTCAAAAGCCCTTCACAAAGGAACTACTTACAGTGTATTCATTCACGTCATTGTTTTGGCAACTTGAGTGTCATTTCATAAAGATGACGACTGGTCGTGTCTGAACTTTGATAGAGGTCGATTTTTATTCGAATTGTAAAATATTACTTATGTCCCAGGCGTAGAAACTATATAGTATAAGAGCCAGTGATCGGCTACCAGTATGTATTTGACCAGACCTGATTTTTTACACAGTGAGTCTCCTATACCTACCATACATGGAGTGGGGACTCACTAAGTCCGGAGTGGCCGCCGCGGCCCGTACTCAGGTGCGACAGGTACAAAATTTGACTAATTTTCAAAGTATTTGACCACGTCTGCCATTTGGAAATTTAATAATATATTATTATTGCTATTGAAAAATAACAATGGCAGACCATTATCGCGCGACAATCATCGTGGCAGACAATTTTTTAAGTACTAAAAAATATGAAATTTTGAAAGGTATATTTTTCATCACGGATTATTATTCTATTTATTATTTCAAGCAAGTTTCGTAAATAAATTTTTTTTCTAAACTTTATAGTTCCGGAAATATTTAGAAAATTAAAAAAAAATCAGCTGCTCTTTTGTCTTGTAGATCTGTCAGAAATAAACTAGTTAAGCATGCTTTGATTAATTTTTACATGACGTGGAACATATTATGTAGGTGACCAAGACGACGAATAGCAAATATCATATTGAATACTAGCCATTATCCGCGTCACCTCACGCGATATCAGAAATGTTATTTTCTTTATTTTACTATATTAAATGTCAATATTTTTGAAGTTGGAAAGGTCCCGTCTCCCAATTGGTTGGAATTTTTTATTTGTTCCAAAACAAAAATAAAAATGTCAAGAGAATATAAAAAATTATTTATGCCTATACCTATAAACAATATTTTTATTCTCACTTGACACTTTTTAATTTTGTTTTGGAACAAATAAAAAATTCCAACCAATTGGGAGACGGGACCTTTCCAACTTCAAAAATATTGACATTTAATATAGTAAAATAAAGAAAATAACATTTCTGATATCGCGTGAGGTGACGCGGATAATGGCTAGTATTCAATATGATATTTGCTATTCGTCGTCTTGGTCACCTACATAATATGTTCCACGTCATGTAAAAATTAATCAAAGCATGCTTAACTAGTTTATTTCTGACAGATCTACAAGACAAAAGAGCAGCTGATTTTTTTTAATTTTCTAAATATTTCCGGAACTATAAAGTTTAGAAAAAAATTTTATTTACGAAACTTGTTTGAAATAATAAATAGAATAATAATCCGTGATGAAAAATATACCTTTCAAAATTTCATATTTTTTAGTACTTAAAAAATTGTCTGCCACGATGATTGTCGCGCGATAATGGTCTGCCATTGTTATTTTTCAATAGCAATAATAATATATTATTAAATTTCCAAATGGCAGACGTGGTCAAATACTTTGAAAATTAGTCAAATTTTGTACCTGTCGCACCTGAGTACGGGCCGCGGCGGCCACTCCGGACTTAGTGAGTCCCCACTCCATGTATGGTAGGTATAGGAGACTCACTGTGTAAAAAATCAGGTCTGGTCAAATACATACTGGTAGCCGATCACTGGCTCTTATACTAATACCGTTTACATTAAATATGAATTATAAGTGTATTTTATAGTTTACCGAGCGGGGTGGCGTAGTGTTGAGAGCACTAGACTCGCATTCGGGAGGTACCGGGTTCGAATCCCGCCGAAGGCAAATGTGGCCGGGACTTTTTCCTGCCGCCTCTCGCCGAGAAACGGTAATTCCTGTACCGGCCATCTTGTTGAGTTTTTCCACGGTTTCCCTCAATAATTACAGATAAATATCGAGATGGTTTCTTATTCAAGGCCATGGCCGATTACCTGTCAAACTTCTATGTTCAAAATTTGCCTACCTTATCCTAATATCCTAAAATTCCTTCATTCGCCCATCTTTATTAATTAAGTGGAAGTTGAAAAAATGTAGAAAATAACGGGAGGTGTGATGATGGAAAATAGTAATGGTGCGAATGGAGTCTGTTATGACATAAACTCGAGAAACGGACGTTAAACGCATTATTATTATTATTATTAGTTCGTGATAATATACAGTGAATCTATTACTCGAATTTTAACGGAAATGTTAAAAATGTCGAGTTATGTAGTTTTCGGACTTTTCGACGATTTTATTAATTCGAGTTAGGGAGTCTAGAATGGAGAATAAACTTAGGGAGGCTGTACGTCGCTTAGTTCGAGATATAGAGTTCGCTAGATTGAAACTAGTAGAGAAATTATATTTAGGTCGAGTTATTGAGTCTTTATTTCAGCAGAAAGAAATAGTCGACTTAAAGAGGATTTTGACTGAGCGAGGTTCGAGTTACGAAGTGTCTACTCTTTATTAGCTAAAAACAATACATTTTTCACTCGAAAGTCGTTGCAATTATCGTAATGTTTTTCAATTGAAAAAAGCTTTTTTTGTATTTTTCAATCTGAACAGTGTTCCAAATTGCTTTTATGAAAGCATGTTGGACTGACGTCAGCCGCAAATTATCGACGTACTGTTATTTTTTAACAATTATTGGTAACCGGAACAGCGTAAACAGTTATCAAAACAATCCATAATTAAGTTATTTATCGTTTGACCGCGGTACATTGATTTTTGACGTCACAATACGATTTTTATATATACAGTGTAAACTCTATACAACGACACTCAAGGAACTGTGCACTTTGTGGCGTTATTGAGAGTTGTCGTTAAACGGAGAGACGAAATAATCCATTAATTTGTTCTTCCATAATATTGTCGATACGGTCGAGCGACTGAATCCAAACCGTCTTCCAACATCACTTATCTTTTCTCCCGCCTCTATTTCGCGTATTAATAAAACTTTTTCGTCAATACACAAAGATTTTCTTTTACGTGCCATGCTCAGTTTGTGGGCAACTAAGAATATGTTACCTTATGTAGTATAAGCAGCTGAGTTAAACATATAAAAGATAATCCCAAAAAACAAAAGAGCGAATTTCTTAGAATCTTCGGTACGCATGACGCCGACAACAAGGCAACAAAATAACAAACAAGCACTGTTTAACGATGACGCATTGTTGTTATTTAGAGTGGGTGTGTCGTTATTTAGTGTATGAGCAACACGGTAAACCGACTAGAGTTAAGTAATTTCGACGTTTTAAGGAGTTTGTCGTCATATCGTGTGACGTTAAATGGAGTGTACACTGTATATATATAATTCACCCGTCCGCAAATCTTGTTTATCGCGCCACTGATTTCCCCAAACGTGCGCCACGAAGACCGACCAAACAAAATAAAAAAAAAAATCACAGCCAGTGTTCCGGCTGACGTCGACGGCTGTGAAGTATGCCGTTACAAATTAAATAAAATATCCCTAGTGACAGTAATTTGTGACTCATGTTTCTCGTCTAACTTCAGAGTGCAGTGGACTTGTGTGCTTTATCTATATACCAAAGGCAAAATAATAATTTATTATATCTACACAAGATCAATACCGACAATGTACAGAGCGTTCGATAAATCTACGATCTATGCCACCAATTCAAATGGAAGATTGGGTCATTAACCAATCCAAATGGTCATTTATTGTTTCTTCCTATAAACTTGATTTTAAGGGTTGGGGCAAGTCAGTATTTAAAAAAAAAATCAAATCTTTGATTAACGTCTGAATAGAACTCTTCAAATAAAAAAAATTGTCGACCAATTTTTTTCCAGAAATTTTTTTTCGATTTACTTATTTTTTTTATTAAAAAAAAATCTATTTCTTTTTTTTGCATTTTCTTCCAGTATCATGTTTCGAAAATATTCCCAGAATATTCTAAGTCAATTGAATGAATAGTTCCTGAGATAATTATTATATGGCCCAGGATGACTTGGTGTAGGTAAGTTTTTCGAAGCCTTTGACCATCGTAAGTCAAGAACCACTCGATGGATTTGATTGAAATTTTCACAGCTTATTGAAAGCATAAAAAAACTAAGACTTGATCGAAGGATATTTGTTTTTGTTGAAAACTTCGATTTTTTAACAATGTATTCTTGATTATTTCTCTTGAAAATTCGGAAGTAAGCCGCCATTTTGTCGATTTTCAAAAAAAAGCGTCGATTAAGTCCTAGATTTACTATTAAACTAAAGAATTTCTTTGTTTTATTGATTTTCGACGAACCAGTACAAAATTATGATGGTCACCGCAAAGCACGAATTGTGAGGAGTCCAACAACTTTTTTTTTTGAAAATTTGGTAAAGTCAAGTTAAAACATTATATAATAACTGTGTATTATTAGTTTTATAAAATAAATTAATATCGAAAAAAATTATTAAAAATACTCATTTTTTCATGCTTCTGACTAGGTACCCCTAACCCGCAAGTCGGTTTAAATAATCGAAGAATCAATACCAAAAATGTACAAATATTTGCAAACATTTAAATGAAACAAAAATTGGGTGTCGCTTTATATTAAAGTCGATTGTGAAAAATAAAAAGTATAATTTTAAAAAAGTTAGGTACATCAGACACATTTATACCATTTTTAGTAAAAATCAGTCGTTTTTTTCAAGAAAAATAGTAATTTTAATACGCGTTGCTGACATTTTTTATTTTAATTTATTTTAATAACAACAATACTGAGAAAACAGAGAGCATTGATTCTCCGAAGATTGCATAAAGTTTGCCGAAACGTTAAAAAAAGACAATAAAATGCAATAAATAAACCTTCAGTATTTGCTTAGTTCATCGATCGTATGTCACCAGGATTCATCCTTTAATCTTACAACATTAAAGTCTATGTTAAAAAAGTTAAGATTAGAGCCTTTTTGTGGACATACAGATTTATTATAGATGCTCAACATTTGAGGCGTCTATGCGCATTTGTAGAATTTCTAGAATACTTTCATATTTAGTTATCATTTGTTTACTGACATTGAACAAGAAATAACGGCGTTTCGGCTTTTAAGGAACATCCTGTATGTACTAAAATACACACCTGAAGAGTTCACGTTTCAAAACACTGATTGCATAAAAAACTGTTTGGTCTAATTAAAGAACGCACTGTCCACCACCAAAAAGCTTTATTTCCACGTTCATTTATGTCACATTCATGAATATTTTTAGCAATAATTTTCAACATAGGTAGGGATTAAAATATACATCCGGCATTGAATTATATTTTTATATGTAATTTAAAATCACTATAGTCAATTTCAGATTTAAACTTTCAAATTTTTACCTGTAATTAGGCTTTTGAAAAAAAAATAATTATCGATTTTTTTATTGCATTTTAAAACTTTATTATAAATAATATTGATAATCGATGCGAAAAACTTTCAAAAAACTTTTTTTAAATTAATTATAAGCAATTTAAAATTGATAAAATATTAAAAAAATCACGTGAGTGCAAACGCACTAAAATTGTTTTTGACAGTTGTGACGTCATAATGTTAAAATGCAGTATATACGCAGTATACTATCAATGGCTTCTACATGTGTATTGACTAAAACTATCCTAAATTTAGTATAAAAAAATTTTGTTGACAAGTAATAATTCTATTTAATAATGTGTGACAAATCTTTTATAAAAGCCAATTCTGCTAATATACTTACTGTAGATATTATTTATGATCACAGATTTTCTAAAAAATGATACATTTTCGGTTCAATTCAGCTGCGGTTCGAGATGCGAAAGCATCAATGGAAGTTTTTTTTTTTCACAAAATAATAATGTGACTGTAATTTATGAGAAACTAAATATTTTTCATTAAATATAACTAATTAATTTATTATTTATTATTATAATAATATAAATTAACATTATGACGTCACATTATGTTCGGGAAATGTCGGCGCGTTCTCGGAACTGGGTACAAAAATTTATTTTTAATTTGATATAACTTTTGAATTATAACGAAAATAAAAAAAAGAAAAATAGTTTTGTTATAAAACTTATATACGATCTTTCCATTTATGATAAAAAAAAATTTCATTCAAAAGCCCAATTGTTGTCAAATTGCGATTTTATTCTCCAGGCCTCCAAGGCCTCCAGCGGACAAAACGAAATCGACACGATACACAAAGCACAGCAATAGTTATTTGAATTGACAGATGTCGAAAACACGAGGGAAAAAATGTTTGTTCATAGAAACAAACAACTAGCAGCCTGATGTGTTTGTTAAATAAAATACACAGTTTTTCGCAACGGTCCAAAATAGATAAAATCACTTTAAAATCGGCTCAGTTTTGTCTATAAGTGAAAATACACAATTACATAAGCGTTTTTGTCTTGTGGTTACACAAAATCTAAATATGAAATAGGCACTGTTACAAAAGTGAGGTAGAAACTGCGTATACATATACCGCTACAGGTTAATAGAATATTCGTATACGCTCAAACAGGCGTTTTCAAAAATAATGTGCCAAACTTTAGAAGCGAACTTGATGTGCAAATGAAACTGTCAAATCTATACTAATATATAAAGCTGAAGAGTTTGTTTGTTTGTTTGAACGCGCTAATCTCAGGAACTACTGGCTCAAATTGAAAAAAAAAAATTTTTGTTGGATAGCCCATTTATCGAGGAAGGCTATAGGCTATATAAAATCAGGCTACGACCATTAGGAGTGGAGCATTAATGAGAAATGTTGCAAATGTATCTCTAAAATAAGCTTCTATTCAGGTGAAATGCACTAACTAAATATATCTACTCAATCGGTAGAGCACACGACTGTCAATATATCAGGGTTGTGAGTTCGAGCCCTATACGTTGGGCGAATATATTTTTATTTATTTTTTTATTTTCTACATTGCTTTTTTCTAAGGCTTAAATTTAAATTTATTTTAATTTTATTTAACTAATTAAAAAAAAATTATTAGTTAAAAAAAGTATAAATACTGCTTTTATCGACAAAAACTTTTGAACGGTAACTCCGATCATCATGAAATTTGGACACAACATTCATCTCGGTAAACTAAGATGAATGTGTGTAGGTAATCATGTTTCTCCCTTTCCCATTCGTTCTTTTACACCCGGGTGAAACCGGACGGGACCGCTAGTGACTAATATTTAAATTAGATCTCAGAGTTCGACTAGCTATTTTCGAAACAGGCTGTATTCATACATATCAAGTGAGAGAGAATCAGGGGAGTCGACGCTGACAAATCCTTTAATCTTTTCGATGTAGGCTGGAGAAAGCCTTGTATAGAGAGAGGGAAGTCTTTAATCCTTTTGCTACATGCAACAGCCGCCATTCGAAATTCAAATTCAAAATTACTCCACTACATGTCTACCAAATATTAATATGTCGGAGTCTATTCACGTCACGGCCGAATTACGGTCCCCCAAACAGGACCACGACAGACGGGATTCGAGATCTTCTGAAGCCAAAAAATGTTTTCATTACGACCGGTGACAAAAGTTTCATTTTCTAGATATGTTGGCAGAGATTTCAATTTTTTACATCTATACTAACATATATATTATATATTTTACATATAATGTGGTATGGTTGTCCAGTGTCTGTATATATAGTAACGGATTACAAAATCCACATACTGTGAGAGTTGTTTTTTTAATGAATTATACAGACGTTAGCTCAATTAATTCAAATAAATAAAATCGTAACTTAGTCTGTAATTGAACAGTTTTAAAGATTCCTAGAGCGAATTTTCAGTTTTCATCACTTTTTTCTGTTTATATTTTTTTGTACCTATCTTCGATCTATACCAGGGGCGGGCAAATCTTTTGATCGGCGGGCCACATAGCTGATTAAAATTTGACCGCGGGCCGTATGGCTGATAAAAAAAAGGTCCCCACATTCTATTTCCGCATTTTACTATTTTTATAAAATTTATAAAATGCTTCGCGGGCCTGACAAAATTGCGCTGCGGGCCGGATTCGCCATTTGCCCAGGTCTGATCTATACTAATATATAAAGCTGAAGAGTTTGTTTGTTTGGTTGAACGCGCTAATCTCAGGACCTACTGATTCGAATTGAAAAAAACATTTTTTTTTGTTGGGTAGTCCATTTATCGAGGAAGGCTATAAGCTATACATACATACGATAGGAGCAGAGCATTAATGAAAAATGTAACTTAAAATTTGTCCGTCCGACAAGAACTTTAGACAGCAGACTGGTAAACAATCTTTTTAAAAGTATTTCAAATACAAATGCTAGAAAAGTATTTGTATTTTGAAATACTTTTACTCAAATACTTTACAAGTCTGTCAGTTCATCTAAATTTTCTTCGGACCTTGTACAAAAATAAAAACGTCTTATTTTATTTACGTGTATAAAAAAGTGAAAAAAGAAAATGTATTGTTTGATTGTTAGAGATCGTTGTTTAGATTATTGTCGATCAAGAAGACGATCAGTGAAAAGGTTTCTGACGTAAAGAAAAACGAATTGACTTAGATCATATTTGATCCAGATTGTCGGAATGAATATTCTAAAATTCAAACGTAAATTGATTTCTATTTTTGACGCGCTAACCACGGTACGGGCTGTGCTTCAAATAAAATTAATTTAAATCAAACATTTATTTTACGTACATTCAAATCATAGTTTTTTTCCACAAAACCGGCACTTTACTTATTTTCTACAAAATTATATAAGAATACATTATATATATATATTATTTTTTTCTCTTTCCTATTGTATATACATACATTTTGTAATTATACATGTATATTGTTTTTTTTGTTATGCCAATGGCTTTTGCCGAAGCATTTTTTTCAAAATAAAAAAAATCATAGTTTTTATAAGAGAATTCAATTTCGAGATATTTATATATGCATAAACGAAGGATTAAATAATGCATGTTTTATTTCATTTTATTATTCCATAGTAAGGTAAGTGGGGCAAGTACATTTCCGGGGCAAGTGTATTATCCGCTATTATATTTCACACTGCCAATTAGACCTAACAATGAGTTCGTATGTATCAGAGTTAGCTGTTTTCGGTTGGTAAACAAGTTAGCGATAATTTAGGATAAATATCTCAGCAGATAAAAGTTTATTTATAGTCTCCATCTCTTGCAAATTTCTATTTACAACACTAGCCCCGTTTATTAATCACAATTATATTCCTCTCCATCTGTAAATCAAAATAAAAAAGTCGTTAAATCCAACAGAACTTAATCAAGCCAAATATATTGAGTTATACCCACCTCCCCCGGCTACTATATTGCCAAGAAATATAAATTCAACCAGCTAATATTCTTGGAGTTCCACAATTGTCATTCTTTGGGTCGCAATTGCCCCATTTCGCCTTAACCAACTTTGCTTTGAAAACAAATAAACGAATTTCTTTTGAAAGTTTTCTGTCGTAAAATAACATTGACAAGATCTATAAGATAGTCTAAGACCGAAGGCAAAATAACCGTTCCGGGAAATTTATTTTTGGAGATATATATGGACACCCTCAGGCTAAAAGTTTTCTTAAGGCTGATGTATGCAGCACTACGAAGAGCATCGACACGGACAAAAAAAATAATAATAATTTTTAGTATGAAAAATTTCAGCGGATCTTGTCAGATATGAGCGCTGCAGAGCTGCGGAACAACCGAAATCTAAGACACTTCATAATTTTAGAACGAATTATATTTTCCGCGTTTAACCAATATATATTTTATGTTAGTTACACAATCTCCGTGAAAGTTTAGCAGCCACCGGCAGATCACAAAACTCGTATGCGTTCTGTTAGGCAGAATTTATTGCGTTCAGGCGCTGCTCTGCGCTTAGAAGCAGCACATGAAACGTCATCGTCAGATGCCCCCGATGCACACCGCACAACTCCTGACCAACAAGTTATACCTTGCTATTTAGACCGTTCTGCGCTGCACTTACCGTCAGCACATTAGTACAAATAAGCATCTATCACTGTCATATGCCAGAAGTGTTCACCGAATCTATCTCATTCAGTCAACACTTTTGTTACACGAGACTCGGCTTATGACAGTAGTGACTAGTGTTACAGTTATTACTTAAAACATCATAAACATGAATGTGATTCATAACTTAATTACCTCCCCCCAGTCAGTCTTAGGTTGTGTTCGGAGATGGTGGATCCTTTAGAACGCCCTATTTAAAATGGTCACGCGCCGCCACTGTGTCTCACATTAAAACCTGAATATTGGTGCCCCTGCAACAGAGGAGTTCCGGAAACGTCATACGTGTGACGGCATCGCTATATACGCGTTCGGCTTTCCACAACTCGGTTTTATTATTATGTAAAAGTTTATTTTCAAAATTGATTTATAGTGCGGTCAAATAAACTAATACGACATAATATATCACAAATATGCACACTTGTATCGCCATTTTGTTTTGTAAACACATGTCATGTACAGCCAAACAATATTTCGAAAGCCGTTTTGTATCTACAAATCTGTTTTTTTTTTATTCTTTTTTAAAAGCTATCAAAACTGTATCAACAAACTATAAAATAGGAAAAAAATATTGCTTGAGATTCTCGCACGTTACACGTGAAGCTTAGGTTCTGTAGTATTTGTTGACGATCTTATTATTTCACGATTAGGAAATGTGGAATTTCTTGCCGTGGCTAGAGAAAACGCTACGTATACACACAGTTCGCACTGCGCATGACGCTTTGACAGACAGAGTACAAACGAATCTCCCACTCTATCCTTTCAACTTCCAGTTGAAGTCGGAGACGGGGAAGCGACTGATCCAATCCGATTTGCCCTACTGCGTCTAAAGTAGCAGAGTAGAAACGATTCTTCCACTCCTTCCTCTCCGGGTGAAGTCGGAGAAGGGAAAGCGACTGATCCAATCCGATTTGCCCTACTCCGTCTAAAGTAATAGACAGAGTAGAAACGATTCTTCCACTCCTTCCTCTCCGGTTGAAGTCGGAGAAGGGGAAGCGATTGATCTTATCCGATTTGCCCAACCGCATCTAAAGAAGTTCACATCGAAAATAGCATTCTAAAAAAATAAAATTCGTAATAACCTATCGTTTTCTCCTTAAAGCGCGACGACCGTAGAATAATATTTCTAGACGTTTCTTTATAGTCATCGCGTGATATGACTTTGAAACTTTGCATTTGAAACTTCTCTATCCGTGGCCACTGAATGTTATTGACATATGTGAATACTAAGTGAAAGCCTTCGAAAGCTCGGAGAACATTTAGTAAAGCTCTACTATTGATTAAACGCTCAGACTGTGCACTTGATAGATGGATAAAGTTATGTTTCGAACAACAAACAACAAGCTTGAGCTTTGTGCCATTCGTAGGTGTTATTTCAATGAGCAGTTAACAAAGTTAGTTGTCGAAAAAATAAACTGTACTTTGCACTACACATCACAGAAAACTGATATAATAATTGTAAACAAAATAAATAATAATAATCATGACATTAATGTGTAAGGTGTGTTAGTTTAGCCTATGTTTAATAAGAAAGGATGAATTATTTCGGAGAAGGCTATAAATGATTTCTAATGGTATATGCTGCCGACGTTTCGGAAAATATATTTCCTTTCTCAGGGCTTACATCTGTGAAATTACAGGTATTTTACAAAAGTGCATATAAAAATAACAAAAAAGCATTTAAAAATATTAAAATGCACTTTTGTAAAATACCTGTAATTTCACAGATGTAAGCCCTGAGAAAGGAAAATATTTTCCGAAACGTCGGCAGCATATACCATTAGAAATCATTTATAGTCTTCTCCGAAATAATTCATCCTTTCTTAATAATCATGACATCAGATTACGAAGCACCCATTTTTATAGTATTCGGTATATACTGCAACGTTTCGTTACACTTTTAAGCTCATGAATCGATTTTTTTCGACCGATTACAAAAAATAGTTTGTATACGGATGTTGGGTTGCAGAAAACATTATCAGGAAATCTGATGATGCGATTACAGTTTTAGCGAGAAGGGTCGAACTGTGAATGCCGAGGTCATCGAGGTACCATGCCGTACGGCTGAGTCATGTGATCGGCTACTTATGTAACAGTAACTTTTTGCGGTTGCTTTTTGAAGTGAAAACTTCTTTAGCGGCGTTGTAGACTTTTTTTGTAATGGGTAAAAAATGTTAAACTCGCGTCAGGACAAGTAAGAACTGGGTGAGACTCTCTAAGTGATAGTAATTGCCAGATACTTTTTATACAACGTTAGACATCTAGCGTTGAAATATCGTACATAAAAATGCAATCTATGATACAAACCATTTTGGTCGAAAATTCGTAAGACGTTAATATTCAAGTTTTCACTTCCGCCGGCACTCCCGGAGTGCAAAGGGGTTTTTTTGTTAATAATTCTATACGTTTCCTTAATCGGCATTCTACAAATCCGGGCGAAGCCTCTAGTTTACTATAAATAGAAAATTCAAATAGAAAAGAACCAATAATTACGAAAGTTTTTGGGATTTTAATTCATCGCAAAACGAAATTTAAAACCGTGTAACCACACACAATGTGAAGAACGAATTTTCATTATTTAAAACACTTTCATTTTTTTGTTACAGCCACAAAAGTACATGCCTGAGTTTTATTCTGTATTCGTATAGTTTATATGGTTTCGGTTAGACCGCAGCCTTACATATGTGTACGTGTTTCGGTATCAAAAATAAACTAAAAGTAACTACACATATATGCGATGCAATCCTCGGAGCGATTGTCATCATGGAAACGAGATAAAATTTATAGACCGAGAGCTACTGACGTTTTTTTTGTGAACTGCAATTTAGGTTTGGAAGTGACTTTAATCAGTGCAAAAAAACGAAAATGACAATTTGCGTCGTTTTTAGAGGTAATCAATCCCTAAATATGCACCGGTAGGGTTGAAACCGTCAACTCATTTTGGCAAGACTGAGATTTTCACAGTATTTCAAATACACCTATTCTAAACTGTATTGTTGCGCGTACCCTGTTGGGAGGACTATGGGTTCTGTAGAATCATCAGCAACAACAACAATGGAAAGCAGATAAAAAAACCTGACCTTCAGAGAATCGCCTGGAGAATGCAATGCATGTAAACACGTTGAGATGCTTCCAGAACATTCGATAGGTGAGGTACGAAGCTATAAAATGCGAGCGAAGTCGGTCAGCCAGTCAGTTGTTGAGGATCATAAATAAGCTTTAATAATAATGATCATGTATATTGTTAGAACAATTTACCACCTTTTGACCAGCTTGACGCCCTGAAGATGAAAATAAATTATTCGAAACGTTGGCCACTAGCGTAACATTGGTAAAGTTTATTTATGATCCTCAACCAAAACCTTCCTTCATCGAAACGAGGTATTATTTAAACTTTGGAAGATTTTTAAAGAAAGAAACCTGGTTAATAAGAACACCCTGTATTATTATAATCGATGCATAGTGTGGCATAGAGTGTCATAATTAATGTCGTTACTCCAGTTCCAATTTAAATAAAAATTAAATGAAGCTGCATTTACGTAATTTGTTGTACATATATTTCGTTCGTTTAATTCTGAACAATATTTGTGGAATATGTTGTCAACCAAATTAGCCGCCTCGGGCCGATGTGCGACCACGCTGTAATCACATTTTGATACCGCCGACCCGAATGACGCACCATGCAATCAGGGCGCAGCGCTTGCTGATGAAATAGTTACCCAGTACTGCCTATTTCCAAAATTTAGTACGGTGGCTTGATAAATATAGTACCTCCCGGGCTAATAATCTATACCTACTAATATTATAAAGAGGTAAAGTTTGTATGTAGGGAGTAATCTCCGAAACTACTCACTCGATTTCAAAAATTTTGCACCAATATTTAGGACGGACGTTCAGGATGGACACAGGCTATATATTATCGCGTTAAAATAAAAAGCGCTTTTCGTGGAGATCGATTTTGCAACTTAAGTCGACGAAAAAACGGTGGCAATCTATAAATTCGCACGAAGCCGGACCAGACCGCTAGTTAATTATAAATTGTTGCCCGGACGAAGACGGACGAGAACACTTAGGGTCAGTTTGTTGTTCAGTAAATCAGAATTCGATTCCGACAAAACATTCAACCAAAGCTGAATGTTTCGCCTTAATTTTAATTTTTGGGCAAGCTAGATTTGTCCGCCCTTACTTTACTCAAAATTACTACTATTATTTTTTTTTTAATTTAATACCATTTCTTACTGATTGCAAGCCATCAACGGTCAAAAAGTCAAAATAAAATTAATATTACGTCTGAAACACGTATATTCCAATCCTTAAAGGAGAAAATAAAAAGCGGGAAAACACGAAGATAAATGATAGCAATATCCATTCAGACACCTTTATAGGCGTCGTGAAAAATTATCTATCGTATGATACAAAGCTTCTCGGGAAATGAAAAAGGTATTTTCCCACAGCTTGTTCTACAAATTGTTTTTATTAAATAAATATGTATTTGCCAGACGCCAATTTATATACCGTGTCCCACACTCAATGCCCGAGAAGTCATATTATATCCAGTAATTAATTTAATTTCATATAAGGTTACATAAGAAAATATTCGAGAAAAACGTTATCAATTTATTAATTAAATGAACAGTAATAATTATTTTTAAATAAATATGTATTTTCCAGACGCCAATTTATATACCGTGTCCCACACTCAGACCTCAAGAAGTCATATTATATCCAGTAATTAATTTATTTTCATATAAGGTTACACAAGAAAATATTTGAGAAAAACTTTATCAATTTATTAATTAATAATTAATAATAAGTAATAATTATTTTTCACAGCACTCCACACATGTGTGCATTATTACTGTGTATTTAATTAATAAATTGCTAACGTTTTTTCGAATATTTTTTTATGTAACTTTATAACATTTTTATATGAATTTAGAGAGAGAAACATGGAGATTTTAAAATTAAATAAATATATGTTGCCATTTGACAAAAAACTGCATGTACACTTCCGGTTAGGTTTGAAGTAGGTAGATACAAAAAATATACCTCTGCAGTCTCCGATAGTAAATATCTATAATTGAACAAAAGTACTATTTAAACTTTTTTTTTGTATTATTCCGTGTTATCACTTTCGGTGAACACACTGTATATAGACTGTTTTACAGGTTCGCAACCTAATGACCTTTGACCCACCAACCTTTATAAAAAAACACTGCCTTTTAGCATTATTTCAATATCACATAATTCAACTTTGAGTTGGAAATTCTGATATATATGACGCAAAGTTCACAAAGATCTAATTTATATTCCACTGACCTATGTAAACTTTGACCGTAGTTACGTCACAATGTGTGGACCGATTTTCGTGAAGAAAACCCGTTTGATAGCTGCGTCGTATGTTAACAAAATAAAATTATTCCACACCAACGCGTTTATCGTACTTTAGTTTTCTTTAAGGCCAACGAATATTATAAAAGTTTTTCAATATGTTAAACTCATAACATACAGGATGAATAATTCAAAATGAAACATGCCTGACAATTAGAACTGGAAAATAGGGGATTTATCTTCATCCATTTTCTCATGTAGGCAGTGAGACGTAAATAATTGTTTTGTTAGGCAACAGACATAATTTCATTTGTTTTCAGTGTAATTATTAGGTGGGCTTGGTATCGTGTTCCAATTTAAAAACTGGTGACATTTTTGACACTATTGTGTTCGTTATGATAACCATGGATTATATACCGAACTTACATTTTTCGTATCTAAACTATATACAACTATATACAACACACACACACACACACACCTATTAATTGTAATCATATATATTAATACGCTAAGGTTTAAGATGTCTCCCTTTTTAGAAATAACCTCACAATTACTCCACATAAATTTATATATCATTTTACAGATAACTGCTTGCTCTACTGACATCGACAACTAAAAAATTTATTATTACTTTTGTTTTTGCAAATTAATTAAAATACAGCAACGCTGAACAACGTCTGCCATCTGACGGCTTTAATTTTGAAACAGCGTCAACACTTCGATCTCTCATCTGACTTTCATATTGTAATACAACATACTGTCATCTGACGGCTTTAATGTTGAAACAGCGAGCAACGCTGAACAACGTCACAGCAATGCTGCATGATGCCATCTGACGGCTTAGCTCAACGTTTTTGCTACTTGCGCCTCTATATGACAATTTTAGTAAAATATTTCTTCGATCTGTCATATGAGTTTCATATTGTAATACAACAAAAAGAAGAACGTTATAAGCAGTGTGCAAAATTAGAAACGAATTGAATACCTGCAATCATATTTAAAAAATAATTTTGTAAAGTCATAATTATTATACTTATTTAGTGCGAATAATTCGCACAGGTCACTCTAGTAATAATAATAATTTTATTACTCCAAGAACATACTACAATGTATAGGAGAAGTCAAATCGTTTACAAAAAACATTTAAATAATATAAAATTTACATATTAAAAAAATCACTTAAAGAATAAAAGCAGCTATTACTCAAAAAAGCTCTAAGTCTCTTTTTAAAGTGATGAACGTTAGGTACGTTTTTAATATCATCTGGAATGGTGTTGAATATTTTACTACAGTAGTACATAGAGCTTTTTTGATATAAAGTTTATTTTGGCGTATATTAGACACTAAATTATGTTTGTGTCTTGTGAGGTACTGGGAATTATGTTCCGAAAATAAATTATAGTTGTTCCAAACGAAGATGCCAGACTTATAGATGTAAATAGAAGGAACTGTCAACAGTTTATTATTTACAAATACATTGCGACAGATAAAAGTTCTATCTGCATACGAAAAGTTACCTACAAATATCCCCTGCACTGGTCATCTCAAATTCTTTCTCCTTGTCTAAAAATAGTTACAGCTCTGCCCAAGCTATTTTTTGAAAAATAGTTTTGGATGCACGTGAAGGTAAAAAACGCTTTTTTTAAGTTTTTCCAGAATTTGTTTTTCCAATTTTTGATCTATAGTTATTCATCCTGTATAAAGCAACATATTGCGTTAAATTTAGTTTGAGAAAGACGCAATTTGGAATGATTTTTCAACGTCAAACTTCAGTGGAAAGATTTGACATTATTCATTTTTGGTCCGAAAGTTTATCATACTTATTATTAACCATCATTTGATCGCAATAGCATTGAGATGAGAAGACTCAAAACTATAAAACATTTTTTTAACCGCAAGAAGTATGAATAAAAAAAAAACTGAAAGAAGAAAAACTGATACAATTTTGTAACAAACGTTTTCTTATAAAATAAAGAAAAAAGTTAATTGGTTAACAAACTTTTTTATACTCGGCTTTATCTTCTCAGAAAACTCTCACTTTTTAAATTAAAAGTGTAAGAATTTTCTTGAATTGTGAAAAGTGAAATGTGATAAGCTTTCTATAATAAAAATGTGGAAAAAAGGTACAGTATTTCAGTTAAAAACTTAATCACATATTTTCTTCTGCGAACATATTATGAATATTAAGTAGACATGATATCAAATGAAAAGATCTATAGATTACTCCTAATTCTCAAAGGCACAGTGTTCTTTTGTTATAGAATAAACCTTCTTTTGTTATTATAAAGACGGATTCCCAATATTAACGTGGGTAATTTCATTTAACTAATATATAATGTTTTCACGAAATCTCAGATAATAAAGAAGGAAAACAATTGAGTTTAAATTTATAACTCTAATGAAAATTAAAGCTGCTTCTTTTCAAAGACTCGAAAATAAATGAGACAGTTTGAACGTTTCTAATTGCCCATTAAATACAAACCCCCAGTTCCTAAGTTTCAGACTTCGGTATTAGTTTTTACAACTAGTATAAAAAATGTCTACAAATATTAACTGTAATTATATAATCACACTCTAAGGTACAGTGTAGGGACACTCAAGGGACTGTGAACTTTGTGGCGTTATAGAGAGTTGTCGTTAGACGGAGAGAAGGAACAACACATTAATATTGTCAATACACAAATATTTTTTTTACTCGCAACTAAGAATATGATAACTTATCGATAAGCAGCTGAGCTAAACATAAAATCCCAACAAACAAAAAAATTTCTTAGAAACTCCAGTACGCATGATGCCGACAACAAAGCAACAAAATAACAAACAAGTACTGTTTATTGCTTAATGATGACGTATTGCTGTCGTTATTTGGAGTGGGTGTGTCGTTATTTAGAGTGTATCCATTGTATGAGCAACAAGGTAAACCAAGTAGAGTTAAGTAATTTCGACGTTTTAAGGAGTTATATATTAAATTTTTGACAGTGCTTTCTGCAATCCAGTACGACCAGAATCGAGCTTTCCATAACGCTAGCTGCAGCATTGTTGTCGATTGGATGAAATACGGTAAAGCACCCACCAATAAACTTGAAATCACTGCCGTGTTGGAATCGGCAAGACTTCTGTTCTCACACTTGGGAGTTACATGCCGTTAATCTCAGTGTAATATGTGCACTGAATACACACCACTCACAACTGAACAAACCTTTAGGGGATTCCCAAAAGTTGATTGAGTTCAAATATAAGATCGAGTTTATGAGACGACAATCACCGAAAAAGCACTAAAGCAACATTTACACGACTCCAGTAACATTACAGATCAGAGATTATTCAAGTCAAGCTCTGGATCGAGTATTCGGCGAATTCGCTGTAATGAGAAATGAGACAACAATCAAATTACATAATATGACGACGTTGATGGGATTCATTGATAATATTTCATACGGATAACTGAAGCAAGCAGCATTCAAATAACATTACAGATCAGTGATTATTCAAGTCAAGCACTGGATCGGATATTCGCCGAATTCGCTGTAGTGTGAAATGAGACAACAATCAAATTACGTAGTACGACGTCGTTGATGGGATTCACTGTTAATATTTCATAGGTATAACTGAAGCAAGCAATTCAAATGTGATTCTACAGTTCAATCAATAGACGGTTGATTCATAATTCCAGGAGGCATTGGCACTTCCAATTTTTACAGGAAACGAGATCGACAATCCAGTTTTTGGATTCAGTTAATGACGTTAGTAATTGATATCATCTAAACCTTTCCAAAAAACAAATCTTTGATTAAGGTCTGGTTAGTATCTACTCTTCAATAAATAAATATTATCTTACCAAAAAACATTTACAATGCAAACTTGAGTGAATGCGACAAACGTAATTGAGATTATTTTGTTCCGAATGGTAAGAAAAGTTTATGAGGAACCGCTGGTTTAGGGGGTTTCCAGAAATTACGTCTTGTTTTATCCATTATTAGAAACATGACATAAATAGAAAAGATAAGAGGATTATTATTTATTTTAAGTTTGTGCAAAGTCGAGACAAACTGATTTATTTTCCAAATGAAAAAAACGTATTAAACAAAAAAAATCTACACTGAAACCAAATAAAAAGTTCGGAACAACAATGTTAATCCGTGGACTTTAAGTTTTGGGTGTAAAATTTATTCTTAGATTTTGTTGCACATGCGTGACTCGAGAGATAAGCTAAAATTAAAATAATTTTTTTTGGAAACTGTTTAAACCAGTGCAACGCATAGTCGAGAATAAAATATCTTATAACAGGGACATTAAATTTTAATATGACTTGAATGTGTACCGAATTTCATTAAAATCGGTGCACTTTATAAACAGACAAGAATCTGGGAGTGTGTTTTAACTGTTTACTTAGCACGCCCGACAAAAATCCACAGGAATACGAAATTACAGATATCTCGTTATTTAAATATTTCTGTCGAACGTGTACCGTAGTAGCACTATTGACTCGTATTCAGGAGGTACTGGGTTCGAATCCCGGAGCGGGCAAATGTGGTTGGGACTTTTTCCTGACGCCCCTCACCGAGAAACGGTAATTCCCCTACCGGGCATCTTGTTGAGGTTTTCCATGGTTTCCCTCAATAATTCCAGATAAATATCGAGATGGTTCTTTATTCAAGGCCATGGCCGATTACCTGTCAAACTCCTATGCTCAAAATTTTCCTACCTTATCCCAATGTCCTATAAATTCATTCATTCTCCCATTGCTATCAATTAAGTGGAAATTTAAAAATGAAGAAAATAACGGGAAGTGTGATAGATGGAAAATAGTAATGGTGCGAATGGCGTCTGTTATGACATAAAAGTCGAGAAACGGACATTAAATGCATTATTATTATTGAATTTCTATTGACACAATCGTGAAAACAGAGAAACGGCGAAGAAATTTTGACTCTTTAAATATCTAAAAATTAAACTCTACGATAAATAGTCACAAATATAGTCATTTAATATGAAAATAACGAACTTCCTGTATTTTAAAAACGTTCTATTTGTAGTTCAGATCACAATGCGAGTGGTGCGTCAGTGCCTATTCAAACATGTTGTATAAATAAGTGTTGATACGTACAAAAGACTAGTGTATTAATCATAATTCCTTAACGTATTCAATACATACAACATGGTGGCGATGCATCAAAGAAAAAAAAAGTTTTACGTATTGCCAGAAGTCTAGGGTTAGACAAACACTTAAGACTCTTCCCTCCATATATCAAAATGATCAGAATACCGTGAAATTAGGTTTACAAGAATTACGATCTTTTCAATAAATATACACAAACCCGCCACTGAAATACACTTACACAGTAGTACCAACTGTATAGTGATGTCTGTATGTCATTCCTGCATACAAAATACTGCTGTAGAATTGTGAAAACAGAATACGTTGCAGGAGATATGCATGCAGCGTTGCAGGAATTTACGACAAAGTAAAGATTTCATATAATTTTGCAGGATGTGTCTAAAGGGTTAAAATTTCAAGGTGCGCGCCTATATTATCATCCCTTCTGGTTACAACATAATGCTGCAGGAGTTTATAAAAACAGAATTAAAGTAACGTGCAGTAGAGATGTAAAATACCTGAATTTCATCCTTCCAAAATTCCTGCATACAACATACGGTTGCAGGAATGTGAAAACAGAATTAAGAGTCGCAGGAGACAGAAAATTCCTGAATGCGTGCAGCGTTGAAGGAATTAGGTAATAGTTTTGCAGGACGTATCAAAAGGATTAGAATTTTAAGGTGCACAACATACTGCTGCAGGAGTAGTAAAACAGAATTAAAATAATGTTAAGGAGAGACATGTAAAATACCTGAATTTCATCTTTGCAAAATTCCTGCATACAACATAATGCTGCAGGAGTATGAAAACAGAATTAAAGTAGCGCTGCAGAAGACAGTAAATTCCTGAACGCGTGCAACGTTGCAGGAATTTACTGAAAAGTAAACAAAGCATTTTCGTACAGTTTTGCAGGACGTGTCCGAAGGGTTAGAATTTGAAGGTTCATGTCTGTATTGTCATCCCTACAAAATTCCTGCATACAATATACTGCTGCAGGAGTATGAAAACAGAATTAAAATAACGTTGCAGGAGTTGAAACTAGATAGTATGCAAGGCACTGTGAACAGTTGACGATCGGCGCAAGTCGACAAAATACGGCGGCACGACGTTAAGCGTAACAGTCGAGTATTAACTCTCGTTCTGTAAACTTCTTCGAAAAAGTTGACAAACGCGCGCGGTAAACAAAACACACACACACACTGCTTTTTGTTTCGGTAATAGAAATTGTGGCGGGATATTTAAAAAAAAAATGACTTGTTAGAATTAATATGTATAGTAAACATAGATATTTTAGTGTAACATACATTTTTATGTGTATATAACTTAATATAAAAATTATCTGTTAAGTGTAAAGATAAAAATGGGGTGAAAATTAGATTTAAAAAATTGTGAATAAAATATGGTTGAAAAACGTTTGATAAAAAATACACATTTGTGAATTTATTTTAAGTTCAGTGTTTTATTTTTAGTAGTGATATTTATTCAAACTTTTGAGTGACGTAAATCAATGCAAAGAAATCCAGTTGAAACAACCCTCTTGAGCTTGCGGAATGCAGTTCAACGGAATAAGGGGCACTAATGTAAGTATAATTACTTCATTTACTAATTAAGTTTCGAGAAAATTTTTTGTGGAGTTGCACGAAAGGAAAATGAGTGATAAACGAGGAAATGACATATTTTCAGTTAATTAACAAGAGTGTTTTTTTTAAAAACAGCCAAGAAATTAATGTTTTACATTTTCGCATTATTAAAAAAAAAACAGAATTAAAAAAATAGTGTTGCGGTCGAAACGAGACGAGCCGAGATTAACAATTTTTCTCGTCTTGACGTAATCGAGACAATGACGAAATGAGACGGGAAATAATTATATGTTTTTTTTTATGTCGGTGCGTTCCTCGACACGGAATCGTTTGCGGTTAAATGAGTCTTTACACCACTAGTGCTGTAAAGGAAAACAAAACTTATCGCGCTATACCAATTGCATACTAAATCACTTTTGTCTGTCAGTTTTTTTTTTTTATAACGTATTGTTAGAAGCGACGAGCTTTGCTCAAAAGTGAAATGTCCAAAAATTTTGAAAATGGAGTGAAAACCAGCTAATAATAATATTTTTTTTATTTTGACACTACCTTAAACAAAACTATACAAATTTCATAGTAAAACGCAGCTTGTCTGTCAGTTGTTTTTTTAAGCCACTATTAGAAGCAAGCTTTGCTCAAAAAAAAAACCTGTCAAAATTTTAGAAAAAAACGTGAAAACACGGTATTTTAGCAGGAGGTACGTGCAAAAATTACTATAATATATATCTTGTGTGACTGCGAGAACTCTCTGCCACTCGTTTCAAACATAATTTTACAAACTCGATGTAATTTAACCCATTACGACGCGTATACAATCTAATAATAAAGTTCTAATTTTATGAACATTACATTATAAGCTAATTATAAAAATTATTTTATTTAGCGAGACATATGAAATCCCCTGATTCGATTATTTTTTATCATTCCTGCTCACTCCGATAAGCTTTACTATTGAGATCAATAAAATAATTACTTTATAGGTTTTTCATTTTAAAAATACTTCATTTGAGTTGGTACAAAATCCTGAAATTCCATTTATTTATTTATTTACTGCAGATTACAGACGGTCAACAACTAATAATATTAACGACATCACAAAACATCAATGTGCATAGGTTTGATCCAATGGCTAGCGCGCTAGTCTTTGAATAAAACTGTCGATATACTAAGCTGTTCTCCTTGAGTATATTCCAAATTATTTTAAAGAATTTTTAATATGAAAAGCTTCTTTTGAATCTGTCAAAATTGCTCACAATTAGGTGAAAATCAACTATTTTTTACGTGCAAAAAATGTAGTATATTATGTATCTTGCTCGTAATATTACGACTCGCTGTCTCTTGGTTTAAATACCGTCAAAATACCTTCCTTTACAAACAATATTTGTATTAAATCTTTGATTAACGTCTGATTAGAACTCTTCAATAAATAAAATTATCGACCAATTTTTCAGACAATATATTAACAAAAAAATATCAAATTAATACATTAACGTTTCAATCCGGATTTGGATCTTCTTCAGAACTGATCTAAAAAATATAAAAAATAATTAATATATAAAATCTATTGTCTGAAAAATTGGTCGATAATTTTATTTATTGAATATTTGTTTTAATCTTGTTTGAAGCAAACTATGAAAAAAATGTTTTCGGTGAGACATTGTTTCCAACATAATATTCGGTAACAATAAATTAATTGGAGACAATTTATAAAAAAGGAAGACGTGACAGTAGATGACATACGCGGAATAAAATGTGTCATAAAAACATTTTACACAAATCAAACAACTACTTTTGGCAACCGACAGTTGACAACACTTTTTTATGTACACGCAATTTTTAATATTGTCGTTTAAAACTGTCAGACGCTGCAAATATTTACTTTAACGTCAAAATATTTTTGTGACATTTTTAATATGTGGTTTCTTAAACAAAAAGTAGATATACAATATTTTAAGACATCGTTAAAAAATCTGAAGAAAATAAATTGCATGCTTCAAAAATAAACCAAGCGTAAAAAAAGACGATCATCAAGGTTAATAAATAAATTTAGTTTGTGTCACTTTTTTGATGCATTCAAATTTATTTTTAGAACGTTTTAAGATGGACGTTTCGCTTAATACATTGTTGATGTTTTTGAAATAAAAAAAAATGGCGTCTAACTGACTGTTAAAACATCTGTGTTTATCGCTAAAATATATTTATTATATATTTCCTATGATTCATTTTTTTTTAATATGACGAAACTGACCTTTGGATCGGACTATCCTGGCTTCGAATACCAACTGGCTCATGTGATGTTATTTGATTTAATTAACACGGCTATGACTTAAGATGTCGAGCGTCTATAAACTACAAAATGTAAATTTAGGGTGCGTAAACATAGTTTTCTTGTTTATTTATAGCTGTTTGTAAATTGCCACCCTTTTTTCGTCGACTTACGTTGCAAAATTGATATCCATGAAAAGCGCTTTTATTTTAACGCGATAATATATAGCCTATGTACCACCCTGTAGGTCCGTTCTAAAATATTGGTGTAAACATTTTTGAAATCGGATGAGTAGTTTAGGAGATTACCTCATACATCCAAACTTACTAACTTTACCTCTTTATTAATAAATAAAATTATCGACCAATTTTTCAGACAAAATAATATATTAACAAAAAAATATAATTAAGACATTAACGTTTCGATCCTGATCTGGATCTTCTTCAGAACTGATCTAAAAATATAAAATATTTCAATATTAAAAAATCTTTCACGAATTTCATTAAAAATAAATAGAAACTAAATACTAATTACTTAATTAGATCAGTTTTGAAGAAGATCCAAATCCGAATCAAAACGGGAATGTATTAATTATAATATATTTGTCTGAAAAATTGGTCGATAATTTTATTTATTGAAAAGTTCTAATCAGACGTTAATCAAAGATTGTTTACCTCTTTATAATATTAGTATAGATTGTCTTTAAGTCCAACAGCTAGGGTTATTTTGGCTAAGCACCAATTTAAAAGCGAAATATTTAAATTATAATTTTGGTCAATTGTCTCCAGTTATGTAGTTATTTTTTTTAATGGTGGAAAAACATTAGCAAGCTATTAATTATCTAAATCAAATGGCACTGGCGGAAAAAGTAAAACAAGTTAAAAACAACTTAGTTTTTGAGTTTTTGTTATGCATTATTAGGAAAACCCAATATATGGAAATTTTTTATCTAACTGGCGACTTTTTCACTAAAAAATATTATTAAACTTGAAATTTCTTTCGCCATTCTTCAAACCTTTGACTATAGGTACATTTTGCAGCTAACAGAAATCGAACTCGTCAAATAAATAAAAACACGTCAATAGTTGAAACATCTTCTCAACTTCGATTCGTATTTTATAAAACTGATGGATTGAGAGAAAAATTTATATCTATTATCGCCTATTTTAAAATGTTGAATTTTTCAATCAATCAAACGTTAAAGACGTCAAATATTTCTGTCAAATAATATTGAAAAAAATTATTATTGATGTCGAACGTACAACGCTTCAGTGGAATTCTTAGAATCTAAATGCTTTCATATCAAAATAAATTTGAAAAATATTGCAACAATAAAACTCATTGTATCACAAACTGCGACAGTTATTAAAAACGATATCATTTTTGAAAACCGTATTTTATGAAAAGAAAACCAGTAGAGCTCAAAAAAAATACACAATATTTTATTTAAATTGTCAGTTATATAAAGTAAAAATTCTATATTATCGAAAAACGAAGATACAGCATTTTTAACGGTTACCCGAGCCTAGTTTTTAATTTTTGTATATATTAAAATCGACGTAATTAGTTTATTTTAAGCTCAATTTTTAATTTTCTTGAGAGAGAATCCCACTGTTTCCATAAACCAGAGAAGCTTTTCAAGTTTATTATTTAATTTCGGGGATCACCCAAGTTGGGCAGGATATCCTCTATGTAATAATAATATTATATCATAGAAATTGTATATTTTTTTTATTGAGGAAATAAATAAATAAATAAAAATAAACAATACTCGTGAAACACTGTTCCCACAGCAAATAAAACATTTTTAACACCATCCACGCAAATAGCCGTAGGTGCTGAGCGTGTTAAGAAAAAAATTACTCAATATTTGTGGTTTGCGAGACTATAGACGCTAACAAACTCAGTTGTTGAAGCATCTATAATCTTAAATTTCGTTCTTTCTTATAATACTCGCCACGAATCTAAAAGGCTCGGGAGTTAGATGCGAATGCGGGCTTGCGCTTGTACAGTCTGTTGAAAAACTACAAACTCGTAACTCAACAAAACTGAAATAACAATAACAACTTGACAATAGCGTACTCGACTGTACTTTAAAGCAGGAAAGCGACAAGTGACAAAGACAACGAGCGATCACGGCCAATCACCGACGAGCGCACGTTCCGTGCAGGTATAGCTGAGAGGTGGTAGGAGTATCAACGGCTCTAAACTGTGCCTTTGCGACGCTGTTTGTGATTAGCTTCCGAACCTTTTAGATCCGTGGCGCGTATTATACTTACTATTAATAAAGTATGCTATTATTATTATTATTATTATTATTTACGAAACACCTGTATCAGTTTCTAGAGAAAGGCATAGAAATTACAAATGAAATATAATTGGATACGGTTCAACAAGCCTTATAAAAAGTTTTGAGTGGATAGTTATACATTTTTAATGCTACTATAAAATGTTGATTAACATCCAGCGTTGACAAACATTCAGCTACTTCGAATACATACTTGTTTTATTCATGACTAAATAAAAAAAAACCGGTCAAGTGCGAATCGGACTCGCACACGAATGGTTCCGTGCCTATCGTACAAGATACAACACTATGTACATTTTACACGCATGACCAATATCAGTTTAATCGGAATGGCGGCCATGTTGAAATTCGCCATCTTGGTTTTTCTTTATTTTTTGTTATAGCGGAAATAGAAACTACGTCCGTCTATATGTTGAAATTTTCACTGAGTGTGTTTCTATTTTTGCTACAACAAAATATAATGAAAAACCAAGATGGCGAATTTCAAAATGGCCGCTATTCCGCTATTCAGTACTTTAAAAATGTCTAGTCATAAAAATAAAATTTAAGGTCCTGAAGAAGGCATGAATTTTTGCCTAAACGTTGACGATTAAATGGTGTTCTAGTGAATAAAAATTGTTTTTATATTTAGCCTTGTAGCCCGAAAAATTTTATCATACCATAATATTAAGGTGTCTTATTTCATTTTGTTATTAACCTTTATAAAATTTTTGCAAAGTTTGAGCACGAGCTCTTGGACTATTAGAACAATGTACACAATTCCGAAAGTGGTTGCCTTGTAATCTAAAACCCTATAAACTTGGGGTTGTACATTATCCAGTAACCCTTTCGCGTATTGTTTGTGTTAGTTTATGTACAGGAAAATTAATAGCGACTGGTTATTGAAATATGTGTTCATTTGGAGTTCATAAATCAAGACTATAAACATTAAACAAGTATTGATTTTGCAGCTGGCCGTCGTTGCAATGTAGATTGAAATGTGCGCACGGCGCACTTAATATTACTTTTTTCGAGAAAAAATAAAGTAGGTACATAATTTGAAACAGTCACGAACAATAAACTCAATTTGACATATATAGATATATAAGCGAAGTTTAGCCCAAAATATGTAATGTCGAATCCGCCATCTTCATATATCGCTATCGGAGAATCTCGTTAGAGATTCTCTTCTGTGCTAAATGCCGACGAATCTTTAACAAATTCTTATACATTGATTTTGCCTCTTATATAAATACGGGAAGAAAAAAATACCAATTTGAGGGGAAGTGCACAATATATGTTTCATAACAATGTGTCCGAATTAACACATGTAAATTCGATTCAAGAGAAATCCAAGAACCTCAATAACGTTCAAAAAAAGTTAATGAATTACGATCGAATTTCGACCACTTATATATAGTAATACAGCATGTAAAGTGTAATGTGCTTATAATTCAAATTTGTAACACTAGATGTCGCATCGTTTTGTCATATCCCAATACAAAGTATCTGGGTTTTTTTTACGTTTCCAAACGAAATGCAGCTTTCAAAGTATTCAAAACTTAATGCTAGGTATTTTAAATTATATAAGCTTAGCAGAAAAAAAAATCCTATCGCGTTATATGGTTTGCTGGAAAACAGAAGGAAAACGAAACAAAACAAAGTAGGAAAAATACGACATAATATTATGTATCTCTTTTATTCTTGCTCGCTACTGCCGGCATAAAGAATGGTGAATTTTTAAAGCTTTTTTTATGTGTCAGTCATGGAATTTTCAGATTTAAAAGCACGCGGATGCGAAAAATCTCTTTTAGAAACGCGCTTAAAGTTGAATAAATTTAATAAAGTTTTTACTATTCAATTTTGTGTCGGGTATATTACTATTTATACAGATTGTTTCATAATAAATTCACTTTTTTTAAAAATTATTCACTGTTAGGTTCATCCAGAAGTAAATTATGCAATAAACTATTACGTCACGTCACGTTGCGTTTTGAAAATTCGAAAATAGCGCGTATTTTGTACATTTATTTTTGATTATTTGCATTTTTTTCAGTGATTAGATTAATAAAATAACCATTACGATATGATCAGCAACTAATAGTTATTGGCGTAACTAGTAGTCTAAGTCATTCATGGCGCTGACAGGTCATGACTTAGCCTACAAGTTGCGCCCATAATTTTATTCAACAATTGCGCGTTATTCATGTTTTAATTATAATGAGATGTTGTAAATATCTATTTATTTCTTTATAAAAAAAACTGTCAATACTAACAGCACCAAACAGCACGATTCAATGTTTTGGTTTGAGGTTAGCCGGTTATGAATAAACTCCATGTCGAAAACATTCGGCCTCTCAATTTTAGTCTCAATGGGTAACAACGGAATTGTTGTTACCTACTATTTCGTTACGACTCAGAAAATAGTTACGTTTATTTTCATTACTCCACAATGGCCGAGCTAGTAGGAATCTTCATTGAGTTATGACAAGTAATTGTCACCAGTTGGTAAATGGATATTTAGGGATCGGTTTTTAGGCATGATAAAACATGAATAACGCGCATGAGTTGAATAAAATATATTTCGAAATAAAAATTTAAACCAATTTGGAGTCTCACGCATATGACCTATTATAGCTTGTACTTGATTGATTTTTATTAAAAAACGTGACCTAACTAAAAATACGTTAGTAAGTAAATAGACCAATTCTGGAAATTTCAGAATGTTTCAGCCGCTGTAAACTTCAAAGTAAAGGGTCGAGTGTAACCAAATATTTCCGGCACATCAAATTTTTAAAATTCAATATACAAACACAATTAGGTATACTTTATTCTCTTTATCGATTTTTCCCGATGAATTGTTAATTGGTAGTAACGAGTGAATTGAGAGAGAGTATATTTTTCATTAGTTTTTTTTTTGTTACGATTTTCCCCCCACTTCACTTAACGTGTTTTAAAAACAGACTACTTTGATCTCGAAATATAAATATTGACTTCCAACTGTTGCAGCGATTTTAATCTGTGTTCATAACAGTTTTGCTGAAAGTCTGAAAGCAATTATTATCTTTCCACAAAACCACGGAATCACGAAAACTGAAAAATGCTTTTAAAACATTTATTATATATACAATCGTTGTAATTAAAAGCAAGTGCCTATATGAACATAGTTTTTCATGTAAACAAATTGCCCCAAAAAATTATACTTGTTAAATATGAGTTTTTTAACCAATGTGCTAAAGTTAAACCGCGCCAGCGGACGGTTTAAAATGTATAAAAATTAAAACAGTTTGAATTGGCTATATCAACGAAACTAAAAGAGATACAGGGTTGCGGAGGGTCTGAATCGATTCAGAGTGACTTTTTCTATAAGAAACAGAGCGAACTATTTTGCAAAAATTTTTCAATTTTTTGTACTTTTTCTGTTTTTTAAAAAAACCCACAAATTTGCTAGATATTGTTTACATACGATTTTCAACTGAGGTTATTCTTATATGGAATCGATTCCGACTACTCCCACCTCAGTATCATTAGTCGTTTTCAAGAATTTCTCAAATAATATAAATAAATGCTCATAATTCTGAAAGTAAAAGAGATACAGGGTTGCGGATGATCGGAATCGATTCATAATGACTTTTTCTATAAGGTCGGTTAATATAAAACCGGCCAAAAATCAGTTAGTGTCTTAAAAAGTCCCAGATTTGCAAAACGAACATGAAGAGATTTACGATATTTGCAAAAATATATAAATATCTCAGATATTCTTAATATTAACGGGCCTTATAAAAAAAAGTACGCTGACTTGATTGGACCTAAGCGCAAATTCCTGTCTTGATTAGTTTAGATTCTATGGCGGTTTAAAATGTATATAAATGAAAACATGGAATTTCTGGATTATTGAAGTAGGTACCTATGTAACATCGGATGAGAGATACTTTAATATTGGCGTTCAACTTGACTTCAGATCACGGAGCGTCATTGTGCCTGGGGCTTTCGTAGATTAGTTTCACAAACGTCATTGATTTCGCAAAAGACGTTTACGAAATCCAGTGACTAAAGATGACTACAGAAAATAAAAATGTCTGACACAACTCGTTCTAACATTCCTACATAAGAATAAGTGTTATACTATATCTATAATATATAAAGCTGAAGAGTTTGTTTGTTTGTTTAGTTCAACGCGCTAATCTCAGGAACTACTGGTTTGAATTGATTTTTTTTTTGTTGGATAGTCCATTTATCGAGGAAGGCTGTAGGCTATATAATATCACGCTACGACCAATTAGAGCAGAACATCAATGAAAAATGTTTCAAGATGTTCATCCGTCTGACAAATATTAACAGGTGAAATTCCTTAATTAAATATTGCATTATTAGCGCCCCAAATTCACAAGCCCGGATAGCTCAGACGGTAGCGCGTAAGACTCTTAATGCCAGGGTCTTGGGTTCAAACCCCACGTCGGCGAATATATTTTTATGTTTTTTATTTTCTACATTGCTTTCTTCTAACGCTTACATTTCAATTTTTTTAAATTTTATTGCGACTAACTAAAATTAAATAAATCTAATTAATAGCTCATTTACAAACTGTTATAACTATATAAAAATAAAATTCCTACAGTGTTTTCAATTAAATAATTATTATATTAAAAGAAATTTATTACTTAAAAAAAGTATAAATCCTGTTTTTTATCGACAAAACTTTTGAACGGTAACTCCGATCATCATGAAATTTGAACACAACATTCATCTCGATAAACTAAGATGAATATGCGTACTCATGTCCCTCCTACCCCAGTCGTTCTTTTGCATCCGGGTGGGACCGCTAGTTTTAAATAAATGTTCACGATAATTTCTGAACGGAAACAGCCGAACATCAAGTGTCCTTTAAAAATCGATACGCACTTGTCTTTGAACGGGCGAACTTAGTCATGTCAACCCGTCAAGCTTCCATCAGCTAGATTGCAATCAGAGAGGATCTGAGAACACATTTCGACATGTCGATGCGGCAATATATTTCTGCCCGCAGGAAAAAAGCATCCATGTCAAATATTTTTTTGAATTTTTCAAGTAAAACTTCTTTTTGGCACGGTAGGGTAAAATCAATTCATGGGATTGAAAGTGTGACCAAAACGTTGCAATGTACGTATACCGCATCCTATAAAAAACCAGCCGCATAAAGTTGAGCTATGGTGGCTGAGAGGTATAGTGATTAGTGACTGGCTAATCTAAATGTCATAGGTTCGATCGGTGTTATTATTTTTTTTACAATTATATCAGTTTTACTTCAAATACACAGTCTCCTTTTCAAATACTTCTTTAGACACATTTTTCGCTTAAATAATTATTGATACGTCTATGTTTTCTCGGCTTCATGCCATACACACCTACTTAAAGTGGTTTACCGCCATCTTGTAGCCGATTTCATTACATTTACGAATAAATTTTGATGGGGTTATCTTCAAAAATAACCGAGATACAGGCCTAGGGAGCCATGTCGTCTGAGACACCTAGTATATTTTGGTTTAAATTGTTTAAAATTATTTTTTTTATGTTGTTTAAAAGCGTATAATTTTTTTTTACTCATGCGGGAAAAGTGGTATTTTTACGCACGCTGTTACGGTTGAAAAATAGCTATTTTCATTTGCGTGCGGAAACTTTATTTGCCGCACTGAAATTATTGTTTGCCGCACGCAAATTCAGAGTTACCATTGTTACCAATACAATAACTGAATTTTCAACTTTTTAATGATTTAATTTTAATTTTTATTACTTCTAATTTCTTTTTTTAATTCGTAATAAAATTTTAATTTAATTTAATTCGTAATAAAAAATAGTATGTGCAACTCGTGCGGCATTGTCGATTGCCCTCTCAACTTCGCTTTCGGGGCAATCAGCAACTTGCCGCACTGGTTGCACAATATACTATTGTCGTTCAAAAAAAAGAGGTACATTTCCAATACAAATACGTCGCCTAATCATGTGTAGGTATTTTTTTTATGGTAATCCCCGTTTATATTGTACCTTTTTGCAACAACATAGGTACTCTGCAATCGCCATTGTGGTCACGACATAGTTTTATTAATAGATCGAAAGAAATAACTTTTAATTCAGTTGCAAATCCCGTATTCAACAGAAGTATCCTAGTTTTGATTAAATCGAATATGCTTGTGTTTTATAACTTTGTTTTATACTAGCCGTAACCCGCAAAAATAGTCGCGTTAACAGAAACTACATTTTACTCATTAAATTGTGACGTCGTGAGCCAAGCCGACTGTACAATTTGAGTTGAGAGAGGCCTTAAAAAAGGTCCGCAAAATTTCAGCGAAATCGGATTAGCGGTTAAAGATTTATGGTTCCCGGGCTTGCAGGCCGTGGTCCGTTGATATTTTAATCTGACGTTTCGTCTACAAAAGTGGTAGCCACCATCGTCAAAATAACATAAGTTATGTTTATTTTGTAAGACATTTTATATTTTCCAGATGAACAAAGCAATTACAAATTACAAAATAAAAAAATAGTCGGGAGTATAAAATATATATGAGCTCTCATATTTCAGACTGAAACCTACTAAAACATTTTATTCCTTTCCCAAGCATCGACAGTAAAAATCGAATAAAATTGTTTGAAATAATATAAAACTTTATGAATGGTTACATAAAATATTTAACGCTCTGTTAAATGTGATCTAGTAAAATATAGCAATTTTTATACTTTTAGAGGTTACCTAACCATTGTTGTTGAATCTCGTTAAAGCTTACATTATAACATAGTTAAGAAACTTTTATTTGATTCAAAAGTACTAGTGGACTCCGTGCAAGCTTGCTACAAAGACGAGGAAGAGATAGTGGGAGAGAGGGAGGAGAGGAGAAGACATAGGAGAGGGATATAGAGAAGAGGTAGGAAGAGATAGGAAAGACAGACGAGAGAGAAGGGAAAGTGAGAAGGGGACAGGGGGAGTGACGGAGAGAGAGACATCTAATGGGGAGAGAGTGGAGATGGGAAAGAGAGAGGTAAGAGAAGGGGAAGGAAGAGATAGGAAAGAGAGAGGCGAGAGAAGGGGAAGGAAGAGATAGTAAAGTGAGAAGGGGATAGGGGGAGTGATGAAGAGAGAGACATCTAATGGGAGAGAGTGGAGATGGGAAAGAGACAGGTATAGAGAAGAGGAAGGAGGAATTTGGAAAGAGAGAGGCGAGAGCTGGGGAAGGAAGAAATAGTAAAGTGAGAAGAGGATAGGGGAGTGATAGAGAGAGAGACATATAATGGGGAGAGACTGGAGATGGAAAAGAGACAGATAAGAGAAGGGGAAGGAAGAAATAGTGAAGAGAGAGGCGAGAGAAGGGGAAGGAAAGGATAGGGAAGAGAGAGGCGAGATAAGGGGAAGGAAGAGATTGTAAAGTGAGAAGGAGGTACGGGGAGTGATGGGGAGAAGAGAGATAATGAGTTAGGAAGAGGGGTAAATAGAGAGTGAGGTGAGAGAAAGAGGGATAAAAAACGGGATAGAGATGGCATATTATAGACGTTCAACAACCGAGGTAATTAGAGTCTGTATGTAGATAGTTTTGACTGGATTTTAATAGGACGCGGAATAATTAACCATCGCTGAATCGCATATTTAAACTGAATTTCATTAAAATACATAATTATTTTCGATATTATTTTGCACAGCGCCGGTGGCAAATGCAATTTGCGGATAATAAACAGCAAATACCGGTAATACAGTACATAAAACAATTTTAATGTTGTTGGATTTTATCATAAGTTCATATTTTCTCTATATAGTGTGTAAATATTGACATTATTTTACATGGAATTTAATGTAGATTCAAGTGTTCATGAAACGTTTATATTATCTTGTTATAAATATATCGATATACGAACTTTTTTGTTCAGTTTCCCAAATATATAATCTGTAAATATTAATTTAAAGATGTATAATAATTCTGTTCCAAGTAAGCGGGGTAGCAATTACACTAGTGAGCAAAAAAAAAAAGTGGGTTGCACTCCGGGAGTGCCGGCAGAAGTCAAAACTTGAATATTAACGTCTTACGAATTTTCGATCAAAATGGTTTGTATCATATATTGCATTTTTATGTACGATATTTCAACGATAGATGTCTAACGTTGTATAAATAAAAGTTTCCGTCTTACGAGTATAGATGTATAGTCAAACCTCAAAGTGAGTGAGAACTGGGTAAGGTGTCCTGACGCCTGACGCGAGTTTAACATTTTTTACCCATTACAAAAAAAGTGTACGACGCCGCTAAAGAAGTTTTCACTTCAAAAACAGATTTAGGCTGTCATTTGTTTTTGAAAGCTAACATTTCTACCTTTATTCATGAACACACGCATGTTTAGTTAGCGAACTAGCACACTTCAACTCGTGGCGTCTTATCCACGTACAAAAGACAGTTTTGTAACAGCCTGGCTGACAATTAGACCTGACTGAATGATTTGGCTTAATTATGTTTTATTTTATTAAACGCTTTTGAAGGTATTATAATTGCAAAATGCCTCAAGATTTTTTTTTTGTAAATAATTTCGCACAGTTAAAAATTCAGCCAAGGTCTTCGATTTTGTGTTCACACATGACAAAAGCAGTGTTCCGCAACTTTTTACGCTGCCTCAAATAGCTACCCAAAAATGTTTGACGACTCTTGGACTAATACGTCTGTGGCAAGCTAAAAAGATAAATTAGAACGTAATCGTTTTAAAAACGAACCATGGGAAACCAAAAGAAAGACAATTTCCCCCAACTTTGATTGTAAATCACCTGATGGAGCAAGCGGAAGGTTTCAGAAATAAATTATACTTGTTCAAAGTTACATTATTGCTGTTATGTCCTGTTGGTGAAACAAAAACAGAAGAGATAATAATACTAAATCACAGTAACTTTACATTGGCTGGTATTATATGCGGACTTCTCTTTTGGTGTTAGCTTTCAGTTCAAACAAACTGTTTGAATTAAGTTTAAATCGGTTTATCAAAATGTCGCTCGGGTTAATAGAATGCAAATTTAATTGTTTCAGGATCTATGGTGATAGGGTCGAAAAACAGGGTCCGAAAAGGTCGGTTAATTATTGATTTAACTACCCTCAAAACTAAAAAAAGTAGATTTTTAGTATGGTGGCTGTACGTCTGTATAAAATGATGTGGAACTTTCTTTCGTTCAACTTTTGCTAAAAAGTTGGGATTAGAATGATTTTTTTTTAAATGTGTCAGTAAGCACTCGAGGCTTGTGGATTTTTATACCAATCGTATCAGTGGTTTTCATAAGTGTACGCAATTTTGTGTCTACAACAAGTATCGTATAAGGGCTGACGAATTTCATAAGACTGATTAAATAAATTCAAAAAGTTAAAATCTATACTTATTACAACGAGGCAAAGTTTGTAAGTTTGGATGTAGGAGGTAATCTCCGAAACTACTCATACGATTTCAATTTTTTTTCACCAATGTTTAGAATGGACCTTCAGGATGAACATACGCTATATATTCTGCCGTAAAAAGGTAAAAGGCAGTAAGTGACCAACTTATGAATTTGAGTAAATCAAGATTTACTAAAAATGTCTCGACCGTCCAGAATTTTAGATTATGGAAACCAAAACATGGGGGAAACAATTTTTAAAGACAATAAAATTATTGCTGCAGCACTTACTGTTGTCGTTGGCTTCAGTATGAACCCATTTTTCAACAAATGTCACTTACTGCCCTTTGCCTTTTTAGGGCAGTATTACCGCGTTAAAATAAAAGCGCTATTCGTGGAAACCAATTGTGTAACGTAAGTCGACGTGGCAATCTACAAATTCGGGCGAAGCCGGGCCGGGCCGCTAGCTTATTACAATGTGACATTTTATGGTTTTTGTAAATATTTAAGTAAAACTAATCATAATTTTATTAATATTATTGTCACAAAAAATGGTACAAATATGAAAAATTACAATTAGGCAAATATGAATGTTCATAATATTCAAGAGATAATCATATGTAAATAAACAAAAAAATAACAAGTGTTAAATAATTATCTACTTACATTTGTGTTAGATAACATTATAAACATATTCTCATTAGGTATAGTGTGAAATAGATAATCGTAATAAAATTATTATAGTTAAAGCGTATTTGCGAAGGTGTCAATATTAGATGAATTTTAAACAGGTATTTTAAATAGTTATTCAATACGCTGTAAGTAGTCCTTGCCATTGACATTTAGAAAAACGCGAATCCATGACTGACAAGTTTTTATATTTTTTAATACTGCGTCAAGAGAAAAAATCTCAATTAACTTGAAACGGAACAACAAAAAGACATAACACTGCCACCTACGTATTATTGAATATTTTCATTCTACAATTTTTAATCTATACCTATATATAAAATTCTCGTGTCACAATTTTGGCCGCGCTAATCTCCGAAACCATTGAACCAATTTAAATGAAATTTTGTAAATGTGTCTTGCTTGGTGCAACTTACGCTATAGGATAGTTTTTATTAAATATTTTGTACAAAATTGCGGTGTTTTCTCAAAAAAAACTGTTTTAGTACCAAGTAGCGACATCTGATAGAATTCGCTCAAAGCTATTAGTTCAGAAGCAAATCTGGTAGAATTTGTTCAAAGCTATTAGTTCAGACGCCGGGCCGCAAACGAAATACATTTTGCAGAATTAAATCTATCGCCCTTGGGTGAAACCGGGACGTACTGCTAGTATACATAATAATAGATGGCGCTTGGTCATTCTTCATAAAAAAAATTTACCTTTTAACCGAGAAAAATAATGATTTCTTTAAAAAAACTCACCGTTCATTGTCCTGAAAATTCCTGTGTCCTGTAACAAAAAAGTAGTTTCAATTAGATGGGAAGGAAATAAAATACTCAACACTTATAGATGGAAAAATTAGATAAAAAAAATAGCCGAATAATGAGCAGTTAATTTTTATGGAAATGAACTTGATCGTTTCATAAATATATCCATAATAGCACTCTAAAAACCGCCAATATCCATTGCGCCACCCTGTATAATAGTATAGACTATACAAATCTTTAATTAACGTCTGATTAGAACTCTTCAATAAATAAAATTATCGATCAATTTTTCAGACACTATATTAACAAAAAAATATATAATTAATACATTAACCTTTCGATCCGGATTTGGTATTAACAACTTTGAACGAATTTTAAAAAAGCTAATTAGAAACTAAATATATATTAATTATTTTTATATTTTTAGATCAGTTCTGAAGAAGGTTCAAATCCGGATCGAAACGTTAATGTATATATTTTTGTGTTAATATATTGTAAGAATAAATCGACCAAAAATATTTTAAAATGTATCTCCACGTAATTGAATATGGAATTTTATTACGAAACTGTAAGTAGTAATAATAATTTTCATTCTTTTTTGAATGCTCAACAACCGACGACAAGAGTAATGTAAACACACAAATGTTTAAAGTTCAAAATGTCGTAAGTATATATACGATCCCACGTTTATCATATTCTCAATGAGATGATTCAAAACCCATTAATATTAATAAAATATCCCTACAAAAATGCTTTTGTTTGTTCCACACGCGTACACGACTTCGTACAGTTCAAAACCAATAACCCGTTCATATCCTTTTCAATACGCATCTTCCTTCACTAATACACGGTAGGATCGTTTAGAGAAGATAGCAGCGTCATGTCTACGCACAAACAAGATTTAAGCCGAATGGGTTCATGTTTTTCTAATATAATGGTCATTTAGTTAGTCGAGACGCACTATTGTCAGTACAGACTGTCCCATAAATTTACAAATCAGGCCTGCTACTGATCGCTTTCCCCACTCTTCTTACCACCCATCTTGCTACTATCTACTCTAAACGATACTGCTGGGAGTATCGTTTAAAGGAGATAGTAGCGTCATTGGACAACGTTTAATAAAGTGTTTTTCTTGATAGAAGTATGGTTGCCAGAAAGTGTGGACGAAGGGTTGAAAATACACGAGTCGATTAGTACCGACAGATTGAAAATACACGAATTATACTGCATTGAAGAATTTGTATTTTTCTAATATTTTAGTATGTAAATTGTTTTCAGAGCTATTTTCTATTTCTAACGAAATAAAAAATTATCCGAAACGAGATCCGTTTGACCCGAGTTATAAAATATGCGTTAAACAATAATAATGCGTCTAACGTCCGCATCTCGACTTTGTCATAACAGACGCCATTCGCACCATTACTATTTTCCATATATCACACCGTTATTTTCTACATTTTTTAACTTCCACTTAACTAATAGCAATGGGCGAATGAAGGAATTTTAGGATATTAGAATAAGTCAAGTTTTGAGCATAGGCGTTTGACAGGTAATCGGCCATGGCCTTGAATAAGGAACCATCTCGATATTTATCTGGAATTATTGATTCTCAGACAAAAAATTGGGGTTTCATTGTAGCTGCATAAAACACTTACTTTTTTCCGTTACGAGTTTTTAAGGTTTTTTTTTTTTTGTTTCTAACGAGTTCGGTCAACTCTATGAAATTAACCTTGAAATATTAGTAATGTTTTCAAAGTATTCAATCATTTCCCGTGCCGTACTTCTTTTTGATGTAATGAACATCGTCATCCACGTTAAAAAAAATATACATAATATGAACATTAATTTATTTATTATTGCCTGTCACGGTTGCCAACTTAGTAGAATTTCCACTAAATATCGGAGAACGAGATTCTAAAAATAATCTGAATTTTTGCGTATTTTTTTTTATCAATTTTATTCCTCAAACCAGGCTAATACCACTTCAGTGTAGACGTCTGCTGAAAAAATAGTAAACTTTAAACTGTTGGCAACACTACCCACACACTTAGTTTATTACATGTAGACTTTGTTGCATTATTGTAATGAGAGTTTTTTGTTTTATTTGAAACAGAACACTGGCGTGACAATTGAACATCTGCTTGTTTGTTTTTTAACGTCTATCGTTATTATTTCAATATTTAAAATATATAAACTAATATTATAAATAACGAGGAAAACTTTGCATGTTTGTTCAGTTATTGCGAGAACAAACTACTGCACCGATTTGAAAAATTCGTTCGCTTTTTAAAAGCCTACTTTTTCCCGAATAACATACCAGCAATACATTTAAGACGCAATATATATACATGACTCTTGTTGATATGGTAGCTACGAAACTCATCGATTTCAGTAGCTATCGTGTCAACAAAAGTCAGGTGTATATTGCATTTTAAATGAAACTCACGCTAAGACAGAATGAGGATAAACTAAGAGATATATATCTATTGTAAAGCAAAGTGTTAGGTCTGTTTGGTGTATTGCTATGATAGTAAAACACACTTTTTTTAAACAAAACCGCAAGTACATATGTGAATTAATTAGGTGCTCCTATCGAAAAGCAATTAAATGTACTTGGAACCAAGGTCACAAATCCGTCGGTAGTCACATCAAAGGCATCGCCTCCGTGTTATGTGTCCGAGTTTTTTTTATTCTCGTTATAACGCCCTGATGTATATAATATAATTTCTTGTCTTGTTTTTCACATTTCATATACTTTCTTGTAGTAGTTCCTGGAAAACTGCATTTGAGCAACATTATTAATTACAGACTGGTCCGGCATATTATTAAGTAGGTGTTCATAAGTTATAAATATCTTTGAAAGCTCAGAAATTATAAATAAACTTACAGATGTTCTCCTACATAGATTTGTTTGATTATTTTGATATCGGGCAAATAAGAAAAAATTGTTGACAGTTTCGAGTAGTTCAAATAGATGCTCGTGTCGATGTCTGATTAAAAAATCGCGCACACTTGTCTAGCACAGACCTGCGCGACCTGCACAGCACTCGTCGTGAAGGTATGTAATTTACCAGAGTAGCGCACATTAGAATAGCACCTCAAACCAGCAACGAGCGTTTAATAACAATTTAATTAACTTGATTTCAGAAGCACTGAAAATATAGCCACCAGTTAAAAAAAACAAGATAATTTCATCGCGTAAAGCATCCAACACAGAATAAAACCAAGCAATCGCACAAAAAAAATAATAATAAAGGTTTCAGAACAGATATTTGTGTAAAATGTTTTCATTTCAACCCGAATTCGCTGAGTTAAATGGAGATCGTTTTCAACAAATGCATATCCATATTTTGAAACGAGAAAATCTTTAGAGAAATAAATTAGGTCCTTTTCACACTTTATCCCTACATAACGATCGTCTTTTATATTATTTCTTTTATTCGCAATAAATAGATTTGTCCTGAACAATTTGTTACGTTAAGACAGCTGCTCACGAAGCTGGTTTTGCCGCTGGAATTGGCTGTTGGTTTCAAGCGTGCTGTGGTGCTTGGTTTCGTGATTCCTTTTATGTTTTCGCTCATTAAGGATCTATCATTGCTGTGGCCTTGTGGTTTCAATGGTTACGATTGTTGACATTAATTTGGATGATGATTGTTACAAAATTTACCGAGAGAAAGAAAAGATATTTATACAGTAATAAAGTATGAATTTGACAAAGAAATATGTTAGACAAAGTATTTTTACAATTAAACGTATTTATATCTTAGATATAGAACTCTTCAAATAAATAAAATTATCGACTAATTTATTAGTAAATAAGTAGATACAAATTCTTTTTTATATTTTTTAGATTATTTCTGAAGAAGTACAAATCCGGGCCGAAACGTCATCAATTCAATTATTGAATTATAAATTTATAATTTTTTTGTCAATATACTTACAGTCTGAAACAATTGGTCGATAATTTTATTTATTTTAATTTAGTGGCTATGCCGTTATTCAAAGGTATCGTGGATATTTGTCAGAATTCACGCACTGAGTTAATTCTCGCATATAATATCATAACCATGTGACAACTGGTCAAGAATTCACGACGGAAAGACGGCAGACAGATAGATATTTTTATTCATTAATAATATTCAATAAAACATCAACACGACCCAAGAACTGTTGACAAAACATTCGACTGCGTTCAAACAAAACAACGTCGATATAATAATAATTATTGTTGATAAAACATCAGACGGTCTTCAAAAACAAAATAGCATCGAAAATAACAAATGCAGTATATTGAACGAATGAGAATATTGATTTATAATGAACATTAATGTTTAATAAACAATTTATGGTTATTATATACGTTATTTTTGGAACATTTAAAAGCCAGTTCAGAGTTATTGGAACTTGAAACGCCGTTCTATTTTTGCCTTCTATAAGATGAATGTTAGTATTGTTCAGGGTATTTGATTTCGACCGGCATATGTTAAATAACACCATTTGGTTTACATTGGATTCAATAATGTCGTTTTGAAACGTTAGTATGTACTCACACAAAAATAAATGATATAAAAACAAGATTTTGATCAATATGTGTAGATTGTAAATTATAGATGTTCAACAGCTGAGGTCATCAGCGTCTCTGTGTATTTGAGAATCTGCCAGTCATTGAGATATAAGTAACTAGAGTACGCTAGTTCGTTGCTTGCCATAAGTGAAAATGTCCTCTGTTGAAAGAGAGAACGCTGCAGAAAACCAGATATTTGTTTACTCAAATCAGCATTGTTTTGTATCATTAGTTACCATAGAGATAAGGAACTGTTCTCTGTCTGAATTGCAGACACTTTCACGGCTCACTCGCGTACTCTAGTCTAATATCTCTATGGTCGACATACACACACCGATTTTATAGACAGTCAAATTTTCAATGAGAGCATTAATTGTAAAATTCAATTTTTTTCCCTAAAATTCTACGCTTTTTAATTTTTTTCTATCAATAATAAGTTTGACATTCACAATTTGAATTGTTTTTTTTTTTTTATAAACTTAACAGATAATATTAGAATTTTTTTTCGACTGCTGTTAGAGATGAGTGGCCATAGACAAGAAATGGTTAGGGCATCAATGAGTCTTAATCCGGCACTGGACTCACTCCTTAAATTTTGAATATAGACTGCTGTGTGCAACTTGAAATGTAAATGTTGAAGATTCTGACAGCTGGCAAGATGAAAGGATTTTCTAAATATTGCCTCAGGTATATTTAATTTCATCCTCTAAAAGCAAGCAAATCTTTTATTATGAAAAACTCGTCTAATTTTAAGTTTAGTTGCATAATAAATAGAAACACATTTCACAGTTTTAAGATTAAACGATTTAGAAATTAGTAATTTTCAAAACTCCAGAAACGATTGCCTAAAAAACTAAAAAAACAAGAACATGACTGTTGATTCTGTGTATAGGGGAGGACGGGGTCAATTGTAACAGTGACTATTTTAGTTACATCTACCAACAAACTGAGTTAATGATTCTACTGCATTGATGTACATTCAGTCACATCAATGCAGAAGTATCATTTTGTTGGTAGATGTCACTAAACTAGTCACTAATGCAATTGACTCGAGTTACAATTGACCCCGTCCTCCCCTTTCTATTAGATCGAGAAGCACTGAATTTTTTGGAAGCTGATTTAGGCACGGAAGTGACATATGCATTATAATTTAGTTTAATCAGTGCAAAAAAACGAAAATAACATTTTGCGTCACCAAGTCCAGTCGTTTTTAGGAGTAATCAACCCCAAAATATGCACTAGCAGGGCTGAAAACGTCAACTCATTTTGGCAAGGCTGTGTTTTTCAGATTTTCAACGATAAAATCACGATTTACTCGTTGTTTTTTTTTAAAAACCCGCCATTTTGTTATTTATCAATAAAAATGTTTATTTCTAGTACGGGATAGAGCCACAAGTCTACGAAACAATAATCAATTTAATTTTTATAATTCCAATGACTCCAAGTGACGTTATCACCCGCGCTACCCACCTACCTCCATTTAAAGTTGTCCACTTTAGGTTACAAAAACAATTATAAAATGGCGTAAAATTAAGCAAAAAACATTTTTTTTCTTAATTTACGATGTCAGTAAAAACATGTAACAAAATTGAAATGATTGTACATTATTTTGTTATTAAAGAAAAATTCTGAAATATGGGTTGAAAACGAGCCTGAACATAGGACTACGTCCTTAAGTCAAGAACAAGTACTACAAAAATTACTACATTTATTTAATGAAATTAGTAAAAGGATTTTTTTGAAATCTTTATTTAATTTACTTAGCGAAATAACCTGTTAAACTCAACGACAGTACAGTAAATGAGGTCGATTCACATTTCATATTCTAGAGAAAAATAGAGTCACTAGATTAAGTACCCATGTGCTAGAGGGAGATAACAATGAAACCGCCCCAAGATGGCTGACAGAAAACAGTGATTTTATGTCTTGTAATATTCCAATTCAAGGAATCACAACTTTATATTACAACAACATAATAACATAATTTGTAGAACTTGGATATTAATGAATTTTTGAATATGAAAATGATCATCTGATATCAATATTTATTTTTTAATTTATTATTTTTTCTTAGTTACCAAAACTAATCTATTTTAATTGAATTTAACGCTTGAACGTTTGCGATATTTTTTCAAATCTGGTAACTTTAGTGAAAACAGAACACGAATTAGATCTATAGTTTTAATTGTATTAAGTTCCAAAAATGGTGCCAAAATGTTCAGGAAGAGAAATTTTGGTCCGACCCCTACGTTCCGCCATCCGACCGACGCCATATGACAAATACACAATTTTTGAAACCGATAACTGCGAACAGGGATTGTCGAAACCGCAACATAAAAGACATTTTGTACTCGCGAAAAAAAACTGTTTATACAATAAGGATTACATAAGGAGAAAACTTCGGCGAGACAGTGACCCGTCCTCGGATATCAAGAGCACGTGAGTAAATGAGTAAATAGTTGTGTTTGTTTTTGTTTCACGTCGGGACACCCAGCGTAATGAGAATCGAGCTGTACGTGCTATTGTACCCACGTCTCCCCTAATGACGCCGTCGTGTTGAGAATAACAATGTCTTCTTTCCAAGGTTGCATACGAATACTCTTTCACTGAAATAATTAAGGTCCAGAGAGGACCTCTTTCGTGACCTGTCAAATTCAAGTAATCCAAATGAAAATAGTTGTTGAAATTTAAGACGCGTGCTTACGACCGAGGTATAATAGTATACACCACACTGGCCGAAAGTGTGATATCTTATCCTTCGCGCCATGATGCCCTCAGGCTTTATGACGCGCAGGGCAAAAATATCACACTTTCGGCCCTTGTGGTGTAATATACTATTTTTAAAGTGAAACTTTTATTCTATCGCCCCGAATTTTTCTGGCCGTCTGTTGCATGTCGCATTACAGGCGGCCGCGGAGTAGGGGTAAAGTGAAAGGCGCTCGGAGTAGGCGCTCGGTAGAGCAGCCAAAGCCAATATGGCGGCGCCCATGGTTAGCATCAGCTGACCGTGTAGTATGTATAACACATAGTCAGTCTGTCATGCGGGCAAGTGCTGTACAGTGTTTACATGTTTTTATTCGTGTATTCATGTGAATATTGTTATTTATAATTAATCGTGATGGATAAGTGTCTACAATCCAACGCCTGCAATCCAATAAAAGTTTCACTTGCGTCGTGGTTTCTTAAAACCACACAACTGTTTTTTTAAAATGTAACGCCACTGTTTAAATCCAACACAATATTCAAATTCAAGACTGAATAAACTTTAAGGTAATTCAATAAATTATTTAAATCTGAAATTAGATAGTGTAGTAACGATGCAATTTCCATCAAATTAATTTTAAAAATTTGCATTTTAACAACTAAAATGTTTCCCTTGTCAGAATCTACAGGCAATATTTAATTTAATTTTTTACACGGTTTATCTCTGTTATTCAATACAGCTTTTACTCGTTTAGTGACGTCATAAATTCGATTTCAAAACACAGTAACGTTGAAAATTACTGTTCTTGAGATTTATCAGTACTTTGGGTTTAAATTAGGTTATATTCAATGAGATACATCTACACTAATATTATAAAGGGTAGAGTTTATAAGTTTGGATGCAGGAAGTAATCTTCGAAACTACTCATCCGATTTCAAAAAATTTTTCACCAATATTTAGAGTGGCCCTTCAGGATAGACGTCGGCTCTATATTATCGCCTTAAAATAAAAACGCTTTTCGTGGAGATCAATTTTGCAACGTAAGTCAAATCAAATTCGAGCGAAGCCGGACCGGGCCACTAGTAATATATTTTTAGAAATAATTATTATTATTATAAATGTACCGTTTTTTGAAAAAAAACGCCGCAATTTTAGATTCTCCATCTTGCAATCTCAAAAAAATGATACGATTTTGATGAAATTTATAATTGCCGCTCTATTAGAATTTCTATCTTAAATGGGCGAACCGTTTTCTGATATGGTTGTTTATTTACACGATATATCAATTTATCATATTTTTTAGAGAAATTATAGATTATAGACGCTTCATAACTGAGCTATTTATTACAATTCGGATACAGAATAACGGCGTCCAATGAAATGTTTGTGTTTAAATTAATTTTGTTACAAAGAAATGGCGACAAATTGATACGATTAAAATTTCGTTCTAATTATCTTATCATGATTGAATTTCGGTTTAATATGGAAAGTGTAAATAGCGATGTTCTGACAAGATAATAAACTTATTATAGTAATTATTTTCATGCTATCCCTTTAAAAGGGAAGAACGCTATATTATAAACCATTCCCCTGAATTCATTCAACATCCCGTTTGCTACCCTTTTCTTAAATGCCGAGATCCAGTAAATTTGCTTAACCCTTTACTGAACACTTGAACTACAGCTCAGTACATTTGATAAAATTAAAACAAGTACTGTATTTAACATATATCAACAATAATTTTATTTAAATTGCCCTCGTTTTACTGTGTCGTATTCGGTATTGTACAGTAATAGACCGAGAGCTAGTGAACTTTTTTAGTATGGAAAAGACATACTTTATAATGTAGTTTAATTTTGCGTCCCCAAGTCCAATCGTTTTATAGGCGTTATCAATCTCTAAATATGTACTAGCAGGATTGAAAACTCATTTTGACAAGACTGAGAGTTTCACAGTATATCAAAGTTAAGTAATATTCGTTTGAAATTATTAAATTAACATGTCAGAATAATAAACTTAATTTTAAAAGTCGACATTTAAAATCTAGTTACCTAATTAAACAATGTCACAATAAGTTTTCATAATTGCAATTGTTTTTTTTTTGTCGGAAAATACTTCCAGGTACTCATAACATATCTAGAAGAGCTCCGCAGTGTTTAGAAGTAAATTGAAGACAGTTTGAACATTTGTGACATTGTTTAATTAGGTAACTAGATTTTAAATGCCGACTTTTAAAATTAAGTTTGTTATTCTGACATGTTAATTTAATAATTTCAAACGAATATTACTTAACAGGGGTGGCAGTAACAAAAAAAAATGTCCTACAAAACTTGCTTATTTTTTAAAGATCTTTTCAACAATACCACTTTCGACCTATCGTGCCATTTAACATCCCGGAGTTCTGAACATCCCGGAGCAAACTAACAGGGAAGCCGAACTTTCCGAGGGCAAAAAATATTACCATTCAATTCTTCATTAGGGCTTTTATAATACAGATTTTTGACACAACTCTCTACGACTAACCGTTTTCGAAAAAAACGACCGATACGGGTGGTCTGACTCACCCTGTATAAATTTCCACGGAAGGAAATGCCGTTCCAAGTGTTCCAACATTTATTCAGCGAAGATTAAAATAAAGTTGTAACTCAAATTCTGCGCCGGCAACGACAAGGGTGCAAAATTAATCCGTAACAAATAAGATTATGACAAACAAAATATAATTCCCAACACCTTCGCAGTTTAAGTAAACAGAACGTGTTTTCACAGTCAGGTGAAGATACGGCGATCAGAATGGTCTCTTAATCTAATTCACAATGTCAAACAGAAGTTTGTAAGCTCTTATAGAATTAGTCTGCGTATTAGATTGTCAAGACTACGAATTTGTAGATTGCCACCGTTTTTTTGGTCGACTTACGTTGCAAAATCGATGTCCACGAAAAGCGCTTTTATTTTAACGCGATAATATATAGCCTATGTCCATCCTGAACGTCCATTCTAAATATTGTTGAAATTGGATGAGTATTGTTTCGGAGATTACCATCTACATCCGAACTTACAGACTTTAGAATAGCTACGCGCCACAGATCTAAAAGGTACAGGAGTTAGTCACAAACAGCGTCGCAAAGGCACATTTTAGAGCCGTTGATACTCCCACCACCTCCCAGCTACCTGCACGGAACGTCGGTGATTGGCCGTGATCGCTCGTTGCCTTTGTCACTTGTCGCTTTCCTGCTTTAAAGTACAGTCGAGTACGCTATTGTCATATTGTTATTGTTATTTTAGTGTTGTTGAGTTGCGAGTTTGTAGTTTTTCAACAGACTGTACAAGCGCAAGCCCGCATTCGCATCTAACTTCCGAGCCTTTTAGATTCGTGGCGCCAGCAGAAATCCAAGCAGCGTTTCTAGCCTCGTGTGCAGCGGCCTTAACGATAGAGACACGGCGTCAAATTTCCAAGCAATTGCGCGCATACCTTTATCTAGCTCGCCCCCCCCCCTGCGGCGCCCGGTCTCAAAATACACACGAAGCGCGCGTTTAATATGAAATAACATACCATAGAAAATTATAATGAAGCCTTACTTACGCCGGCGTTCCTGTATGAAACAATGTTGATAGAATCTTGGAGCTTGGATCGAGTTCTCTTCGTTTTTTTTTGCGTGTTAGAAATTATTGATACAACATCCCTGTTGGGCCAACAAAGAATTTCGTGAGACGGCAATCAGTTTGTCATTCAAACAACGAGACACATATTGTTGTGGGGGACAACAATCGACGTGATTGTTGTTCTAACAAAATGCGTAGGTAAAAAGGGCTTTGTTGCTTTCATTTTTGTCTCAAATTTGGCAACAAAGCCCTGTTTAACTACGTATATTGTTAGAACAACAATCAAGTCGATTGTTGCATCCCACAACAATATGTATCTCATTGTTTGAATGACAAACTCATCGTCGTCTCACGAAATTGTTTGTTGGCCTAACGGGGAGATTGTAACGTTATTTTGAAATAATTATGAACGTTCGATTGTTTTCAATATTTTTGTAAAGTGGCAGACCGGTTCGATTTCGCCCAAATTTCTAGATTGTCTATTACAGACGGACACGCTGTTGCGAGTGTTTTGTTTAATATAGCAGTATTTATCCGGCATTGCTTGAGAACAACAGTCCCCCGTTACGATAGTATAGCGAGATCATCCCAAATATTTTATCTCGGCGGCCTGTTTCACGGTTTATATGTAGCTGTATAACGTATATCACAGTCGCGCGAGAAGAGGGAATACCGGTCTGCCTTCACAACACGTCACGATTTTAAATAGATCCGATTAAATAAACTGGCTTATTTATTTTATTAAATACTAAATTTGAATGTATCAAAATTTCAAAATTCCGCAGGGACTTTTTTGGCAAATAAAATTTCGCAAAGTTCAAGGCTTGGCTAGGCGCCACTACCCTTCGATTTTGTGTTGAGACAGTACAAAAGAAGTGTTAAACAAATTTTCACGCCGGCTCAAAACCTACCCAAAAATGTTTAATAGCTCTTGGACTATTACTGGCGTTGAATAACAGACGTGCTTGCGTAAAATCAAATACTGAAGATTATGGAGATAGATCATTCTAGAAGTTTCACAGTGCCTCAAATACCTACCCATATGTTTGATAGCTATCCTACTAACAAAATGTGTTGACTACTTTGGAAAAATAAATGATAGATGCATTTTTTTTTCGAAATTAATCTAACGTGAATGCGTTTTAGTCGCTTATCCAACAATTTACAAAAATGGAGGGAAGAGAGATTATGAAACATAAGTCGTACATAAATAATAAATTAATTAAACGTTGGTTTAAACAACAGATTATTGTTGCTGTTTTGTGTTTACAAGCAACCATAATCTAAAATAGTCAGACATATTGTAATTTCAGTTAAGTCTTCAAATAAGAACAAAAGCAACAACATAAACATTGTTTTCGTTTACAATAAAGCTTAATTTTACGTGGAATTGTCGCGAAAGTCACAATATACGAAAGCTGCCTACCCACATAATACATATATGTTAAAGTTGGGTGTTTGTTTTAAACCGCTGGCGCTATACTTCCCAAGTCATTTGTGTTCGAGCACGAAGAACATAGCATTTGACTAGAATTCCGGGTGCTCCGCCCCGTGGAACTTCTCGTTCACTATTTCCTTAAGGCGGTTCCCGTATCTGTAAAATCATTACTGGAGCTGTATTCGTTACTGAGTAACGGGTACATCGTCTGACTCGAAGTAACGAATCGTTACTTATAAATTCATTTCGTTACTCGCATTTGTCGTATCCACATCAGTTCGACCCGTTTGATGCGGTTATACGTTATACGAACGAAGTCATTATCACGTATGCGACGCGCCTCGATGCGATGGTACATGCTTGATGCTGTTAGTACACGATTGAATGTCGTATGAAAAGTAACGAGTAACGTAACGATACGAAAGTAACGGGTACTGGTTCTTTAAGTAACGAATACATACAGGTACACAATTTCTCGTTACTTTTACAGCTCTAATCATTACTGATATTTCTACCCGATTACTGCAAAACCAACAGGAACGCTCTTAGTAAATGGTATTTGTGAGCGCGCAGTGACGGTTCGAATGTTAAAGAAGTTTTACTTCGAAATTTTTCGACTTCCTACCGCTAAACATTCAAAAGTTAAAAACCACGAACTCTGTAACCAGGACACCCAATTCGAGCGTAGCGGTGGATCGATATCTGTAGCATGAACCGATATGGCGTCAGCTACTGGGTAACGCACACACGTTCATGGCTTATTATGTGTGTAGTGTCTGTGAAGTTAAACAACTTTGCTAACTATGGCCAAAAACAGGTGGAAAGAACCGAAGTTTTCCCAGGTAAGTGATAACAGCGCAATCTCGCGTGCGCCAGAAAACGGTCCGTCTCGAAACACGGCAAGCATAGGAATCTAGGTTACTGACTTCGTGGTTAAAACTCTCAGACAGATTGACGAACGGTTCACGTTTAAGGAGGTTGAGCCGTTTTACGAAGATAATGAAAAAAATCTGAAATAAAGTTTTTTTAATAGATTTTTTTATGACAAAATTTTCTGTAAAAAATCCAAAATCATTAGGAGATTTATAAAGTTAAAAATTAAAAAAAAACTTTTACATGTAGTCTTATGGAAAATATGTCAAGCTAGCATGCAAACTGTTCATTTTAATTTTTTGCAAATAACCAAATAATGTCAGCAGTTCCGAAAACTATCTACGTAAAGCATCGATGTCTTACGCATATTTTAATATTATTTCAAATTTAATTAGGAGGCTTTTAATCAATAAAAAAAATTATTAAACCTTAGCACTTTTCGATTATGGACTTTTATTCTTGACAGATTTAACAATTTTAACTGAATTTTCAACTTTTTAATGATTTAATTTTAATTTTTATTACTTCTAATTTCTTTTTTTAATTATTTACTGCAAAAAATATGTAAAATACAGATATTTACATAAATTTATTTTTTTAACTTAACTTTGTACAAAAAATTAATTAATATTAAAAAAAAAAAATTATTTATGCCTTTATGACAATAATTTATTGGTATCCGTATCATCGACTTATAAACTATAAAAGTTCCCATTTAGAATTTGAATTACTTTTGATTGGGACTGTAACGGATGAACCTCCTTAACGAAAACTAAACTATTGAAATATCAAGTTGCGGCAACGTTACGAGTTCACCTTAAGCAGAGAAACACCTGGCTTCTCAGTTTTAGTGCTTTGCTCTATCGTTACCTCGGTACAAATTAAACAAACAATGAGGATAAGTTGCGAGAAGACGCTACAGTCAGGAATTTGCTAAGATATCTCCATGTCAATTTTAAGTTATAACCTTGACATCGATTTTTCTGATAAAAACGGATTGATTTTCGAGGTCATAACCTATTAATTGTGCACAGTTCTGACGTGCGCTCAATCTATACTGAACTAATATATAAAGCTGAAGAGTTTGTTTGTTTGTTTGGTTGAACGCGCTAATCTCAGAAACTACCGTTTCGAATTGAAATTTTTTTTTGTTGAATAGCCCATTTATCGAGGAAGGCTAGAGGCTATATAATATCACGCTACGACCAATTGGAGCGGAGCATCAATTAAAATGTTGCAAAATGTATCTCAAAATTTGTCCGTCCGACAAATATTATCAGGTAACTAAATATTGCAATATTAGCGCCTCACAATAACAAGGCCGGATAGCTCAGTTGGTAGAGCATGAAGCATGACACTTATTGACACTCTTAATGCCAGGGTCGTAGGTTCAAGCCCCACGTCAGCGAATATATTTTTATTTTTTTTTTTATTTTCTACATTGCTTTCTTCTAAACCTAGTATTTTATTTTTTTAAAATTTTATTACGACTAATTAAAATTATATAAATCTAATTAATAGCTTAATTTGAAAACTGTTACAACTATAGGTAGGTACCTATATAAAAATAATTTTCCTACAGTGTTTTCAATTATATATTTTCGTTCTTTTGCACCCGGGTGAAACCGGACGGGACCGCTTATAACATAAGATTTGTCCGTCCGACAAAAACTTTTGAACGGCAACTCCGATCATCATGAAATTTGGACACAACATTCGTCTCGGTATACGAAGATGAACGTGCGTACTCATGTCCCCCCATTCGTTCTTTTACACCCGGGTGACACCGGACGGGTCCGCTAGTACTTTCTAAAAAATTCCAATCAATTCAATCCGTTCATCCGTTTGACCTGTATCGTGTTCACAGAGTTTTTCCAAAAATTCAGTCGACTTCAAAACAAAAAAATACTGTAAAATTTTGAAAAGTGAATTTAGATTTTAATTAGTACCATTCCACATTTATGAGGTTTGTTAACTTTGCAGTTATATCTCAAGAAGCATGATTTAAGATTTATGAACTTTTCTTATTAACGAGGTAATTAATAGATTTTGTGTTGTGTCTCATTTATTTATTTAACTGCTACTCAACTAATAAACTCGATTCTCAAATGTCGTAATTAATTACGCTAATTGATGTTATAAAAACAATTCATTATATCGACAAATATTTAAAAAAAACTTGCCAAATACTATAAAAGCCAAAAAATTACAAATTAGCGTCTTCTCGGAACGTTTTTAATGATACATGTCTAACAAGTTCATGTCAATTACGATTTCAAATGTCGCAACTGATTTCGAAAACGTGTGTTACAAAAATAATTAATTAAAATTAAAAAATCAAACAGCACTCGTGTCAATGAATTGTCAAAGACATTCACAAAAGAGCATAAAGACACGTGAACCGGATGAAGAGAGATTATTTTCGGTATTTATTTTGGCAAACAACGAAGACATTTGTCATATATTGAAAAACCAGTTCTGACAACTGTGAAAAACACTAAAATTAAATGAACTCTTGTGCAAAGAAGTCACACTAATTTAGACACATGTAACATTTTTACACGACCTTTTTACCTAATGACGATTTGTCTCGAACATAATTGAATTACTCTAATAGAGTGTGCTGTGTTTTTGAAAAAGATCTGAAACATAAGAACGACGTTTAAAGCGGCCTACACGCCTTATGATACAAGCTGCGATGCAGGCATCGACTCTTATGTTTCATGATGCAAGAAGCAGTGTGTGTAAGTACTGAATCACGTATTTGGCATCAGTTGCGGCTTGCAGCGATGCAGAGTCTGGAATCCCATTTTGGTCGGCGAGCCACGACGCCGAGTCGGTGATGCCGATGCAAGTTTCAGCGTGTGTATAGAATTGCGTCGATGCCAAGACGATATTAATTTATTTTCCCGCGCCATTTTAGAGGTTACTTTGTTGTTTGTGTGTGTAAATTCCATGATGGAAAGTGATCGTGTATTTTGGGAAGAGTTCATAAACATTTATCATCTGCATACGTGTCTTTGGAATACAAATGTACTTTTAGCTCTTCCAATAACGTTTTCTTTCTATAAACCATCTTTTTGACCATTTACTTTTTGATTTCCTTTTTCTTTTATGGAGTATAAAGAATGCCCCAACTACTGCTAATAGAACTGGTGTTGGCAAAACATTTTATTCGTCAAGCACCAGGCACCTAGAAAATAACTTAACCTGCTGTTCTTGTGTTGCATGAACATGGAGTCGATTCAGGCATCGCAATAGGTTTCGATTTAAGTAGGCGTTTATGCAACTGATGAAAGTTTCATGAAACATAGAGTCGATGCCTGCTTGTATCAAGGTGTGTAGGCCGCTTTAATGCGTGAGCATCGACGGGGGTTTTTTGTTTTTACTTTCACGTGCGTTCAAAGGGAGTTTCGAGAAGATTATCTCACCAACAAATATAATTCATTCAAAGAAATGTTTGATTGCAACTATGACAGAGAAAGTTTTTATTTTTTTAAGACCACCGGCAACCAAGGCCGTAGCCAAGAATTCACTTCGGGGGGAGTCGAGCTCTGGACCAGAGACAATAAGTAACAACTTTATTTTAAAATATGCATATTATAATACATAAATACAAAAATTAAAAGGCAGCCGACTTAGATTCGATGAAAGAGTTTAATAATTCAATTAATTTATTAACAATGCATTACATTTCGATTTTACTCGTTCCGAACAACGTGGAATCCAATTATCGTATCACAGCTCAAAAAAAGAGTCGAAAATATTTCAGTAAGTATATGTATAAAACGGTGGGTTGTCTAAGGCATTTCGGGAGGGGTTTGAACCCCCAAAACATCCCCTCCGCCTACGGCCTTGCCGGCAACCCTAGCACTTAGCAGATGTATCTTTATTTCGAGACGAATCTAACGATGGTCAATTTATATACGTAACTCGCTTGCAATTGTCACACAATTGAACACATCTGCTATTGGTCAGTATTTTTTGTGACGTAGAACAGCAATACAAAAAAAAAAAGAATTGACGACAGAACAGAAGATAATACGATATTGTTGAGTTTGTTTCTATATACTGTATGTTTTCAAAAACATTAACTACGACAAAAAGTCTTAGTCAAATAGATCGTTGGAAAAAAAAATACGTGTGGCACTCGGGGACTGCCGCGGTAAAGCTATTGTATATTCTTTTTAGGTCTTTAAGTTTTTCTTCTCTATAAAACGAAAATAGCTATAGGTATAAATAGTGTAATTACACACCAAAACAATTATTCATTCAAAAAATTTGAACAAAAAGAACGATATTAAGAGTTTGATCATAGAATTTCACGCGATGTACATTTATATAGATATAATATCATATATACTTTCTCTGCACATAACCTAAATAATTTAGGTTATTTTTATAGCAGTATTATACATAAATTCATATATACACAAATAAAGATAGAATCAGTTATGAGCAGTTATGCAGTTATGAGCACACAAACACCGTGCCGAAGTCTGCCGAACTGAAACGACGTTAGACGATGCACGGCTGTCAACGCCGCACCGCTGTGCCGGTCGGAGTGGGGGGTGTTAGGTTTTTTCGTTACTGAATTTCTTGATTCGGTCGCCGCGCTCAAAGCCCGCGATAGAAGCTATGCAATAGCTTAAAAGGATCGAGTCCTGGTCGTTTTAGGCCGTGTTTGGATTGCAGATCGCATTTTCGGAAATTCTGTCACTATGATATCATGTTTGTTTGTTGGCGTTTGCCCGTGTCGCCCACGTGACAAGATACTGTTTCTCGATTGGTTCTTGCTCAAAACGAGCAGACAAACAAACACGACAAACATCCCCGGTGCTAATTTTGAAATCCATCCTGCGACCACGTCATTTCCATTTTGGCATGAGCAACGATCCCAGCAACAAAACCAGCCTATAAAGAAGATCATTTTTGAAGCTTAGAAAAATGTCTAGAAGGGGAAATTGTGCAAGAAAAATTGGTTGTCTGTAAAGTCGGTTTACGGACGATAGTTTTACGTGATAACGTATTCCGCTCGAATATCATATTTAATAATACATAACCTAAATTTTAGTAGCTGTCAAACTATATTTTTACCGACTAATAATTTGATCAACCAAAGCAAAATACATATTTTTAAGCAATTATAAAAGACATTTAAAAGAATGTATATATATTATATATTTGTTAACAAACCGTATAATTTATCTGGCCATCTGTCAGATGTAGCTTTCGCTGGAACAGCCGAAAAAAATGTTGAACGCACACTACTCTCTGACGTCACGCGAGAAGAGAGAGACTATCGCTTATATCGCGCTCTCGCTTGCGGAACGTTACTTTTTTTCGTGCGTGCAGCCGGTGTTTCATCAATTTATAAGACGTTATCACGTCAAAAATTTTTTTTGCAGCAACGTCGCTTTGAAACTCTGCAATTGTTTCCTCACATAGAAATATCATATGTGTGATCACAATCGGTTATTACCAAACCAGCTTTTCTGGCACGTAAGTGTTTCATCAATGTATGAACAATAATTGTATCTATTACTCAATATAAATAATAATTAATATCTATTGTTAGAAGCACGGTATTAAATGTATCGTTAAATAAGCTTTGTATATCATTAATTAAGCTTCACATAATAATAGATACCATATAATATTAATACACAACAATATCACACTATAGGAATGCGTATATACTGAAAACGCTTTGATCATAATTTATCAGACTTACTATCGGAAACTGCTGAGGTATATTTTTTTCAACTTCAAACTCAACCGGAAGTGTACATGCATTTTGTTTTTTCAAATGACACCATAAATTTTTTTTTGTACATTTTCGAAATCTCCATTTTTTATCATATAAAATTTTCATAAGGTTACATAAGAAAATATTCAAGAAGAACGTTATCAATTAATTAAATACACAGTAATAAATATTTTTCATAGCACTCCACACATGTGTAAATTATTAAATCTAACAATTCGAACCCAAAGGAATGGTGAGACCTCTGGTGAGAAATGCGCCGAACTGTCCTAAGGAGGGTTTTTGACAAGTCAACTATGGAGGCATAAGGTAATCATTGATTTAGAAAAGCATGATGGAAGCTAGGTTAGCCTGCATCATGCTTTTCTAAATCAATGTTAACCTGTCAAAAACCGCCCTATAGGACAGTTCGGCGCATTTATCACCAGAGGTCTCACCATTCCTTTGGGTTCCGAATACGACACTTATCGATGTCGCAACTTTCAAAAAAACGATTTTTCCCACGCAGGCTAGTGTTTAAATGTCCTTCGAACGAAGTCAAAGTCGGGGCGGATTGAAGTTTAAGCTTCATTAGTTTCTATATAATCCAGTCACTTCGTGTAACCTCTAAGAAGTGATCTTCAAAAGGAATCAATTGTCCACCTTGTCTCGGTCTGGCGCCCCCGTAGGCCGTTTTAACTTCCGTCAATAAGATTTAGAAGCGACATTCTCTATACAAAGCAGCAGACGGGAAGCTCATATATATAACATCCGTTGCCAAAAGTCAAAACCAAGTATGCCGGTTTTTTACTGTTTTTTTTGAAGTGAAAACTTTTTTAGCGGCGATGTACACTTTTTTTGTAATGGGTAAAAATGTTAAACTCGCGTCAGGACACGTGACCTGATCGAAAATTCGTAAGACGGATGGAGAGTAGAGGTAATATTCAAGTTTTCACTTCTGTCGGCACTCCCGGAGTTTTTTTTGTTCATTTTCAGATAGATAGCTTTGATCTTTACCCGATTAAGTAATTCCTCAACAATGCCTGTCTGTTTACAGTGAAGGCCCAGTTTGCTCTGGGATTAACATTTTTAATAATATGCCTGACGAGATAAAAAAACCTAAACACCAATTGTAACACCACGTCTTAAAAGCCCCGCCGCCACTGGTGTACTCTGGTGGTCATGTAGAAAAACAGAGGCAAGATGGCAGCGGAGCGTATGAACTAGGAAGTAGTGTTCATGTTAAAAAACTTAAATTAATAAATGTGTTGAATTAAATAATATTCATGGTACAAAGTTACGTTAATAAATATGTTGAATAAAATAATAATAATTGTTCCAGTCTATTTTAAACATCATCAGATGGGTTTTAATGTCGCCATCTGTTAGTCGATAGACTTTACTGAAAGTTACTTCCGTCCGAAAAAAAGATAGGAGTTAGTCTCAAGTCGCGCCTAAAAAAATTTGACTTCAAACATTTTCTTATTCGGCAATGCTTCTATTTAAATGATGAATATTTGACGTAAAACATTCTAAATTAGATTTATATTTTGATTTAGATTTTTGTAATAACACTTTTTGCCTTTTTGGTTATATGAAAATAAATTCTATTATTATTATTATTATCCTATTATTATTATTATTTTATGATTAACGACATGAATTTTTCATAATTTGTATTTTTATTTGTTTGTATCCATTTATAAAAAATACTATTAATTGGTTACTCAATGTAGAGAATACATGAGTCGCTTACTCTCATTATAGAAATCAGTGGCGTAGCGTGGACTAATCTAGGTGTGGGCGGCTCTCCAGTTCCATATTATGCAAAAAATAATTATTTTATTATATAAACTCTTAAAAATCGTCCAATCGATCCATGATTGAGTACCATGTCTATCTCTCAGCCATTTCCACTCGCGTCTCATCCGCACCGCCCTCGTCACGCTGTGTCGTCCTCGGATATAAATATTATACCTATATTATAAGCAAATACTATAATACTGAAACGAAAATGTTTAGTGGCTCTTTAAAAACTGGGAAATTTTGTAAATTGTAACTTTTGGCTCTTCCGTCTCAAAAGGATGCCGATCCCTGCCCAAGATCAATGCAGCGATCCTACCATATTTGTATGTAAGTTATATTTTAGTAGGATCTGTTAAGGTGCTAATCGTTCTATTTATTTAGCGTAGATAATACAGATCATCGCGTTTGATCTCAAGTCAACACACAAGAGGGTCACGCGCGAGGCCCTAGCTACGCCACTGATAGAAATTACACTTAAAAAATTGGTTGTCTGTAAAGTCGGTTTACGGACGATAGTTTTACGTGATAACGTATTCCGTAATACATAACCTAAATTAATATAATAAGTATAATAATTCGAATCTATGATATTGCATCTTTTGCTTCAAATTTAGGTTAATTTTATTTATTAAAATTACTTACCACCTATAATATAATTGTTTTTTTTAACTTTCTTTCTTTCGTATTTATTTTAAGTCTCAAAGATTAGCTGTCATAATATTTTGAAAACAATTGTTTCACTGTTTATATAAAATTCCAAAACCTACTTACAATATTTAAGTATTTTCATACGTCAAAAAATTGATTTTTATAATGATAAAATTTGTATGAAAACGATTTTTTCGAGAGATGAGATCTAGCTAAAACGATTTTTTGCCCCCCAAAATCCCTTTTCAGTAAATTTCATCCAAATCGTTAGGGCCGTTTTCGAGAAAAGCACGCACAGGGTCAGGCGGAACGTTACGAACGTTACACTTTTTCGTGCATGCAGCCGGTGTTTTATCAATTTATAAGATTGGTGATTCATCAATTTATAAGACGTTATCACTTCAAAAAAAAGTAACGACAAGTTCGACATAAGCGGTTTTGTCGTTTCGTCCCAGATAATAGGAAGAGCGTAATATTATATTGATTTGGCGCACGAAGACACGGTTCATTAATACGGCGCCAAGATATGAAGCGATTATACATGTCTTAGACAGCTTTAGATGGTGCAATTTTATATACTATACGTCCGTTTATACAGTGTGTTCAAAAAAAAAATCGCCGTAACTTCGAGGAGAAAAATCGTAACTCGACTTTCGGTAGCCGGATTCAACACAGAGATCTTAAATCTTTCATGATGTGATGCAGAAAGTTACGAAAAAAAATTTACATGCGTGATTTGGCGCGTTTGGTTGGGAGTAAGACCGTGCAATTGGGGCGACACTTTTATGGGACGACGTTTTATCATGGAGGTTACGTTTTTCAGATACTACGTTAGATGACAGCGCATAACGCTTGCTGTGTGTTGGCTTTTGTTGACGGGGACATCTAAGATTTATTAGTTACTAGAATAGTCACTTAGACGGCGCTGCTAATAACTTAAAATCCATAGGGCTTTAGGAAGTGTTTGCAGAGTGTTCGCAGGGCTTTAGTAAGTGTCCATAAACTGTAACTTAAAGCTGGAATTTAAAGCCAGGCATCCTACGATGGCATTTAATTTTTTTGTAATTCACATTTACATTATAATAAAAATAGATCTTTATTTGTGTTATTTGTGGCTGCTTAATTTATATGACTGCATTCATATCTCAAGGTCATATAAGTCAATGCATAAATCAATAATATAAATATACCTATTGGAGTTTTTACATTTAAATATTTTTATACAAAGTAAATACCAACATATGTAAATAAAAAATATAGTTTAAAAAAAACTAAAAAACACGCTTTATATCGAACTAAAAAGTAAAAAATAATTGTTTTAAAATAAGCTTAAAAAGCGTTGGGCGCTCGATGTACGAAAATGTGGAACAAAGCGCCCAACGCTTTTTAAGCTTATTTTAAAACAATTATTTTTTACTTTTTAGTTCGATATAAAGCGTGTTTTTTAGTTTTTTTTAAACTATATTTTATTTTTCACTTTTTAGTTTGAGGATCTATAAAAGAATTTATTAATCCTGGGGGTCCTAATAAGGATAATGGGAAACTGTTATCAAATTATTGCATTGTCATCGGTCCTTGATACGTATGCAAAGTTTCAAATTAATCAGACTTCGGGAAATTGGTGAAAATAAAGCGTTTACTACAGAGGATCTATAAAAGAATTTATTAATCCTGGGGGTCCTAATAAGGATAATGGGAAACTGTTATCAAATTATTGCATTGTCATCGGTCCTTGATACGTATGCAAAGTTTCAAATTAATCAGACTTCGGGAAATTGGTGAAAATTATGCTCAAAGATTCCGTTACATGCATACATACATACATAATACATACATACATACATACATAGTTAGTTACAACCCAAACTAATATAAAGCGTTTAAAAAGATGATGTCTTCGTGGCTCTAGGATCAACAAGTGACGATTTAGATTTTCCATATATTGTAACAAACTATTATTATTTTATTCAACATATTTATTAACGTAAGTTTGTAACATGAATATTATTTAATTCAACACATTTATTAATTTAAGATTTTTAACATGAACACTACTTCCTACTTCATACGCTCCGCTGCCATCTTGCCTCTGTTTCTCTACATGACCACCAGAGTACACCAGTGGTGGCGTGAATTTTTAAGACGTGGTGTTACAATATATATTTACATTTAATACCAACGTTTCGGCGGAAATTTCGTTCCGTTTTCAAGATCATCAAAAAGTACCTAAGCCTGCCACAAAGTTTTATGAGTTATTAACATAATCTATACTAATATTTTATAGAGGTAAAGTTGGTAATTTTGGATCTAGTCTCCGAAACTACTGATCCGATTTCAAAAATTGTTTCAGTCATGCGCAGTAGCCTAAACGTGTTCCAACCGGAATATGAACGCTTCTCGAACCGTTTTTTAAGCCACAAAACAATGCAAAGTCGACGCATGCGCACAAAACCGATACCGCGCATGACTTTGGCGATAATAGCGAGGTTGGAACATAGCTATTGTGTAAATATAAATTATCGTAAATTTCAATGACAAAACGTATGCTTTAAAATTACCAATGCCAACGTTACAAAACACAAAAAGACCAATAATAATAATTAATCACAGTGCTAATTCGTTTATGTCTACTTAAAAACGTTCTAAATTTAACCTATTATTATATTATGTAACACCCCAGAATATTTAGCATGATGAGGCGGAAAGTGTGTAGGTACTTTTAGAAATGACATTGTGCAAGCACTTTAATATAGATGTTCCCATCAAACCTTCCTTAGCCCCTCTCCCATTATAGAGTGAAATAGAAGAGGCGTTTGACATGTGCCTGTAAGAGAGGAGGAGAGACGCCAACGACCCTACCAGACCACAGCTTTTGGCGCAAAAAAGCTGCCGGAAAAAGAACAAGAAGTGTGGAAAAAACCTCCGAATCGGGCACTCGTCAAGATAATTCTGGCAAAAAAGGCCAAGGTTTACATAAATAATTAGAATTAAGAGTAACGTAGTTAAACGTAAATAAACATAAATAAAAGTTGAAGTGAAATAATAAATTTAGAATATAAGTGTGAAATCAACATAAATAAAAGTTGAAGTGAAATAATAAATTTAGAATAGGTATAAGTGTGAAATCAACATAATTAAAAGTTGAAGTGAAATAATAAATTTAGAAAATAAGTGTGAAAACAACAGATCTAAAAGTGAAGTGAAATTATAAATTTGGAATGAAGTGTGAATTAAATATAATTGAAGAATGAAACAAATAATAAATTTTGATCACAAATAGGAAGATAAGGAGAAGAGAAAAGCGCGTAACACGTCCTTTCCCTACTCATATCCTAGAGCCTAGGCTATAGCTAAAGGTAAAATTATTATTTTTGTTTTAAACGAACACTGTTAAATCTGTATCAGAATATGTATCTTTGTGGAATACCCATTGCTTTTGTTCTATTTGTAGAAGTATAATCAAGACATGTTTGATGTTTTGATAATAAAATGATTTCTGACAGTAATTGATTTTTTTTTTATTTGTAAGTAAAGGTAGAACATTACAAATTGGCGATCCAGCCTGAGGATTTAGAATAACAGAGAAACTTCTGATAACGCAGTTAGATAAATATTTTGTTTGTTTTCAAAAACAAACTGGCGATCCGTTAAGTGACCAAAGTAACAATTAAAATAGAAAAAGTTCGACAAAGATACAATAGAACGCTGAAAAAATGGCTTCCCTAGAAGAAATAAAAAACTGTATGAAAGAGGTACAGGAGGAGTTAAGAAATGATATAAAAAATATTTATGATAGTGTTAACAACAAACTAGAACAAAAATTAGCAGAAATAAAAGATGATATTAATAGGGATAGATTGGAAAGTGAAAATAAGGTTGAAGAGAAATTAAAAAAAATGATAAATAACAAATGCGCAGAAATAAATAATAGCTTAGTAGTAAATATAGACAAAACAATTTCTGAAAATACACAATTGATAAATATGCTAAAAAGTAATGTTTTAGAGGAACAGGATAGAATGAAAGATTGTTTGACAAAAATACAGAATAGATTAGAATTCGATAACAATAGCGTAGAATCAATAAGTCAAAAAGAAAATAGTGTAGTGAACGAAAGTGTAGAGTCAGAACAGGAAATAGGTTGTAATCATAAATTATTTTTAAACGAAATAATAATTAGACCATTTTCGGGTAACCCGATGAACTCCATCCACCCGGTAGATTTTTTAAATGTACTAAAAGATAAAATTCAGGATTTGAGAATAAAAACCGAACGGGACAAGTTGAGGCTAGCAAAAAGATATTTAGACGGACAGGCGTGGACGTTGTTTTCGGTATGTGAACACAACATAAAGAGCTTTAGCGAGTTTGAAAAATGGCTTCTAGACAATTACTGGTCGCCACAAATGCAACTTAGAATAAGGTCCGAAGTGTTCAGGCCAAAACAATACCACCCAAATAAAGGTGATATGCTTTCACATTTTTTGCACTGGGTAAATAAAACTAAGTATTTAAATCCACCCATGGAAGAGACAGTACTTGTGGGGGCGATCATCGAACACTACAGTGACGCGAATATTTGTCAATTCCAGGCAAGGGAAACGGATACAATCGATGATATGATAAAACTGATTAGAATCCTAGATCGCCAGGAATGCCGGAATATTCGTGAAGTAAACAATGGTGGTTATAATAACTACAAAACCGATAGGAGACAAAAACATATTGAGTCACACGATCAGGGAAACTTGTGAGGGCGGGATCTGTGAAAACAAATAACAGGTTCCGCGAACTTAATATTACCGATATTGACAACAACAGTTTAAATATTAACAATAACAATGTAGAGAGAGGCGGGAATACAATGGAACAAGTCAATACTTTGTTTGACGAGGACTTATTATCTGACTTACTGGACAGACCAAACGAAACCAATGACAAGGTGATTCCTGTGTTGAAAGTAGGGGTTGGAGGAGAAAACACACTTGCTTTGTTAGACACCGGTAGTCAAATAACTGCTGTGTCTGAAGCGTTTGTTCAAAGAATAAACAATACTGGTGAAAGGTTATCAATGTTACCGACAAAAAATATTAAAATTAAAACTGCAATAGGACAAAAGACTACGGTTGTTAGGTCTGTCGTCTGTTTAGATATAATAATAAAAAATGTTACATTTACGACACATGCGTACATTGTACCCGATTTAACGAATGATATAATATTAGGTATGGATTGGATAGGGTATTGCGAGGTTACAATGGATTTTGCGCTTAACTTAATTGTTATTAATAAACCGGGGTTTGAAATAAATATTTATCTGGGCAAACTTATAATAGATCACAATAACGACGATGTTTTGCATGCTTTAGAAATAATAGATACAAATGATGATGGAGAAAAGGAAATAAAAAATGTTACTATAGATAATGATGAAGATGATAGGTACGAGGATAGGTCAAAATGTTTCGATAAATTTATGCTAGGAGAAAATAATAACTTAACTGAATCGCAGAAAAACACTTTGATATCATTATTAAGCAAATACAAGGAACTATTTAACGACAGGCCCGGATTAGTATCGAATTATGAGTGTAGTTTGAATGTAGATACGAATATGAAGGTATTTGTTAAGAAAACGTATCCGATACCGGTAGCTAAGATGGAGGCAGCTCAGGATGAAATAAATCGTATGTTAGAGTGGGGGATAATAGAAAGTTCCGAATCTGAATATTCTAATCCACTGTTGGTAGTACCTAAAAAAGATAGATCGGTACGGTTATGTTTAGACGCTAGGAGCCTCAATAAAATAATAATTCCTGATCGCGAGTCAACCCGTCCAATAGATGAAATACTGGCCAGATTCCATGGAAGTAAATGTTTGAGTTCACTGGATCTGTCCAGCGGATATTGGCAAGTTCCCCTTGCTAAAGAAAGTAGAAAATATACAGCGTTCTTGTTTAAAAATAGAAATTATCAGTTTAAGGTGCTGCCTTTTGGCATAAACAACTCGGTAGCTATATTCAATAAGTGCCTAAATAAAGTATTGGGTGATGAATTTGATTCATTTATGACGTTGTATGTAGACGATATTTTGATAACATCGCGGAATTTCGAGGAACATGTGACACATTTAAATTTGGTCTTTGAAAAATTATTAAAAGCGGGGATTACAGTAAAGGCTTCCAAATCCGAACTCATGAGGGGTCAAATTACGTATCTGGGACACATTATAAGCCCGGAACATATTATTATTAATCCTAATAAAATGGAAACGATTCGTAAATTTCCCGAACCTAAAGGTAAGAAAGATCTGCAGTCTTTTCTAGGACTGTGCAACTTTTTTAGAAAATTCATTAAACATTTTTCGAGTTTTACAAATGGCCTGGCGCATTTATTGAGAAAGCATGTAAAGTGGAAATGGGGTGAAAATGAACGAAAACACTTTAATATTATTAAGGATTTATTCATTCAGACAATTGAATTGAAACATCCTGACTTCAGTAAAGAAATTTATATCACATGCGATGCTAGTGGTGTAGCGATAGGTGCACAGCTCTTCCAATATAATAGTGAAGGTGAGGCAGAGGTAATTATGTTTGCTAGCCGTAGATTGAATAGTGCGGAGGCTAGGTACACTATCACCGAACTAGAGCTGTTGGCAATAGTTTTCGCGTGTCGAAAGTTTAGAACCTTTATATTGGGTCACTCAGTAACGATAAAAACAGATCATAAGGCATTAACTTTTCTGAATAACGGCAAATTTTTAAATAATAGACTAATGAGGTGGATGTTGTACTTGCAGGAGTATGCGTTAAAAATTGAGTACTGTCCTGGTAAAGAAAACACAGTGGCGGACGTATTGTCGCGTTATCCGATAAATAATGGCGTGAATGGGTTAGATAAAGAAAGAAACTTAGTAAAGATAAATAGAATAGAAATAGATACGGAAAATAATATCAGACATTTTTTAAAGGACATAGTTAGGTTTCAAGCCGAAGATGAAAGGTTAAGGAATATTCAAGAGAATATGAAGGGTACTGGGGAATTAGCGAATAGGTTAAATAAATTTTATAAGATTCATGAGAATGTATTATTTTTTAGGCGCAATCCGACTAGAGAAGAGTGGAAGTTGTGCATACCGGGTGATTTCGTAGAATTGGTAGTAAAAGATTTTCATTTAAGGTTAGGCCATTTCGGTGCACACAAGTGTTATAAATTTATAAATTCCCTTTGTGATTTTCCTAACATGCGTAAATTAGTTAGTAAAGTGGTTGGTGTTTGTGATCTGTGCCAGAAGGCGAAAGTGAATACTAAGGTCAGTGCAGGTTTAATGCAGAATGTTATCTCTGATAAACCATTGGAACTACTTAGCGTGGATCTATATGGCCCGTTGCCGCAAAGCATAGGTGGCGTGCAACATATATTCGTGGTACTTGACACGTTCACAAAATTTGTTAGATTATATCCTCTTAAAAAGGCTACAGCCAAAGTAATGATAGATAAATTAATGACTGATTATATTCCTAAATACGGCAAATTTGAAAATATTTTATCGGACCAAGGTCCGCAGTTTATCAGTAGAACGTGGATAGAATCCCTAGAGAAAGAAAATGTAAAGGTAAAATTTAGTTCAATATACCATCCCCAGTCTAATCAGGTGGAGAGAATTATGCGTGAGCTTGGTAGATTATTCAGAACGTACTGTTATGAAAAGCACACCAAATGGGCTTTATTAATTAGTGACATAGAGTATTGGATTAACGCGACTGTACATGATAGTACAGGAATGTCTCCGTGTGAGTTAATGTTAGATAAGCCGCCCGGTTCTTTAGTAGAAAAAATAGTTAAGTTTCCTGATCGTGAAACTCTGAGTCGGGAAGAAAAGTTAATAATAGCTAGAGAAAGGTTAGTGAATAGAGCAAGACGTAGAAAATTGCGGCATGATAAGGGTAATAAAATAAAATTTAAAATTAACGATTTAGTATTAGAACAAACTCATTTTAAGTCGAGCGGGTTGGATAAAACCATAAAAAAGTTTCAGTTATTATACCAGGGACCCTATAAGATTAAGAAGGTGTTGAATGAAAATGCTTACGTCCTGATTCACCCTGTAACATTAGAGTATAGAAGCACTAGAAATGTTATTCATTTAAAGAAGTATAATTGTAATGAAACTGAGGATAATCGAGTGGATGGAGAATTAGCAGATAATGTTGTTGAATCGGATAGTGATAGTGAAGTAAATGAGTAACTAAGAATTAAAACGGCTAAGCTGCCTGATGTACAACGCTATGTTTGATTCGTTTTCTTATAGTACAGTTAAATTTTGTAAGTTAATTAATAGTATGAGGTAAAAGTAGATGTGTCGGTGACTCTCAAACTGTTTTCGTTGTGCGCAGGCGGTTAAGTATACTATTGTACAATATAGATGTTAAGATATGTTATTGAATTTATGGATATGTGTTTGAGTCAGGGTTGTATTTAGAAATATTCTGTGTATGTTAATTTTGTGCTCTAAGCATGCAAAATAAAAATTCCCTTCAGGAAGTCAATTTTTATTTAATTGGGGCGGGTGTACTGTAACACCCCAGAATATTTAGCATGATGAGGCGGAAAGTGTGTAGGTACTTTTAGAAATGACATTGTGCAAGCACTTTAATATAGATGTTCCCATCAAACCTTCCTTAGCCCCTCTCCCATTATAGAGTGAAATAGAAGAGGCGTTTGACATGTGCCTGTAAGAGAGGAGGAGAGACGCCAACGACCCTACCAGACCACAGCTTTTGGCGCAAAAAAGCTGCCGGAAAAAGAACAAGAAGTGTGGAAAAAACCTCCGAATCGGGCACTCGTCAAGATAATTCTGGCAAAAAAGGCCAAGGTTTACATAAATAATTAGAATTAAGAGTAACGTAGTTAAACGTAAATAAACATAAATAAAAGTTGAAGTGAAATAATAAATTTAGAATATAAGTGTGAAATCAACATAAATAAAAGTTGAAGTGAAATAATAAATTTAGAATAGGTATAAGTGTGAAATCAACATAATTAAAAGTTGAAGTGAAATAATAAATTTAGAAAATAAGTGTGAAAACAACAGATCTAAAAGTGAAGTGAAATTATAAATTTGGAATGAAGTGTGAATTAAATATAATTGAAGAATGAAACAAATAATAAATTTTGATCACAAATAGGAAGATAAGGAGAAGAGAAAAGCGCGTAACACGTCCTTTCCCTACTCATATCCTAGAGCCTAGGCTATAGCTAAAGGTAAAATTATTATTTTTGTTTTAAACGAACACTGTTAAATCTGTATCAGAATATGTATCTTTGTGGAATACCCATTGCTTTTGTTCTATTTGTAGAAGTATAATCAAGACATGTTTGATGTTTTGATAATAAAATGATTTCTGACAGTAATTGATTTTTTTTTTATTTGTAAGTAAAGGTAGAACATTACAATTATAGTGATCACGTGTCAATCATTCACAAAAAGGAGCCGTTCTTTTGTTTTTTTCTCACGCATAGACGACCGGCAGAGGTACTACATATTAAATATTAGGCGTGTCTTCGTGGCTCATTTGTTTTGTTAATCGCACGACGAATTATGTTAACCAGATGTGTTTTTTTTTGTTCACTGATTTGTTCCAAATGCGCCTATCGCATGACCGAAGTCACACAGCATAAATCAGTAAGCTAATGACCAGTTTTTTTTTTGTTTTTTTTTTTATGAAGTGTTTAAATTTTTCAATGTCATTTATAAAATTTGTAGCCACGTCGCAAAACTGTTCATGTGAAATCTTTTCCGTGTCTTAAAGCCGCTGTTTTTTCCGCTGAAATCGTTGCTGGGATTTACGCAGGCTGGTGCGCCGGCTACGAGGATGGAAATGACGTCACTGCGGGCTTGCGTGCGTGGCCACAAGCTCGATTTCAAAATTAGAACCGGAACAATTTTTCGTGCTTGTTTGTCTGCTTGTTTTGAGCACGAACCGATCAGAAAACAGTATCCTGTGGGCGACAGAAACAAATATGGCGTCGCAGTGTGTGTTCAGATATACAATAAAAGTTGACATTTGTTAAATTTCGAACTGTCACTGCGCGCACATCAAACCCATCTATAAAACCAGCTTCAATGCACGCATCGTGTGAAGCGAACACACAAAAGCCGTCACGCTTAAAACTTAGCCAGGAATCTAGTGGCAAAACCAGCTTTGTGTGCAGCGACCTTAAGCCCTAAATCTCTAGACAATACGCCAGCCATCCCTACTAAACCGATTGACACAATTTTTTTTAAAAACTGAAGCCTTTAGTCCACAGATATGTTATCGCTATTTTTTTTTTTGGTGAAATTTCTTTAAAAGGGGTGATTTCAAGCGATAATAGTAAAAATGACGAGGGGGTAGCGGGGTGAAGAGGAACGTAAAGAGAGAAAACCCTTCGATGTTCACGAGACATGAGTGTGAGAGAAATGCAAATATGTACGTATGTCGGAGATTTTACAAACAGTTTGACAAGTCGACTTTGACAATTGAAGTGTATATTTAAATTAGTTAGTTTTTTAGCGCAAATATTCCAAATATTAATACACAAATAAATTTTATTTTATTTTCCAAATAATTTAAGAGCGTGTAAGTTTATGTTAATTTAATGCCAAAATAGAGTTTTTAAATATTACATGGACTGTACACCAAGTCTAAAATTTGGTCTCAGATCAGAAAAAAATAGCGAAAATCGTAAATGTATCAAATGAGGTTAAATTTTCTAAAAATTAATTGTGACAGCTCTTGCGGGGTAACCATGACAACGATGAACAGATCTCGTACATTTTTTTTAAATTTATAACCAATTAAATATAGCGACAACTTGATGGATCAAGCTAAATCAAAAGAAAAATAACTGTATAAATGGAAACTAATGAGGAATAAATTTATTGTCGTAGGTCTGTATCAAAATATCGTTTTTTGAAAACAATATGAAAATACATGCAAAAGGTTTTGCACGGGTACACTAGTGTAGATTAAAACGATAGCATGTAGCACGCATCGTGTACAGCGAACACAGAAAAGCCGTCACGCTTAAAACCTAGCCAGGAATCTAGGGACAAAACCAGCCTCGTGTGCAGCGACCTTAAGCGGTTTTGGTTTTAAGTCGTAGATATGTAGATTAAAACGATAGCTTGTATGGATGTTGCGAGTAAATGGAGTTCTTACACCAAAAGGGCGTATTTAAACGACCTTTATCTGAACAAGTATCGACAACTTTATTATAAAAGCTCTCGTTAATATCGTGCTCAAATAATTAGACGTGACAAGCTATTTTTAAAGCGACATCTATCGGATAATTAGGCACACTTTAAACTTTTAAAGCTTTCGTTTTTTCTGTCCCGATTTATTAAAAACGACACGGCTTTATTTTTGAAAACGCAACACTTTTGCAGAGCGTGAACTTCGCGTGAGAGACAATGTGAGGGGGCGGAAAAGATTCACAGTCTAAGGTCACTGTAAAACCAGACTTTTTGACAACCCTTTCTGCAACCCAGCATTAAGCTTTCAATACATATACTTTTATTCTATACTGAGCATAAGAATAAAAATCGCAATCGAACCATTAGGATGCAAACATATACTTCTGTCTTTTTTTTTACGCCGTATAAGTACTGGCGTATCCAGGAGGGCAAAACAAGCACGGGGGACCCGGCTTAAGAAATTTGCTCCCTCCTGGGCCAAAACCTGGGTACGCCCCTGTTAACGTCACAGAAAAAGACAAAGTTTTTGAAACAGAGATACTTTATTCAGATTGAATGCAAGTATATACATCAACCAATCCTATCATCGGAGAAATCAGGGAATTACATCGAACAAAGAGATGCAAATATATTTTCGAAACGCTTTGTTGCCTTCACTCACCGCACATTGAGTTGATAGACAATGATTCATATAGTAAATTATTAAATATATATGTTTCAATATGACAAGCAGTCGTTTTTCGACGGATGTCTCTTTAAAAATTATATGATCAATCTCATTTTTCATTGAAGGCAGATCGACGATGTTATTGGTTAATAAATGCGACAATTGAAATTGAAAACGTCATAATATATCGAGCAATTTTCCAACCGATAAAGCAGTACTCACGATTGTTGAAGACTGATTTTAATGCGCCTATATACGTTGTCCAAAATGAAACTAATCATAGGAAAAAAAACCGTACAAACTTATAGGTATGTAAACAGTTCGTCCATTACGGGAATAGAGTCTCGAAGATTCGAAGAACTGTTGTCCCCATACATCGATAAACGTCGCCGTCAGATTGCCAAAAAATCCAAAATCATTAGGAGATTTATAAAGTTAAAAATTAAAAAAAAACTTTTACATGTAGTCTTATGGAAAATATGTCAACCTAGCATGCAAACGGTACATTATAATTTTTTGCAAATAACCAAATAATGTCAGCAGTTCCGAAAACTAACTATGTAAAGCATCGATGTCTTACGCATAGTTTAATATTTTTTCCATTTTAATTAGGAGACTTTTAATCAATAAAGAAAATTATTAAACCTTAGCACTTTTTGATTATGTAGGTACTTTTATTCTTGACAATTTTAAAAATTTTAACTGAATTTTCAACTTTTTAATGATTTAATTTTAATTTTTATTACTTCTAATTTCTTTTTTTAATTATTTACTGAAAAAAATGCGTAAAATACAGATATTTACTTAAATTTATTTTTTCTAACCTAACTTTGTACAAAAAATTCAAAAGTTAGTTCATTAAGTAAAATACTGAAATAATTAATTAATTTTTAAAAAAATGATTTATTTATGCCTTTATGACAATAATTTATTAGTATCATCGACTTATAACCTTTTGTAAAAATTTATCATGGAAAGTTCCCATTTAGAATTCGACTTACTTTTGATTGGTACTGTAACGCATCAACCTCCTTAAACTTAAGAGATTTTATAACAATTGTTTCGTATAACACGCTCCGTCAGACAAAGAGACAAATATTCTAAGCCTCCTCTTCTAATAAACAAACGAATCGTCTGTGCCTATTTTCCAGTACGCTATAATTTCCTGACGTAGACATGTATTTTTTTTTCAAGAGCTTTTTAAGTCCTATGTCTCGTTTCATTCCAGTCATAGTATATCATGTATATGTCAGTAACATGCATTTTTCCGACTAGACGCTTTTCCGCGAAGGTACGCGAAACCGCGATTATCCGCCAAGAAAATTTATGTCAATACCACAGAGACGATTTCTTTTGTAGTTCGGAATAAGGAATATTGAAAAGCTGAAACCATGCTTCTTCAATGCATACGATTGCATTTCAACTGTAAAAAAATAAGAAGCTGGAAAAAACGCACGATTCAAAAGCGCTTTTTCAGCTTTCGAACCGTATACAGGCAGAATTGTGTCCAGTGAAAAAGTGGTGCCATCGTTAGTGTGTCAAGAAAACTAAACGAAGTCAATAGTGGCGCCGTGCCACGGTTAATATATTAAACTAATAAACTATAGTCTATTGTTGATGATTTGTTGAATCAAAAATCAAAATATACGTAAATTATAAATTTTGAAGACTTCGGGACTGGCAGTGAACTGCGAATAAACTTTTGAGCAAGCGAGCACGTACGTATTTGTGTTCAGATCATAGTTCAAACAAGGAAAGTGTCGTAGAAACAAAGAGCACATGGTATTTACTTGATATTTGTATACTCAACGCATTTAGACTAATCTATTATACACGCGAATGGGTGCATTCTGTATGCCTGTTTCAAGGTCGTCAGTCAAAGACAATCGATAGCTATGGTTTACAAATTATAAGATATGTCAAATCTCTCAAGTTCCAAATTAGCATAAATTGATTTTTTCTTCCATTTTTACTAATGACATTTTTTTATATTTTAAATACATTTTTATAGAAAATAATTTGAACTCTGTACTATTTTGACACAAGAAATCAGCTATAAAAATAAATTTTAGTTGACTATTTAACCGTCGTGCGGCGCCACTATTGACTCTGTTTAGTTTACTTGACACACGGATGATGGCGCCACAATCGACACAATTGCCACGATGCGTTGCGTGATTTGAATACCTCAGCGGAACGTTTATAGTTTTTTTTTTTTAATTAGAATTGACATTCGACTCAACGCGATTTTTCTAAAAAAACTTCGTGTTCTTGCTTTCAGAATAAGCGTTCTTCGTGTATGTAGGTGTGAGTGTTTGTGTGCGTATGTGTGATCGGAGAAGGACTATTGTTCACACAAAGGATTCCACAATAATCCTTCGTTCGCTTCTTTATCATGACGCGTCGGCTTACTCGAGAGTCCTTCGCGAAATATATTGGCTATAAAAATACCGCTCGATCAGATCAAAATCGAACTCGTTCAAAGCCCCGCACTACTTATTTACTCTGTGAAAATAATAATCTCTTATAACGTGTCCATCTTTTTCATTTACAAAAATGATTTTTTTCAGTGATAAAAATGAATCTTTAAAAAAACTTACCATATAATGGAGTGATAATTCCTGAAACAAAAATAAAGTTTGATTAGTTACAAAAATTATTAATTAATTAAAAATCAGATTTTATCTGCTATACTGTACAGATTGTACAAGGTACAGGCTGTGTGGACGAAGCCTACTAGCGCCGCTAGTGGGTAATAGAGAATTATTGAACTCACTTTTTATGGAAATCGTGTCATGTTTCTATTGTGATAAGTCAAAAACAAGTTGGTCATGATGTGTCAAAAAAAATGTAATAAGGAAAACTGATGTTAATTTTATATAGGTATCATAAAAATCAGATTGTAAACAATTATATAAATAGCATAACATAAAAGGTATGTGAGAATTATTTACTTATCAATTATGACGTACAATATATAAATAATTAATTTATTTACACTGACAGCGGAACGTCAAATTATGGCGCCAATGATCTTTATTTTACTTAATTCGCCATCAACGCAACAGCCTGGAACACATCAAGCATTTCCAGATCGCTTAGTTTTGCCCATATTTTCTTTGTAATTAAAAAACTTCATAAAATTATAGTTATTTTCACGTTTAATAAACATTGCTCACTGATCTACGGAAAATTTGAGGTTGAAGTTTCCCCTAGTGCTCACCACAAACGCTCACATCGAAAAATTTGTAACTCCGCCTCCTTGCACACAGCCAATACTGACGGCGTGAGATTTGAAATGTTGTGAACCGCTGATTTGTAATTTCAAATACATTTCTCAATTGTCGATAGAATAATTTGCGAAAGTTGTGAAAAGGGTGTTATTTATGCATCCCGCTTCGCGCGAGATGAACGCGATGTCAAATATTACCCTTAGAGCCGACGACGGATGGAAATATATTGCGCCTTGAGATTAAGCTACTATTTAGCTTTATTTTGGAACAGTGACGTATCCTGCACCAAGAGGCCTATAAAAACCGCCTGAGGCATCACTCTGATGCGTTGATAAAATTTCCGTTCTGTCTTGTGTTCCTGGCTATATTTGAATCCGGTGTTTTGTTTGCACTCCCTCATTTCCACACCATAAATGTGCCGTTTCATATTATTTTTCAAGTCCTCGAAATTAAGTTAAAAAATAGTTTTCACTCAAAAAAATAATATAATCTTTGCAAATCCTTTGATGAAGAGATGAATAATCCAAGCATCATTATTTTTATTTTCACACGAATTCGGTTTAAGGTTTTACTTTTTGAACACAGAAATGTCGGTGAAATTTCTCTTTATAGTAAAGTTTTGAAAATTCGATTTGCGCTACACCACTGGTCGACGGTTTAATATGCTGTCGCAAGCAAATGTACATATTAAAATCATAAATTTATATAATATATACCTATGTAGTTATTTGAATATATTTATTTCAGCACGCCGATTTCAGTCCCGATGCAATGTGAATTTGGGAACCTAATTAATTAAGAACTTAAACCGCGAAAAGTACCAAATTTCATTTAGTTTCCACTGACAACCCATCCCAGAATATTTCGCAAACTCGAATAAAAAATATAGTAGTAAAACATACTTTTTCTTATATTATGCAAAATTTAATGGAAATATTTCGTCTTTTATTTTAAAATGGGTAGTATTTACACGAGTGACTGTAAATTACATTTTTGGGTGACAAAAATAATCAATTTGGGTTACTGTATTACTAAGTGAGCGACTGACTGCGCGTGACGAGAAAATAATAGTTGGGTGACTAAATCACTAAGTGAGTGACTAAATTACTAAGTGAGCGACTTAAATTACTAAGTTGTTAATAGTTAATTGTTTGAATAGAACTGCGTTTTCTAAAAAATATAGATTTAATTGACTGTCAATATACATTTTTTAGAAAACGCAGTTCTATTCAAACAATTAACTATTTAATTCGCATACCTCGTTATCGTTCACCCCGGCATTACAATTTGCATACCCGTTTATCTTTCGCCCCGGAATTACAATTCGCATACCCGTTTATCGTTCACCCCGGAATTATTTTTTTAAAAACTCCACTTTTACCCCATCGCATTTCACTGCGAGACAATTCGCATACCCTTTTATCAAAAAAGCGATGGTTTTCAATCTTCATGAAAATGTGAGTTTTAAGTTGTAGTCTCAAAGTGAAAAAAAAAAAATAAAAAGTAAAAACAAAAGAAGATATCTGCTTCAAAATTACGAAGGTATTCTAGTCACTCACTTAGTAATTTAGTCGCTCACTTAGTAATTTAGTCACCCAACTATTATTTTAATATCTCAAGTTATTAAAACAGTATCTCATCATCAGTCACAAAATTTGTTTTTTTATTCGACCGTTTTATAATTCCCCTTTTAAAATTGTATTGTATTTTAATTTTGGTTCAGTGTGGACTATTAACCTGTACAATATATTGATTTTCCAGAGAAATGAAACAGAACAAACCGGCCTCACCAGACGCTATTGTTATTTTGACGCGATAATGATTAACTGACATTATTCAATTATTCTGAACGTCGTGTCGACGGAGGTGTCCAGCTGTGTTACAAAGCAATGGTGAAGCATTAATCAAATTCGAAATAATACTTTCCCAAATAGGCCAGTCATAATATCTTGCAGCCAAACGGGATGGAGTGCAAGAACTTTGGACAGCCTAAGCGGGGGGGGGGAGTAAATGTCGGTAAATTAGATCGGCGCGACTTTACAGGAATTATTGCTACCTATAGTACCTATACGACGGCAGCCTTTAGTAATCTCCGACATCTTCCCCTTCCTAAAATTTTCCTGATTGGGGATAACACACAGTCGGTGGTCAACGCTTACTCAAGCCACTTTCCTGTTAAAATTTAATAAAAATTTTAACTTTAATTTTTTTCCAACTGTGTAGGCTTTCACGTTCGGTGCTGTTCCAAATCTTCTTGGTTTCAGGGCCTGTAGCCCGTGGTCCGTGGAAGTATCCTAGGCGACTCACAGTGTGTCGACGACTGGTGTCTAAGCGTGAATGTGTTTTCTGCTCACCTGCGAACCGCTTGGAAGGACGCTTCGTCCGCTGTCACATCGCCTTTAATACTGTCTATACCTAAACGTCAGTTAAAAATACCAATGGACCGCGACCTACAAGTCCCGAAACCAAGAAGATATGCGATTGAAAGTTCGACTGAGTTTACATGCTATTGCTATACGCAAAGTTTCGTGTAGTCGATAGTACGTTTTCTCTATAAAAAGTAGCCTATAGCCCTGACAGAGGCACCCAAGCTTCGCAGCTCTGGTTTGAGGATGATAAATCAATCATAATATCCCCGTCAATTGTTATTCCATCGCCACCATACTGTTTGTATACGTTACATAATTGTATGCATGACGTCGCTTGGAAACAGTTGCCAAACAGGTCGATATTCTACTGACTTGATATTGTTTGATGAGCGGTTTACATTAAAAAGAGATTGAAAAATGAACAAAGTTAGACAATACTATTCGGAGAAAAACTAAAACAAAAGATTTTAATTGCGTTTTCCGCAGCAGCGCAAATTTTAGTCTTATCGTAAAATTATACTCGGCGAGTTCAGAGTGCTTATGTTACGGTCTATATACCCGAAGTCGATCAATTATCGAAATAAATGCGCAAAACTAGTTTAGACCAACCAATATTTCCCAAACCCGAAATCTTACATTTAAACGGGTATTGAGTGTTATAAAACGAACAAAACTAGTACCTGTGAAATTGATTTACGAACCTTATTTAAAAACCAACCCAATATCAACCAAGTCACATACTGATGCCGAAATAACCAGACTCATCATCATATATATTAATACGTTAAAGATGTTTGCCTCCCTTTTTACAAAAAAACCTCACAATTTCTCCACATAAATTATATATCATTTTACAGATAATTGCTTGCTCTACTGACATCAACAACTAAAAAATTTATTATTGCTTTTGTTTTTGTAAATTAATTAAAATACAGCAACGCTGAACAACGTCTGCCATCTGACGGCTTTAATTTTGAAACAACGTCAACACTTCGATATGTCATCTGACCTTCATATTGTAATACAACAGACACAATACTGCATACTGCCATCTGACGGCTTTAATTTTGAAACAGCGAGCAACGCTGAACAACGTCACAGCAATGCTGCACGATGCCATCTGACGGCTTAGCTCAACGCTTTTGCTACTTGCGCCTCTATATGACAATTTTAGTAAAATATTTCTTCGATCTGTCATCTGAGCTTCATATTGTAATACAACAAAAAGAAGAACGTTATAAGCAGTGTGCAAAATTAGAAACGAATTGAATATCTGTAATCATATTTAAAAAATAATTTTGTAAAGTGATAATTATTATACTTATTTAGTGGAAATAATTCGCACAGGTCACTCTAGTAGATAGTTAATTGTTAAATTCTGGAGCCGAAGTTAACAACGTAACAAAAATAAGAAATAAAAACATTCAAGAATGTTTTTAGCTCATTTGCTTCGTCTTGATTCTCCTTCAATATTTCGATATTTTTAGAAAAAAACAGATAATGTCCAAACACCTGCAAAGAATGACAAGTGACAAGAGCAAGTTAGTAACCTGAATACCGCACAAAATATGTAAATAGACGCCTCGGACGTCAGTGGTTACGCAAAATGCGTCATCAAAATCGCACACGGCAACGATTCTCCATGTCAACAATCGCAAACAGATTCGAGTTTATGCACTAGAATCTTAATATTCTTAATACGAATATTTATTAGACAGAACGTGAGCTGCACGCAAAGTACAGCTCAATTTATTTGTAACTATAGCGGCCCGAATTAAGTACATTGCCGCTGTTGTTTCGTCGACTTACGTTGCAAAATTGGTCTCCACGAAAAGCGCTTTTATTTTAACGCGATAATATATATAGCCTATGTTCATCCTGAAGGTCCATTCTAAATATTGGTGAAAACATTTTTGAAATCGTATGAATAGTTTTGGAGATTACCTCCTACATCGAAACTTACAAACTTTGCCTCTTTATAATATTATTATAGATTGTTAATTTTTTTCGACAAAATAAGAAGTCAAATAATAAAGTATTTTGAATTAGATGCGATTTATAAGTAATAGATGATAAAGAATTGTTTATACATAATATGTTCTGAGGAAAACATAAATCTTGCCGAAACGTTGACCATTAAATATGTTGGATAAAGTTCCGATTAAGGGACACGCTCGATTTTTGGTCAATTTTCTTTTTACGTATGCACCTCGATTAGTGATCAGAATTCCCAAATGGATTTTTGGCACAATGCACCATATTATTATTATTATAGGATCGATGAACTAAGCAAATACTGAAGGTTTTTTTATTGCATTTTATTGTCTGACGTTTCGGCAATCTTTATATGCCATCTTCGGAGAATCAATGCTGTCTGTTTTCTCGGTATTGTTGTTATGTATAAAATAAATTAAAATAAAAAATGTCATCAAAAGGTATTAAAATTACTATACCTTTTGATGACTTATGACTCTTTGTCAAATTTTCGTTTATGAAATTTCTTTGTTTGTTTTTAAAAACTATAATCAGTTTGTCACGAATGGTGACTATCATTCTTACAATACGCGTTTTAGGCACGACCTGAGTTCTCCCTTTAGCAAACTTGATTAGTGTTGGGGAGAATCGTCTTTTTTGAGAATCGAGTACTCTGTATTCGAATACTTTTAAGAATCGAATACTTATCCGAGTACCGAGTACTTCTTCTCATTGCATGCAGTTGATAGTCTGTCAGCTGCTTAGAATCGATGCTAACCATGCTAACCGAATACCGTCGGCTCGCACATTAGCTTGTGCTGGAAACACTGAATACTGAATGATGGTTGGCCGTGCAATTTTTATGCAAGTTAAATTGTTATAACCGAAAAATTTAGTTATGTTAATATTTTCAAATACTTATTGTCGTTAAATTTACTATATCTATTTTATTTTTTTTAATCTGAACGCTATTTTGTTTATATGGCGAAAGAAGAGTTTATTGATTTTTATTTTTTTAAAGAGTCTATTTATTTTTGTATTTTTTAATAAATAATTGTAAGTAATGTTTTTAGTTTCCCTAATAAAATTATTAAAATCAAAATAAGTAAGTAGGTGCCCCTTTTCATTATGTAAGTACGTGGCGTTGACAAAACGCCTAATATCTATTCCTTATTATATTACCTATATAATTATTGTATTCGGTATTCGAGTACACGCCGTGCTAGTACAGAATCGCATAATTCAATCCCAGCACAGTGCACTGATAACTGCAGTGTACTCGTACTGTGTATTCGAATACCAGTGTGTATTCACGCAGGTACAAAAACGCATCAACTGTAGGAAGAATTCGATTCCTGTACTCGGTCTCCAGTATTCGAATACAAGTTACAAGTACTCGAGTACAGCGAGTACTTTGAAGAATCGAGTACTGAATCGATTCTTGTACTCGAGTACCCCATCACTAAACTTGATGTAAGCAAAAATTATCCTCTCAACATAGGTGTAAAAATTTTTAATAAACTGCCAAGTCAAATTAAGAATTGTAACAAATTAAATATTTTTTCTCGTTTGTTAAAAACGTTCCTTCTGGGGAACACATTTTACAATTTGTCTGAATTTTTTAATTTGTAATTTATATGTATGACGTTTTCTATATGAGTTTTTCTCATCAAATGAAATAAAGAGCTTTACTTTACTTTACTTTACATTTTTTTATTTTAATTTATTTAAATTTAAAATTTAAAGATCTTACTATCGTTTCCTCAAACAGACACTTCTTTATATATACGCATTATTAAGATAGCAGCCATAAATCATTGCTCAAGTTATCACATAGAAGAATTTTGACTCAAGGGAAAAATGTGCCTCTGGTCGGATTCGAGGTACACAGATCTTATCAAATTTACTATCGTTTACTAAAACAGACACTTCCATATATGCCCATTATTAAGATAGCAAGCATCCCTGACGCCTCATTGGTCAAACAGAAGAATTTTGGCCCAAGGAAAAAAAAACTGTGTAGTTCTCGTTTTTCTGCACGCTCTTCTATATATCCAACGCACATATATATAAATATACACCTTCCCGCAGTATTTTCCAACCAAACACGTTGTCTAATGGTGTTTACACAGTAGTTAGATGTTTTACTGACCTATTTCGTCAAGGCATACACGCACGCGTTGTTTACACGTACACAACTAGCGCGGTATTTGTTTTCAGACACATGTGTGTGTGGTAAATGTGGTGAAATATTAAAACGCTCAAATAGATTTGTGTGAACATGTAAACACAGTGGAATGAATATTAACGAAACGGCTCAATTAAGTCGACTCCATTTCAATTCTAATATCGGCATTGGATCCTCGAATGATTGAACTATTTCCAGCAATTATTCTTATAATTTTGTTAACCTTTAGCTAGTCGCACCAAAATACTTACACTATTAATCGAGAGGGATTCATATAAACCCCAAGGTTTACTTGCGAAAACAAAACAAATAAAAAAAGAGAAAATATTTATTTTATGTAGGAACTTCAAAAACATCTTAATCAACAAAAATATGACTTCTAGAAAACAACAAAATATAACCTTCTAAAACAGTATTTTAACTGCATGGCACGTGAATCACCAACTTTAGTATGGTGTTCATCTATACTAATATATAAAGCTGAAGAGTTTGCTTGTTTGTTTGGTTGAACGCGCTAATCTCAAGAACTACTGGTTCGAATTGAAAATTTTTTTTTGTTTGATACTCCATTTATCAAAGAAGGCTATAGGCTATATAATATGACGCTACGACCAATAGGAGTGGAGCATCAATGAGAAATGTTGCAAAATGTAACTCAAAATTTGTCCGTCCGACAACTCCGGTAACTCCGATCATCATGAATTTTGGACACAACATTCATCTCTGTAAACTAAGATGAATGTGCGTACTAATTGTCCCCCCCCCCCCATTCGTTCTTTTGCAGTCTGATGAAACCGGGCGGGACCGCTGGTTATACATACATTTGTTCTATTTATTATACTTGATTTTCGTCTTTCTATCATTAGACCTTGCCCTTAAGCAACAACGACCTTTAAAACCACTCTGCCTTCAGAAACTGAAAGTTCGGTCTCATTTAGGAGTCGTCTTTCAAGGGCCGTGGCAGAGTGGGAATTTAGCTCTCTTGGTTTCAAAACTTTTCACAGGTTCTGTTGAAGTTTTTTTCAAAAATTCTCACTGGAAAGGAAGGGGTGTGTGAGCTATAGGAAGCTACCGGAACGGACAGAAATATGGCACTCTGCTCAAAGTAGAAACAAATAGTCCAAAATAATATTGTTCGGACTAAGCAATTTGTTTCAGTATGTACTTATAATATTTCAAGCAATTTTATTCTAGTGCCATTTATTAATTTGTTTTTATTTCTTCAATATTCGGATTATTAGGAACTATTGCAGATGCTGCTACACTAGCGGTATGTACTCTAATTTAGTTATTTTTTTCGATGTGTAATTGTCTTAAACACGCATGAAAAATTTGAGAAAAAATCCATTCACTGGCCTTGGCTATAGATGTTACCAGACAGTCAGATATTTTTTAGGTTCTAGGGATTATTAAAATCGCCAAAAAAAAAACATTTTTTTTGATCAAGCAAAGACTTCTGAAATGTAGTCCGCATATAAAGAAGTACCCACAAATATTGCTGCTTGAAATTCTTTCTATAACATAAAAATTAAAAAAATGTACTACCTAAACAGGTACCTTAGGTACTTTATTGTCCCCGTAACTTGTTTATCAAGTTAGTCTAAATTTAGAAACAAGGTTTATCAAAAAACCGAAATACGTTTCCTGTATTTGCAGTGGCTGTTCATTTATTATAGTAAATATTTGTTTATTTTATTTATTCAAGATAAGATTTATGCGTGCCAAATACATATTATCTCTTTCTGGATCTGTTTTTTAACGCCACCAAACTGCCTTTGTTAACTGAGAATCAAATCATATTTTTCAACAAACACTTATCTATTTCTGATTATTATTGGTATATTAACGAAGCCCCCCGCATGCTCCAGAATCGAGCCTTTTTGTGATTCGGTGATCTCATTTCATGTTTTCATTTGTCCAAATATAAGTTATATTATAACAATCGAAGAAGTATTGCTTTTCTTTTTTGTGCCATTGTTGTTCCTAAATGTATTTTAATAGTTTTTTTTATTGTCATTATTATACGCTTAAACTCATGTGTGTAATAAGCGAAATTTCAAATTCGCTCTATTTCACTAAATTAAGCTCTGATAAAAACATCTGAAAGTGATTTAATAGACTCTGCCTACGCATTTTTTTGTAGATTTTTCGTAAAATTGAACAATTGTCCTCTCTATTTTACACATCAATTGAATTTTTAAGCATACGCGTGACGTCACTTCCGGCACCCATTTCCACGACAAAATTCCGCGTTACCGCGAGCTATACATTTTCAATCCGAAAGAAACCAGGGATAGACGTATAGTACGCGCCACGGATCTAAAAGGTTCTGAAGTTAGTCACAAACAGCGTCGCAAAGGCACATTTTAGAGCCGTTGATACTCCCAGCCACCTGCACGGAACGTGCGCTCATCGGTGATTGGCCGTGATCGCTCGTTGCCTTTGCCACTAGTCGCTTTCCTGCTTTAAAGTACAGTCGAGTACGCTATTGTCAAACTGTTATTGTTATATTAGTTTTGATGAGTTGCGAGTTTGTAGTTTTTCAACAGACTGTACAAGCGCAAGCCCGCATTCGCATCTAACTTCCGAGCCTTTTAGTTTCGTGGCGCGTACTATAACTCGTCATGAATTGAATCGAAAAAAAGCAGCGTTTAACAAATACGCATCATTATTACTGCCCTTGCGTACATAACAATGGGATGTCGGTCGACAGTGTGTTGTTTTAAGGAAGTCGGAAGTGCCGCGGTCTAGCGGGGCATTATGACGTAATGTACATAATGTCATTCGATGCAAGATGATGGATGCGACATCATAGAACGTAATGTGAATCTTCCGTTCAGAAAGAGCACCCTCATTCAGAGCTTGAGTGGCGCTTAGTCTACGTCAGAAACATTAGTTCGGCGCGGCAAGCGGATTCTTGAAAAATATCGACAATTAAGAGATAACGACATCGATATAATTATAATACGCGCCACGAATCTAAAAGGCTCGGAAATTAAACGCGAATGCGGGCATGCGTTTGCACAGTACAAGACTACAAGCTTGCAACTCAACAAAACTAAAATAACAATTTGACAATAGCGTACTCGACTGTACTTTAAAGCAGGAAAGCGACAAAGGCAACGAGCGATCACGGCCAATCACCGACGAGCGCACGTTCCGTACAGGTAGCTGAGAGGTGGTGGTAGTATCGACGGCTCTTAAATGTGCCTTTGCGACGCTGTTTGTGACTAACTTCAGAACCTTTTAGAACCGTGGCGCGTATTATACGCCGATGATATTAAATGATGGCAATAAAGAGTTGGGCGATGTATTTTTGGTGTGTAAAGTGTAAATATCTTCATCGAGGCCTCTCAAAAATGTCTGATATTGATAATATCGATAATTTTGGTAGCGGCTATTTTTGTAAAGAATTATTAGTCGGAAACAGGTATATAATACTGCCGTAAAAAGGCAAAAGGCAGTAAGTGACCAACTTATGAATTTGAGTAAATCAAGATTTACTAAAAATGTATTGACCGTCCAGAATTTGATTATGGAAACCAAAACCTGGGGGAACCTTTTTTTAAAAACAATAAAATTATTGCTGCAGCACTTACTGCTGTCGTTGGTTTCAGTATGAACTCATTTTTCAACAAATGTCACTTACTGCCCTTTGCCTTTTTAGAGCAGAAGTTACTTCAATCAATTAGTACTCGAAACTGTTTCGAAATCTCGAAACTCTTTTATAGCGGTGAGAAAAGTACAGTAATTCTATATGTTATGTGATTACAGCTTTTAGTGTTAATATAAGTTTTTTTGTGTATAGTGCACATGATATAAAAAGTATATACATTTGTGAGCTTTTTCCACTAATGCAATGCGGACATTAAAAAACTAACTAATGAAAGAATGAAAAACTACCTCTGTTAATATTGTATTGTAGGTCTACGGCATAAATAAATTAATTAGTTCAAGGATCATAGAAAAAGAATTCTTAATGGCATTCGTTTTTCTACAGCGCACAATTAAATTGAAAATTAAGATATATACGGTCGATTTTTTTATAGTGTAATTTAAGGAGGTTGAGCCGTTTTACGAAGATAATGAAAAAAATCTGAAATAAAGTTTTTTTAATAGATTTTTTTATGACAAAATTTTCTGTAAAAAATCCAAAATCATTAGATTTATAAATTTAAAAATTAAAAAAAACTTTTACATGTAGTCTTATGGAAAATATGTCAACCTTAGCATGCAAACGGTAGGTACATTTTAATTTTTTGCAAATAACCAAATAATGTCAACAGTTCCGAAAACTAACTATGTAAAGCATCGATGTCTTACGCATATTTTAATATTTTTTCCAATTTAATTAGGAGACTTTTAATCAATAAAAAAAATCATTAAACCTTAGCACTTTTCGATTATGGACTTTTATTTTTGACAGTTTTAACAATTTTAACTGAATTTTCAACTTTTTAATGATTTAATTTTAATTTTTATTACTTCTAATTTCTTTTTTTAGTTATTTACTGTAAAAAATATGTAAAATACAGATATAACATAAATTTATTTTTTTTAACCTAACTTTGTACAAAAAATTATTAGAAATTATTAATTAATATTAAAAAAAATATTTATTTATGCTTTTATGGCAATAATATTATTGGTATCATCGACTTATAACCTTTTGTAAAAATTTATTATGGAAAAGTTCCCATTTAGAATTCGACTTACTTTTGAATGGGACTGTAACGAATCAACCTCCTTAAGTTATCGTATTTAGTCAAAAATATTTTTGATTTTGATTTTTAAGTTGACGTCATTTTTATATCCTTCAAAACTGCACACGTACAGTGGAAACTCTATATAACGACACTCAAGGCACTGTGCACTGTGGCGTTATTGAGAGTTGTCGTTAAACGGAAAAAACAAATAATCCATTAATATTTTTTGCTCATAATATATAAAATTTACAAATGACTAACAAACTTATACTATCGCAAATTACAACGCTTTTTGCACATAGTCTGTTAATTTTGTCTGACGTTTTTCGTCCCAACAAACGTAAGAACGAATCTTCGGTACGCATGATGCCGACAACAAAGCAACAAAATAATAAACAAGTACTGTTTATTGCTTAACGATGACGTAATACATAGATAGAATTCATATCATTATTTACATTTGAATGGAATATCCTTAATTAAAAATGTTCGTTAAAAAATGTTTTATGAATATTTTCAATTTCAAATAAAAACAAAAATGACACTTCAACAAAACACATACAGTTGCATTCTATCTATTCTATCTATTTGTTTTATGTGTTATATTATATATTGTAATTATTTTGTAGATTGCCTGAAGAAGTTGAAAAATATCAACGAAACGTAGCAAAAAATTTGAAAAACTAATATCTTATTATTTAAACTGTCCAAGTATCTGAAAATCTGTAATTTATAAATAATAACATGGTCGAGAACAACAACCATAGTTCTTTAGAGTATATCATTTGTATGAGCCACAAAGTTAACCGACTAGAGTTATAGGCCAGTCATAACTTACACAAAAAATCGCTTAAATTGCAATAATTGCGGTAAACTTGCTTTTTTGATATGTTGTTTGGATCCACCTAGATAGTATTTATCCAAATTTGCAGCTCTCTGAAATGTGAGCGCGCTCAGTTATTGCTGAAAAACCGCAATTTTTTCGGACTTTTTTTAGTTTTGTGCAAAAAAAACCACATAGGAAGGCTCTGACGAGGAAGGTCACTATTACTTTTTTTAAAGTATACAAAATTCCCAACAGTTCGAACCCTAATTTAATGTTCTAGGTCTAATAGCACTCAAGATACAGGGTTCCCAATATTCGTAATTTTTTTCCAAAAAGTTGAAAAAGGGAAAATGGCCAATTTTCGACCAAAATATCAGGTATAATGAGGTATCTATGGGAAAATTCATGAGAAATGAAGTTGTAGCAAATTTAATTACCTTAATTATTAGACTATAGGTGTGTCCGTAGACGTGATAGTTCGTTCGATGACGACCATAAACCAAACAAACCTAAAATTGAGTGTTAAGGGGAAGTTACAATAATATTACTAGAAGTTTTCTCTATGTGTTTATTATTAAGTTGCATGCTAATTTAAATTTACTGCAAGTTAAAGAAAAAAGAAAATAAACAAAAATAATTATAAAAACTAATATTTAAAAAACCTTATGCCGGTCACACACGTAACTGCATACTTGTCAAGTACCTATACATGCGCTTGACGTTTGATCTAGTTGGCATGACCGTGTGTGTGATAATTTTACTCAAATATTTTGACTTGACTGCCGAACGAATTTTCAATCTGCATACTTGAAGACCTCTCAAGCGGCCAGATATTGTGACGTGCCAATCAGGCGTTCATAGCTGATAGTCTGTTGTGACTTACTCCTTTTCTATATAGGTACTTTACATGTGTTTCGTGCATAATCTCTACTGATATTCGTAGAACATTTCGCGAAGTGTTTGAAGAATTTATTGATATATACCGAAGCGAATCTTGTTTATGACACATAAAAAATAAACACCACCATGACAGAGATAAGTAAATGTCGCGTACAATAAATTAATAGAAAAAATAAAAGAATTCGACCCAAGTACAGACCGCGAACAAGTTGTAAAAAAAATTAATAGTATCAGAACAAATTACAGGAAAGAAAAAAAGAAAGTTGATGATTGACTTCGGTCTGGTTCAGGCACTGACGAAGTTTATAAACCAAAATTATGGTATTTTAACTCATTACATTTCCTTTCTGATCAAGACATTCCAAACAGTACAGTTTATTCTACGTTTCTGAACCATTTCGGTAGCCAACACCAAACCAATTATTGCTAAAGCCTCATCATATGTGGATGCCATAGTCGATAATTTTACTTTTGCACGTCACTTCTGATTGGAGAATGATGCAGAACTGACGCCGCTTCAAGCAAACTTGTGTCGTGTGTGTCCCATATGGCCATCATGTAAACTTGATCAAACTTCAAGCGCATGTATACTTGACAAGTATGCAGTTACGTGTGTGACCGGCATTATATAATTTTACATGTAACTAGGCTCACCACCACTGTTGGGCTTAGGTTAACCTACGCGTCTTCTTTGAGGGCCCAGGAGTATCAAAGTTGATTTTGATACTCCTGGGCCCTTATGTGTCATAAACAAGATTCGCTTCGGTATATATCAATAAATTCTTCAAACACTTCGCGAAATGTTCTACGAATATCAGTAGAGATTATGCACGAAACACATGTAAAGTACCTATATAGAAAAGGAGTAAGTCACAACAGACTATCAGCTATGAACGCCTGATTGGCACGTCACAATATCTGGCCGCTTGAGAGGTCTTCAAGTATGCAGATTGAAAATTCGTTCGGCAGTCAAGTCAAAATATTTGAGTAAAATTATCACACACACGGTCATGCCAACTAGATCAAACGTCAAGCGCATGTATAGGTACTTGACAAGTATGCAGTTACGTGTGTGACCGGCATAAGGTTTTTTAAATATTAGTTTTTATAATTATTTTTGTTTATTTTCTTTTTTCTTTAACTTGCAGTAAATTTAAATTAGCATGCAACTTAATAATAAACACATAGAGAAAACTTCTAGTAATATTATTGTAACTTCCCCTTAACACTCAATTTTAGGTTTGTTTGGTTTATGGTCGTCATCGAACGAACTATCACGTCTACGGACACACCTATAGTCTAATAATTAAGGTAATTAAATTTGCTACAACTTCATTTCTCATGAATTTTCCCATAGATACCTCATTATACCTGATATTTTGGTCGAAAATTGGCCATTTTCCCTTTTTCAACTTTTTGGAAAAAAATTACGAATATTGGGAACCCTGTATCTTGAGTGCTATTAGACCTAGAACATTAAATTAGGGTTCGAACTGTTGGGAATTTTGTATACTTTAAAAAAAGTAATAGTGACCTTCCTCGTCAGAGCCTTCCTATGTGGTTTTTTTTGCACAAAACTAAAAAAAGTCCGAAAAAATTGCGGTTTTTCAGCAATAACTGAGCGCGCTCACATTTCAGAGAGCTGCAAATTTGGATAAATACTATCTAGGTGGATCCAAACAACATATCAAAAAAGCAAGTTTACCGCAATTATTGCAATTTCGAATGTAACATATGACTGGTCTATTAAGTAATTTCGACGTTTTAAGGATTTTGTCGTTATATCGAGTGACGTGAAATATGTTATCGGTATTTATTTCTCTCTCATATTGGATGTTGTCATCACTACATTGTATTAACACGGGGAATCCGAGAACCATTTATATACTATTAAGTGATTGGCAACAACGAACATTAAAAAGACAGCTTGTATAATAAAGGTACGTGCATTAAAGGCACCTAACCTATAAATTTATAACGAAACCATAAACATATAACAGCTATATAGTTATTCATAACAAAGTGTTATTACGATGCTGCACGTAGAACGAGATGATACAGGGCCCCTGAGAATTCTACAGGGTAATAATAAATGAACACACCTGTTTATGTCCAGACCTACTTAAGGCCCTCCTTACAACGGTCAACTGTTTTACAATTAAAGTTTCAAACAAAAAATTTTAGACGTACTGTTAGATATAGTTCAAGATCGTCGTGTAGGATGGCGCCACTTACGCTTACTTTCAACTCGGAAAGTTCTTCCCAAGGGACGAAATCAATCTACCTTTGATCTGCGCATGCGCGGCTGTTCTTATATCGCAGTAAGTTGTGTTTCACCTTCAATGCACGTGTAGCAAAGGGATCATTACCTTTTTTCTTGCAATTTAGAAAATGGAGGAATACTCGCGTACTGAACAAATGGAAGAAACACGGCTTGATTTTAAACGTTCATTATCTAAAATCCTTTGGCTCATTAAGGGAATTAAAAAACGAATTAAAGTAAATTTATTATGCGCTGTGTTTTTTCAAGCGTATGATTCAGAAACCGCCATCGCATGTTAAAAAATAAGTAACAAAAAAACCTGAGTTGTACAATTCAAGTGACCGGAAAATTAAAAGCATATTACAGAAAAAGAGCTAAAACATTCATAGAAATATATAAATAATGAATGTGAAGAGGTTGAAGAGTAGCACAGAGAAAGATTTCTATAAGGATTAAAATTAACTGTACCCACAGAAAAGCTGTGGTATTATCTTCTTGTAAAGTTATCTGCCAGGGATGTGCGTTTACTGATCAAATTCAGGAATTTCCAAGCAGTAAAAATATTTAGTTTACGTTGACTGCAAGAATTAAATATTCCAATAATATTAAGAATGGTAACTATGGGAAAACACGACGGGACCCTGTCAGAAACAAGAGTATAAAAGAGGAATTTCAACAGCCATCTACACTAAGAAAAAAATTGGTTGTCTGTAAAGTCGGTTTACGGACGATAGTTTTACGTGATAACGTATTCCGTAATACATAACCTAAATTCTACATATAATAATTATAATAATTCGAATCTATGACACCTATTGCATCTTTCGCTTCAAATTTAGGTTAATTTTATGTATTAAAATACCATCTATAATAATAATTATTTTTTTTAACTTTCTTTCTTTCATATTTATTTTAAGTCTCAAAGATTAATTATTGTCATAATATTTTGAAAACAATTGTTTCACTGTTTATATAAAATTCCAAAACCTACTTACAATATTTAAGTATTTTCATACGTCAAAAAAATGATTTTTATAATGATAAAATTTGTATGAAAACGATTTTTTCGAGAGATGAGACCTAGCTAAAATGATTTTTTGCCCCCCAAAATCCCTTTTCAGTAAATTTCATCCAAATCGTTAGGGCCGTTTTCGAGAAAAGCACGCACAGGGTCAGGCGGAACGTTAGGAACGTTACACTTTTTCGTGAATGCAGCCGGTGTTTCATCAATTTATAAGATTGGTGATTCATCAATTTATAAGACGTTATCACGTCAAAAATTGTTTGATATAAAGATTTGTTTGTGCATAATGTTTTTTTAAATACTGCTTTTTAACGACAAAAACTTTTGAACGGTAACTCCGATCATTATAAAGTTTGGACACAACATTCATCTCGGTAAACTAAGATGAATGCGCGTACTCATGTCCCTTCCTTTCCCATTCGTTCTTTTGCACCCGGATGAAAGCGAGCGGGACCGCTAGTTGTTAATAAAATAATTGAATCATTAAACTCGTTCGTCGAAATCTAAGTCGGCAGCCTTTTAATTTTTGTATTTATGTATTTTAATATACATAAATGCGCTCATTTTAAAATAAAGTTGTTACTTATTATCTCTGGTCCAGAGCTCGACTCCCCCCGAAGTGAATTCCTGGCTACGGCCTTGTATAGACCCTGTCACTAGGCAAGTAACTTCTAAACGGTATAGTCGTAGAAAGTCGAAAATGCAGAAGAGTGGAAAATTCTTAATTATCTAAATATGCCCGTGTTCCTTTTATTTACATAATATCAAAACAAATTTAGCACTTCAAAGACAAAAAGTAAACATTTTTTTTATTCCAAATGAGAAATTTTTGTTGACTGTCGTCAGTTACCAATAAGAACGAATGAAATACCGACGTTAAGTACCTGTGTACCTGTACACTACGCATCAAAAACATCATATTTAAAAATCCTGTCATCTGTCTTAAAATTTTCTAACGGAGCCTCGAAACATATAATATTTTATGTTTCTAGGTTGTAATGAGGCTATTTTAAGGCCGGTTTTGCCGCAGAATTAACTGCTGGAACTTGTGCTGTCTGGCGCGCTGAGTACGAAGAGGGAAATGGCGCCACTGCTGGCTAGCGTCCGTAATCACAAGATGGATTTCAAAATTAAAACCGGGGCTTATTTACGTAATTGTTTCGAGCAAGAACCAATTGGGAAACACTATCTCGTCACATGGACGAACGCCCAAAAACAAACATGACGTCATATTGTGTGTTTCACAGTTCCGTTCGGAGACAATAAACGTTCACTTTTGTTAACATTCGAACTGTCACTGCGAGCGCACTAAACCCATCTACAAAGCCAGCATCGTGTGAAGCGAACGCATAGAAACCATCACGAAATAGCACGCTTGAAACCTAGCAATCAATTTAGCGGCAAAACCAGCCTCGTGTGCAGCGAGCTTTAGGCGTGTTTTTAACAGTCTGCACACGAAGTAAAATATCTTCACGGTCGAGATAGAATCATTTTATTCCATTTATTTGTCGCCAAATGTATACAAAATATTAAGTTGAAATTAAACGTTAAGACGATTTCGCAGTTGAATTTATTTTCCGTGACACGTAGACGTAAATAATGAACACGAAATGATTAAAACTTTTTGCATACGCGAAGCGTTAGTTTGCTTTCAAGTCTTTTATTTGAACTGTTGTTTAATATGTTTTATATATACTTATTTACTTGTCTTCCGTGTTGTGTTGCCTTTGCGAGTTCACATTTCACGACGAAAACGCACAATTTGAGCGACACAAAAAGGTTTTTCAGTTTATTATATTAAACTTAAACTCTCTATACATATACAAAGTTTTGAGTTGAACTCAATATAAAGGCGTTAAGTGTTATCAGTGGCGTATTAATATAAAGTTTCAGACACAAGATGAAATAAAAAAAATATCGTAGTGCCAAACCCTGCCGACAATTTAGTGTATTTGCTATTACAGGCAGTGTGGCTTTATTACTTGATACACCCCTAAAATAATACCTTTTTTTCTCAATACAACATCTGCATCAAATTAAACACGCGAGAAAATTCATATATCCACAAACTAATGTTTTCTAAAAAGTCCGGTCCTGTCGAGCCGATGTTGTATAAATTTTAGCAGCACATTTTAATCTACACTAAACGATTCTGAGAATTTTTTCAATATTTTTGGGCCCAAAAAACATATTTTGTATTTCTAACGGTATCTACCCGATAGGTTGTTTGGGAAAATTATTGTTGAATTGATTGCATTGCGTACTTATTTTATTACAGCACTAGTGCGCAATGTATCACTTTACATGGATAGCAGCTATTTTACATGGGGTAGTGGAAAAAATATTGACAAAAAAATAAAAAATTCCAAAAAATGAGTGGTGAAAATTTCTGCACTATTTGCATGTTTGCTCGGAAACTTTAAGGCCGATTCTTAGCTGAAATTCAGTTGAAAAACAAAGAAACCATAAAGAAAACAAAAGAGTGAAAGATATAGGCTGAAATGGAAATGGAGGTTTGTTTACATTAATGTCAAGTAATTCAAGACGGAAGATTAGAACCCGTTTTAACACAGTCGCTCCATTAGCTGAAAGTTGGCACTGTTTGTGGAAAAAAAAAGTATTACCTATCATAGGCACAATTCATATATGTTACGAGAAATGTCTACTACAATAAAAGAAAAATGATATGAAACAATTATGCTATTTTTCTTCATACCTCGATCGAAAGTGCATAGTTTCGACACCATTATTGTAAAGCAGAAAGTCTAACATTTACTCCTCGGTGGGATTACGCGTTACAATACAGGAAGTTCGTACGTTCGGGCGGTCGTAAAGCAAAAACAACCCAATCAACTGTTGTTTAGATGTCGTTTCCATAGCAACCCTTTTACATTTTAGTTAATAATCTCGAACAGCAGTCATTTGTGTTTTCACGTTTAAACTCAAAGCTTGCTTGGAATTTATCTGTTTTTTATGTAATTAATACGCAATTAATTAATTAATGTATTTAATAAGCATGCCTACGACCGAGGTATGAAGAAAAATAGTATACACCACACTAGCTTGAACTAACGGAAAATAGAAAAAAAAAATCCTAATAGGTCATATGCATGATTTTTTTTTTATATTTTTAATAGATTATTGAGTGATCCATTATAAGGAAACAAAATTGAAAATCATTTAAAAATGTAATATTATCATAAGAAAAAAAATATTAAATTCCACATTCAAAAATAGACAGTTTAAACAATCGGCCATGTTCGCGGGCTTATGTGACGTCATGATATACGATGCATGCCAACCTTGATGTTAAATTGTCAATGTTTTAATGAAGTTTATTTGTTGTTTTCTCTAAATACTGACATAATCTTACTGTGAGTCGACACAGTCGTCATGAAAACTGTTGTTGATATATATACTCTGACGTCACGATGCGTTTTGAAAATTCGAAAATAGCGCTTATTTTCTACATTTCTTTTTTATTATTTGTATTTTTTTCAGTGATTAGATTAATAAAATAACCATTACGTTATGATCAAGAACTAAAATATATTTCGAAATAAAAATTTTAACCAATTTGGAGTTGTATGCATATGACCTACTTATTATTGAACGGGTGTGACATATATATTAGTTAAAGAGAAAAGAAGATTATTCTATGACATATATATTTTGACGACACTTATATTTCAAAAAAAGTTTTAAATAAATTTAAATATACAAACAAGTTTGTCAACTTCCTTTTCAAAATATATTTAACTTTATATTCAGATATAATATTAACATTCTTCATCGGATATTCCACAGGTGGTTGTGGAAAGAGGCTACATGTAAAACCGATATCAACAACAACAATAACAAGACAACAATAGTATGGAAAATTCTCCCCAGATTACCAGAAATAGCGTAAGAAATAATAACATCCGCGCAGATGACTTAAAAAGTACACTAAATGAGCGATAAATCATGCAACGGTTACAGAGTATGATTTCATGTGGCCGTCAGATGTCGTTTGCGTAGCGCTTCCTGCCATATCGTTTGTTAAAGAAAATTCGCGGTAAAAAACAACAATAACAAGGCAGTTCAATCCCGCTCTATTGACCGCAAGTGGCGCTAGTAGTCTTCCTGGAAGACATAAACACTATATCTCCTTAATGTATAAAAATTTCGAATAATTAAAGGTTTCATTTAATTATTATTACAGTTACCTACTTGAAAAATGCTCATTTGACACAATCTATACTAATATATATATAGATAAAGAGTTTGTTTGTTTGTTTGATTGAACGCGCTAATCTCAAAAACTACTGGTTCGAATTGAAAAAAATTTGTTTGTTGGACAGTTCATTTATCGCGGAAGGCTATAGACTATATAATATCCCGCTACGACCAATAGGAGCGGAGCATCAATGAAAAATATAATTCAAAATTTATCTGTCCGACAAAAACTTTTGAACGGTAACTCCAATCATCATGAAATTTGGGCACAACATTCATCTAGGTAAACTAAGATGAATGTGTGTAGGTACTCATGTACCTCCCCCCCATTCGCTTTTTTGCACTCGGGTGAAACCGGGCGGGAACAGTAAGTGCATGGAAAATTGCGGAATGCAGACGGCATCCAGTGAATAATTTGCTATGGCGTCTATTCATTGCGGCCACAGTAATTAAATCACGACAATAGCAATCAGTATAGTTTAGTTTGCAGTTATTATAATATTTCGATAATAAAGACAGTAATTAATATCGATCCGCAGCTGTCTGCGATTGAACTAAGTTCTGGGAAGACCGATTATAATCGTAACCCAATCTGAGAGAGGGTGTCCAAAGATTCGAATGTGTAAACCGATAAGCCATAATAGTTTCCTTTTCGATGATTAAAGCCAAAACATGCCATAGTATTGTTAAAGACGCTGTCCTTTGAACTTAGTTTCACAGTGTTGAAATCTTGAATGGCCATTAATAGTAAGCTTAACCAAACATGGCTTCGCAAAAGCTGAGCGGTTGCGATACGTATTAGTGATGTGCCGGATCGTTAAAAATGTATATCCGCGGATACGGATACGGATCTTAACTTTCTTAGAGTACGCGGCGGTAAATATTGCACATCGATCTTTGGAAAGAGACTATCTGTTATGGGAAAAAGTTATTGACCTCTTTAAGAGTTAACTCTCATAACAGATTGTCTCTTTCCAAAGATCGATGTGCAATATCTCATTATAAAGATAGCTGCGATTTAGTACCTTTGAGTTATGTACTATTAGTATGGTAGGTACTCACTACGATAAATGTTTGCAATATAAAGGTGCCAAATACGATTTAAAAAAATAAAAAATAATCTGAATGGAATTTAACAGTTTTTCATTATTACCTAATCAGCTATATATATAAAATTTCATTTATGAATTGAAAATTAATAAGGTAAAAGATCCGCCAAAAACTAACGGATACGGATCTTTCTTCTCCCTCGGATATCCGCGGATACGGATACGGATATCCGGCACATCACTAATACGTATAGCTGGCGACGGAAGATGCGACAAACTATTCATGTTCTGTTTCTCTTTAGTGCGTGGATCAAAGAGGGAAGTTTGATAATAAAGTGTGTACTAGCTGCGCTTATTCATTGGTGACGAAGAAGACTACAGAGTTGGATCCAATCACGAAACAAATAAATCGGAGATTGGCTAGCGTGCTCCTTAGACTGCCTTGGTTTCGAATCCTATCACGACTCGTGAATGTTATGTCGAGCGTCTATAATCTACAATAAATTTAGTTGCCAGTATTTCGTTAGATGACAGCGCGTGGCGCTTGCTTTGTGAATGCGTTGGATTAGGTATAACTTAGCTTTTGTTACAGGCGACAACTAGATGACAGGGCAAAAGTTAGTTACAGGGCAATATTTAGTTACTAGAATTTCATTAGTTGACACGGCTAAATTTAGTAGATAACAGGGCAAAATTTAAATACAGGGTGTAATTTAGTTACTTGATGATATTTAGTTAAGTAGTTATGCTCAGCAAAGTAGGGACTCCTTACAGGCCACTGTCCTCTGAGATAACATCTCTCAAAAATGGGTAAAGCCCAAGATAATAAGTGGCGCTTCTGTAAAGAAGCAAAAGAAACTGCTGAACACATCTTATGTGAATGTGAAGCAGTGCTCTCCAAAAGGCTGCTATATCTTAACTTTTCCAAAGCCTGAGGACATATGGAGAGCAGCTCCCAGTAAGGTAATAAGGTTCATAAAAAGCATTCTATCAGACTGGGAATAATACTATTATAGGGGATGCACAATAGTATATTGTGCAACTAGTGCGACAATGCCGCACGAGTTGCACATACTATTTTTTATTACGAATTAAATTAAATTAAAATTTTATTACGAATTACATAATTTTATTACGAATTAAAAAAAGAAATTAGAAGTAATAAAAATTAAAATTAAATCATTAAAAAGTTGAAAATTCAGTTAAAATTGTTAAAATTATCAAAAATAAAAGTCCATAATCGAAAATTTTAACCTCAAATCTGCTTCAAATGACAGTTTGTTTCGTTGACATTAACACCGTTATTATTTTGTTTTTTTCTCTGAATTTGCGTGCGGCAAACAATAATTTCAGTGCGACAAATAAAGTTTCCGCACGCAAATGAAAATAGTTGGCGAAACCAAAAGTGCACATCCCGCAAGTTTTCCACTGTATGATAAAAAAATAACAATTAAAAAATATTTTTAATAAATTTAACAAGATTTAAAAATTTAAAGAAATAAATAATTAAAAATTGAAAAAATATTTTTTTTTAAGTTTGCAAAAATAAAAAAAATTAAGAACTATACATAATATAATATATAATTAATATCAAGTGGAATAAAATAAAACAAAATAAAAAGAAAAAAAAAAGAAAAAATCAATGATATCGTAAGGATTCGAACCCAGGACCTTGCCCTTGGGGATCCAACGGCATAACCATTGCGCCACGGCTGCCTAATACGCCTAGTGGTGTTATCACGGTATACAAGTGTAGCACTTGTTTTATGGATTACACTATATTTACCAGCAATTATTATATTGTTTTAAACTATTACCTAGCTGTCAAAAATAATAAAAAATAAAACTGTTTATAAAAATTAAACTACTGAACACATTTTAGTGAATTTAAATAGGGTTCTGGTCTGATAGTAAACAAAGTGAATAAAATATAACCCAAGGCAATCCGACCAAAATTGCGATCTGTAGAGTCGTGACGTACGTACATACGTACGTACATACGTACAGACCAACCGACAACTGCTGTTTGTGATTTTCAATTACAATTTTAATAGTATTTATGAACTCAAATTGATTTAAAAATGGTTCTATTTTATAGATTAGAATCTCCTCTTTTCAAAAAGCTTCAATTTGAATGGATTTCGTGTGAAATTAACTTAGATATAACTTCTTATATGAACGAAAGTCAGCTCTGACGCACAAAGCGATAATAAAGCACATACCGCTAGTTTAGCGGTATGTGCAATAGCTACCTACTTTTCAACCGTAACAGATTGCGTAAAAATACCACTTTTCCCGCATGAATAATAAAAAAGATCTTTTAGGTCGCAGTGTTTGTGAGATATCAAGTGTATTATCACTAAATCTAATCTAATCTAGTAGAATTTCTTTAGTTGATAGGGCGAAATCTAGTTACTAGACTTTCGCTTTTTGTGTCACATCTGCCAGGCGTGCCACGACGGCCCACATTTTTTTTTTTCATCTAAAATTATAAAACTGAACTCTTTTGAATGAGACGTTGGCGACGGGTCAAGCAGTTAATCGTTTGATTGAAAGGGGGATACAGGCTTTTCAAAGACATGACTAGGATAATGTACCGCTTTCAATGTCGAAAGCATGAATAGACTTGAGACTGTATAGAATCAGTAATGTTAATTAGTGTACAGTAGAATCACACGGACAATAGTCGGTTATAAATGAACCCTTTCTCGGTTGACCTTGAATCTGTACTCTAGTGTTAGGCGGAGCTAGAGTTCCCGCTAGGCGGAGCATCACGTGATATTAAGCACGTGCGGCCAGTGTCGTATACAAAGCCATTGAAAGAAATGTTGTTATAAATTTAGTTTAAAAAAAAAACTAAAAAACACGCATTATATCGAACTAAAAAGTAAAAAATATTTTTTTTTAAATAAGCTTAAAACAATAATGAATAAAAAATACTAGCATTATTGTGAATAAAGCGTGGGGCGCTTTGTTCCACATTTTCGTACATCGAACGCCCCACGCTTTTTTCACAATAATACTAGTATTTTTTATTCATTATTGTTTTAAGCTTATTTTAAAAAAAATATTTTTTACTTTTTAGTTCGATATAAAGCGTTTTTTAGTTTTTTTAAACTATATTTATTTTCCACTTTTTAGTTCGATTTATTGTCAAATATTTGCCGAAAAAAACAAATTTTTTATTTCGGCGTGGACGGGATTAGAACCCACGACCGGTGAATCCGAGAGTTGACGTCAGCGAAGACTAGCGTCTTAGACCGCTCGGTCTACGATTGCTCTTACAGTAGTGGCATAACATACTAACAGTAATAAACCACTTGCTGTAGTCCAAACGAGGTTACAAACAAACATGCATACAAACTTACAAGTGAAACTATTAATATAAAGCGTGTAAAAATAACTGAGAATTTTTAAAAGAATCGATTATTTGCATAACCAACAGTCAGGCCTATATTACAAACGGTAACCGCGGCTTAGTAAAGTAAGCGATCTGGACAATCATTTTTGTTTGTTTGTCAGCGCAAGTTCCAATCATATATTTTATAACTTCTGTATTGCTAGTGGCCGTAAGTGGAAGCGTGGCCCATGAAGTGAGACAGCAAATGGCTGTTTTCTATCTCTGTCTTTTTACTTGATCCGTTGTGCGCAAGTGTCGCGTCTGTAGTGGGGCAATTAGTAAGTGGAATAGAGCGAGCCACCTCCCCCTTTCACAAGTTCCATGTGCAAACTGACGCTGCATCCATTCACGGACATGCGCATGAGACTCAGAGTATAATAAGTGAGACTGCACCGTAGTGTTTAAGTCTTTCTCCCGATCTTTGCAGCGGCAAAACCACGAAACACCACTGTATAGTGTATATTGTAGCCTTGCCTAGCGGAGTCAACAAGTCGCCTTGTTTATTGTATTATTAATATCTCCATCCTCACGACACCGTGTCAGTGGTTGGTTTCTGATGTTATCTAATTTGTGAAATTGTAATCAAAGAGTTGATTAAATCAGTTGGAAAGTAATTACGCACATATACCTAGATACATTTACCTGTATACGATGGAATTGTATCTGTATTGCGTTAAATCTAATTTATTGGATTAATGTCGAAATGTTTCGAGAGATTCGAAGGCACTCTAGCGGTTGAAATTTTAACTAATGTTATCGGTGAAGATATCGATTCTTTTTTATTTCAATTTAATTCGACGGCAAGATAAATTTAGTAGACTCTATAATAACCGAGAAACTAGAGATATCGTTATTATATTAGTATCAGAAAACATCATAATTTTTTTAATGTTAAGATAATATTAACTAACACAACAAATATTAATTTCCTAGCATTTTTAAGAGAGTTTTTTTTTCTTACTCCTTTTCTAAAAAAATAACCCACGCTTTTTTGCCAAGGTAATCTTGCAATTATATCTTTTATATCAGTCTTTACTTTAACGTCAGTTACTAAAGCTGTAGATTTAGTACTAATAATAATCAATCTATTTAGTAAAAAAATAGAATAGTTACTTCTTACCACAACAGTTTTATTAGCAGATGTACATTTCGGGAGCTATGCTCTCATCTTCAGCAAACACTAAAGTGTTTTAGTGTTTGCTGAAGATAAGAGCATAGCTCCCGAAATAAATAAAATTGTGGTAAGAAGTAACTATTCTATATTTTTTATTTTTGTTTCAACTACAGTGCTCTGAATATTTGTATGTATCTTTCTGTTCAATTTTTATTAAAACTAAAAAAAAAATAATTTCCAGTAATATTTTTTCTGAAAAGGGGGCGACAGGCCAAATAAGTTCGGGAGCCACTGGTATAAACGAATAAAACTTGTGTACTAAGAAAGTAAGAACGAAATATATAATTTTTTAAATGTAATGTCGGTTTTTTCCATATTGTTATTTATTTTTTGTTTATTATTTTTCCGTAGGCGTACGTTTCGCTCTATTTATGCATGCTTTTACGGCGCTCCCGGGTATAATTTTAACAGAAATAAGATTTACGCTATCTTGCATAGCGCTTGAGCATTAATATTAATAATTCATTGCTTTAGAGAAAAAAACTCGCGCATCTGAGCGTACCTGTTCGTTTCCCGAAACAAAATATTATGCAAACAAGTCTTCTTGGATATATCTATTTAGCGTAAAAGCAACCGTCATGCAAGCCAGTGTAGATGCATCGTGCAAAATTATGTATATTCAATATGCAACACGTACTGAAATTTACTGAAACTATGCCAATGCACTGAAGCGCTTCAGTAAAAGGTCTGTTCCTACAAAAAGTACTATATCACACCACAAGGACAGAAAGTTTGAGATTCTTGCAGTTCAAGGCTCTCAAACCTTCCGCCCGTGTGTTGTATACTATTTTTCCTCACACCTCGGTCGAAAGTACGCTATTTAATTACGTGAATTAATTACATAAAAACAAGGATAAAATTCAAGCAAGCAGCTTTGAAGTTATACGCTAAAACACGAATGACAGCTGTTCGCTGGCGGCAGTCTCATGGAGCGGTGTACATGAACTATTTTACTTGATAGCCGGTCGAAAGTCACTACGTACTTCCGGCATCAGTGCGTGTAATCCCACCAAGGTATAATACGCGCCACGAATCTAAAAGGCTCGGAAGTTAGACGCGAATGCGGGCTTGCGCTTGTACAGTCTGTTAAAAAACTACAAACTCGCAATTTAACAACACTAAAATAGCAATAACAACTTGACAATAGCGCACTCGACTGTACTTAAAAGCAGGAAAGCGACAAGTGACAAAGGCAACGAGCGATCACGGCCAATCACCGACGAGCGCACGTTCCGTGCAGGTAGCTGGGAGGTGGTGGGAGTATCAACGGCACTAAACTTCCGGACCTTTCAGATCCGTGGCGCGTATTATATGAAGAAAAATTATTAACTTTCCAGTAGATTGGGGAGTTATTGTAATATGGGTTCGAATATCGAAATAACAAAATATAACAAATTTTTATGTTTTAAAATCACTACACTATTTTTAAACTGTTTTTGAAAAGATCTCTCTCTCTCTCTCTCGTGTACGTACATGGCCATTTCTTTTAAGACGAAATCTCAAGAATAGTCAAATTATGCCCGTAAAAAATCACGACATTTATCAACGATAAGTCGGTGAATATCGAAGGGAACAAACCCTATCGTCGTTTTTTGTTGTGTTTGTAACGTTTCATTGATTTATTTTATTAGAACAAAAGTGTAGTGGCATTTGTATACAGAACCCCACTTCTGCATATTTTGTTGCAGTTGCAGATGCAACATGTTATCTGCAATCATACAACGGTGTATACCTATGTCAGATTTTTGTTCAAATATGTGACACAATTTCTGTAGATTATTATTGTCGATAAAGAGGTAAGTTCGTAAGTTTGGATGTAGGTGGTAATCTTCGAAACTACTCATCCGATTTCAAAATTTTTTTCACCGGTATTTAAAACGGACCTCCAGGGTGCACATGAGCTATATATTATCACATCTTTGATTAACGTCTGAATAGAACTCTTCAAATAAATAAAATTGTCGACCAATTTTTTTCAGACTATATATTATTATCACAAATTTTTGATTAACGTCTGATTAGAACTCTTTAATAAACAAAATTATCGACCAATTTTTCAGACAATATATTAACAAAAAAAAATAATATATAATTAATACATTAACGTTTAGATCCGGATTGGATCTTCTTCAGAACTGATCTAAAAATATAAAAAGTAATTAATATTTAGTTTCTATTTATTTTTAATGAAATTCGTGAAAGATTTTTTAATATTGAAATATTTAAAAAACGTTAATGTATTAATTATATTTTTTTTTTGTTAATATATTGTCTGAAAAATTGGTCGATAATTTTATTTATTGAAGAAAATATATATTATCACGTTTAAATAAAAGCGATTTACGTGGAAACCAATTTTGCAACATAAGGCGAAGAAAAAACGGTTGCAATTTACAAATTCGGGCGCGAAGCCGAACCGAACCGCTGATAATTAATATTATATACGCTATACAGGCATTTATAAATGGGTGTATCTTTTTGATTAAATATTTATGTTATGCAGTAATGGCAGGGTTCGTACAAGAGTTAGGTTAAATATATGTCAATACACGGATATTACATCAACGAAAGCTGCCTGTTCACTGTTCAATGGTTATTTATATACTAATTACAAGCCATCAGTTCTAAGGTTCCATTCTGAGAGTTCGAAAATGCATCGACTTTTCTATGTGTTAGCTATACTAATATTATAAAGAGGTAAAGTTTGTAAGTTTGGATGTAGGTGGTAATCTTCGAAACTACTCATCCGATTTCAAAAATATTTTCACCAATGTTTAGAATAGACCTTCAGGATAGACATAGGCTATACAGGGTGTCACACAACATGACTGCCATAGCCTGGGACTGTGTTGCTGAGTCAAAAATGTCTAATGAACATATACCCGGAACACTATCCTAACTGAGCTAGAAGCATTTGAAATTTTAAATAAGTAAGCCCACTAATGCAAGTATTAGGTTCGGCTGTTGGTTTTGTTATTATTAAGAAGACCAGGTGGCTGTGTTTATTCGTGCTGATCCTGAGACTCTTCGCAGAGCTACCACTTCAATTCTAAGAAGAGCTAGACTATGTATACAGCAACTGGGTGGACATTTTGAGCAACTAATTCAATAAAGCGATTTCTTTTTAAATTGTTTTTTAAATTAGTAGGGAATTCCTACTACTACTTATCTAAAATTTCAAATGCTTCTAGCTCAGTTAGGATAGCGTTACGGGTATATGTTCATTACACATTTTTGACTTGAAATCACCCCAGCAACACAGTCCCAAGCTATGGCAGTCATGTCGTGGGACACTCTGTATAATTATCTTGTTAAAATAAAAACGCTTTTCATGGAGACCAATTTTTCAACGCAACTCGACAAAAAACGGTGGCAACCTATGTACAAATTAAATAAATAAATTGAAATATGAATTGAAGTAGCCGTGGCTATTGGTGGCAAAGAAAAAGAAAATTACTTTTGATTTGTTGATGGTCTTTAGCCACAAATTGCTAGACACGTGGATGTAAAAAATATTTATTCGTTTGCTTATTTTCGATGCTTTTAAAACTCGAGTTATAAATTTTAGAGTAGTTGGAAAGAAATCGCCGTGTCAAGTGCACTAACCTTAGTTTGAATATTTAATAAAGTTATGTATAAGATGAACATAATTTTTATGTAGAAAAACGTATGCTACCATGAACTACTGAAAAACTTGTGTCAAAGTTTCAACTTCGGAACTATCATAACTAGTTCAAATCAAAGTTTTTTTTCTCATTTTCGAACTAGTTAAATTATTTTAATTGAAGGTCAATGCCACAAAAATCACTTAAATCGTTAACGCAAGTAAATTGTTTGAAAGATTTTCAATGTACTTTATTTAAAGAAGATTTTTTCTGCGGTATCACTCGCGTAAACGCTGACATTAGTCGCAAAATTCTTAACTCAGCTTGGTAGAAAGTTACTTCAAGTAGAATAGAATAATATATATTGGCCACATGTAAAGAAAATATTTTGCCGTGTTGAATAATTATGATTTGAACATCTTGAAAATTTATAACAATAAAATAACGAAATATTAAAAAATTTAATCTCTATAAAAGTAAATTATACATCTAAAATTTAAAAAAGCAAACATTAAATAATGTCATCATGAAAAAAGTTATGGAGAAAAAGAGTATATTCAAGTACGTTTTTCTCGAACTGATGATATTTGCACTTTCGTCATTGCAATTCTAAAGGTGCGAAGAAGTGTGAACGCCGCTTTAGCGTGTATGCTGTATAATTTATGAATATTTATTATTGTTGGAAACGTGTCTTGTGGTATGCGAACTCATGTAAAACCACTCCAGCCATTCCTGCCACTTCTTCCCTCAGGATAATGACGTACATCGGCGTATATGTCGGTGTGAACGATGGAAGGGAAAGATCATCTTTCACGCGGTATCCTGAAAATCCCGAAGGATACCCTCAAGTTAGGTTTTTATTAATAAAGTTATTTATGCAATAGCACACCGAAACTTATGTTTTTTGCTTAATTGCGGAAGTTCGTATCAGGTAATAGTGCTGAGCAATTATTTTGGCCCGGGACATATCCTTGAAAATAATGAATTCACGGATTTAGTACTGAGGAACTTTTTTGTGAGCAATTTAATTCTCTACAAAATACTGCTATCTATGAGTAAAAACATCGTTGTTCCCATGTTAATTAAACAATGAAACTCGGTTTGCGCCGTTCACAGGTTTGGTCTACGAAGCTGAAATTATTGGACAATTTTTTATAGGTCCAATGCTTAAACATTAGCCAATGGGACCGAAAAAAAAACCTCTTTGCACTCCGGCAGTGCCGACAGAAGTGAAAACTTGACTATTAACGTCTTAATTTTTTGCATTTAGAAGCATTGTTTATTTATTGGCAACACTTGTAAATAAAATTGTTTGTATCATAGATTGCATTTTTATGTACGATATTTCAACGCTAGATGTCTAACGTTGTATAAATAAAAAATGGTTTGTATCATAGATTGCATTTTTATGTACGATATTTCAACGCTAGATGTCTAACGTTGTATAAATAAAAAATGGTTTGTATCATAGATTGCATTTTTATGTACGATATTTCAACGCTAGATGTCTAACGTTGTATAAAAAAAAATTTTTCGATCAGGTCACGTGTCCTGACGCGGTCATGTGTCCCCTGACGCGGTCACGTGTCCTGACGTGAGTTTAACATTTTTTACCCATTACAAAAAAAGTGTACAACGCCGCTAAAGAAGTTTTCACTTCAAAAATAAAATAAAAAAAAACACCCATACCTCATGCGAAATGGTATAACGGCAGTATCTAAGGGTAATGTACTACTCCGTGCTTGCAAAAATTACTTTAAAACTTTACGTACCCGCTGAAAAAACAGTTGGGCTTGAATAGAGTTAAGGAGCACACGTATACGAAAAAAATATTTCATTTAAAGTATACCTTTCTATTTTTTATGCTTCATTTTTAAAAGTATCATATAACTTGCAGAATAACTCCAGTAGAATTTCTCATACATATTTAACTTATTTTTAGCGCACTTCAACACGCTAAGGTGTGATAATGTATTTTGTCAGTGTGCGTCTAAGAAAATATGTTTTTATCCGACTGCGGCGGAGCCAAAAGGAAGAGTTATGAGTTTAGCAGTCAATGTATGTTTGTATTTACGGATGTTCCACCGTAGCGCCTAAATTATTCATCCGATTTTGATAAATAAGGTGTTAATCGATTCGTTATTATGGCCCGTGTAACATAGGCTACATTTGTTTTTTTAATGTTGGTCCCAGGGGTGAACAAATTGAAAACAAATAAAAAATAAGTTCAAAAACTAAAAACCCGACTACTGAAAAGTATGAAACAAGAAAATATTCTCATCTCAGGATAGCCGTGGTCGTATTCCATCTCATATAATATGAGGCCCCTCTAGATGTATATCGTGATGCACTTTGCCCTAGAGCTTATGATCGCTTACTACTGTTAAAATGTAGTGTTTTGTTAGGGTAGGTGGCATATGACCACGGCTATCCTCATTAACTATCGTTTTTATATCCTTCAAAACTGCACACCTATATGTTATCGATATTTTTTCCTCTCTACATTATATTAGCTAACTAGCGGTCCCGTCCGGTTTCACCCGGGTGCAAAAGAACGAATGGGGAAGGGAGGGACATGAGTAAGCACATTCATCTTAGTTTACCGAGATGAATGTTGGGTCCAAATTTTTTGTAGTTTTCGGCAGCTCCCTGCTTTATTACTTATTTTAAACTCAAACCTCCATTTTTGATGAAAATATTTTTTTTAAGTAATAATTATCTCTTTTAAATCAATAAATTACTGTATAATTAATAAAATATAATAAATATTTAATTGAAAATACTGTAGGAAAATTATTTTTATATATAGGTACTGTAATAGTTTTCAAATGAGCTATTATTTAGATTTATTTAATTTTAATTAGTCGTAAATAAAACTAAAATAAATTTAAATGATAGCCTTAAAAGAAAGCAATGTAGAAAATAAAAAAACATTAAAAACATTTCGTCCAAGGTGGGGCTCGAACCCACGACCCTGAGATTAAGAGTCGAGCGCTCTACCGACTGATCTAAACCGAGCTTCTGTGGTGTGACGCTAATATTGGGATATTCAGTTACGGCATTTCACCTGAATATAAGTATATTGTGAAAAATTTTGACTGACATTCTGCAACATTTTTCATTGATTTTCCGCTCCTATTAGTCGTAGCCTAATATTATATAGCCTATAGCCTTCTTCGATAAATAGACTATCCAACAAAAAAAATGTTTTTCAATTCGAACCAGTAGTTCCTGAGATTAGCGCGTTCAAACAAACAAACAAACACACTCTTCTGCTTTATAATATATTAGTATAGAGTATAGATATTGGGAATGCTAGATCCATGTATATGTCGCCGGGATATTGTCAAATCCGTGATTTTGTAATTTCACTAGTGAAATTACAATATCACGATTGACAAAGATTCGTGATATTTTAATTTCACTAAGTGAAATTATAATATCACGGGTTTGACAATATCCCGGCGACATATATATACCAATTAGTCTTTGATTTGTATGGAATAATAAAAAAAATATAACATTGCTATATAAATAAAATTTGCAACGTTACAAAAAAAATAATTAATTCACGACATGGTCAAATTTAATAGCCGACGGCAAAAATAATTAATGCTAGCTGAATAAATGTCCTAAACATAAAAAAGCACAAAACTCAATGAGTAATGTGTCCACATTATTGTCATTTCATTTCTGATTGTTTATGAATAATTCAGAGATAGAATATAAATAATTCATAGCACAGACTAAAAATAGGCCTTTTCGTTTATTCAAATACTACATGTAACTCTATGTTTTCATACAAACACGCTTGCACTTCCTGCATTCATTTTCAATCTGTGTAGTCTGTTGATTATTTTTAAATAACGCAATTCGAAAAACGATGCGCCTCTTTTCCAGTGCGCGTCCGAATTCAGCGCAGGCGTTATGGAAAAACGAAAATTTTAACAGTCACAATCGAGAATTACGTTCTAGATGCATTCTATATTTTACCTCTTTAAAGGATTTTATCTAGATGCGCAGCCCATTTCAAAATCTATACTAATATATAAAGCTGAAGAGTTTGTTTGGTTGAACGCGCTAATGACAGGAACTACTGGTTCGAATTGACAAATTTTTTTTTGTTGGATAGCCCATTTATCGAGGAAGGCTATAGGCTATATAATATCACGCTACGACCAATAGGAGCCGAGCATCAATGAAAAATGTTGCAAAATGTAACTCAAAAACTTTTGAACGGTAACTCCGAACATCATGAAATTCGGACACAACATTCATCTCGCTAAACTAAGATGAATGTGTGTACTCATGTACCTCCCCCCCATTCCTTCTTTTGCACCCGGGTGAAACCTAGCGGGACCGCTAGTATTCAATATACCGGTAATTACCCGTATTCCTTTCGAGAGAAGAAACTATGACTAATTTGGATTATCACTTTTTATTTTTTTATGATAACACACAACATAAAACCTAACAGTAAATTTCGTGGTTATTAACTTTAGGAAGGTTTGCCATTTGGTAAGCTATCGTGAAGAAATTCAGGTCAAAAAGTGAGAATATAGATATTTTTTTTAATTTTTACCTTCCAAAATTCGGATTTTTGCAAAAAGAAAACCGAAGTAGATTTTTTCGAAAATAACGCATTCCAGACCCCCAAGTGATAGAGGTTAAATCATTCCAAATTAGTCATAGTTTCTTCTCCCGAGAGGAATACGAGCAATTACCGGTCACCTGTATAATCCGCGATTGAAAGAACGACTACTGCGTCACTTATTAAAATCTAGACGGGCGGAGCTGTGTCGAAAAGCGGAGAGAAATTCCGAAAATTCCACACCTCATGAGCCTGGATATTTTAAATGAATCAATGATTTTAATGAACTTTACGTTGGCGTAAAACAAAACACGCCAGTTTAATGAAAAGGAAATTTAGCGCCAAATCAAATGTAAAGTAATTCAATAATTTTGTTTGACGTGGTTCTTTATTCTTCACATCACGGAAAGAGCTGTGATACGGCTCCTTTGTAGTTGAGCCAACGTAGGAAAAATATACAGTATGTAAACGCGTAAGGTGCACATAGGGAAATTATGCCCAAACGTCTACGAAATATGTGCAGACGATACATGAAAAAAGTAATACTCGACGTTTCCTCGAAAAATTTTCGGCGCGGACCCGAACTGCAGCTTTCTTTTGTTCTTTTTTTTATTGTAGTTGGCAACATTGCTTCCAAATGCCGTAACTAAAGTGACATTTAGGAGTCTATTTACCGAACTGTAAGATAAATACTGTTTTCTTTGGTCTATTCCCCAAGCAGCGAAGAAGTAAGTATAAATAAGTGTTGAGAGAGATGTCGCAGATAACAGTCGACTTTTATAGATAGTTTAAATGATTGGGTTGATGAGAACGATAAATTCTTTTTTCAGAAACACTCCATCTTCTGATACTCTGCTCATCTAGACAAATTTCATAAGGAGAAAAAGAGTGTGTTTATCGGCGGTAACAGAACCGATTTAAAAATCTGTTTCACTGTTTGTGCTAAGACACCGAGCGGGGTGGCGTAGTGGTGAGAGAACTAGACTCGCATTCGGGGCAGGTACCGGGTTCGAATCCCGGCCGGGGGCAGATATGGCTGGGACTTTTTCCTGCTGCCTCTCGCCGAGAAACGGTAATTCCTGTACCGGCCATCTTGTTCAGATTTTCGATGGTTTCCCTCAATAATTCCAGATTAATATTGAGATGGTGTCTTATTTAAGGCCATGGCCGATTAGCTGTCAAACTGCTATGCTCAAAATTTGCCTAGCTTATCCTAATTTCCCAAAATTCCTTCATTCGCCCATTGCTATTAATTAAGTTGAAATTGAAAAAATGTAGGAAATAACGAGAAGTGTGATAGATGGAAAATAGTAATGGCGTCTGTAATGACGTTAAACGCATTATTATTATTTGTGTTAAGACAAAAAGGGTACAAAAAATGTAAAGCAAATGTTTTTGCATTAGTTTATACTGACATTATAAAATCCCAGCGGTCCGGATAAAAAACCCACTAACAAGGAAATTATTATAAAATAGGGCGTTTTTAAGAAAGTGTTATAATTAGGATTTACTAAATTAAAGTCCAACTATAAAAAAACTTTTAAGGTAAAAGCAAAATTACAATGCCTATAATAACTTCGAGCTCGTTAATTTTAGAAAACATGCCTCTTATCTTTTTTGAACCTCATAAAACTACATTAAAATAATTAGTTGAAATTACGAAAATGGCGATGTTTATACACAATGATCCAAAACATACCTTGAATTCAAATTAATAACATACATATTAATGAATTAATAAATAAAATCACTTACATAAAGCTAATGTGAATATTTCTGTCAGGTCGACGATCAGCTTACCGAGTCAAAATTTGGGCAGCAAGCACACTTTCAAAGAGCCAATTCAAAACACCTATTCACAAATCCGGTATTGTCAAAAATTCTGATTAACATTTCACAAAGTTGATTTCAAAAAACACTACAAATATAGAAAAAACACTTTAATAATATCACACGCCCGTCATAAGCTTACTGAGTCAAAATTTGCTTTAAAAGAGTCGAAACAAAACACTACTACACAAAATCTGTTTTTATGCATCGATATTGTCTTTGTAAGTAAAGAATGCTTCACGATAATAAACACACCTTTTTTAGTAAACACCAAAGTTAGAAATTAAAGAAATACACTTAATAAATCAGTCAAACACAGTATGAGACGTTCGTTGCTTAAAAAATGAATTGAATTAATTTAAATATCACAGTTTACTGTAAAAACTATTTTTTTAAATCGAAATGTTTTAATATGCAATTTATTGTCCATTATTAACCCGCATGCATTTAGAACATTAATGTCACACTAGACCTTGTCAAGGCTTGATTTTATGAATTCAGTGTAAATATTACGCAACCATCTTATTTAAGCAAAACATTTGTAGTAGATGCGCTGCAAATGTGTTGACGTGTAATCAAATTTAGAGTGCATGTCACATTTATCATTTTATAAATTTAGTAATTACGCAACCACTTTATTTGGGCATAACATTTATAGTAGATGCGCTGCAAATGTGTTGACGTGTCATCAAATTTAGAGTGCATGTCACAATTATCATTTTATAAATTTAGTAATTACGCGACCATCTTATTTGGGCATAACATTTATAGTAGATGCGCTGCAAATGTGTTGACGTGTCATCAAATTTCGAGTGCATGTCACATTTATCATTTTCTAAATTTAGTAAATTCTACATTTTACACTTTTGTTTAATTTGTGGAAAATAATTTCAAAATCAATAATTAAATTTATCATTGATATTTTGTCTTTGACAATGATAGGTATTGTGTTGAAGAAATGCGCTGTTCTGTATTTGAGGAAGTGAAAGTATCATAGGCGTAGCAACGACTTTGACCTAGGTGGGCCAAATTTTCAACTCGATCAACGCGATTTTCTGGCGAAATTTCACGACAAAGAGAATAATATGTAGAATATCGTAAATTTATCTTGTTGTTTATACGTGAACATTTAATATTCTAGGGTAGACCAGCCCCTCCCCCCTCTTGCTACGCCAATGGAAAATATGAGGCTGCTCATAAATAAGGCCGTTGCACAAACAAACAGATTTAATTATTTCGTGATATTAGGTGATATATGAAAATTATAGTCTCTTTGTTTTTCAAATCTTTCCATAACTACTTAATAAAATATTGTTTATTATTTTTTCAATATTTTGATATTAATTAATAATTTTGAAGGAATTTTATAAAAAGCTAATTAGAAATTAAATATTAATAATTTTTATATTTTTTAGATCAGTTCTGAAGAAGGTCCAAATCCGGATCGAAACGTTAATGTATTAATTATATATTTTTTTGTTAATATATTGTCTGAAAAATTGGTCGACAATTTTATTTATTGAAGTCTCTTTGTTTTTGATACGACTTTCGGAAATTACAACTCCAGGTGAAGAAGACGTACCTTTAACTGTTTCCTACTGCCTCTCACAGGGTGCTCTTGGTTTAATCTACGCTTTTCTGTTACACCCCGTACGGTTGCAGATTGAAACGGGATAACTGGTCGTTTGAGTTAATAACGGTGGCAGTATCATTGTTCCCGTCGTTCTAAACGTTTACAGTTCTGGAGTGTATACAATTAAAGAACGAATATTCTGGATCTGTCCAACAGTAATGTTAAAATTTGACCCGTTACTGACCAAGTAACAGAGTTGCATGGTATGTTTCGAGTCACTTATATGCTGGGTTGCAGCAAGGATTGTGATTTGATATAATTATAAATCTTTGTTTAACGTCTGAATAGAACTCTTCAAATAAATAAAATTGTCGACCAATTTTTTTCAGACTATATATTGACAGAAAATATAAATCAATATAACAAAAGATGGCGTTTTGATCCGGATTTGGACCTTCTTCCGAAATAACTAAAAAATATAAAAAATAATTAGTATTAGTTATTAACCGACGAAAAACAAAAACGGAGGAGGTTCTCAAGTCGACGCGTATATTTTTTTTTTTTTATTTTATTTATTTTTTTTTTTTTTATTTATGTATGACCACGCATAACTTTTTACAGAGCAGTCCGATTTTGATAATTTTTTTTTTGTTTGAAAGGGTATACCCCGAAGTTGGTCCCATATAAATTTGGTAAAAAAATTCCAACCCTAAGGGTAGGAAAACAGGGGATAATTGATTGTTCACTCACTGATTGTAATGTATGACCACACATAACTTTTTACCGAGTAGTCCAATTTTGATAATTCTTTTTTTATTGGAAAGGGTATACCCCGAAGTTAGTCCCATATAAATTTGGAAAAAAAATTTCAACCCTAAGGGTAGGAAAACGGGATTATTGATTGTTCACTCACAGATTGTAATGTATGACTACGCATAACTTTTTTACAGAGTAGTCCGATTTTGATAATTATTTTTTTATTGGATAGGGTATACCTCGAGGTTGGTCTCATATAAATTTGGAAAAAAAATCCTACCCTAAGGATGGGAAAATAGGGGTGATTTATTGTTCACTCACAGATTTTCATGCTGAGTTGTGTATTACAATTATAAATTATATAGCCACAAAAAATTATAAAATAAAAACTTTTTAACAAAAAAATTAAACCGCCGAAAAACTGAAAAGCAAAAAATAATAAATCTTTTTATTTAACTAAGTAGTTGAACGTATGTGACAGTCTAGTATATCTAAGTAATTTTGAGTCGGCGTCAAACAATCAGTGAACAAAGATCACTAAAAGAAATAAACAAATCAAATTAACAATGATACGTGAAATCTCCAGCGATAAACATTAACATTCCAAACATGCGCTCTCCACACGACCACTCGCAAAGACGTGTGCCCTCAGTGTGTGCCCGTTCGGGTTGCTCTGTCGCTGACATTAACTTCGTGAACGCTCAGAGATTTTCGGCGAAGGATTGTTGACGCCGACTCAAAATTACTTAGATATACTAGACTGTCACATACGTTCAACTACTTAGATAGAACTTAGTTAAATAAAAAGATTTATTATTTTTTGCTTTTCAGTTTTTCGGCGGTTTAATTTTTTTGTTAAAAAGTTTTTTTTATTATATAATAGAATATTATTTTTTGTCAATATATAGTCTGAAAAAAATTGGTCGACAATTTTATTTATTTGATATAATTACAGTATCCATATATCAGAAGCCAGTCTAATGTCGTATTCAAACTCCCTTTACTTATATCTCTCTATGGTCGTTTTCGGCACTGTGTGGTCACACATGGGGTGCGTATAACATTTGTAACGAAGGGTAGTTTATGCGTTTATATTAAAATTCATATAAATGAACACATTAAAGCGTAAAATGTATTTTAGTATCCTTCGGTCACATACTTGAACTCCAATTATATTCTCTGTAGACTTTTGAAACATTTATTGCAAATAAAGAATGTTCACAACTTTTGAGTTGATGGGAATTTAAAAATTTATAACAGGGTGACCGGTAATTGCTCGTGTTCCTCTCGGCAGAAGAAACTATAACTAATTTGGAATGATTTAACCTCTTGGGGGTGGGAAATGAGTCATTTTCAAGAAAATCTACTTCGGTTTTCTTTTTAAAAAAAATTCGATTTTTTGGAGTTGAAAATTAAAAAAAAAAATTCTCACTTTGTCCTGAACTGGTAGCTTACTAATTGGCCAACCTTCGTAAAACTAACAATCACGAAATTTACTGTTAGATTTTTAGTTAAAACTTACAACAAATAAAAAAAATAAAATAAAAATTATTCACAGAAATGTCATTATCGTACAATAAATTCCACATTTCCGACCCCCAAAAGGTTAAATCATTCCAAATTAGTCATAGTATCGACCAATTTTTCAGACAAATATATTAACAAAAAATAATAATTAATACATTGACGTTTCGGTCCAGATTTGGACCTTCTTAGGAACTAATCTAAAAAATATAAAAATAAAAAATAATTAATTTCTAATTCGTATTTAAAAATATCCTCTTCAATATAAATATTCCCATATCATCGATTGCCCTTTCAATGAAAAACGAATCATAATTATGCGGTTAATGAAATAAAAATTTGAGTAAATTGTGAATATAACATTAAATGTCAGTTTTTTATAATAAATGTTTAAATAACCTTCAGAAACATTTATTAAAGTAGCTAAGGAGTTAAAATTATAAAATGTCTCAAGGACATTTTTTGCAAATAAAAATTCATGGCTTGGCTGTCCCACTAGCCTTCAGCCAGTTGGTCAATTTTGTGTTCAGACATTACAAAAGAACTGTCTGTCTCAAAAACCTATCCGAAAATGTTTGACGGCTCTCGGACTATTAAGTTATATAGTTGTTCCATACGTTGAATAGTTAATATTCAAGGAAAGTAGATTCCGCGAATAGCACTAAAATAATTCTAAACAGGCGGAAACTTTATCCGACGAATTCTAGTTTGAAATTCAATGGTATTCCATGAATAATCGAATAGTTTGCGCAAATTCCGAACATGTGTGAAATTATCAATCTAGAAACTAGAGATAATAGATACATATATCTAAGGTCACGAGGTAAAACGGTTTACGTAAAATTTTGATGTTTTTTTTTCAGGTTATTCGATAAATAGAGCAGTTCCCAGTCGAAAATGAGAAATGTGAATTTTCAAAAATCATTTCTTGGTGCTTACCCACAGTATATAGGGAACTCTTGTGCAAAATTTCATGCTTATATTCAGCAATATTTTTTTTTTTATTTTCAACGGTGACAATAAATTTTACAGAGCGTCTTAGATATGTGATTAAGTATTAACATTTTCTAAAAATTACGAATTTTATTTTTATGTTCAATAAATAAAATTATCGACCAATTTTTCAAATATATTAACAAAAAAATATAAAAATTAATAGGTACATTAATGTTTCGGTTATTATTTTTCCAAATTTGATAATTAAAAACTTAAAGCGAATTTTTTTCATAAACAAATTAGAAACTAATTATTAATTAGTTTTTATAATTGTTAGGTCAGTTCTGAAGAAGTCCAAATCCGGACCGAAACGTTAATGTATTAATTTTTATATTTTTTGTTAATAATCTTGTCTGAAAAATTGGTCGATAATTTTATTTATTTAAGAGTTCTAATCAGACGTTATTCAAAGATTTGTTTATTTCTATGTCTTTTACGGGTATGAAATGCGAAAAAAAGCTCAAATTAAGTTCATAATTATAGATTTTCCAAACAAGTTAGTGAACCGTTTTGAAATTCTATTCTACGGCGCCGTGTTTGTTTGTGGGCGTTTGTTCATGTACTGTTTCCTGAACAAGCAAAAAAAAAATAAGCCCGATTCTAATTTTGAAATATATCTTGTCACCTCGCAGGCGAGCCCGCAGTGACGTCATTTCAATCTTCACAGCCAGCACGGCAGCCAGTTCAAGTCCCAGCAGTGTTTCTAGCGGCAAAACCAGCCTCGTGTGCAGCTAAGTTGACAAAATTCGATTCGTTTCTCGGTGACTTGAGATACTTCTCAACCATCCTTAATTAAATTTAACTGTATATACCCAAAGAAAAGTATGGTATAATAAATAATAATACATAGTGATGTTGGAGTGGAATACTTTCTGCACCTTGGCGTGTCGCATAAAAAACGGAGAGAAAGAGAGAGGAAAAGATCTAGATAGCATTAATATTCTTATGAGTTTAGCATCTGTGGACACACACCAAGTAAGATAGAGACGTTTTATATTGTTGATGTTTTATTTATTTAGTATGCAAGACCTGTACTGAATGCTTCCATTTGTACATCTGACAATGTTGAAACTGGGCCCAGCTTACAACCTTAAAGCCGCTGCACACGAGGCTGGTATTATCGCTGTATTCACTGCTGGAACTTTGCCGCGCTGGCAGCGAATATGGAAACTACGTCACTAGAATGGAACGGGGTGCTATTTTTCGTGCTTGTTCGTCCGATTGTTTTGAGCAAGAACCAATCAGGAAACTGTATTTTGTCACGCGGGCGACACGAACCAACGCCCACAGACAAACATGACGTCATAGCGTGCGTTCTGTTCTGCAGAGACAATAAACGTCCATTTTTGTTAACATTCGAACTATCCTTGCGCTCGTACAAACCCATCTACAAAGCCAGCTTGCAAGACGCATCGTGTGAAGCGAACACACAAAATCCGTCACGAAAGCCAGTGCCACGGCGCGCTTCAAAGTTAGCAGACAATAAACGTCCACTTTTTGTTAACGTTCGAAGCTGTCTTTGCGCTCGTACAAACCCATCTACAAAGCCAGCTTGCAAGACGCATCGTGTGAAGCGAAAACAAAAAAGCCGTCACGAAAGCGAGCGCCACAGTAAGCTTGAAATATAACAATCACTAATACGCATTATGTACGTTTGTTTTGAAAACAAGTGGGAACAATGTTTTTTCGGCGCGTTGTTCGAACATCTGACAATAATAGATATTGTCATCACGTTTTTCTGTATGTCGTCTGTTCTTTCTGCGCATAGAACGTTCATTTCTGCAGAGAAACGTACATACTCGCCGATGGATTAATAGATTGATAGCTTTAATTAAATTTAGTTTAATTAATCCAATTAAAACTTATTTCTGTCTTCTGTCTTGTCGATTTAATGACAACTATATATATATACTTCTTTTGGATTTAAGTGCCCCATTGAGAACTTGACTTCGTATTGTTTTTTATTAGAGTGGCTTTTTTATTGGTTGTTTATTTTGGCAATGAGCCTCACGCAAAATGGTTTCATCTGCCTAATTAAATAGTACAATTTGTTTTGACAATAGTTCTATAATTTAATAGCTGTCTTGTTTTGACAATGCTAACTATCCTAAGAATTAAGGCCGCTGCACACGAGGCTGGAAATACCGCTAGAAACACTGCTTGTCGGTAGGCTGGGTACAAGGCTGGAAAACACGTCACTGCAGGCTCGTCTGCTAGCTCACAAGATTTTAAAATTAGAACAGGGGCTATTTTTCTTGCAAGATCTCCTTCTCTCGCTCTGAGCAAGAACCAATCAGGAAACAGTATCCTGTCAAGCGGGCGACATGAACAAACGCCCACAAACCAACATGACGTCATTCTGTTCAGAGTCAGACAGCAGACACATTTGTGGTGTAATATACTATGCCAGCTCACAAGATAGATTTTAAAATTAGAACATGGGCTATTTTTCTTGCAAGATCCCCTTCTCTCTCTGAGCAAGAACCAATCAGGAAACAGTATCTTGTCACGCGGGCGACATGAACAAACGCCCACAAACCAACATACGGCGTCATTCTGCTCAGAGTCAGACAACAGACACGTTTGTGGTGTAATATAGTCAAAAATAGTCACTCATAGGCTCGTTAATGTTCCTTCGTGAATCAGAAAGAAAAAACGATAATAAATATTTTTAAAAAAAGTCGTGGTTATCGCCTTTAATTCTGACGTACAAGAAGCAAATAAACATACACTTTGAAACGAGCGTTTCAAAAGAGGCATACACACAAAAACCGCTTCTCATTGTCGGTACATCGTGTATTTTGTGATCAATAACCATTTATATTTAGTGGGGCACTTGATGTGCGTGTTCAAAGAGCACTTAGCGCGGACGAATCTGCGTTCGGGAATTTGAATGGCGCCGGGCGTCGCGGTCGTCCGGTGACTCGGCGCGGGAGGCGTCGTAAGTTCACGTGACCCTTCTTACAGTATCATTTTAGAGAGGCGATTTCTTCCAGCAATCCGCCAATGTCCATCGAAATATGTGGGTCAATGTATATAGTTACTAGATTTGACAAAGCATCGCAATCGTCCGCCATTTTGGGGCGCGCGATTCAGTTACATCAAATAAAATGTTTCGTAATTAAGGAAAAATATACTTATCGATAGATTACCCAAATTATACTTTAATTTGTGTAAATGTTATTGTAATGTAAAGTTGTTTATTGCAACTTATAATCACTATTTTCTGTTAGTCAGCCATCTTGGGGCGGTTTTCATGTTGTTTCTTTCTAACACATTGGCATAATAGATTGCGGTATTTGATAATTTAGTAGCTTTGGGCTTTGCTCAAGTAATGTACCCACGGAGCAAATGTGACGTTTTGGGGCGACTTACTAAGTCCGTTTGTCCACATACTGCGAGAGCTGCTTTTTTAAAGAATTATACATAAGTTAATAGAACGAATACAAATAAATAAAATAGTAACTTTTTAAGTTTTAAAGATTCGTATATACATTCTTATATTTATTCCTTCGGGCCACAGAAATATATGCCTCCTCGCAGCAGAACGTAGCGCTAAACGCGTTATACGATTTTGTTATCTAGATAATAAAAATTTATTTAGGAACGAAAATACAGACGCATGTTAATTACAGACCGCGCGCAATATTTTTTTCTTATCTTGGAAACTTTCGTACATGAAATTCAAGTTCTATTTGATATTGTAATATTTTTATTGTTTCCAAACATAATTAACAACTGTATTTCGTGTTTCATGAAATCAGGTTATCGACTATATAAAAAAAAGTATTTTAAATATGTCGAATATTCGTTAAAATAAATTTGTTTGCGATAAAAAAATTATTTCGTATTTTATTTATCTTTAGAACGATCCGTTCTGGCCCACGCACCGATTTAAACGTTCAAAATTTAGTGAAACTTCTTTAAAACGAAACTCTCAGTATGCCAGATATTTTTATTAAGTGAAAATTTTCCTCAATATTCTCAAAATTATAATAATATCTAGCTTTTACCCGCGACTTCGTCCGCGTAGAATCAGTGTATACAAATGATATAATTGATTAAAAAAATCATAATTTCAAGCAAGACTCTAATATAACATATAAACAATGTTTTTTTGTTTTACCATCTTTTGCAAAAACATGAAGATTTTGTGGATTCGATACACGTGAGCAAGCCACATATAGTTGGCCGTGCGAAAAATATGATTTTTTCAAATGAATGCCAGCAACTACAGCGTTTGCCCCTGGGCCCTGTTTATAGTTATTCCGAAAGCAGTTTTTAATCCAAATTATAATCTTTTAATAAATGAAATTATCGCCCAATTTTTCAGACAAATATATTAACAAAAAATATAAAAATGAATACATTTACGTTTCGGTCCGGATTTGGAACTTCTTCAGAACTAATATAAAAATTAATTAATAATTAGTTTCTAATTGGGTTTTCAAAAAAAAAATCGCTTTAAGTTTTTAATTATCAAATATATTTTTTGTTAATATATTTGTCTGAAAAATTGGTCGATAATTTTATTTATTAAAGAGTTCTAATCAGACGTCAATCAAAGATTTGTATAATCTTTTAAATTGAAAAGGAAAATCCGTTGGTATAATTGGTATTCGTACATTGACTTCTGTCAACATTTTTAAAGCCACTGTGTCCATGAGCATTTCGTTTTAAAATATTCGAAAATAATATGTACTTCGATATTTTAAACAGAATATCAAAACCAGTTTTCTTTTTGTTACAGAACATCTTCGCAGTTCCCAAGAGAAAAATGTCTCAGAAGCGAAACGAAAATCGAATCCTGAAAAGGACTTTAAAGTAAAAGAAAATGTCAAGAACGAAAAGCAAAGAAATAATAGCGGTGTGAAATTATTCACAGAGTATGTCGCACAAAAGAATGATTAATATTCAGGACAAAAAGAAAAGAACGTAAAACAAGTGAATGAAGATGGATGAAGTTGATTATATTGGGACATAAAAACACATAACACATGTTGGTGTGTCCGACAAGCATGCACACACTAATTTGTGCAAACTCGAGGGAACATGGATTGACGAAGAAATTGTAAAAAAATTGTTAATTAGTTTATTTTTATTAACCAAATAGAAATTTGTTTCGTTTTTTTCAATTCTTTCCGAACCGGTTTTAAATGACTTCGTTTTGTTAATTTTGTAAAATTTAAGCTCGTATGCGCACATTCGATTGGTTGATCAAAGCAATGATTGTTTCTTCCCAGGCTTTTAGTGTCTTCGTTTTAACTTTTTGTACAGTATTTTTGTTATGTAAATAATATTTGTACAAACCTATTTTCATCTGCACAAAATACTATTAATACTGCATTTATAGAAGTTTAACAACATTTAAAACATATTTTTGTTAATTAAAGAATAACTCTGACACTAAATTTAATAAATGAAATAATCGATGTGAATAATGAAAAAAAGTGACAAGTAATCTCAAAAATAAAATATGAAAACAATAATATTTTATAAAATCGTGTACGCAAAGGGTCGATACGGACAAATATAACTTCAAAACAAATAAAACTGATTTAACGACACTCATAAACTTTGCGAAATGCCTTGATTAATAACTGCTGAAGCTTTTCCCCAAATTGTTAGCGAGAAAATAAAACTAGACAATTTTAAAATACGTTTTAATAATTAAAAAGTTTTTCTTGTTTTCAGCTAATTAAGATAATAAAAAACACATCATTCTATATTGTCGCTACAGAAATTCATTAATCTTTTCTGCTTCCTTTTCGACGTCATTTCGTTAAAAAAACACGCGGCGCGATGTCGTATTTTTTCTTCTTTTTTTTAGACGATGATAAATTTTTAATATGTTTGCGGCGTTGCTTTAACATGAATACTGATAAATTAATGAACGCTATCAAATTATTTCAATAAATCGAAATGTTTGAAGTAATCCAGCTTTGTTTACTTTTTAAATTTTATTTAAAGATTACTTGAACTTTGCAAAATTAATAATGCAACCTTATTCTGAAAGCACTTTTCTTAATAAAATTGTAGATTAAAGTAAAATATTTAATTTAAACTTCGCAACTTTTGTTATTCATCATTCAATAAAAAAATAATTAATACGGCATTTAGCAATCCAGACCTACAAAACCAAAGAATAAACAAAAATGTTTATAAAAAAACATTTTTTTATCAAACATATCGCGCCAAAACAAACCGATTATAATATTGTCAGTTATGAAAAGCATCCAGTTCTACACTAGCTAAACTAATAACAAAGCAATATAAATTGATCATAAATAGTAAACTACCAAAAAAATTATCCAAAAATGACTAAAAGTTCTTAAAAAAAATAAAAAAGACATCCATGTAGTGCCAGCATAAAGCGTAAAACAAAATATCAAGCCAGATGGTCTCGTCCAAGAAATTATTCGAATCGTATTAGACCAGCGAAGTATTGCTAGACGAAACCGAAATCAGTAAAAAAACACATCTGGTGCCAATGCACAACTACCACGAGAAATCATCAAACTTGCGCGCAGACGTTGATCATTAACCTACTTCCCACCCAAAAGAAATCATCAATTTCGTATGGCGTCCTACAACCAAACCTTACTGAATCAGACGTCACCAACAGCAGTAAATGACACCGCTGAAGAAATCTATCCGGATCACGCTTACTTGAGCGTCCAGTCTGTCTTCACAGCCATAATCTTGACAATCGTAATCCTGGGTACAATCATCGGGAACATTCTGGTCTGCATAGCCGTGTGTTTGGTGCGCAAGCTCCGCCGTCCCTGCAACTATCTTCTGGTCAGTTTGGCTGTTTCGGATTTATGCGTCGCGATTCTGGTGATGCCGATAGCTCTCCTGTACGAAATCTCCGAAACATGGCTCTTCGGTCCGGTGGTCTGCAATCTTTGGGTCAGTTTCGACGTGCTCAGTTGCACAGCGTCAATTTTAAACTTGTGCATGATCAGTGTTGATCGGTATTACGCGATCACGAAACCTTTGGAGTATGGTGTGAAAAGAACTCCGAAAAGAATGATTTTCTGTGTGTTCCTCGTTTGGTTGGGCGCGGCCTGTATCAGTTTGCCGCCGTTATTGATTCTGGGTAACGAACACGTGGCAGACGGTGTACCTACTTGTGGTGTGTGTCAGAATTTCGGGTATCAAATTTACGCTACTCTAGGGAGTTTTTATATACCGTTGACTGTGATGATGGTCGTTTATTATAAGATATTTCGCGCGGCTAGGAAGATTGTGTTGGACGAGAAACGGGCTCAGAGTCATCTCGAAGCCCATTGCTATTTGGAGATCAGTGTCAAAAATGGCGGAGGTCCGCCTGAGAATAAGATTGCAAGTCAAGGATCATCGCCTGCCAATGTATCGACAAGGGTTCAGCATCACAGATCGAGTTCGGCCAGCACGAACACAACTGTAAGTAAAGTGATTTTTTTTGTCATTAAAAAACATGTACCCACAGCTGACTTATCCGGTAGGATGTCAATTAATTTTATTATAAACCCTGATGTTGTCAGATTCCAGAATGATAAGAGACCTTTGTCTTTATTTTTTGCTGGTTTTGGGATATTCTGTATGGAGAAACAGGAATCATTTTTGCCTGTCTTTCTATTTGCATCTCTTAAAAAACACCGGCCTACTGTGATGAAACGCAGTGGCCCGACTTTATGGAGTGTTGTTAATCCAGTTCGGGTTAGCATTAATACCAACAAAGTAACCCAAAAACATCAGAGCACTTGATTTTTTGCTGGTTTTGGGATATTCTGTATGGACAAACAGGAATCATTTTTGCCTGTCTTTCTATTTGCATCTCTTAAAAAAAACCTGGGCCTACTGTGACCCGACTTCAGTGGCCCGACTTCAAATATGAAGTGTTGTTAATCCAGTTCGGGTTAGCATAAATACCAACAAAGTAACCCAAAAACATCAGAGCACGAGCATTGTTTCACTAACCAGAAAATGATTAAAAACTAAAAAAAAACTAGTTTTTAAATCCCATGACATTGTTACTATTTTCTCTTTTTGTGGTTACTTTTTGAGTAGTCAGTGTCTTCCAATCAAAACCTTCATCTTTTGTCAAGAGATTAGGGTTCTTTCATCAAAACTTATTTCTATACATAACGGGCTGAAGAAAGAAAACAATTTCGTAAAACATTAACAGACTGTTTCTGAAATTCGTTCAGTTCGCTACAGAAGATAGACTAAACATAATGAAATCATTCTGCACGATAATGCCACAAAGCCGCAACTCTTTTGACCTTACAATTGCGAAAGCTTCCCTTTTCATCGTCTATCGTTTGTTTTCAAACTATTATTTGTTTTATTGAAAGACTCTTCAATAGCAGTTATGAACTGTTTTTGAAACAAGATCCTTTGTCATAAGAAATGTAACTCTTTCAGATCATTAGTTACACGAACCGTGTTCGCTTATTTCTTTAACATCAAATATCAAATTATCTTTGTCTAAAAAAGTTTGTCTTGTGTTGTTTTATCCTTTGACTTGTCGGTTTAAATTATAAGAGCGCCGCTGTTCTTTCTCATTTGATGTTATAGAAGTTTATTTTTGCGTTTTTCTATAGTCGTAGAAAACAGTTCTTTGTTTTGTTAAAGCCACCAACTTCCGACCCTACTAGATGAAACCCATATTCCTTCTATTTTTTTCGCTGATTGCGCGATACAAAAGTTTATGGAAGAAAAAAATGTTCAAAAAGTATATAAAGTGTGCAAGTGGAGGGAAAGGGGTATCCTGTGCTTGTGTTTGAAGACAATTTTTTTTTAATAACAACTCTTGAAACTTACATTTTAAACTACTAGTGTGACCTGTGCGAATTATTCGCACTAAATAAGTATAATAATTATCACTTTACAAAATTATTTTTTAAATATGATTGCCGGTATTCAATTCGTTTCTAATTTTGCACACTGCTTATAACGTTCTTCTTTTTGTTGTATTACAATATGAAGCTCAGATGACAGATTGAAGAAATATTTTACTAAAATTGTCATATAGAGGCGCAAGTAACGAAAGCGTTGAGCTAAGCCGTCAGATGGCAGCATTACTGTGACGTTGTTCAGCGTTGCTCGCTGTTTCAAAATTAAAGCCGTTAGATGGCGGTATGCAGTATTGTGTCTGTTGCGTATTACAATATGAAGGTCAGATGACAGATCGAAGTGTTGACGTTGTTCAGCGTTGCTGTATTTTAATTAATTTACAAAAACAAAAGCAATAATAAATTTTTTAGTTGTCGATGTCAGTAGAGCAAGCAATTATCTGTAAAATGATATATAATTTATGTGGAGAAATTGTGAGGTTTTTTCTAAAAAGGGAGGCAAACATCTTTAACCTTAGCGTATTAATATATATGATTTTAATAACACACAAACAAAAAAGGATTTTTGCCATTTTTAGAATTCTTTTATAAAATGAAATTAAAAAAATTTTGATACTCTTAAAACTTCAGAGTTTGGGAACTGGAGCCTTGTTAAAGAGGAGCAATGGAAACAATGTGAAATTAAGAAATTTTTAAATTTTACCTGACAATCCTCGCCGTTTATAGGAAATGCTGAACAAACAGAAGAATTGTTGTGTGCTGAAATAATTTTCAATTAACGTTTGAAATTTTCCAATTCGAAAATTAATTAATAGCGCGCGCGGCTGTTGTCGCGCGACGGCTCTCCTGCGCTATTTTGAGGGATTTCGTTTAACAACGCGATGATGTCGGTACACGGAATGTTGTCAAATGATAACATACAAACAAATACACATCGAAAGCACTGTGAATTAATGGCACGGTTGAACCAATGCGATTGTTTATAAATACAAGGTTGAACAAAACACGCTCGATCAGTTTTATATTAAATTATTCAAAGATTGAACGTTCAACCTCAAATTGGAAGAGAAACCCAGCGTTTTTGACTTTTTATTGCATCAAATACGTATTCAAAAACGTTCCTAGCTTATAACTGTTTCATCCGCCCTAATTTAAACCTTGTTTGCTCACACCCACGATGACCAATAGGATTCAAAACATTTTCAACTGCCATTTTCTCTTAGCCAATCATAGTAAAACACATTGCAATAGTCACCCATTCGTATACATATTTTAAGAAATATTTTTAAAGTCGTCAATAGCAACGGTTATTTGGGTCTAGTACCAATTAATCAATTTATCTATATCTATACTAATATATAAAGCTAAAGAGTTTGTTTGTTTGTTTGAACGCGCTAATCTCAGGAACTACTGGTTCAAATTGAAAAAAAAATTTTTGTTGGATAGCCCATTTATCGAGGGAGGATATAGCCTATATAAAATCAGGCTACGACCATTAGGAGCGGAACATTAATGAAAAATGTTGCAAAATGTATCTTAAAAATAAGCTTCTATTCAGGTGAAATGCACTAACTAAATATACTCAAATTAGCGTTGTCAGAATACAACGCCAGCTAGCTCAATCGGTAGAGCACACGACTGTCAATATCAAGGTCGTGGGTTCGAGCCCTACGTTAGGCGAATACATTTTTTTTTAATTTTCTGCATTGCTTTCTTCTAAGGCTTACATTTAAATTTATTTTAGTTTTATTTAATTAATTAAAAAAAAATATTAGTTAAAAAAAGTATAAATAAGTACTGCTTTTAATCGACAAAAACTTTTGAACGGTAACTCCGATCATCATGAAATTTGGACACGACATTCATCTCGGTAAACTAAGATGAATGTGTGTACTCATGTTCCTCCCTTCCATTCGTTCTTTTACACCCGGGTGAAACCGGACGGGACCGCTAGTTATTTATAAATTGAAAATATATTTGATACTCAAAGTCAACGCAAATTTACTATGCTTGTAAATTTCGAGTCTACCGTTTCTGTAGTCTAAGGTTTGGTTATACCAAATTCTACATAGAGTGAAACCGAGTGTTATATGTATAAACCCCACGCTACTTATTCCTAGGAGAAATAGAGCCAGCGATTCGAGAATGTTGTGAAAAATGAGATAGTAATAACATAATTAAATATTAAATCCCAATTTTCATAACTAAATATTTTATATGTATTTTACTTTCCTTTTCGACAAGGCAGAATACGTACGTTGACAGGGTCGGAAAATCGTGAGATTTGCTAGGATGTTTATTATATTACAGTCTACACCCTGGAAATAAAAAGAAATGTTGTAAGATTAAAGGATGAATCCTGGTGGCATAGGATCGATGAACTAAGCAAATACTGAAGGTTTGTTTATTGCATTTTATTGTCTGACGTTTCGGCAAACTTTATGCCATTTTCGGAGACAATAAAGTGCAATAAATAAACCTTCCGTCAGACAATAAAATGCAATAAATAAACCTTCAGTATTTGCTTAGTTCATCGATCCTATGCCACCAGGATTCATCCTTTAATCTTACAACATTTAAACAGGATCATCATCACTCTAAATTATTAGTTTTTTTTCACAATAATAAAGAAATGTCTTCAGAGAGCTATTATACACGAGTTTCCGAGTTGCTTATCTCAGAGACCGTTAAACCGATTTCAATTAAATCTAGTCTCATTTAGTTGTAATCGTGAAAACTCCAAATCTGCAAAGTTTCGTTTTTCAAGGTCAAACGGTTTTAAAGGCAACGACACAATAACTAAATTGTGCTTGTTTGTCTGCGTCTTTTGAGCAAGAACCAATCAAGAAACAGTATCTTGTCACGTGGGCAACGAACAAACATGACGTCATAGTGTATGTTATGTTCAGAGGCAATAAACGTTCACTTTCGCGCGCACCAAACCCATCTACAAAGCCAGTTTCAATACATGCATCGTGTGAAGCAAACACATAAAAGCCACTACGAAATCAATCAAATCTAGCAGCGAAACTTGTATTGTGTGCATCAAAAAGCCGTACGGCACGGTGAGAACAGAAATATCATATATATTAATACGCTAAGGTTAAAGATGTTTGCCTCCCTTTTTAGAAGAAACCTCACAATTTCTCCACATAAATTATATATCATTTTACAGAAAATTGCTTGCTCTACTGACATCGACAACTAAAAAATGTATTATTGCTTTTGTTTTTGTAAATTAATTAAAATACAGCAACGCTGAACAACGTCTGCCATCTGACGGTTTTAATTTTGAAACAACGTCAACACTTCGATCTGTCATCCGACCTTCATATTGTAATACAACAGACACAATACTGCATACTGCCATCTGACGGCTATAATTTTGAAACAGCGAGCAACGCTGAACAACGTCACAGCAATGCTGCATGATTCCATCTGACGGCTTAGCTCAACGCTTTTGCTACTTGCGCCTTTATATGACAATTTTAGTAAAATATTTCTTCGATCTGTCATCTGAACTTCATATTGTAATACAACAAAAAGAAGAACGTTATAAGCAGTGCGCAAAATTAGAAACGAATTGAATACCTGCAATCATATTTAAAAAATAATTTTATAAAATGATAATTAATATACTTATTTAGTGCGAATAATTCGCACAGGTCACGCTAGTCAAGATTTAAGAGGTTATGTTCAACCCTCGCGTGCGATTAAGTAAACAATGCAATACCGCGATACTGTGAAACCTGATTATTGACAACAGAATAGTAATTAGAGTTCATTCTTGCAGAAATGAGATGCTTTGATTAGGATACAGTTCCTTTGTGTGCTGACGATTGTTACACAATACAAAGTGTTGTTAATGCTGTACCAAAACGGTTACCATAGCGTAACGATAACGGAATCGAATTTACCGATTCGATTTATGCAAATCGAATAGCCAGTGGGTCAACTGTTAAAAACACACAACTATTTTTAGACCCATGTGGGATCGAAACTACGACCTTCGTTGCTCCAATCTGGTAGGAGAGCTATTAAACATTTTTGGGTAGATATTTAACACTTCTTTTGTAATGTCTGAACACAAAATCGAAGTACTTACTAAAGGATAATGAAACCTTTTTTATTTAATTTAACGGGAGTTGGCTTATCACCGGGAACACCGCAGCTTCTTGGGCTTATTGTGCTATCTCCCAATCTCTTCAGTCACTCGGTCCAGTATTCTCGTTCCTGGCACTAGCTTGTGCAGTCCGTGGACTGGGTGATTGATATAGTCTTCTGGACTCATTCTACATTGTCTTCTACGATCCAAACCCTCGCATTCACACAGAATATGATAGGCTGTTTCCGTCTCCTTATTGCACTGGCTGCACTTTAAGTCCGCGTTAAACAGTCCGATTCTTTGGAGGTGTCCTTTCAGGGCACAATGTCCCGTCAGGAGGCCTACCGCGAGACGAAGATTGTTCCTACTGATTTGTGGTAGTTCTTCATTCTTCTTCCGGGATGGCCCTTTAATAAAAGTCTTGCCACGTTGCTGCCCGGAAATTTGATTCCAGTACGTCTTCTGCTGATTTTTTATCCGTTCCCTTATTTGGCCCCGTAGTGTGCTTTTGAACACTCCCAGGGCAGGTTCTGGGCCAATGTATGGAGTTGAAAAATTCTTTCCTCGCCAGTTCATCAGCTTTTTCGTTGACATCGATTCCAGAGTGCCCTGGCACCCACAGGAAATACTCAGGCCTAGCCAAGTCTTGAATTTTTAACTTTGTGAAATTTTATTTAGCCAGGCTTTCGATTTTATGTTCAGATATTACAAAATAAGTGTTACACAAATTTTAAATATACCAGCTCAAAAATGTTGGATAGCTTTTGAACTAACCGGCCAGTTGATCGAACGTGCTTTAAACAAATAACTAACGCGTTATACAAAGCGCTTTGCGCAAACCGTTAAACTCGTGCGGAGTCGCATAAGAAAAATTGAAAAAGCACACTGTCAATTGTTTTTAGACTACGCCACTGCAGTGACAGTTCAATTCTCGTTAAAAACATAAACCCATCTCGCAGCCTGTGGGAGAATTTTTTACAGGCTTGTGCTATCGTCATATTGAAAGTACTACGACGACGGGTATTAACGAAACATTAGACTGTGACCTTTTATGCGTTATACTATACCAGCGCCGGTTCATAATTCTTAACCCACTCTACAAAAGAATATTTAACCAATTAAATTATTTATTTTTATTTGCGGGGACAGATCTTACTGCGTAATAAAATCATTAAACAATATTTCACTGAATAAAAGTCTTCTCGAAATACTCTTAAGTCGAGTACTTTTAGTATTCGACTGGCATTTTACTTTCGAGCATAGGAGGGAAGAATGTCTTTAAATAAAGCAGAAAATCGAATTCACGATTTCTAAAATTATTGGTTTATTCTATTCATATCCATGTTATTGAATGACTGTAAATGTTCATGGGTATTTGGATTGACAAAACAGTTATTATTTAAACAATTCTTTAATATCATCGTACGACGTTTCGTCTCTCTCGAGACTTCTTCAGGTACTGTAACAAGAATACAAAAAACAATAGATAAATATTATTAATAATAATAATAATAATTCACAAGATTTGATTTTTCAAATCTTGTGAATTTTAGTTTTAGTATTGACTCGAAATAATTCGAAATCGAGGTAAATATTTATTTTTTAGCTACAGTGTCATTTTGTTACTAAGTAAATATTGTTTCTGTTTTTACAATTTTTGCAAGATTGAATTTATTTATAATCTGAATTAATGTAACATAAGTTTTTTGCTTTGTTAATGATAAAACTTTTGTATTTTACTTGTATTGTGGATATTATATTGGAAATTAATGAGTTAGTTATATTTTCATGACTTTTGTACTTGTAAAATAATATTTATCTATTGTTTTTTGTATTCTTGTTACAGTACCTGAAGAAGTCTCGAGAGAGACGAAACGTCGTACGATGATATTAAAGAATTGTTTAAATAATAACTGTTTTGTCAATCCAAATACCCATGAACATTTACAGTCATTCTAAAATTATTATTGCAAAAAGCTTTATTAATTTGTGAACTTTGTTGCGGTTGCAATCTGTTTATCTTGCAATACACAAATCTGAACACTTTTTGCTAAATTACTCGCGACTCGACTAAAATATTGGTTGAAGTAAAAAGTGAAACCGTATCTTTGAAAAAAAATCGCCAAACCTTCGGAAGTTAAAAATCATTTGTACACTTGAAATCACAGTCTAATATATTGAATCTTTATAGCAATACGACGGTCGAATAATCATGTTTTATAGAGTGAACATTTCTGAGTTGACGGTTTTTTTTCTGTTAAACATATTTAATATGATTCTCAAGATATCTCCATAACCTTTATTAATCACTGAAAATAATATTTCTTTACAGTTTTATTACCTTTCAATTTTTTCAGTTCTGAAAAGTTCATAATATTTAAATGCCGTTTAATTTATTATTTTTTTAATAGCACATATAAAAATCAATACTCGGATTAAAATCCGGGAATTGGGTTTCTAATAATGGAATAACCATCGAAACGCCATATATCTCGATATACAACCGCTCTTCATGACGTGAAAGCGTCTCTATTACCCTTATATTTCAATCGTTTTTAACTACGAGACTAATACTGTGTTAACAGATGTACCCACAACGGATGTCTTTACGAGTTCGTCGCGAGCGATTTGTTTCGCCTGTGACGTCATCGCACGAGTGTAGGCGCATGCGCGTGATAGTCACGAATTAGCTTTGTGTAGAGTTTAATTAATGTAGCATGGAAACGCGCTTAGCTATTCGGGCGTCGTTTTAAAGAGCTAAAAAATTAATTTGCAAATTCAATTGAAACTTTTCTCAGATTAACACATGAGAACTGGGGGTGTGCAATAGAGGAGGTACACGATCGGCTTTTTTCAATTCCAAAGTTGTTCTGAAACCCCATTTTTGAAGCGCCATTTTCTAATTTATTTAAATTAAATCGTGACAGTGCAAAATTAGTTTTTGATTTATAGACAAAAAAATAGTAGACAAAACAATCTGTCATATGTATATCTAGTTTACTTTATGCAAGTACCTAAATATGAAAAAAAAAAACTGAACGATGTTAAAACGCGTTCATAAAACAGCAAAACAAAATTGTTAATTACTCGGCAAACGGTGTGTTGAAAAAAAAAAAACAAGAGAAACAAGTATAAAACAACTGAAAATTGCTGTTAGTCGACGCTATTTGACAAATTAATTAAAAAATGCTGTGAAAAATGCATTGGTTCCCAGAATAAGTTTAAAAAAAAAACTCGGGTCGCAGTGCCAAACCCTGCCGACAATATAGCGTATTAGCTTTTATAGGCAGTGTGGTTCTATTCACTATTGTATGAACTTAACTTTGTTTTTGGACAAAAATACACCTTAATACACCCCATAAAACAACATTTTTTTACTTAATTTCAATACTACATATCAATTCAACATCTGTGCCAAATTATACACACCCTTCAAGTATGTAAATCCATATCAGTAAACTAGTGTTTTCATAAAATTTGTAAGTACGGTCCTGTCGGGTCGATTTTATTAAAATTTTAACAGCGCATTTTAATAATTAATTACTAAAGGATTAAATTTCAACTTTGAAACGATTCTGAGAACTTTTTCGGTATTTTAAGGCCCAAAAAAAATTATATAAAATTTTAGAAAAGTTGTGTTTGTCTCTAATTATTACGATTCTACAAAACGAGGGACAAAAATTCGAGGGAAAAAATCAACAATATAACGAGCTCAAAACTGAAATAATATTTTCACACAGCAAACATATAACCTATATGCATAATGTAAATAATTTTAAAGTTGAAACCAGACGGTAAACTCATTTCTTAGCGCTTTGACGGCCACAGAATGTATAGATATAATCACTAAAAACGTAAGTGTGCAAAAAAGGACCAAGTTTAATACAAAGAACATGTAGGTTAGCCGGCTTTGCCGAAAAAAAAAATTGAGATCTAAGAAGTTGATTGCATACGTGAGTCATTTATTTATAATACAAAACATGCCAAGCAGAAACTTGGCGCGTACTTAGACCTCACTCCTTTTTTCGGCAAGGCCACTTGTTCTTTATATCGAACCTAACCCTTTTTTCACATTTATCTTTTAAGTGGGATTTCAATACTTTTTGTGACGATATATATTTTTCTTATTCCACTTAAATATTATCCAGACTATTTATATAGATCAAGGTTATACAACACAGCTCTAGATGCGTGTAGTCTTCGGACGACCGGTTGATGCATTCGGGCGAATGTCCTAAAACGTGATTTTTGAACACTCGTATCTTGGAAACTATTCCACCCAGAAATTTGGAACACCACTTCTTTTTGGGTCAAAAAGAACTCGTAACAGTTCGTGTGAATATATTGCTTTGCAAGAACTTGGCAGACGCACTCTGAGCGCTAAGATTTATTATATCACAAGTCGAAATCTCTGTTTGCTACAAACGTTTGACGTGTATACGATGATCCGTCTTTTGAAACTGTATTATCGTTAATTATTTTGTAAAGATGTAGAGCACAGCGCTTTTCTAATATTTCAAAGAACTTGAATATTCAATCAACAGTGACATTGGAGAGTCAGTACGCAAATCCTTCCTCAATTTCGTATGCTTAATACGGGTACATTTACGATAGAGCGACGCCAGCGTTCCGATCAGTTTCGTTAATTAAAATTAAAACTCAGTGCGTCTGTTAGTCTGTTACAGGTCAAACGGATGAGCGGATTGAAACCAAATTTTGGGAGGATGTTTGGTATGCAAATATGAAGAGCCCTATTGTTTTTGGGGAAAATCGGTGCATGCTATAACGTTGTTTTTTCTCATATTTTTACATGACGTCGAACATATTATGTAGGTAACCATGGCAATGAATAGCAAATATCATATTGACTACTAGCCATTACCCGCGTCACCTCACGCGATATCAGAAATTTTATTTTCTTTATTATAATCAAATGTCGACATTTTTGAAGTTGGAATGGTCCCGTCGCCCAATTAACTGGAATTTTTTTTCAATACAAGTTTTTATTACTTGTTAATAAAAAAGAACTAAAAATCAAAAAATAATTTTATTCCGATTAGAAATAGTCTCAGATTTTCAAATAAAAACGCGTTACACCCTCTTTTTTTTCTCTCCTGCTATTAAAATGTACACGCTTTTATTTGAAAACTTGAGACTATTTCTAAACCGAATAAAATTAATTTGAACTTTATAGTTCGTTTTTATTAACAACTAATAAAAGCTTGTTTTTTTCTGAGGTTTAAAATAAGTAACAAAGCAGGGAACTGCCGAAAACTGCAAACAATTTGGACACAACATTCTTCTCGGTAAACTAAGATGAATGTGCGTACATACTCATGTCCCTCCCTTCCCCATTCGTTCTTTTGCACCCGGGGGAAACCAGACGCGACCGCTAGTATATATTATGTATTATATAAAAATATTTAATCACTTACCATTCTCAATAAAAAATCTAAGCCTACGGAGGTTCAAAAATGAGCTCAAAGCTGTGTTGCTATGTCATAATTTTTATAGTATCGACGAATTCTTGTTGTGTAAATTAACCAAGAGATCTTAATTTGTATTTTTGTATGTATCATACCTTTATGTAAATGACGTCTTCTACACTACGCACGTAGTATTACAGAAATAAAGAAATTATTATATTATTATTATTATATTATTGTAGATATCATATGGTGACGTGTCTGATATAAACAAACCTTAAATCCAATCGGGGGTATTGTCAATAAGAATCTGGTTGAATTAGTTCGAAAGCGCCAACAAATAGAACGCTGAACCTTTTTGATCTTCGATATAGCTTCTCTATTACCTTTTATACTAGACTGTACGCGTAGATGATGAAATCTTATAAGTATGCGTTAAAAGTATTAGCTGAATAGCTTAACACCGTTTTACAGGGCCGTCTTTATGAGCCACTCAAGCTACTTAATTGGAACACCTTTTGAATAAAACTATTCTAATATCAGTTTTACTTCTATCTTCGCATGCGGTGAGCCAGCAAATCTGGACAGCGTTATCGTGGGCCCCTCGCGAATAAATTGAGCGGTGTCAGTTTTTTTTGGCACACATCAAACATACGCGCGCGTTCGCGCTCAATTTGACTCGTTCTTCTGGAAAGAGTTTTTTTATTTTGTCGAACCAACTCTTCAGACATTTTTACCACGAATGGACGGAGCGACTTGAGCACGCACGCATGCGCGACGATAATAGTTCGCAACGAATGCAGAGAGCGCGAATGGATTGAGCACGAACGCATATGCGTCGCTGCTCAACGCATGTGCCGGTCTGTGCGCTAGTAACCTTTCCAAAAACATTCGTTATTATCAAGTTCAGCAGATTTTATTATACCTACTCTGTACTTGAAATAATTTCAAATTATTTTTATAACTAAATCGTTTAATCCAAGTGTGTAGGCTTTCACGGCCGGTGTTGATCCAAATCTTCTTGGTTTCCGGGCTTGTACGCCGTGGTCCATTGGTATTACTACCTGACGTTTCGTCTACAACTGCAGTGTCCTTCTAGAAGGAAACTTCGCCCATTACAACATCGTCTCTGATAATGTCTACCGCAGTTGTAGATGACACGTCAAGTAGTAATACCAATAGACCACGGCGTATAAGCCCGGAAACCAAGAATATTTAAATCTTTTAAGTTAAATAAAATGTAAAGTGTGATTGGTTTTGTTTCTGATAGCTTTTGTTCTGTAAATAAATGCAAACAAACCGTTTAATTACAATCCGAATATAGGGACCTATTTAAAGAGTTAAATATAATGACGAACTTTAATTTAGCCGCAATTATTTCTGATCGATGTCACGATCGAAGGAGACATTTCATTTCAAAAGCCTCTCCTTCTTGTTATTCATCGAAACTGGAGATAATTTGAATCGTCCCACCCAACGTTTCAAAGTTAAATTTAGTAGATTCGATGCAAAAGATTAAGAGATTTACATTTGAACGTGTATAGAAATACCGCACTTGGATGACATTTCAAGTCTAATTGCGTCCCGAACCTAACTTCAATTCGGAGAATTCTTCCAAAGAAATCGACGAGCTCATTTCTATTTGAAAAATATTTAGCGAATTAAATTTATCTTTACGAACTTTGTTAAACACGAGGAAATGTAGTAAAGTTTTTATAAACATTTCTTGCAGTTCAAGCACTGACCGTAAAAAAGTCCACTGGAAACCACTACTAATATTTTAGTATTGAAATCTTTGATTAACGTCTGATTAGAACTCTTCAATAAATAAAATTATCGACCAATTTTTCAGACAATATATTAACAAAAAAATATATAATTAACACATTGACGTTTCGATATTAATAACTTTACACGAATTTTATAAAAAAAAACTAATTAGAAACTAAATATTAATTATTTTTTATATTTTTTAGATCAGTTCTGAAGAAGATCCAAATACGGATCGAAACGTTAATCTATTAATTATAGGTATATATTTTTTTGTTAAAATATTGTCTGAAAAATTGGTCGATAAATTTATTTATTTTAGTATTGAATTTAACTCGGCTGCGGTACAAATTTTGCAGTTGTTAAGTAGATTTATCAATGAAAATATTAATTAATGAAAACGACCAGCGCACTAGAGCGGTCCAGCACGGCTTGACAGAAATAGCAGGCGACCGACGATCGTTGCTGGTTAGCTGGTCTAATGTGATTTACTCTATTCAATAACATGGGTACAGGCTTCTTTGCTCCGCGCTGTGCTGGTCGTACTGGTCCGTATTTTAAGTGCGCGCGGTCTTTAATAGTTCGCATCTTGATCATCCGTTGAGTAATTCCGAATTAAGTAATAATGCGGTTTACACTTCAATAAAGGCAGCCGGCTGTGGCAAGCCAAGAAAACAATTGAAGACATACTTCATGCAATAATTTATTACAGTGAAATTTCTTACAGCTCAGATAAATTATTTTGCGACACTCTCATTACAAACCGCAAAACATGCGTTTCACTAAAATTAAATTGTGCGAGTTTAATTCATAACCCAAATGTGTTCTGAGATATTGCCAGTGGCGTAGGAAGACTGAACAGCCAAATCTTAGTCAATTAAAACTAGAAATTTAAAGTAGTATTATTGTTTGTTTTTTTTGTAATAATCTATTATCAACCAGTTATTGGAAATCGAGGCAATTTAAAGGTATAAACCGTATAAAAAACGAACGTTTTCAGAAAATATTTTTGAAGTAAAACTTCTTTAGGCAAGCTTGACTTGGGGAGTAGGCTGCTAAATGCCTGACGAAATCGTTTACGGAAGTGCATCATCGGACGAGGCGAACGGTGCGTGATCGTTCGAGGCGAACGGTAGTTGAGAGGGAGATATAAGTTAGTGAAGATAGTAAGAGAGAGAGTTACGTTTCGTATATTGGAAGTTGAGAGAGATATATAAGTTAGTGAGTGCGACAAAGACGGAGAATTAATATAAATCGTTTACGGAAGTGTATCATCGGAGTTAAGAGGGAGATATAAGTCTACAGAGTGAGGTTATATTGTGTTCGATAACATTTGAAACGAACCGACTGCATGTTATTGTTCGTTTATGAATTTAACATGAGCAAATTTGAGGTATTTACGCATTATTCTTAATAAATATTTTTAAAATAATTATGGCAGGAAGAAGTTATACTTCAGTCGTGTGGTCTAAAGCACACTCGCTTTTTTTCGAGATATTTTATCTGTAGATAGGTACTCTATTGAGTAAATTTAATTTCAATTATTTTCTGCCGTCCTTTCATTATCTTTTTCTTGTAATTTGATTTAAAAAACTTTTTTACTAAATCAAGTTCAAATATTATTCTTATCTTTGAATAAAATTTATATTTTATATTCATGGATTGTGGGTTTTAATTAATAAATGAGATAAAATTTATTCAAATTGTATTATTATTCAGTTTTCTTTGACACTTGAAACCGTTTGAAGAAACGGCATTAAAGTTATTTCAAATGTTTAATCGTTTTATCTACATTATTATTAAAAAAACACAGGGGCGAATTGGCTCAATTATTCCGGCCCGGGAACATAACTGTGTCCACCAGCAAAAACCAGCTTCGTGTAAAGCGGTATTTATACAGTGTTAACTCTATAGAGCGACACTCAAGCGACTGTGCACTTTGTGGCGTTATAATATTATATAAAATTTACAACTGACCAACAAAACATTCATACTATCACAAATTAAAACGCTTATTGCGTATAGTCTGTTATCTTTGTCTGACGTTTTTAGCTCCGACAAACAAAGGAACGAATTTTTTAGAATCTTCGGTACGCATGGTGCCGACAACAAAGCAACAAAATAACAAACAAGTACTGTTTATTGCTTAATTATTGTTGTCGTCATTTAGAGTGTATCATTGTATGAAAAACAAGATAAACCAATTAGAGTTTAGTAATTTCAACGTTGTAAGGAGTTTGTCGTTATATCGAGTGACGTTAAATGGAGTGTACACTGTATATGGTGCGCCATACTCAATACACGGAATCCGCGCAAAAACGTCACGTTCGCGAAATTCACAAAGCGCGCTTAAATAAATAGGTAATTTACTTTAAAAATTGTCAACCCTGCGCCGCTGCTTAGCATCAAACAGTACAACAGTTGCTGACGGAGCTGTATCTGCGGAACGCTAAGACCAAACCACTAAATCATTACGTATGGTGGAGTACCACTGTTGTACACGTCATATAGGTACCTACAATATATACACTTACACGGATTCTGTATTGCGTTACACGGATATAGACGCGAGCGTTTGCACTGGGCATCGCGTAAATCATTTTTATCGGTGCTGTTTTATAAATCAGGGGCCGCGCTATCGAGACAGGGATCGATAATTTCGATGACGTATGTTTAGTGGAATCACAGCCGTAACTAGTTTTTTTTTGGGGACCTGGGCAAGGCCTCATCACTGAGCCCAATTACGCTAAATTTTATGAATTAAATACGGCTAATTATTTAATCAGCAGCAAATTTTTAGCTAGGTATGTTTCCACTGATTTCTACGAACAATTTTTTTTACGTGTATTTTCTTAGCTACTGTGTTATTAGGCCAGTAGAATGGAGGGGAGAGGTAGGCTACTATTTTTGTACAGGTTTCCAAAAAGTTATTGAAAGACGTACAGTTTTTTTTATGAAAGATAATGCTATTTTTTTCGATCATTCTGGGCCCTTTCTGTAGTCCCCATTCCCTCTGGGACCTGGACACAAAAATCTACGAATGAATGAATTGTCGATTATAGACGCGAAACAGCTGAGGTTATCAGCTCTAAAATTCACTTTTAGTATTAGGGTTGCATATTGTGATCACACATGTTTCTACATAAGAAAAGCATTATAGCATTTTAAATCGATTCAGCTCGAAAAATAATTGATCGTTCGAAACGATATTCGTTTCTAAACTGTGTAATGAGTATATTATAACATCGTTTGTTGTAGAGTTTCCACACCAAAACAAATTTTGTCCTACTCATTTTGATCAAAACTTTGGTTGAAAATCGATGTTTTTCTATATGTAGATCAATCTTTTAGATATCTTTTCCATGTATAAAAAAAATTCCATTGTCTAAATCCAGTTTTACTCTAGTTCTTAATGGATTCGTAATGCCCTCGTTTTATTTTTAGAGAAAAAACTGTAATACCAAAAGTCTGTTATTATTAAATTTAGATATACAAAGCTTACATATTTTATGAAACGAAATTCGCGAATAAAAATTCCATTAAAAAAATAAATTGTTTTGAAAAGATTTACGTTATTTTATTAGCGAAAACCTTCAAAGTTCTTTTATTCAGGGCGTCAGATATATTTATTTTTTTTTGCAAAAACATAAATATGATTTTTATTATAATAAATACGCACGCGGTATACCTTTTCAACTTTGTATTTATTTTTAAATAGAAATTTCTTGAAAAGAAATCTTTTTCTATTCATGCAAAAATAAACACGTTTTTCATTATTATTTCGAAAATATTATTTTAAACCATCCGACAATAATTACTTATATATAAAAACAATAAACAAACAGAAAAAGTCTACTTGGTTTTAAAATTGAATTTTTAATTGAGCGTCACCGATACTGGATATAAAATCAATTTGTAAAATGCGGTAAACAAAAATGTATTTTGATATCTTCCCGGAACTGAGAAAAATTAATTTTGATAGTCTTACGGATTCTTATCTTGGTTTGTAACAATGCTTCTGATACTCAAACCTACTTTCCTTTTGTATAATAAAGCATTAATTATATTAGATGTTTCATAATCTTGCGTTCAATCATTCACAATTTGGGTTTGAAAATAGAGGCCTCATACGTCCAGCAGTTTCGGATATGGATTAATTATTCGAAAAAAGCCACCTTTTTTCCTTCGGGCAGTTTTTTTGAAAACCGCCGAACGCGTGTTTCATTATCAGTATATTTACCATCTGGCGTCGGTCGGATGGCGGGACCTAGGGGTCGGACTAAAATTTTGCGACGTTGCATAGTGTCCTGGCACCATTTTTTAAATTTATTATATATTTTAACATTTTACGCTGCATAATTGTCACAATATATACATGGGTAAGTTGAAGTGTGAAAGAGAGCGTATATGGGCTGAGTTGAAGTGTGCTGCGGTACGATATGCGCTTTTTCTCTCACACTTCAACCTACCCGTATCGTCTTAGTAAAATAGACAATTTTCTAACCGCCTGGCAAACGTTTAGACACGACTAAATGAACGGAAATTACGTTTACGTGACAATAGATAGCAAAAATAGCCATAGAAAACGGATTTTAACAAAAATATACTATTTTAAATCAGATTTACCCTATCGTTAAATAGTTGAATCTTATTCGTCTTCAGAATAATAAAAAAAAAAAAAACAGAAATCAAAATCAAAAAAGTTTTTTTTCATTAGAAAAATATGGCGTTTCAAACAATAGTCTGTGGAGTGTGTTACAAATTGCAACTTACAATAAGAGAATAATTATTTATAAGAATTACTTATTCATGATATTTCTGTGAAGATTTAACTTCTTTTAAAGTTATCCCCGAGTTATCCCCGAAAAGCGGGACTGAGCCTGTCCCGCGCGGGACATTTAATTTTTATTTAAAAATCGGGACGTCCCGCCAAAATCTGGACGTCTGGCAACGCTGAGGACAACAGATGTCTAAAGCGAATCACATTATAGTTACGAGCAAGTACATTTTTGTTACTTTGATTTTTTTCATCGGCTAGATCTTTTCTTTTCTGTTTATATACCTACATCAATTTGTTTTTTCTTTTTTTTCATTTTTTCCATTAAATAAAAAAGTTTTTTTTTCCATATTCCATATGACGAAAATTTGTTAACTGTCGTTATGAAATCCTTTTTAACCTGTCTAAATCCTAAATTTCACTCCATTTTTTAAATTTATTTGTAGCAATGGTATAAATGCATGAAATCGTAACATGCACAGATCTCAGACAAGAATAAATTCTTTTTCTTTAGTTCACTCATTACAATAAACTAACTGTCAATGCCGGCACTTCACATGGCTATTTGTATTTGTGTATTTGGCATATTTGGCAAACAATTACCATGTGTGGACAGTCTATTTGACAAAGTGTTAGCCTTATTTGCCTATTTGACAAATAAGGCCAATACCAAATACGCGTTACCGTGCGCTTGTCGGTTTTTCGAGGCACATCAAAGGAGTCAAATAGGCAAATAAACCGTCCACACATGGCCATCTTCAGAAGCGCACGAGCCGTGAACCTGTACGGACGTGCAGTATTTTTGTGTCTGTGCTGTGAGCGAGAACTGGAACAATTACTATTGAAAATGAATTGGAACAATGAAACAGTGCTAAAATTCCTGGAATTTTGAGCCTTACGTTCTGCTGCCAAATGTTTGTGTGTTTGTCATTTGATTGTTGTGTGTGGATGGTCGTATTTGCCTCTATTTGCATGTTTGCCTTGAACGTCATATATTTTGCCAAATACAACAAAACACCCAATAGCGAACACAAATATGTGTAATATGTGAAGTGCCACCATCAGATGAAATATATTTAAAGCATATACAGCTTTTATTTTCCGCCACCAGAGAGCACTACTGGCGAATAGCGACGGCTCTCGTCAAAATTGACGTTAACGAGAGAAAAAGCTGTTGCCAGTTCAATTTCGGAAGATTGCATATATTAAATTTTGTATCATCTGCTATAATATATTCCATTTTTCGTCTGGCATTTCAAGGCAGACATTGATTTTCAGCTGGTGCAACGACGTTCACGCTTCACCTATATATTCAGCGCTGAAATTGAGACTGAAAGGTGCTAAGCTTTAATATCGCCGTAAACAAACAAAACAAATGCATCTGTCAGTAAAACAGAAGAAGCTAACTCACTGTTTGTGTTTCGCAGACATGTTGAAACTGAATCCTCCTGGAAAAAAAAAACTTTCCAATAAATTGGAAAGTGTTTCCTGTCCGCTGAAAACTTTATCCGTGACTGCGCCAAGGTTTCAAGACTTCTTTACGCTTGAACGAGACACAAAAACTAGCTTTGCCCGCGACTTGAATTCGGTCGTAAAAATATACTCTTACTATATAGGTACTCTATTATTATTACAGTAAACACTCCATTTAACGTCACTCGATGTAACGACAAACTCCTTACAACCTCGAAATTACTTAACTCTAGTTGGTTTACCTTGTTGCTCATACAATTATACACTCTAAATAACGACAACAATACGTCATCCATAAGTACTTGTTTGTTATTTAGTTGCTTTGTTGTCGGCATCATGCGTACCAACTTTCACCAAAATCGATCTAATCGGTTCGAATGATTCTGGCTACCTTTCTATATAAAAAATGTATTGAACTGTCTGATCAATATCGGCCTGCAATGAAAAAAAAATTGGTTGTCTGTAAAGTCGGTTTACGGACGATAGTTTTACGTGATAACGTATTCCGTAATACATAACCTAAACCTCCCAAAATTTGGTTTCAATCCGCTTATCCTTGGTGTCGGAATGATAAGAAATGTCAAAAGTGACGTTTGCAACTGTCAAAGTATTATGTTTTAATAATAATTAGTTATTCCAATACTTAACTTAGAAGGCGTTGCATTTCACAAAATACTAATGTCAAAAAATTGAATTAAACATTAGAAATTCAGCCGTTTTTATGTTGCATTTATACAGCTATTTTTCTATATAAATTTGTATAAAAAAACTGTTTAGGCAAATTCTGTTATACGAAATCTATGTAAAATGTTCTCCTCTTTGTTTTAAGACTGGTTTCAAACCGATCTGATTTAAATTGAGCGAGAAATTAGCAAAAAGCACGCACAGGGTCAGGCGAAACGTTACGCGTTAGGAACGTTACGCGTTACGCGTTACGAACGTTACACTTTTTCGAACATGCAGCCGGTGTTTTATCAATTTATAAGATTGGTGATTCATCAATTTATAAGACGTTATCACGTCAAAAAAACGTATAAAAAGCGCCGGCCATCTTCATCATTAAAAATTATTCGAGGCGTAATTAAGTAATTTCCCACAAACGCCATCTTGGATGCAGGTTTATCTATAAAACTAAATTAAAATCTCATTATATTAAAGCTCGCTTTTGATAGCACAGGTGCGTCTGAGAGATAATAACACAGGGACGTGAAAGCACGTACAAGTTTATAGAGAGTAGAGAGACCATAGTCTGCTGTGTCAAAACAAGCTGTTTTATTTTCGATTTTTATTCAACACTTAATTACCGAATTTGCCTTCTGTTGGCTCAAGGACAGAAACAAAAGTTCGTAGAATAGGTAAATCAAAATTTATGTTTTTAACATTTGAGAAACAAATGTTAGTTCTATTTTCAGGTAAAAACGATTTTTAAATTTTATGAATATATTTCTAAATTATAAGTATCCATAGTTTTTTTTTTCATAATGGAAAGTTAGATACATGCAAACCTCACATTGAACATTTATCTACAGTGTAAACTCTTTATAACGAAACTCAAGGGACCGAGCATTTTTTATCGTTATAGAGAGTTACCGTCATATGGAGTGAAGAAAGAAAAACAACCAAATTAACAATAATCTTCAATGTACTGTATAATCTCTTTATAACGAATTTTAAGGGACAGAACATTTTTTTCGTTATAAAGAATTTTCGTTATATGGAGGGAAGAAAGAAAAATAACCAATTTTTCAATGTGGTGGAATAATCTTCATTAAATAATAGGAATTTTTCGATAAGTTTGGCGTCATCAAGTGCTTGTTGAATAGATGGTGATGGTTCAGAATGGTCCTCTTTATGTCTGTAAACATTTGCTGACGCCTAAATATAAACATATTTCTTCGTAATAGAGAATGGCTGTTGCGTTATAAAGAGGGTATTAATGCATAGGTTTTAAGGAAAACCAACCAAATCGTAAAAATTTCGACGTTATAGGGAGTTTTTCGTTATAACGAAGGACGTTATAAAGAGCTTACACGGTATTTGGAAAAATGTCTCTTAAGTATATAAATAATAATTAATTAATAGATACCTACTTTGCTATAGTCTGTATATAAATTTTATCAAGTAACATTGAACTCTATTCGAAATACTGACAACCAAAAACGATAAAAAAACACACTGATCTGATGTCTCTCGTTGTGTTATCTGTTAAATGCAGTAATAAAATTTTAGTACTGCTGTCCACTAGACATTTGTACGGTCAAAGCTTGAATTTTATACAGAGTGATTTTTCAGTTGATTATTATTTTTTAACAGCGTGTAGAAATCCAATAGACGAAAATTCAAGTAACTTCTTCATCAAAACTCAAAAATAAGAAAGAAACAGCCGTTCAAACTTTCATTAAGTTTATTACATTTTATTTAATTCAAAAGCCCGATTAACACACGCGAAGAAGAAATGCATCCCAAATAATTCGTGGAAGCAGAAAAGCATGGCTACGAGGCACGCATATTTGTGTCCAACAAAACGGGGACAACTTCGATCAATTTCTGTGAATACATGATAATGACATAACATATTTCCATAGTGACATAACATAACGCCAGGACAGACCTAAAAATTTAATAAAACTTTAAAATCCCGTTTCTCTTTTGCATTTTTGAATTTCGGTAAAATGTGTGTTAACCGGGCTTTTGAGTTAATTAAATAAAATTTAATTAAACTTTGAACGGCTGTTTCTCTCTTATTTTTGAGTTTTGATAAAGAAGTTACTTGAAATATTTGTTCGTCTATTTGATTTCGGCACGCTGTTAAAAAAGAAGAATCAACTTAAAAATCATCCTGTACGTATTTTGATTTAAAACGAAAATAAGACGATTTGTTTCGGCGTAGTCCGACAATGGTCTCACCTCAATCAAATATACTAATTTTCGCCGCCGGGAAAACAAATTTAATACAACACCATTATACAGTCGCGTGACAGCGCAGTGTTATCGATTTTACTTCTGTATATACGTCGATAAGTTAGATTGCGTTTGTATAACGACCGGTACGAACGTTTCCTGCTTTGCCGGCTATTAGTAAACGATAATAGCACCTATTGTTTCACAGTCGTTTGTTCTGAGTGGATAATGTTTCTGACGTACTAATTACAACTAATAGTTTTTTCACTTAAAGTTGCGATTGAAAAAAAAAAAAAAACAGAGCGACGCGACGGCGGTAATTGAAAAGGTCGATTTATATGAAACTGGTGTTCGTTTATCTAAAGACATTCACTGAAAGTCTATCGCAGGATTGTAGATGCTCGATAACTGAGGACACTAGCGCGTGTTTCGTAGGAGTGGAAATTTTTTTAAGTAAAATTTGTTTACGGTCGTGTCTGTTCGGAATGTTTCGTGTCGTTGAAGGGGAAATCTGTAAATTTAAAGGGGAAATACTTTCTGCAAGCCAGGCATTACTGTATATGAATGTCCGTAGCTCCAACCCGGCTCTAATTTAAGCAAATTATACGTTAACAAATATAACAAATTCTTTTTAAGAAAAGTTTGGATATATTAATAAAAGACGATGGATAATTATTATGCGCCAAAATCTTTTTAGCTCTTCTAATGTTCTCTTGGTTCACAGTTCTATTTAGCATCTTTAATACCACTGATTTCTTATGGGCCGCGGGATGATTAGATCTGAAATTTAGTACTTTTTCCGAACTAGTGGGTTTAGAATACCAATTCGTCTGCAGTAGAGGTTCCCAAACTTTTTTATCTCGTAGACCACTTGCCATGTTTTTCGGTTTTGGGTAGACCCCCTGCTTATCTGATATTGATTTTTTGCAAATTTCAAATGTATTTTTGACAACCGGTATAGTGCTACTCACTTTGAACGATTTAAATTTATAACGGTAGTGAAATGTAGTGTGAAATGTTTAGTTTTATACATTTATTAATTAGATTCAAATTAAACGAATCAAATTAAAATTTATTTTCTGTTAGATAAAATAACTAAGCAAAAAATAAATGCTTTTAGTGTGAGGGATGAACTTTAATAATAAATTTTCAACATTTGGCATCAATTTAGTTAGATTTAATCTTAAATCTCTTCGGTTAACGATGTCCAGTTTGTTTCTTTTTTTGTTAGGAGATTCACTATCGTTGACCCCCATTTTCATTTCATAGACCCCTAATTTTTTTTCCCGCTGACATGGGCCCCTTGCAAGTTGCCGTCGACCCCTGTGGGTCGATATAGACCACTTCGGGAATCACTGGTCTGCAGTGTCCCGTCTAGTGCTCTACTAACCAACACATCTAGGAAGGCCGGCTTGAATATAATTGTAACTTTTTCCTTTGAGGTAGAATTTTTCAAATTAATTCTCTGCCTGGAACAAAAATAGGAATTTACACAGAGGTAAATTCCTATTTTTGTTCCAGACGTAGATAGATAATAATCGCGTCTGAATTCTAAATTCCCACAAAGCTTCTACTATTCTCTGAGAACTTTATAAGCAGTGTGCTCAATCATTTGCCTTCATTAATATGAAGAAAATTTTTCCTTTATAAATTACGTTTAAAGTTTGCAGACGACACCGCAAAAAATAGATGTCTTTATTTTACAATATGCTATATAAACCGACGTTATTACAAAAGAGAAAAGTTTATATCGACATTATTTTCTCTATAGATACATTGTAAAAAAAACTTGTATTTTATTCTCTAACGGAGCAGATGATTTTATTATGTTTTTTTTCGTAAATATTTTTTATTAATGTATGGTAATAATCGAGAGGCAATGATATTCATTCATTATTAAATTATGAAACGAAAAATGTAAGATTATTATGTTAAATACGTAATGAAACCACAATTAAAAATATTTTGTAAATTAAAAAAAAACGGCCAAATGCGAGTCGGACTCGCGCACCGAGAGTTCCGTACAAACTGGTATGCTTGTAAATAGTCTCGAATCGAGTCTCGAAAGTTTTTCTCACTTAGTCGTTGGAAAACTGGTGTCCCGACAAAGGTCGTGCCAACTAACCGTGTAATAATTGCCATGAGTTCAGATGGACTACTGAACTGTATTGTACTTCGTGGCTATATCTGACAGCATAGTTGTCGTACCGTGCTGTATGCGAGAGTTATCATATTGTGCTGTATAAACGCACCGGTAGCGGACGCTTGTTTTGTATTAGAACTCTGTTACTGTGTACGTGCGTATCATGTTTTTGCGGTTAAAAAACTACAAATTTACGGTTTTCGGATTTTTCCCTCTTACTTGTGCTACAAGACATTGCTTCTTGCCAAATTGAATGGATCTAGGCGAACGGGAAGTATCCTATAGTAACGGTTTAGGAACTTTCTAAATGTAGAAAAAACTGCCGCAACTGTCGGGGATTAGTCACGTATTATTTAATCTATTTTGAAGAAAAATAGCGTTTCAAGTTCTAGCGTGACTCACTGCGATTAGAGAACTACACGTCAAGCTTTGTGTAGACGAATTTAAAT